>CM077226.1:8318579-8646079 GCA_039654775.1 Spinibarbus caldwelli | reverse complement strand
TGTGTCAGTGTTTTATTCGCAAGAACAACAGTGACAAAACACACTCTGTTTGTCTTTTAACAGCTTCTGTACAAACATGGTGGCGACTTCCATGTAAGGAGACCTGCGGTGTATGTAGATAAATTGCTTGATTAAATTTAAAAACTAAGATAAATTGTCTTAGTTAATAAAAATGTAACGGTTCATTTTGAAAGATCTTTATACACCTCTGAAAACATTTTTATATATATATATATATATATATTGCATTTCTGTCAATAGATCCTCCTAAATATTACACACTGCACCTTTAAAAAACACAACAGATAATATCCGCCATGTTACCATATTATATTGAGCATAAGCACGCTGTGAAAGAGCATTTAGCACTCTGAAAGATAAGTCACACCTCATGTTTTATAGATAAGTCAGCCAGGGGAAAACATAATATCATTGCCTACATCAGCAATCTCCAACCCTTCCCCTGGAGAGCTACTGTCCTGCAGACTTTAGTTCCAACCCTGCTCCAACACATCAGCCTGTAGTTATCAAGTAATCCTGAACACTTCAAGTGTGTTTGACTGGTGTTGGAGCTGAAATCTGCAGGATGGTAGCTCTCGAAGGAGTAGGATTGGAAACCACTGGCCTACAGAAAAATCTAGGGTTATGAATATAACTTGGTTCCCTGAGATGGGAACAAGACACTGTGTCATGAAGTTCACACTATAGGAATGGCTCCCATCATGACCAGCGTTTGAAGCACATTCCGGAAGAAAGGCAATGCTATGCAGCATTTCATTCCCATCTCAGGGAACGGGGTTATATTCTTAACCCCATACTTTTACTTCCAAGGCGCGGGATGCTCAGCCTAATGTCTTCACATATATGCATGCTAGTATATACATGCTAACTGAGAGCAACTAGGCAACTTTAAATTTGGAATGGGCAGACCAAGTTCTGTCATTCAGCTAATACTTTGGCCTAAGCACCAAAGCACCTAAGAACCAACTCAACCAAAGGAGCATAAACGTAAGTATCCAGACCCAATGGACTAGGGAGTGCAGCACTCTCTCAAGTGTCTCAAGGCAGAAGAAAGACGATGACTATCTATAGTATAAACCAGAGGGGGCCACTGAGAAAGCAGGCTCTCAACAACTACTCCCTACCAAGGAGCACTCATCAGCTAATGGTTGCCTCATCCCCCATTCTAATGAGGGGGCCCATATGTATATTCCACCTCCATGTCAACGTTCAACTAGGGCAGGGTGTCAAACTCAGTTCCTGGAGGGCCGGAGGAGAGTTTTGTTCCAACACACAAATCATGTAGTTTTCAAATAAGCCTGAAGGACTTGATTAGCTGGATCAGGTGTGTTTAATTAGGGTTGCATCTAAACTCTGCAGGCCTCCGGCCCTCCAGGAACTGAGTTTGAGACCCATGAACTAGGGATACCGTCTCGAGTTCTTCAAACAATGAATGGAGGATGTTAAATGCCAGCTTTTCTTTTTCTTTTGTTTTTCCCTAGCCAATAAAGTGCAGGGTGCTCACAGGTGGAAAAACATGAAAAAAATTCCAAAGGGGGAAATCCCTTAAGAAAAACAACATAATCCAACTTCAAAGTACAAAAAACAAACAAACAAACAAAAAGAAAATAACCTTGGATCAGGTATAACAATGATTCAATCAGAGTACTCCTCAGTAGCTACTGCACATCAATCAAAGACTAACTAACCACTTCATTACGTGAGAATTTATACACATTTCTCAGAAGCCATAATATCACATGAAAGTAATATGAAGTAATATCACATGAAAAAGGATTAAAAATCAAGTAACACCATTTACTTCAATACACCAATATCAATAGCACAATATACCATACTTCAATTCAGCAATGATTATAGAAAGTGCAAGAACTCATAAAACATTTTCCACCCCTTTCCACTCATACTTGGTATCTCCCACTCCCCACGATGCAACACAGCAAAGGTATAAAAAGGCTGACAAAAGTCCTTTTGGGTCTTTTACTCAGTTCAAGATGGCCGCCACTATATATGCTGATCCAGGTAATAGCCAACAGTTTATAAGAAAAACTTAAATGTCCAATGGTTTTAGTGTTCAGGTGGCCAGTCTGAACACAACAGTAGTGATGGCGAAGTGAAGCGTTCTGAACCAATGAAGCTTTCAACCCAGTTGTATCGGAAAAAGGTTCATTACTCGAAGCTTTTTAAAATGGTTCATGCTGTGGCCATCTTGTGGTCATAAAAATGAATAACACCTTCCAAAGTGCTGTGATTCATTACAGCTGCTGGTTTCACATCTACTACCGATTCCTTGTTTTAATTTATTGTATAAACATAATGGCCATTGTCAAAGTCATTCATTTGTGTCTGTGTACTGCCACTAAAATAATTCAAATAAATCAAACAAACTCATGAATTAAATCTGTGTTCTGTCAATGTTAACTCTGCCTCAATCCTTAGACTGTTAATTCAAGTTCACTTGACCTTAATATATAAATTAGGATAAAAAGAAAACAATGCTAACGCATTATAATGTAAAGGAAACGGCGCTGAGGTTCGCTTTGTTTGAACCTGATACTGAAGCAGTCACGTGGTTATAGAGGTGAATGAAGCTTCGTACGTCATAGATCACGCGCCTTTGGCAAAACAAATCAAGCTCCGATGCAGTGCTTCAATGTGAGATTTTTCGTTTTTTTTATACAAGCTTCAAAGCCTCAGTGTCGAACATTACATCACTACACAACGGTCTAGTTGCAGGTGAATAAATGTGTGTGTGTATAATCCATCTCTCCACCTCGCTGACACATCAAGGTAAATAAAGAGTTTTTAAAACCCAAGTATGTGTTCATGTCTTAACCCTCATGTGGTGTTCGGGTCTTTTTTTGCCCTCCGAAAATTTTATTTTTCCTGAAAATACTAGTTAATGTTATCGCATTGGACTGAAATTTAGTGACTTTGTTCACAAAGGGTATAACTATTTCTCAATTTTTTTTTTTTTTTTATCATTTTCGTACTTTTTTTGGGGGAGATTTTTCACCTTGTTCCACTTGTGGTGTTCCTGAGCAAAAAGGACCCGGCCTCAAAAAATTGCTTTTAAATCATTCGTTATGCTATATTTTCACCAAATATTGGATTCAATCTTTTTGTTAACTTGTTTTCTTTCATTTAGGACTGGTTTTGTGTTTCTATGTGCATCTGATTAATCGTGGGCTTTATTTATCTGAGACTAGGTACCTCAGTTTTTGAGTGAAAAAATCTTTTTTTATGAATAATTTTCACAATATTAAACAAAAAAATTATAAAAATTTGCACTGTTTATCACACTAGTGTGCTTTAATATTTAATCAGGAAGTTTGCTTTTAAACGCTTTTATTTTGTACAAAATTGCAAAAAGTCACACTTGTGGTGTTCGGGGTCAAAAATGACCCGGCCTCAAAAAATTGCTTATAAATCACTCCTTATGCTATATTATCACCAAATATTGGATTCAATCTTTTTGTCAACTTGTTTTCTTTCAATTAGGACTGGTTTTGTGTTTCTATGTGCATCTGATTAATCGTAGGCCTCATTTATCTGAGAGTAGGTACCTCATTTTTTGAGTGAAAAAATAATTTTTTATGAATAATTTTCACAATATTAAACAAAAAATATATAAAAATTAGTGTGCTTTAATGTTTAATCAGGAAGTTTGCTATTAAATGCTTTTATTTTGTACAAAATTGCATAGTCACACTTGTCAAAAATGGCTGGCCATTGAAAGTGAATGGGGAAGAATGAAAGTAAGAGAACTAGTGTTCAGGAGCATGTTGTGCTTGCAGACATAAAGGCCTTGGACCTGTGTGTGTGTGGATGCATGTATACTCACACTATCACACACACACACACACACACACACACACACATCCATGCACACAAATTATTGTGAGTTTTACACCTATTTCATCCTATTGTGAACTGCGTGCAATATGTTTATATGAATCTGATATTATAACTCTCTCTCTCTCTCTCTCTCACACACACACACACACACACACACACACACACACACACATCCATGCACACAAATTGTTGTGTTTTACACCTATTTCATCCTATCGTGAACTGCATGCAATATGTTTATATGAATCTATTATAACTGAATAACTGTTTATATTAATCTATTATATGCAAAAATTATAACTCTCTCTCTCTCTCTCTCTCTCTCTCTCTCTCTCTCTCTCTCTCTCTCTCTCACTCACACACACACAAACTGTCTTGTATTTAGCCTGCATTGACTTCAAAATAATTGACTTCTGAAAATCACTGCAAAAAAATAATAAAATAAATAAATAAATCAAACTGAAACCAAGATTATTTTGCTTACCCCATTGGGAGATTATTTTGCTTGTTTCAAGCAAAAACTCACTTAATTTTGACTTGTTTTTTTTTTTTGTTTTTTGTTTTTTCCTGAAATCAAGACAATAATTTTTTACTTGTCTAGAAAATCCTTCTTGATTTAAACATTTTTAGAAATTTTGCCTGGAAAAAAGACAAAAAATCTAAGTTAGAAAAGCATTTTTTTTTTGCAGTGAAGCACAACATGCTCCTGAACACTAGTTGTTTCTCTTACTTTCATTCTTCCCCATTCACTTTCAGTGGCTGGCCATTTTTGACAAGTGTGACTTTATGCAATTTTGTACAAAATTAAAGCAATTAAAACCAAACTTCCCGATTAAACATTAAAGCACACTAGTGTCAGAAACTGCAAAATTTCATAATTTTTTTTTATCTCATTTTGTGAAAATTATTCATAAAAAATGTTTTGTTTTGTTTTTTTCACTCAAAAAATGAGGTGCCTATTTTTGGATAAATGAGGCCTACAATTAATCAGATGCACATAGAAACACAAAACCAGTCCTAAATGAAAGAAAACAAGTTGACAAAAAAGATTGAATCCAATATTTGGTGGCTATTAATATAGCATAATGAGTGATTTATAAGCAATTTTTTGAGGCCGGGTCATTTTTTACCCCAAACACCACGGGAGTGACAGGAATCCGAACACAGCATGAGGGTTAATACCAAAAGGGGCTAGGCAGAGGGAACAGAGGGCAGCCTCTGTGACACTCCAGCTGAAACAAAAATGTTTCCTTATTATACAAGAGGATTATAAATGTTCACCTCAAGACCCAAGTTCTGGAGAGGGCTATAGATGAGGAACTGGGATGTGCTTGCTATCATCTACTTTCATCTGCAGCAACTTGCATAGATACAATACCAAAGGGGCCTATAGGTGCTCCCTTGCACTCCCAATGTCAGGGTAAAAATGACAGCTGAGAAAGAGAGACACAAGCTATCTTAGTCCACTCTCTCCATCTGAATTTGCTTATGTGCTACCAGGAAAACCCCCAGTTCCAGTAAAAGCACATATTCCCATACTAGGAGGAGATGCAGGTGAGGGGCTGGAACTCAAAAGTGTAAAATGTTCTCACCCACAGTGTAATGTAATACACAGGGAAAGTACATCAATCCATAAGTTTTGCCAAAGAGGGCTATCTATTTACAAGATCTATGTACTACTTCCCCCAGCTTTCCTTATTCCTCAATCATTCATGTATAAAGGGTGCAAAAGGTAACAGAGCAGGATGCTCATAGCGCAAATCTACTCCTTACCTCCAAATAACCCTTTCCACACCTATACTGACTGTCTCCATTTTTTTCCTCTACATGAAGAGAAACAGTCCTGAACCAAACACGGCAATGTCCTTGAGCACTGAAAGCAGAGTTTCAGGACTGCCATCTGAGACAATACCTTGACTGATCTAGGTCCCTCAACAAATTTGCTTGGTAAGCTTGCAACTCCACAATGATGTGCATAGCTCCATCAGCCTGACCCACCATATATCCCTTGCCTTCCAGCTTTTAAGTAGTCTGGCATCATCTTGAAGGCATTCCACGAGGATACCAAAACCAGAAGGAAGGTAGCTTGCAAGAAACTCCTCAGTCTGGGGCAATTTTATATACCCATGTTCAGCCAGACCTTGAATGTGAGAGCAGCTCAAGGATCAGTCTAACTTTTAATTTACATTATACATTCAGTGATGATTCACACTCAAGAAATGAACATTTACTTGCTGTTTTTAATTTATCACTTCATAAAACAAAGAGAGAAAAAAATTTGGTTCTCAGGCCTTCTTTAGTGTAAAATTAGTATATCCCTTGCTGTAAAATTTTGAAAGATGTTCTATTAAAGCAAGTATTGAAATTATTACATCTGTTTTAATAACCAGAGCCTAATCCTTCAACATCAATATTTTCATAATTAGTCAAAAAAGTTTTCGGTAACGCTTTAGATTACAACCTGCAATGTACAGCGCAAGTAAACAGAATTTACAGCGTATCTTTTTTTTGTAAAATTGCATCTGAGGGCTGTCTCTCTGCAAAGCTTTGAGATATTGGCACCAAACTTTGTATGTGCCATGAAATTTCCAAAAATGCTAATAATTTTTGATTGCATTAGCGTATTATAATGAAACTGGTCTCAATATTCCTTGAGTTATGCAGAGAACATAGATACCAATTTTGCCATAATCGGCCGCACTTCCTGTCCGCCATTTTGATTTATGTTGAAAACTTACTTTTTCGAACTCCTCTTTGACCGTTGGTCCGATTTTCACCAAATTCGCATCATATGATCTTCTGACCATGCTAACAAAAAGTTATGGATTTTTATCGTTATCGTTTTCGTACAGCGCCGCTACAAATTTGAAGCATGGTGCCAAAATGACTCTAAGGCTATATCTCTGCAAATCTTTGACATAATGACAACAAATTTTGTTTGTGCCATTGTCACCTCACACAGAACACACCAAAATGATTTGATTAAAGTGCCACCTGTTGGTCAAAAGTGATAAGTCATTTAATCATATTACTTGTATTTATGATTTTCCAGCCATTTCAATTACTATCATCTTAAAATTGCTTTTAGTACTCATTGTTGAATTTGGTCTGATGCTCCATGCCATGCTTAGCTCCTCATTTTGTGTTTGGAGTGCTTGGGCCCGTAATTAGGGGCCAAGCACCGAAGGTGCGATGGCACCTATTGTATCCGTTAGTGTTCTTATTAGGGGCCAAGCACCGAAGGTGCGATGGCACCTATTGTATCCGTTAGTGTTCTTATTATTAGGGGCCAAGCACCGTAGGTGCTATGGCACCTATTGTAATCGTTAGTGTTCTTTGTCGTCTTCTTCTTCTTCCGCTCTGGAAGTCTATGGCAGCCCATAGAACCGCTTACGGGAAAGTTTTGAAATTTGGCACACTGATAGAGGATAGTCTCAATACAAACCACAGCAAATTTGAAGTCTCTAACTCAAACTCTCTAGCGCCACCACTTGTCCAAAGTTTCACTCATGTTTATGCTAATAACTTTTGAACCGTAAGGCAAAAAAGCAAAATCATTTTTCCTCTGAATCCTTGGCTCAAGCCGAGTCAAATGAAGTCCAAAATTAAAAAAATCGTAAGGTTTAGATTTTTTTTGCTATTTTCAATTGTTCGCAAAACCTACTTTTTCAAACTCATCCTAGACAGTTAGTCTGATGGAATTCAAGTCGATTAGTCAAAGCGTTCTCGAATAATGTGCAAAAATGGATCTGAGGCGATATCTCCACAACGGTTTGGCGTATTGAGACCAAACTTCGTGTGTGTTATAACAAGCATGACTTGAGACTACCTGCAGTGTTTTGGCGCTGTGCCCCATAGTGGTCAGGAGATATGAAAAATGGCTATTTTTGCTTATAACTTCTCAATGGTTTGGCCAAAAGTAACAAAACTGGTCTCTTTACATTCGGTGCATCATGCCGAGTCGAATGATAGCCAATTTTCCCACATCAGCCATTTTGAGCGTTGGCCATTTTTAATTTGGTAGTAAAATGCTATATTTTACGAATGCATTGACGTATCTTTACAAAACTTTGTATGTGTCATCAGCACGATGCCCTGAAGGAGTTTGAGAAGTTTTGAGCCAGCACCACATAGTGGTAAAACCAAATATTCACATGCTTATAACTTTGGGTGTGGTCGACTTATTTTCATGGGGGTCACCTTTTTAGACTCCTAAATCCTTGCCGAGTCCAGCGATACCAAGCAAGCCAGGTTTGGCCTTATGGTTTGAGGCAGCATTGCACTTTAGCGCTTAAAAAAACAGTTGGCAATATCTTAGAAACCGTTACTCCGATCGACACAAAACCACTGTAGGAAATTCAGAAACTTAGCGTGCCAGCTAAACGCTAATGTCCAATTGCCAAAATTTTTATAATAAGTGGCACAAAAATGCAAACAAAGTCAGCAGTCAGTCATTTTTTCTCTTCTCATATATAAAAATGTCTATAACTCCAAAACAAAATGAGATATTTTCACCAAATTTGACACACTTATGTATGGGCACACTCTAAGGACACATAAAAAAAAATTGATGGGATTGTGCCTCTTGGTGGTGCTTAATTAAACAAAACATGAAATTGCAATTGACTACAATAGAGTATTGTGATATAACATGCTATATTTTACGAATGCATTGGTGTACAATTACAAAACTTTGTATGTATCATCTAGACCATGAATTGAAAGTACTCAAACAGTTTTGAGACAGTGCCACCTTGTGGTCAAAAGTTATAATGAAATTTCAAATAAATGCTAATAGCTTTCTTTGAATTTTGCCTATTGTAATGAAACTGGTATTAATAGATTTCTTGGGTCATGTTGAGAACAGTGATACCAATGTTGCCATGCAACATTGCATGGCAACATGTAATTGCAATGTTTATGCTAATAACTTTTGAACCATAAGCCACAAAAGGGAAAAAAAAAAAAAAACCTCCTCTGAATCCTTGGCTCATGCCAAGCCAAGGAACTCCAATATTCAAAAATCGTGAGGTTTAATTTTTTCGCTATTTTCAATTGTTCAAAGAACCTACTTTTTCAAAGTCGTCCTAGGCCATTACACCGATTTTCACGAAAATTGAACCAGATCATCTTCAGACCATGCTGGCAAAAATTTATGGAATTCAAGATGATTAGTCAAACCGTTCTCGAATAGCACGCGAACTAATTCTACAAAAAGCACTCAAAAATGGATGTGAGGCTATATCTCCGCAATGGTTTGGCATTTTGAGACCAAACTTGGTGTGTGTTATAAAAATTTTGGGGGCAGCGCCACCTTGTGGTCAAAAGTTATAATGAAATATCTAAAAATGCTAATAACTTTTGCTTACATTAGACTATTGTAATGAGACTGATGTTGATAGATTCCTTGTATCATGCTGAGAATACTGATACCAATTTTGCCAATATTGGCTTAACTTCCTGTCCGCCATTTTGATTCATGTTGAAAACCTACTCTTTCAAACTTGTCCTAGACCGTTGGTCCGATTTTCACCAAATTTGACTCGGATCATCTTCAGACCAAGCTGGCAAAATGTTATGTATTTCGTGTCGATATACCAAGATAGCAACAGAGTGTGGGCCAAAACTGGCTTACATTCAGCACTTCTGGCTTAATTCTGGCGCTGTTTTTTTCACAGTCTGGTGTGAAACAGCATTTGGCTGAGCTGTGGCTGGAGTTTGGTCTGCCAGAAAAAGGAAAATATTCGGCTAAAATCTGGGTAGGTTTTCGTTAGCCGAAGAGTAAATAAAAGATCTCTGGCATGAATGTGATTTACAGTAAAACAGACTTGTGTAAGATCTGTTTTCCTAATTTTATAAATCCTTTATGTTTTTTATTCAAATAGCAGATACTTTTGGATATTATAATTAATTAAAGAAATGTTTATGTACTGAAATCGACTGAGAAATAAAACATGATTGTGTTTTTATCCAAAAAAAAAAAAAAAAAACGCAGCTCCCCAGTATTGCTTGGTCTAATGTGGCAGATGGGCCAATGCGATGACGTAGTTTGCAATGCATCTTGGAAATCGTATTTGATTTATATCTACGGTGTTAAATCCGCCTTACAAAAAGGACTACTTTTCCCAGAGCGCACCTCGAGACGAGAAGACACACACACCCCGCCTACCAGAGGACCCGGAAGTTGCGTAGCAGTCAGCCAGCCAATCACATTTACCAACACAGTCTGGCGGTGAAATTCAAACTGCTGCTCGCTTTTGTGATCACGCTAAACCTTGGTCTTGTCTTTTGGAGCTTTAATACATCAAGGTAAGTTAATTCTTCTTTTAAAATCTCAACTAACATTAACGTAGATTTCACCCATTCCTCTACAGTGCGTTACTTGATTGGCTTTTTGTTGATGTTTAACTCTTTTCCGTCAATGGATTAAATTTTTTTTCATGTTAAAGGTACTACAATTGTTCTCAGTCCCCATTTAACTTACAGAGCATAACGGAAAACATGTGGTCGTAACGTGAAAAAGGGCTGTTAAAATAGTCAATAAGATGTTTGAATCTGGGGGAAAAGGAATTAAAAAAAACGCAAATGGAGATTTTGTGCTATGCTTGGACACAATCTACACAAGTATGACGACTAAAAGTCATAACTGCTTTTCTGTATTGGCCTTTATATTATCTTTTTTTTTTTTTTTTAATAAGTTTATTCACATTTGTGTTTTGCTTGCAGAAATCATGTGCCACACAGTCAGCTTTGCTGACACTGAAGAAGTTGAGGTTGTGCCTGCAATCTGGGTGAAGAATTGTGTGTGTTTATGGCCTCCATATAAACATTTAAATCAGTTTTATTGTTTAAGGTAGTTATTCGCCTAGATCACAATAATAGAATTACATCTTTTTCTCTAGGCTTAAGCCTAGTCCCAGACACCAAGTGTTTCAGGCAACCTCTGGAGTCTTTGTCTGCATATAAAGTTAAAATTATGTATACTGCAAGTATGTATACATCCTTTCTGTATACGTTTAATTTAAAAGGCTAAATGGTAGAAAACTCTTCAGATTGTTCTGATTTTTACATTCATCTTTCACAGATAATTACAGTGAAGCATGCTGGAAGCTCTTGCAGAAAAGACCGATCTCCAGTCAGAGGCTGTGCCTGACTCTCTGATGCCACCAAACACAAAATAAAGTAAGATTGTGTGTATTATGTAATTCCTTGACAGACCTGTCTAACAGGTCTTTGTAACATTGTGCAATTTAACAAATTAACATGCACATTTATTTTTTATCAACAAAAAAGGAACATTTCGCTGAATAATATATTCACATGAACATAACACCCTCGCTTTATCAAATTTAGTAATCATAAAATTTCCTGCCTTCTCTAAAGATGAAACAAGCGCCTACTGGATGAATGAAACACTGATGAGGAGGCCTCCACACCCCTAAAACATTTGCCACAAGTGTCTCAAATACAACCACGATCCAAAAGGATTTGTTCAGCTTCTAACCAAGTCCTCTAGGACAAAGAAAAAAAAAAAAAACACCCTCTGAAGGCACCGTGGCATCATGAAACACCCAGACCCCAGAGAAAAGTCCTCTCAAGCTATGACTCATTCATAAGATGTAAGACTTCTCTTTGTTTTCTATCATATATTAACTGTTGTTTAAGGCTCATTTCACAGCATGGGTGGTGTGGTAAACCTTCTAATTCCTGTGTTTAATATTTTGTGTTGTATTTTTCAGGTACTTGAACTTGGATTGCTGGGTGGAGTGGATGTGAAGGACATGGTCTGACGAATTATGAGGCAGGCAATCAAAAATGACTTTGCTAAAGCGGTGATGGAGAAGTGTAAATGGGAAAACACCAAACCAAAGTTTGGAGCATAAATACATTGTTATTGGTAAGTGCATTTTTATTGTAAGTCTTTCTTGAACTTTTTTCCCCCCACATGTCATGAATGAATGTTGAAAGTCAAAGTTCTTAGACTGGTGGTGTCTTAAATGTATTTTTAACTCTGTATTTGTATGCTCCTATTGTAGAGGCTGTAAGAAGAAATCCTGTATGTGCACACAACTGAGCTGGAGGTTGAAGAAGTTTCATCTAGCTGGTGACCGTGAGTGTGGCAGAAAGAGAAGAACGACTTCACAAGATGTTAATGTAAACCAGACAAGTTATTGTTAAGAGAGTGAATCCCTAATTTTTTTATTTATTTTTTTTTAAATATGAGTATTTCATTTGTCTTTTGTTTGTTGGTTTCTCTATTTTATCACATATGTGCTTGTAACAGTTTAATTTGTTTTCTCTTTTTCTTGTATTGTGACTATTTATTTGTTGCTTTTGTTTTGCCTTATTCTAGTGATATTGGTTTATCTTTTTCCCATTGTTTTTATTTTTACTGTTACCTGGCTGAGATTTTTTCCCCCCTCTACATTAATAAAACACTATACAGCATTTGCATTGTTTTGTTATTTTATTATACCTTGCACAATATATAAATATTATACAGGGTAAATTCTGGTTTAGTTTTGGCAAAATATTGGTCCAGTTATGACTGGATAAATTGTGGCTGAGTTCTGGGGTAAAGGTGGTGGCAGTTTGGCTTTTGTCCGGCTGACATCTGGGGCTTCCGGCACTGTTGTGGGCCAGTTATGGCTGATTTCTGGGGACTCTGTGGAGTTGTGGGTGAGTTTTGGTCTGCTTCAGGCATGGTTCTGGTATTCTTTAGGCAAGCAGCATGAGAGCCGGGGGCCATGGCGGTATGTGGGCCACAACAATAGCCTAAATTCAACCAGTTAAGGCCCACAACCAATTTGCTATCTGGGAAGTATCTGAGATGAATATGCTGCTGCTTTGTTTACGGTGATGTGGGCGTTTACATGTCGCGCATCTCACGTGGAGATTTGTAATATCAATAGCGCAAACAGTGCGTGGGCGTGACCTAATTAGAGATAATGGGCCTCATTTACGAAACAAACGTACAACAGAAAAGTGGGCGTACGGTCGTTTCAACGCAAAACTTGGAATTTATCAATATGGACGTGAGCGGTGGCTACGCTCAAATCTAATGTCTGATCTCAGCTTGTGTACGCAAGTTTTTTTAGCCTGAACTTGCACACAGCAAGTTCAGGCTTCCTCTTTTCTGATCATTTGGAATGAGGATAAAAAGACAAAAAACAACAATAATAATAAAAAAAACAAACAAAAAAAAAAACATGAAAATAAGTTCAAACATCCATGTTTGAACATCTGATGATGTCATAATATGCAAATTAGATGAGTCTTTTTACACCTCACATGAACTATCAGTCATGCCCAACGTTTTTCTAATTTACAGTAGATCTGTATCTTTAAGCCCCTTCTAGCCACAAGCTTTTGAAATCCTGATGTCAAAATCCAGCATTTTTCCAAAAATCCCTGGCGCCTAAAGGTTAATTTCCCTCCATTAATAAAATAAGTTTTTGCACTGGTCTTTCAATTATGGACGGTTTATTAACACATTTGCCTTTTGCATTAAGCTTTGAATCACCTAGAAACACCTTAGCCTTTCTTACAAGTCCATCACCACTAGAAATAATTTCTTGTATTCTTCCTAGCTTCCATTCATTTCTAGGCAAGTCCTCCTCTTTGACCGTCACAATGTCATTGACTTGAAGATTTCTCTTAGATACATTCCACTTCTGCCGAGCAGCTATATTCGCAAGATATTCCTTGCGCCAACGATTCCAGAATTTCTCTGCTAAATACTGTACGTCTCCATCTTTTCCGTGCATACACATCTTCCTTCACAAATTTACCAGGTGGAGGCAAAGCAGTAACTGTCTTTAAATTTGCCAAGATGTCAGGCACTCTCGCTTCCGGTAAACATTGGACTATGGTGGCTAGTGCCTCTATTTTCACGTTCCGTACAATAGAATCGCCAATAACTAGAGCTCTTTCATCAGGTTTCTCAGTGGGTGCGACACTTAATGGGGAGAACCTGTTTGATGTTCTGATCGGAACGGAAGAGCGGTGTTTTGACCCGCGACTAGGCCGCCTCACAGTCACCCAGTTGCCCTGCTGCACGGCTCTAATACTGGAACCGAAGAATGTACTGGTGTCCGTGAGCTAGCTGCATCCAAAGCAGTATCTACAGCCCTCACATTCTTACTGTCGTCAACTAAAGTTTGGATGCATGTCTCTAATTCTGAAATCTTCTCTGTCAGCCTAACTATTTCCCTGCATTTATCACACGTGAATCCCTCGCTGCTGACAGAGACAGATAAGCTGTACATGTGGCAAGCAGTGCAAACAACAATAACAGGAGAAGAAGCCATTACTCACCGTTATTGATGAATGAATTCACTTACCACTGTTGTTTGATGAACTCGTGAAAAACGGAGCGAGAGAGAAATGAAATGGAGCGAGAAAAATGAAAACAATAATAGGCGCGAATAGAAACGCGAATTGAACCGCGAGTGACAAGCTAACTGGCTAACGAATGCTAACGCGCTACACGCACGCTGCACTCACGGTTTTAAAAAGCGAATGATTAGATTAGTTTGATAGATAATACCAGAAATATGGTGGGAATTAAGTTATATATTATCACTTTAAACAACAGAGAGTGAAAGTAAGAGATTCAATAGAAAAGCGAAGCTACACCGAGCTACAATCGAAAACCTCTCAGCAGCACGACAGACAGAAGCAATCAATAGTTGACAGAACACAGACAGTGAGAGGATTCACACATCGTCGCATCACGCTTCTGTGAACGGAGAAAAACAGAAATTAAGTCTATAAAAGGAATAAAATAAACAGGACTACACGAAATATATAATAGGTCATATGCCTAATATAATTAACATAAACAAAAGGGGAAAAAAAAAACTGCAACAAGTATAGGCTACGCTCATTTTTGTGACACTCTTAATGCATTGTAATTCTTTTCTTTATATCTTTATTTGATTTAATCCATCTGATCGCACAGGTACCTCACACACACATAAACAACATTAGTTCTAACGTTGCCTGACATTTCAACCATTCATCATCAAACTAAAATGCAGTCAACCAAACATAAAAGTTTATTTACACTATTTTAAAAGGCCCGCTGTAAAAATCAACGTGCAGCACACAACAAACATTTTTGTGCATGTGAAGGATTTTACACAGATATTAGAACATGAGTGAAGTATAAAGCCTTATTTAGGCTACATATTGAATAATAGTTTGGCAACCAAAATGTTACAAATATGGCAAAAATGGAAAAATTTGGATTCTCGTAGAGGGAGACAGGCTCGTGAGCCCAATGCCGTTTCAGTTTTGCTTGTATGCTGTGTATAATGAATGCCACTATAGCCTATTTTGTGTTTTATTTTATAGTTTAATATAAAATTTTATAACTACTTATTTTTCATTCTTGTTCTGTTCTAAATACCGTTAAATTTAAAATATTTTTTGTAGAGGGAGGGGAGTTAAATAGGCTGTAATGTATATTTACTAGTATTTTAATATTATAAAATATAATAATATTATAAAATTACATAAATTAATGTAGCCTAATTGTTTGCAATTACAAGGTTAACGGGTGTTTTTGGAGTAAGATTAGCTTCTCTTACATGAGATTACTTCCTCCTTTTGGCCGGATTTCATTTCTCCATGTCGTAAACTCTAAGGGCGAGGCTTCTAAACGGGGGTTTTTGTTTTTTTAGGGGTGTGATATTCAAACAACGATTGTTTTCTGCCGCCACATTTACCAACGTGCGATCATTCGTACAATGAGATTGGCGGCTTACGAATGTTTCATGAAACACACGTGAACTCTGTCGTAAATTGATTTGTGCGCACGGATCTGCGCTTGTTTCTATGTTAGATTGATAAATGAGGCCCAATGGGTTTAGACGGAAAAACTGGACCTCTCTTTGGTTTCATATGGATTACTTTATCACAGAATATTTGTTTTCAGTAAGACTTACTTCATTTAAAAGTAGACATGTCAAGCTTTCTATAGATATATTTCTCATGTCTCTGTGTAAAGTATTCGCTGAGTTTCAGTTCATTTTAGTGACGCGTTTCAAAAAGCATTTCGCAGAGAGAGTGAAGACTGAGAACGCACCCTGTATGTTTTCTTTATTTTACAAAAGCAGACATTTCAGTTGTTATTATGAGTGTATACAAATAAAAGTAGACTCCTTACAGATTCGAATGGTGTATTGCTCTTATCTGTATGATAAAAAATGGCAGAGTAATTCAAGGTCTTTTTGGGCTTATCAGGAAAATCTACCACAAAATGCATAGCCGCGGGCGTCGACCCCAGAGGGTTAAAATGGACTGTTTCAAAGTGGAAAAGTGTTCCATGTTCAGACGAGTCCAAATTTGACATTCTTGTTGGAAATCACGGACGCCGGGCTAAAGATGAGGGAGACCTTCCAGCTTGTCATCAGCGTTCAGTTCGAAAGCCAGCATCTCTGATGGTATGGGGGTGCATAAATGCATACGGTATGGGCAGCTTGCATGTTTTGGAAGGCACTATGAATGCTGAAAGGTATATAAAAGTTTAAGAGCAACATATGCTCCCCTCCAGACGACGTGTATTTCAGCAGGACAATGCAAAACCACATACTGCAGCTATTACAACAGCAGGCTTCTTAGTAGAAGAGTCCGGGTGCTGAATTGGCCTGCCTGCAGTCCAGATCTTTCACCTATAGAGAACATTTGGCGCATCATTAAACGAAAAATGTCAAAGATGACCACGAACTCTATATCAGGCAAGAATGGGACCAAATTCCAACTTCAAAACTCCAGAAACTTATAACCTTGATCCCCAGACATCTTCAAACTGTTTTGAAAAGGCATCAAATTTGAAATGAGCTCATTTTGTGCATAAAATTCTATAATTTCTCAGTTTAAACATTTGTTATGCTATCTATGTTCTATTGTGAATAAAATATTGGCTCATGTGATTTGAAAGTCTTTTAGTTTTCATTTTATTCAAATTTAAAAAACGTCCCAACATTTCCAGAATTCGGGTTGTAATAGTGCAGCGATTATGGGATAAGAAGAGAGATTGGGATGATCCAAAGTTATCTGAGGATTTAGTGAATGAGTGGAACAGATGGGCAGGGGAGCTCCGTGACCTACAAAAGATAGTCTTACCCAGATGCTACTGCATGGCACCAAAGGATGATGTTTCAAGTCAGCGTGATATACATATCTTCTGTGACGCATCCGAGTGTGCCTATGGGTCTGTCGCCTATCTTTGAACAGAAGATCAAAAGGGAGAAGTGGAGATCACATTCGTAGTGGCTAGATCAAGAGTTGCTCCTAAACAACGTCTGTTGATACCTCGTCTAGAACTATGTGCAGCCCTGACAGGCGCCCAGTTGTCTAAGATCCTGCTGGACAAATTGACTTTGCCCATTCATCAAGTTTTTCTTTGGTCTGATTTCACCACTGTTTTGACCAGGATTAAATCAGAATCCTGCAGATTCAAAGTTTTTGCTGGTACACGAGTAACAGAGATTCAGGATCTAACCAGCTACAGTGAATGGGGCTGCGTGGATTCAGAAAGTAACACTGCCGATGACATCACTAGACATAAAAGGCTGGCAGAACTAGGGCCACAAAGTCGCTGGAATACAGGGCCACCATTCCTTCAGCTTACATCTGATCAGTGGCCGGTTACACCTCCATCCTGTTCTATAGCTGGTGATGAACTAAGAAATTCTACATTCTGTGGTATGACTAATACTATACATCAGGGGTGTCAAACTCAGTTCCTGGAGGGCCGCAGGCCTGCAGAGTTTAGTTCCAACCCTGCTCCAACACACAAACCATGTAGCTGTCAACTGAGCCTGAAGGACCTGATTAACTGGATCAGGTGTGTTTAATTAGGGTTGGAGCTAAGCTCTGCAGGGCTGTGGCCCTCCAGGAACTGAGTTTGACACCCCTGCTATACATAATGGGAAAGCTATCCTTCTGAGATGGCACAGCTTACAGCTGAATACCAACAGTTGACTTCTTAACCTCGCCCCAGAACTTGAACCTGCAAGTAAACTCCTAAGGATAGGAGTCATCTTCGCCGCTGTGCAGAGATTGAGCCTGAGTCAATATGTCCTATTGTCCTTGATTCCCAACATCCAGTCACTACCCTTCTCATTAAGGACTATGACACAAAGCTATTTCACCCAGGTCCTGAGAGAATACTGACAGAGATGCATAGGAAATACTGGATCCTTCGGGGTAGGGAAGCAATCCGACGTTATCAGCGCAAAGATTCACCAGTATGTCAGAATTTTCGCAAAAACCCACAGATACCCAGGATGGCAGACCTGCCTCCAGCCAGACTACGTCTATTCAAATCTGCCTTCTATTCTACTGGCATTGACTGTTTTGGGCCATGTTTAGTAAAGATTGGATGTAGAAGTGAGAAGCGCTGGGCTATTCTGTTCAAGTGCATGACTACACGTGCTGTGTATATTGACCTCCTCCCAAGACTCGATACAGACTCCTTCCTTATGGGCCTCAGACGTTTTATAGCCAGACATGGGAAACCTTTTGAGGTTTTATGTGATCAAGGTACTAATTTTAATGGAAGGGAAAAGGAGCTGCATCAGACATATGCTGAACTAGTTCCAGAGCTTCAGGAACAGCTTGCCTGTCAGCAGATTATATTTCGGTGGGTGTTGGGAAAGGGAAATTCATTCCCTGAAATAAGCTCTACAGGTCACTCTGGGAACTCAACCAATACCAGAGGAAACTCTTCACACTGTGCTCATCGAGATTGAAGGGATCCTAAATTCTAAACCCCTGGGGTATACATCACCCAATTTCTCTGATCCAGATCCTATTACTCCTAATTTGCTCCTTATGGGGTGGCCTGATTCTTCCCTTCCTCAAGTGATATACCCTCAAAGTGAATTACTGAGTCGACGTCGTTGGCGTCATAGCCAAATCATAGCAGATCACTTTTGGAAGCGGTTTATCAAGTTCTATTTGCCTGGTCTTCAGACTCGCAGCAAGTGGCAGCGAGAGTCACCCGATATTAAGGTGGGAACTACTGTTATGATTGTGGACCCTCATTTTCCCATGGCATTATGGCCCATTGGTCAGATCTCTCAAGTATTCCCTGGGGTAGACGATAGAATCAGGACTTTTGAAGTGAAAGTTAAGTACAAGTCTTATGTGCGACCTGTGGAAAAGATTGTACAGCTACCTGCGATATCAGACTGAAATTTTGACTTTGGCCTTTTCATAATGTACAGATTTCCTCACTTTTTAGAAATCTAGGGGCGGCTGTTAAAAAGGCCCACCGTAAATGCAGCCTGCATGGAGTAGGTGAAAGCAAAATGGACTTGATTCTTTTCTCACGTTTGGTGTTGTGTGCATATGTTATATGAACCAAGTAAGTTTATGTACTTCAGCTCATGATAGCTTTGACCCTTCTGAATTTTAGTTGATTATTCATTGTTTAAGGGTACTTTACATGTAATGATTTGATTTGTGTTCACATTCTCATGATGCTGATTGTTCATGGAAGTGTGTTTTTGCTACCTTTATTTGTATGAATTTCCCTAGTTTAATGATTTGTTTATTCTAATTTTGTTGTATGTTTGTTTCAGACCACACACATGGAAACACCAAAGTAATTGTCTGCACTTTACATGCTCAACATTTCTTGAACTTTAATGGAATCATTGTGGAGAAAATAAAAGCATCAAAATAACTTTTAGCAGCATCTTCATGTCTCTGACCGGACATCTGTGGTGAACTAGTCCCCAACTGGCTTAGTTCTACCAGTGTTCTTTAGTCACTTTCTATGGTGAGAAGTTCAACATATTCAGTTTACATTGTCTCATATCACAAATGCTATAAAGTCCTACTGCAGTAAATAGCTTGCAATATCTATACTATTAAATAAAAGTATGTAGACAAATTTTCTAACTTGCATGCAATTATGGCAAGATTTTTAAATAAGTGTTATGGTGGACAGAGAATTAACCAACAGGCTGTGTAACACTGAAGGGCCAAATACAGAATATGTCATAGCTGCACAACTGTTGTTTCTAAAAAAAGATCATGGATTTGTTAAAATACAAAAGGGTGCTTATTGGTCATGTCAATATAACTGCACAAGTAGCCAAACACGTACACACACACGACTGCCATGATTTTATCAAGTAAGACCTGTTCCTGAATAAGTATATTTTATTGATCCTGTCTGAAAAATGTCAGGATTATGGACCTGTCTGTGTCGTGTTTTGTCCCCATGTAATTCCTGTTTTGCCTTATTTGGTGTAGGATCAGAACGAGTCAGACAAAGTTAAGATTCGATCAGAACATTGAAACAACCCAAAGAGCCAAATTCCAGAGAGGCTCCAAGGCTGCAACAGGATGCCATAAATCAGATTTATAGCTCCAGCCCGTCTGAAGAAAACCTTACCAACGAGCCTCTTTCACAGAACAGCTTGCAACATTAAAACAAAAGGAACAATTATTGATAAGTCCAATGAAGAAAGGAAACTGTTAAATTTGGGGCAAGTAATCAGAACTGATGATCAAAGATATGGCTGTCACTTGTAAATCTGTGATCGAAATCACGACCTAGAGACTTCATTGGGTGGGTCACCCCAGCTCTCCACATAGAAGACAAAGACTGAGACTGAAAATCCTTAGGAGACCTTTTAACCTCTCTAGTCTTCACAGAACATGTCCTTATGTTCACAGAACGGTACAGAAACTGCCTTTTCACATATAGATGCACCAAAATCATCTTAAAAGGACTTATGAGACTTATCATGTTTATGCATAACCCCATATCATGTATGTAACCCACACAATTAACTATCATGTTTTAATCACATATTATGTATGTATTTTAATAACTAGGGAATAGTTAAAGAGTTCATATCCTTGTTTGGTATGTATGAGTTCAAAAATCATGCTTTCACTGTTTCTTCCAATCAATTCTTTGTCAAATGTACCATAGTCTTGTTAGGGAAATCATGTCCAAAATTGTACTCTGTAAGAGCAGGAAAATTTGGACCATATGACTGATAAGATAACATGTTAGATTTATAAATGGGGAGGAGAAACATACAACACCACGAGCCAAGATCATTTCTAATTGGTCAAGACGTCCAGATAGGACGGTCTAGAAGCCGAGTTTAAATACTCAGGACACCTCTTAGCTCTCTTAGCTCTCTTGGTTCCTTTCGCTCTTCTTCTTTTGCCACCGCGTTTTGACACTGCTCTTTGAGCGTGCTCTGGCCTACGTGCCAGCTGCTACCACAATAAGAAGAAAAACCACCTAGTCTCGTTACATTCTTTTATTCTTTTACTTTAATTTCTTGTCTTTCCGTGAGAGTTTTAAGTTTGCCGCAAAGTCCAGCTTCGACTGCACCCGCCCAAACTTCAACCAGACAACTCTGCATCAAGAGTCAACGCCCAATACTTTACTACGAAAGACCACTGAACTCAGCCAATCAGCAACCTCGGGAAACCCCTTTCTCCAAAGACGATGAGGACGCAAGGGAATTCCTTAAGGCAACACAAGCAAGTACAACCTCCAGACTTTTGCTGAGTCGGTGAAGTTTAATATAAATTTTAGCCTCATTGAGAAACTCAACACGAGGGTCAAATGATTGATGGTTCAGGTCTATAGGCAATTGCACATATTGCTGTAAACTTGGGATTTCACATTTTCATTCTGTAAACTCATCCTTTCTTCACTTTCTCTCTTTCTGCAACGTGTAAATGTGTGAATGCATGTGTTCATGTGTTAGATTAGATTAGTTTACATGTCTTAGGTTTATATAAATAAAGTCTTATTTATATTGAAAAGAGAAGTATCTTGTGTTTTGTGCTTACAAGTTAATGTCTTAAACTGCCGATCTTGTTGCTGTGCTTATTAATAGTGTGTTCACTATATTTTGGATTTTAATATCCAGTGCAGAGTTGATGTTATACGGCTCGTTCAGTGACTCGCTGCCGATTCAGTGATCAGCCGTGAAACAGTGATTCTGTTTAAATTCCCTATAAAATCATAAATGATTCCCTTTGAGCTAAATTGACTTGTTTCCCTTATATATATATTTATTACTTATTTACAAATTTTTACATTTATTGGTGGAGAATCCCGGGGCAGATTAATCTAAACTGTGAGCATAAACCAAGTTATTTAATCTTTTCTATTGTTCCGGTATGAAAGATGAGACGCTTCTGATCTAGAGTAATGTGTGTGAGCGCGCGTGTAACGTCAGCTGCGCACGCCCTGTTTGAATGAAAGTAGAGAAGCCTGTAACTCGAGTCCGCCTCTTTGTTCAAACTGCAGTAATTGAACTTAAAGTTATCTGAGATCGTACAATAAGTTAGAAATTGAGCGTGTTTCTCTTTTCTGTAATGCCTTGTTTTATAGCTGAATTGATTTACTGCGTGTCCCAGGTCAATCAATAGCTATACTCTCGAATCTCAGTTACTGCTAGCCGATCGGAGCTAAACTGTAATAATTAAAAGGGAAATAAATCGGTGGATAAAGAATAGTCTTGAGCGTGTTCCTCAATTCTATTTATCAAAGCCTTATTACTCATAGTTTGATTGTCAGTGCGTGTCCCATTGTCAGATCATCTGTGCTATTCGACTCTCCTGGGTTAAACATTAGAGAATAATGCTTGCCTGTTTGTGTACACTGTTCACAAAGTGAATTAAATCTCCGAGAGGGATTTGAATGGGAGTTTTTAAAGGCTTGATCAAGTAAAGTTAAATTTGAACCAACAGCGAAGGAAACCTGTTGTGTTTGTGTCCAGAAGAAACTGGTACACTTTTATGATCCGATCACTGTTTTCCCAACTGCAGCACGAAACTGCTATTTGAATAAAGTTTAATCAAACTCGGAATGAACTGAGAGTGTAAGCGCCACATCGCAGAACCAACTAAAAGCGGTGTTGTTATTTTTACAGTGTTGAAATGCGCCGACATTTCATGTAACATGCTTAACTGTACTTGCAATGCACATGCTAGTCCATATGCTAGAGTTTGTTTTGGTTGCCACAGGTACGATCGTGACACGGAAGTCTTAACCTACTTCCGGAGCAACTGTGAACTGCGCACGCGCAGTACATCGATGCTATTGTAAACAAACTCCATGCTAAGCTAACGAAATGGTTGTGTTTACATTGAAGTCTATGCTAAAGCCATTAGCCTCAAAGGTTAGCAGGTAGCATTAACATCCAGTGGTGGATTGCAGTGTGTGTTTGGGCAACGCTAAAGTTATTTAACCCTTTAAACATATTAACTAACACACCTGTTGGTTTCCTTTTCTTTCTTATTTCTCTAATTTCTCACTTCTTACCACTTATTTGCATTTTTACTAGAAAGGGAAATAGTAGTTCACAATTATTAATTGCGCCAAATTCAAAATTTAATTAAAACATTAAATTTATTTGGAATCATTCAAATTTCCCCTCAGATCATTTCATATGATCATTACTTCTAGTATTCTCTTATGGGCCTAATTATTTTAGGTACGAATAAGCCTTGAACTTTGAAAGTTTAAGTTAACTTATTTATTTATTACCCATATCAATAGTTTGTATTCAGACTCATTCATTATTTTATTGCGGTTTACCCCTCTTTCTTCCTGTTTTGGTTATACACTTAGCCACTACTATTTTTATTTACTGATTTCCTCCCTTATTTAATTTCATTTTTGCTTATTTCGCCCATTTATTACTTTTAAATTTTACCTTGTCTTATCATTTCCTTTCCTCTGTGTATCCTAGCTTGGGAACAACACACCTGAGCCTTAATAGGAGACATTGTTATCCCTCACTACGAGTTCAAATAAATTAGAGAGACAAATCTCTTTCACCCAAAATTTATTTTTGTTGATAGTTGTGTAGCAACTGAAAACAACACTCTACTCGTAGTCGGGCATAACCGCTTGCTAGTGGACCCGATCCACTCGATTTACTGTCTTCTTCCCTTCTCTCCTGTTCTCTCCATTTTCTTCCCTCTTCTCTTTTCACATTTGTAGGGACCTGTAAGAACCATCAATCAATTCTAAGTGAATGAGATACACAGTCTTGTCAAAGAAGACAAATCATCCTTTCGAATTTGATTCTAATCAAACCCTCTTTCGTTCTTCCTAACCTCCCTACATTTGAAAACGCAATCCAAATTTTAACATCTCATTCAACACTGAGATCAATTTTAATAGAGATAAGTTTTGATCAATCGTTGCCTTCACAGTCTCCTTGGTGAGCGGTCCAACTGTAAAGTGTATGATGTCAATCTTGTCAGACTAAGAAAAGAGATATCAGAATTATTATTATTATTATTCCTTTGTCTAAAACAGAGATTTAATAATATTGTTTGCCTCCTTGATAACAACATTTAATTGAGAAAGAAAAAACAATTTTCCTCATTTGAAAAAAAAAGGAATTGTTTCTTTTAATTAAATTTCTTTTTCACCTGTTTCTCTCTTTTCCCTCTTCCTCATTAGAGTGACGAAGTCTTCACATCTCTAGTCTACCTAGATACCCTGAGACCAACACAGTCATCACCACATTACACTAAGTGGTTCAAAATCACTGACACAACACTTTGTCGCACCACACATAGGCTTCTACTCCACACAGATCTGTGTCAGTCTCTCTTCTCCCCAGCATGCCAACATGCCGCAGACTGCAAATCTCTTTGCACAAGGGGAAGATGTGAACACTTGGCTGAGAGGCACGACAGACAGCCTCACCCCCAAGATGTTTGAACTGTTATTATTTTTAATAATAATCCTAATCCTGAGAAGATTCCTGACACAAGATTCAAGCCAAAACAACAACCACGAGGAGCTCGTCAAAATCACCAGCTCCCTAAGCTATGCCTTCACAATCCAGCTGAAACTGAGCGACAAGCACATCACCCACCTTCAAGAGGAACTGACATGTGCTCAACGCCGCATAGACAAGCTGGAAGTGAAAGTTCAAGATCAACTCAAAGCACCCAACGAGAGGGAGCGGGAAACAATGGAACAAGTTAAGGAGCTCCAAGCAGCCCTGACAGCAGCTCAGCTCGACCAACAACATGCAAAGGCTGCCCAGAAAGACCTGGTAAACAGACTCCAGTATGCCGAACAGCTTCTAGAGAAAGAATGACATCAGCGACAAGAATGCTGAAATCAGTGCCTTAAAAGACCACCTTGAAAGGTATGGAACTGAAATGGACGATCTGACTCAACAACAACTAGACACCAACGATGAGCTCTACATGGTCAGAAAAGAACTCAAACATGCTTATGAGCAAAAACTAGAGCCAAGGCGAGAGAAAGACCTCTCAGCCTCACCTCTGCTGAGCAGAGCAGAGTCCTGCGTCCAAGAACTGGTACGCAATGAAAGAAGCGAAGGGCCACGACCCAAAACCTCACCTGCCCTCGCCAAAGAACTCTTTCCTGTCAACGAAAGAAAACAACCCATCCAAGCAGACCTTGGAGCTGCACATGGGATGACCATCAAAGACCTCGACAAGCTGTCTAGAAACATCAGCAAGTTCAACCCGAACTCCACAGAGGGCCACACCATCCAAGCCCATCTGCAAGATATCGACTTTTATCTAGAAATGAGACCTCGTGTGACTGACAGAGACAGGTTTTACCTCCTTAGAGCCACGTCCAGTTCCGAGGTACGAAACTTCCTAGATTGACAGCCCAGTCAAACGAAGTCAGACTACCAGCTACTTCATGAGGTCCTGATTAAAGTGTTTACAGACTGTCAGTCTGAACATGGACTGTTAACTGCCTTGGAAACCAAACAAGGTCGACAAGAGACTCCACAAGCTTACTACAACCGACTCCGACAAGCCTACTTTGGTGCACACAACGAACCTGACCTTGAAGAGGATGTGAACTTTAAAAGCCTCTTCCTAAGAAATGTGCACCCTGGAGTCAGCCACCATCTAGGCGTCATGGCCTGTCCACGCTCCATGACCATCCAACAGTTGCGTGACCTAACACAGAAGGCCTACAACAAGCAGAAGATGACCTCAAAGAAAGGTAACAAAACCTCCACACTCTTGAACTCTGTCACCAAAGACTCAAGCCTTGCACTGGACGACACCCAGTTGCATCACGACACCAGAGTCCTCCATCAAGAGCACAGAGAACATGACCCCCATGTCCACGACAGCTATCAGCCCAACCACTGGAAAAATCCATGGGACCAGCCACACTTCTCAAGAAACCCAAAAGATAAGAACAACTGGAAACCTAACCAGACATCCAAAGGTAATCGCCTGGCTCATCAAAGAG
Source organism: Spinibarbus caldwelli (assembly GCA_039654775.1). Taxonomy (NCBI): domain Eukaryota; kingdom Metazoa; phylum Chordata; class Actinopteri; order Cypriniformes; family Cyprinidae; genus Spinibarbus; species Spinibarbus caldwelli. Next base: position 8,619,927 of record CM077226.1, on the reverse strand, counting down.
CAACTCGTGTGGGTAAGCGACAACGAAACCCACCTCAGCCTCACTCAGACATGCACAGTGTTGAGTATGCTCCAGAACAATACAGCTTACCGTCAGAAGACATGGAACAAGTCATGAGACAACTGAAAGAGTTCCTTCAAGATAAGCTGAACACGGATGACCACGAAATTGAGTCATGCTCGCTGTGACCAGCGACAGAACGGAAGGCCGGTGATCACATGGTACACCACCATGTGAGAGATGACAAGCACCTGTTCAACAACCACCCAGAATGAGCAAGTCTCACGGCCAGCCGTTGATGAAAACTGAGGTACCAGAGAACATCACCTCAGTCATCCATCACTCACTAGCAAACTGCTACATTAACTCCAACTCCAAGAACCACATTCCTGTCTGTGCAACAGCCACCACCAAAGCACAGAAGGTCAGAAAGTCTGCCACATCCAGAAGGCAGCACAAGAGGAATGCAACATAGGAGACGAAGTTTGCATCCCAGCTTCACACAGCCATGCCAAACTACCTCCGACTGTCTGCTAAAAAACTTCCTGCCTTTCTGGACTGACCCCCATTAGATCATGGACACGCCCTCATCCAAGCCAAGGATGCAGAGAGCCAGTCTTCACTGACATACCCGAAAAGGGGGGAGACAACACAAACTGAAACAGATCTGACCACACTTACACTACACCACTAACACACACAACATTACCTACAACCAGAGGTAACCACATCTACTGATAACACACTCAACAAACATATTCTTCCCACAGGTAGAATATCCAAATTTTATCATAACAAGGTTACATACGCCACCATGAAGGAACATGCAGCTATCCTCACAATAGTTAGAACACCTGAGACTAAGTTAAGGTACATGACTCCCTAGCTGCACATGACATCCTAGCTCAACAGTAGTTGAAAACCCACAGCAGCTTTGTTTTTGTTTTGTTCTTCTTTTACTTATCCTTTTCCTTCCCCTCTTTCTTTAGTAGGTGAAACACCTAGACACCCTACAAGGGTCAAAGGTCTGATATTAGAATTGACTCACCACACCTAATATCCGCAAGCCACTCTAAACTGAATGGAAGCCAGAGAGCTCCACCAAAGAGCCAAATTCCAGAGAGGCCCCAAGGCTGCAACAGGATGCCATAAATCAGATTCCTAGCTCCAGCCCGTCTGAAGAAAACCTTACCAACAAGCCTCTTTCACAGAACAGCTTGCAACATTAAAACAAAAGGAACACTTATTGATAACTTAATGAAGGAAGGAAACTGTCAAATTTGGGGCAAGTAATCAGAACTGATGATCAAAGATATGGCTGTCACTTGTAAATTTGTGATCAAAATCACGAGCTAGAGACCCAGCTCCCAGGTCACCCCAGCTCTTCACATAGAAGACAAAGACTGAGACTGAAAATCCTTAGGAGACCTTTTAACCTCTCTAGTCTTCACAGAACATGTCCTTATGTTCACAGAACGGTACAGAAACTGCCTTTTCACATATAGATGCACCAAAATCATCTTAAAAGGACTTATGAGACTTATCATGTTTATGCATAACCCCATATCATGTATGTAACCCACACAATTAACTATCATGTTTTAATCACATATTATGTATGTATTTTAATAACTATGGAATAGTTAAAGAGTTCATATCCTTGTTTGGTATGTATGAGTTTGAAAAATCATGCTTTAAATGTTTCTTCCAATCAATTCTTTGTCAAATGTCCAAAATTGTACTCTATAAGAGCGGGAAAATTTGGACCATATGACTGATAAGATAACATGTTAGATTTATGAATGGGGAGGAGAAACATACAACACCAAGATCATTTCTAATTGGTCAAGACGTCCAGATAGGACGGTCTAGTAGCTGAGTTTAAATACTCAGGACACCTCTTAGCTCTCTTGGTTCCTTTCACTCTTCTTCTTTTGCCACCGCGTTTTGACACTGCTCTTTGAGCGTGCTCTGGCCTACGTGCCAGCTGCTACCACAATGAGAAGAAAAACCACCTAGTCTCGTTACATTCTTTTATTATTTTACTTTAATTTCTTGTCTTTCTGTGAGAGTTTTGTTAAGTTTGCCGCAAAGTCCAGCTTCGACTGCACCCACCCAAACTTCAACCAGACCAACTCCACATCAAGAGCCAACGCCCAAGACTTTACTACGAAAGACCACTGAACTCAGCCAATCAGCAACCTCGGGAAACCCCTTTCTCCAAAGACGATGAGGACGCAAGGGAATTCCTTAAGGCAACACAAGCAAGTACAACCTCCAGACTTTTGCTGAGTCGGTGAAGTTTAATATAAATTTTAGCCTCATTGAGAAACTCAATGCGAGAGTCAAATGATTGATGGTTCAGGTCTATAGGCAATTGCACATATTGCTGTAAACTTGGGATTTCACATTTTCATTCTGTAAACTCATCCTTTCCTCACTTTCTCTCTTTCTGCAACGTGTGAATGTGTGAATGCGTGTGTTCATGTGTTAGATTAGATTAGTTAACATGTCTTAGGTTTATATAAATAAAGTCTTATTTATATTGAAAAGAGAAGTATCTTGTGTTTTGTGCTTACAAGTTAATGTCTTAAACTGCCGATCTTGTTACTGTGCTTATTAATAGTGTGTTCACTATATTTTAGATTTTAATATCCAGTGCAGAGTTGATGTTATACGGCTCGTTCAGTGACTCACTGCCGATTCAGTGATCAGCCGTGAAACAGTGATTCTGTTCAAATTCCCTATAAAATCATAAATGATTCCCTTTGAGCTAAATTGACTTGTTTCCCTTATATATATATATATTACTTATTTACAAATTTTTACATTGGTCATGTTCCTTTCCTCATTTTGTTTGATTAAGATTCCAGGTGTGTCTCCTTAGTTCCTCGTTATCCTGAGTTTATAAGCCCCAGTCTGTTCAGTTCATGTTTGACGGCTCTACTTGTTGGATATCGTGTGTTTCCTGTGTTCCTGTTGTGGATATCCCCTGTGATTCAAGTATTAAAGACTGTTAAACGTTTCTCCACGTCTCCACCGTTCCTTCCACAGCGAATTGTGACAGAAGACCCAACCAAAACAGTTTTATTACGTTTCTCCCTCCGTTTGTTTTCCATTTTTCACACAGTGTTTTTTGTTTCCGATGTGTCCATGGATCCCCTCCTTCATCCGGAATACCTCCTCCTCCTGCTGGAGCAGGGGGAGAGATCACTCGAGGGCCACACCAGACTGTTCCTGGTGCTCGCCAACCTCTCCAGCTACACGGACGATGCAGTCTGTGCGTTCTATGACGCCAGTTTAAACTCCGTGTACAGAGTGCCGTCGTCCGAGGAAGGCCCTCGAGCGAATTTTTGCCGCCTTTGTGGAGTGGACACTGGTGAGACACGGATCCCCTTTCACTGTCTGTCCCGAGGGGGATCTCGCCAGTGCCACTCCGGACCCAATGCCCAGCCCACCATCTCCCCGCTGCGCGGAGCGCATGCCCGAGCCCACCGCTGAAGAAGAGCCAGAGCCCGCTGCGACCGCGAGCCATCGCCCAGGAGTGCAACAGAGCTGAGTATCGCCATGGAGCCAGAGCCTCACAGAGCATCAGACCAAGTGCGAGAGCCTGCAACAGAGCCTGCCACGAGGGAGAATGCCGTGGACAGTGAGAGCGAGGAGAGGATCTCTGCCCCTGCACCGTGGCTGAGGGTGAGCATAGTATGGCACAGGGTTTGTGCCACACTGAAGGAGAGAGGGCTCCCGTTCCAGAGTTAAGCCCAGAGAGGGCTCCCGTTCCAGAGTTAAGCCCAGAGAGGGCTCCCGTTCCAGAGTTAAGCCCAGAGAGGGCTCCCGTTCCAGAGTTAAGCCCAAAGAGGGCTCCTGTTCCTGAGTTAAGCCTAGTTAGGGCTCCCGTTCCTGAGTTAAGTCCAGAGAGGGCTCCAGTTCCCGAATCCAGTCCAGAATGCACTCCAGAGCCCGCTCTTCGAAAGCGCCCTCAAGTGCCCGTTGCAGTCCCAGACCTCGCTCCAGTGTCGGCTCCAGCCCCCCTGTTAAGCCCAGAGAGGTCTCTCGTTCCTGAGTTCAGCCCTGAAAGCCTGGAGGCTCAGAAATGCCCGCCCTCCCAACCACTCCTGCCTCCTCCTCCGCTGTCATCTGGCAGACCCTCTGCTCACCCTCAGCCCACCATCTATGCGGTGCGAGCTCCGCGGGACTGCCATCCTCCAGCGGCGCCGTGGCCGGAGTATCCCTCACCTCCGTCTCCAGCCTCCTAGGCCCGGACTCCGCCTCGGCCCGTTGACCCGTTGGCTCCACCATGGATCCTAGCTCCCTCCTCTCTGCCATGGCCCATCTGTCCACTGGCACCGCCGGGCTCCCTTGTCCCTCTAGCTCCGCTTTGTTCTGTCGTCGACTATCCTGCGCCTCGGGACTCCACTCCTCCAGTTGCGCCTCATCCCTCTGGCTTCATCAGGCTCCTCCATCCCTTCGGCTCCTCCTCAGTCCTCTGTCTCTCCTGCTCCACTGCGGCCATCTGGATCCCTGTCTCCGCCTCGGTCGTTGGCACCATCTGCTCCGCCTTGGTCCCCCGGATCCTCCCCGTCACCCTGGCTCATCGGCTCTCCGTCTCGGGCTCCTCCGCCGACGTCGGTTGGCCCCCTGGAGTCGGCGGCCATTCCTCGTCCATGGCTACTCCCTCCGTCGGCTCCACCATGGGCCGTCATCATGGCTGCGGCCTGGGTCCCACCTGGCTCCTCCTGTTCTGGCTCCCTCCTGTCTCCTCCCTGGCTCCTCCTTCTTTCGTCACCTCCCTGGTCTCTGTCAGCCGGCCCCCTCCCGGGTGTCCGTCCTCCTCCTGAACTGCCTCCCAAGTTCCCACCCGCCCCTTCCCATGTAGTTTCTACGGCTCGAGGACGCGCGTTCCGGGAGGGGGCGTAATGTCAGGATTATGGACCTGTCTGTGTCCTGTTTTGTCCCCATGTATTTCCTGTTTTGCCTTATTTGGTCATTTTCCTTTCCTCGTTTTTTTTTGATTAAGGTTCCAGGTGTGTCTCTTTAGTTCCTCGTTATCCTGAGTTTATAAGCCCCAGTCTATTCAGTTCATGTTTGTCAAGTCTGCTTGCTGGATATCGTGTATTTCCTGTGTTCCTGTTGTGGATATCCCCTGTGATTTCAAGTATTAAAGACTGTTAAACGTTTCTCCGAGTCTCCATCGTTCCTTCCACAGTGAACTGTGACAAAAACATAGTCACTCTGGCCCTAAATCTAACTTAACCCTAAAATCAGAGGGAAATGACGGGTGGCGAACAGTGAATACCACAGATGCACCTAACCCTGGTTGTAAGCATAATGTGAAATCACCATTTGACCAATTAATTAAATGTAACAGCCTACCAATACAAATAAATAGATAAATTTGTAATCTTTCACTTAAAACAAGTTATTATTTGTCATAATTGCAACACTAATTGCTATCACTCAGTGTTGCTTTGAGCATGATTGGTTAATCTGACCATCACCCAGGAATCTAGCCAATGACTAGTGAGCGCATCGTTTTTCCGGTTAAATTTGAATATACAGGTGATGGTATGCAGATGAGCTGAAAAAAATGCAGATGAGTTGAAGGCCACTGTCAAAGAAACCTGGGCTTCCATACCACCTCAGTGTCACAAAATCATCACAATTAAAAGAAGACATACAAACACAAACTCTCGCCGGCGGCTACTGAGAAGCTACGAGGCCTTTGTTTACTGCTGGAGCCGGACCTCAAGACCGCGGCCTCGCCGACTGACGCTACCCGCACAAGGCGGCGTCGCAAGCGGTGTGAGAGAGGACGGAAGCGCGGTAAGCGCGGAGGTATACGAGCTAGGCTGAGGGTTAACCCCACAAGAACGGCTCTTCCAACACTCATGCTCTCAAACGTTCGCTCTCTGGAAAACAAACTGGACTTAATTCAACTCAGTCGATCTACACAGCATGAGGCAAGGGATTGTTGTGTGTTTGTTTTCACTGAAACATGGCTAAACGACAACATCCCGGACTCCGCCATTCAGCTGCACAATGCTGCGGTAGTGACAAAACACTGTTCATCACTAGTGAAGTTTATGTTTGTGAAGTGTCGACCGTTCTATCTGCCGCGGGAGTTCACGGCCATTGTTATTGTCGCGGTCTACATTCCTCCGTGTGCAAACGCAAAGGACGCGCTTCGCGAGCTGTACAGCACCATCAGCGAACAACAAACAAATAACCCTGATGGCTTTTTCATCATAGCCGGTGACTTCAACCACGCAAACTTAAAGACAGTTTTGCCAAAGTTCTACCAACATGTGAACTTTGCAACAAGGGGAAACAACACACTGGACTTTGTTTACACAACAGTTAAGAACGCATACAAAGCCGAACCCCGCCCCCACCTCGGGTACTCGGACCACATCTCTGTTATGCTAATCCCAGCATATAGCCCACTTCTCAAACTCACCAAACCGGTTCAAAAGCAGATCACAGTATGGCCAGACAATGCCACCTCAGCACTGCAGGACTGCTTCCAGGACACAGACTGGAACATGTTTAAAGAGGCGGCCACCTACAACAACCACACAGACCTGCAGGAGTACACCGAAACTGTGACTGCTTACATCAAAAAGTGCATAGATGATGTGACAGTCACCAAAACCATCACCACACGTGCCAACCAGAAGCCATGGATGACAGCAGAGGTTCGTGGGCTGCTAAAGACCAGAGATGAAGCATTCAGATCAGGAGATAAAGCAGCCCTCAAAACAGCAAGAACCAATCTGTCTCATGGCATCAAGAAGGCAAAACATCAGTATGCTAAAAAAATCAACAATCACTTCACAGACAGCAGAGACACTCGGACCCTATGGCAAGCCATCCAGACCATCACTGACTACAAGCCCCTGCCACAGGCCAGTGATGATGACACATCTTTACCAGAGGCACTCAACCACTTCTACTCACGATTTGAGATACAGAACGACACACCTGCACAGAAACTACTCACATCTCCAAACGACCAGGTACTCTGTCTCTCTCCAGTCGACGTAAGGAAGACCCTATCCAGGATTAACCCACGAAAGGCTGCTGGCCCTGACAACATACCTGGACGTGTACTGAAAGACTGTGCTGCACAGCTGACGGATGTCCTAACAGACATCTTCAACATCTCGCTGAGCCAGGCAGTCGTCCCCACGTGTCTCAAATCCACCTCCATAATTCCAGTACCAAAGAAGTCACATGTGTCCTGTCTGAATGACTATCGTCCCATAGCACTGACCCCAATCATGATGAAGTGCTTTGAGAGGTTAGTCATGCAGCACATCAAGTCCAGTCTCCCAAACACACTGGACCCACTCCAGTTTGCATACCGTCCAAACCGTTCCACGGACGATGCAATATCCACCACTCTCCACCTAGCTCTTACCCATCTGGAACAGAAAGACTCTTATGTAAGAATGCTGTTCATTGACTTCAGCTCAGCATTCAACACAATAATCCCACAACAGCTCATTCACAAACTAAACCTGTTGGGCCTTAACACCTCCCTCTGTAATTGGATCCTGGACTTTTTAACTGCAAGACCTCAGTCAGTCCGTGTCGGCCGCAACACCTCCAGCACTACCACACAGAGCACAGGTGCCCCACAAGGCTGTGTGCTCAGCCCACTGCTCTTCACGCTGCTGACCCACGACTGCACTGCCAAGTCCAGCTCCAACCACATCATCAAGTTTGCTGATGACACAACTGTGGTAGGCCTCATCAGCAACAACGATGAAACGCACTACAGAGAGGAAGTGGCACAGCTGGCTGAATGGTGTGGTGCTAACAACCTGTCCCTCAATGTGGGTAAGACGAAAGAGGTTGTGATGGACTTCAGGAGAAACTCTGTTGACCACCCCCCGCTGACCATCGACGGCTCAACCGTGGAGAGAGTCGGCAGCACTAAATTCCTGGGAGTGCACATCACAGAGGATCTCACCTGGACCACCAACGTCACGTCACTCAACAAGAAGGGACAACAGCGCCTCCACTTTCTCCGCCGGCTGAAAAGGGCAAGTCTCCCTCCACCCATCCTCACCACTTTTTACAGGGGCACCATTGAGAGTGTGCTGACTACCTGCATCACTGTCTGGTATGGGAACTGCAGTGCTGCTGACCGCAAGACCCTACAACGGACAGTGAAAACTGCCGCAAAGATCATCGGTGCCCCTCTCCCCTCCATCCTGGACATTTTCCTTTCACGATGCTCCTACAAGGCCACCAGCATCGTGAAGGACCCCACCCACCCCTCTCACAACCTCTTCCAGCTCCTGCCATCAGGTAGAAGGTACCGGAACATCAGAGCTCGCTCTGTCAGATTGCTCAACAGCTTTTTTCCCCAGGCTGTGAGAGCTCTTAACTCCAATCCCCCTGTCCCCCTCTGAAACCATGAACACCTCAGCCCTCCCACCCCCCAACTCATTAAAAACTGTTGACAATTTTACTAAGTGCAATTCTGAATGTGCTACACACAGGTGAGTGGGCTATACAAACCACCTGTAGTAACGCACTCATCCCACTATATGCACACTAGACACTTTCTACAAACACTCCCTGCCACAAAGACTCTTAAGAAAATATATGTCTACTTGAACATTGCACTACAAAATAATACGTTTACTTGAGCATTGCACTACAAAATCTTTTTGCACTATGCACTGTCTCCCACAAAATCTCTCTTCTGCAGAATAATGTACAAAATATATATTTTTTCTGCACAATTTCATGTACATATATCTCTTTCGCACAATTTCATGTACAGTATTTATGTAAAGTTTTTTGTACAGTCTCAGTTTGTGTATGTGTGGACAACTAGGTATAGCAGTTATAGTATTTTTAGTATATGTATAGTCAGATAGTTAACTGTTGTATAGCTCTATTGTTTTTCCTATACTTGCATTGTTGTATGTTTATCTTATGTTTAACTAGTATGTAGCACCGTGGTCCTGCGAGACACGACATTTCGTTCCACTATATGTCCACACATGTAGCAGAATGACAATAAAGCTCGACTCGACTCGATAATAAACATGGTCTAAACATTCTTAGATGCCTAGCATTCATCATGTTGTAGTTTGGGAACAACCTAACTAGTAAATGTGTTCTTGTTTATGTCACAATAACACGTTAACTAATGCAAAAAAAGAAACATTACTTACTCATCAGATTGATCTCCTCTACTCGATGAAATCTTGTTCTTCTTTTGAGGGAAATCCAGCCTTTACTCAGCGCGTCTTCTTGCAGAAACGGACAGTAGCCGCGATGAACGAACTCCTCACGCTTTGTTTATGTTGGGCGTTTACATGCGCACGTGTCTCACGTGGATATTTACATATGAACGGCGCGAGCCGCGAGAGGGCGGGATTGCATTAAAGATAATGAGTTAGACGGGAAAGACTGAACATCGTGTTGGTTTCATACGGATTACTTTATCACAGAATATTTGTTTTCGATAAGACTTGCTTCATTTAAAAGTAGACACTTCAAGCTTTCTATAGATATAACTCCCATGTCTCCGTGTTGAGATTTCGCCGAGTTACAGTTCATTTTAGTGACGTGTTTCTAAAAGCAGCTTGCGGAGACGGCGAAGACAGAGAGCGCACCCTGTTTGTTTTCTTTATTTTCCAAAACCACAACATTTTTTGTTTTTATTGTGAGTGTACCCGAAAAAAAAATAGATACTTCAAAGTTTCAATTGATGTATAACACATATCTGTATGACCAAAATCGTCGGAGTATTTTTAGTGTCTTTCACACTGATAAGAAAAAAAAATGAGCCTGTCTCGCCGGCGAGATGGCCGAACCCAGGGGGTTAAATAAATTCAATGCACACAGACTGAAGTAGTTTAAGTCTTTGGTTCTTTTAATTGTGATGATTTTGGCTCACATTTAACAAAACCCACCAATTCACTATCTCAACAAATTAGAATATGGTGACATGCCAATCAGCTAATCAACTCAAAACACCTGCAAAGTTTTCCTGAACCTTCAAAATGGTTACACAATAGCCTATACAGTCATGGGGAAGACTGCTGATCTGACAGTTGTCCAGAAGACCATCATTGACACCCTCCACAAAGAAGGTAAGTCACAGAAGGTCATTACTGAATGGTTGGCTGTTCACAGAGTGCTGTATCAAAGCATATTAAGTGAAAAGTTGACTGGAAGGAAGAAATGGGGTAGGAAAAGGTGCACAAGCAACAGGGATGACCACAAGCTTGAGAATACTGTCAAACAAAGCTGATTCAAACACTTGGGAGAGCTTCACAAGGAGTGGACTGAAGCTGGAGTCAGTGATCAAGAGTCACCATGCTCAGACGTCTTCAGGAAAAGGGCTACCAAGCCACTTCTGAAACAGAAACAATGTCAGAAGCATCTTATCTGGGCTAAGGAGAAAAAAAAACTGTACTGTTGCTCAGTGGTCCAAAGTCCTCTTTTCAGATAAAAGTAAATTTTGCATTTAATTTGGAAATCAAGGTCCCAGAGTCTGGAGGAAGACTGGAGAGGCACAGAATCCAAGCTGCTTGAAGCCCAGTGTGAATTTTCCACAGTCAGTGATGAATTGGGCTGTCATTTCATCTGCTGGTGTTGGTCCATTGTGTTTTCTGAAGTCCACAGTCAACGCAGCCATCTACCAGGACATTTTAGAGCACTTCATGCTTCCTTCTGCTGACAAGCTTTATGGAGATGCTGATTTCATTTTCCAGCAGGACTTGGCACCTGCCCACAATGCCAAAAACACCAAAAGTTGGTTAAATGACCATGGTGTTGGTGTGCTTGACTGGCCAGCAAACTCACCAGACCTGAACCTCATAGAGAATCTACGGGGTATTGTCAAGAGGAAGATGAGAGACACCAGACCCAACAATGCAGATGAGCTGAAGGCCACTGTCAAAGAAACCTGGGCTTCCATACCACCTCAGCAGTGCCACAGACTGATCACCTCCATGCTACGCCGAATTGAGGCAGTAATTAAAGCAAAAGGAGCCCCTATCAAGTATTGAGTACGTATACAGTAAATGAACATACTTTCCAGAAGGCCAACAATTCACTAAAAATGTTTTTTTTTTATTTTTTTATTGGTCTTATGAAGCATTCTAATTTGTTGAGATAGTGAATTTGTGGGTTTTTGTTAAATGTGAGCCAAAATCATCACAATTAAAAGAACCAAAGACTTAAACTACTTCAGTCTGTGTGCACTGAATTTATTTAATACACAAGTTTCACAATTTGAGTTGAGTTAGTGAAATAAATGAACTTTTCCACGACATTCTAATTCATTGAGATGCACCTGTAAATTCAATTCTGAGTGCATGTGATTTTTGGGTGGGGAGGGGGCGTGGTCCATGGGAAATAGTCCTAGAGGAATCCTAGAGGAAAGACTGTGTGGTGATGAAATGAGTGAAGAACAATGGACACAGAAAGCCACGCCTCACTTGAGTGGTCAAATACAGACAGTCATCTCAAAATTCACTTGACTTAAACACAGTCGCTAATGTCTGGAGTCAAGATAAACATTTAGGTGGAAACCCGGTTACATGTCAGGATACTGGATTTGTGCATTTTATTTTTAAAGTGACAGCAGTATAATTTAGCCTAACGTTACCTGCAGTCAGTCATCATTTTATAATCAAACAACAAAATACTAAAGAGAAAATCACAATGTATTTAACTTTGTTTGTTCTATTGCATTAGTTCCATTGTTTGTAATTTGCTACTTTGATCTTGTTTAATAAAATAAAATAAAATAACAAAAATAACTATATTGTGATATATTGTTATTGTGAAATAAAATGTCTTATCATATCGCCCACCCATACACCATACCCATACAGTACATGTCAGCTAGTTTTAAGATCAAACTCATAAAAACTGACGGAACTTTGAAATGATTAATCTGAGAACACTGTCATGTAAACTCATTTGACAAAGAGGACCTGAAGGCATGATCCATGGACTCCTTAGAGAAGAATACTGTATGTAAACCAGGTTTTTGGATCAACTGTGAAGATTTTGTATGGAGCTGGTGAGTACATTTTTGAAAGCCTGTAAGGTCCACCCGCTAGCCCAAAGAACGGAATCCAGCGGCCTGGTCGAAGGTTCAATGCGTATTCTGTCTTTTACTTGCGCTTCTGAATTTATCAAGATTTAGTTTAAATTTTAGTCTAGCTCCATTTTCAATCTGACTCCAATTTCAAGTGATCATTAAATTTAGGCAATATTCTTAATCAAAAACTGATCACAGATATCGATTGTATATTAATTTAGATATTTGATTATTCTGGAAATCCCATACTTTCAACTATTCTTTCATTAGGGACCAGGTATCGCACAGGAATTACACTTCGGCCGATTTTAGTGAATCCACGGACACAAACTCGTCAGTCCTAAACTTACTCAGAGGGTGCAGAGTGGATATAATAACTTTAAGTGAGCTGCGCCTGCATACTCATAACAAAAAGTGTATTTTTCCTATAACCACGAGAGCTACACCGTGTTAAGCCAGTGACAGCCAGAAATCCAAAGTCTCCTTCATGGTGCTCCCCATGGTTCATCCATTAGTGCTTTGGTGTGATCTGTCCTGAACGCAGATTTGTGGAAATACCCCTACACATTAATCTACTTGAAAAAAATGATTTCAGAAGAGATCAGAATAAATCAAATATAACAATTTATTATTAGTCAGGTAAAGTTATATCATGCCAATTACATAATGAAACAATTAGAAGCCAATTTAGAAAGGATAATGCAATTGTGAATCACATTGTAACCGCGTGGCAACCCCGCTCCTGGACATAGACACTGTAGCTATATGGGAAATAGCCAAGCGATCTACGCAGGAGACAAACAAATTTAACATAGTCACACATGTAACAGTTATCCTAATTTAAAACAAGGCACATGGTCTAAATGCATTGTATCTACAACATTTACCTAAGTATTCCAAAGAACACTTACAGCAAAGCAATCAGGTGGTTTAGAGAATAAACTTAACTAAATGTCTATGTGCAGATGTAGTAGCACAAACAACTATACAGTGTGCTCTATGGGCACAATGTGTTTAACACAATTACATATTTGAATTAAACAAAATGCATACCTGACAGCATAGAGACACACAGCAGTATGAGAGTTCTAGTGCAAAGCTCCAGAGTCTCACATGTGCTGTGTGGGGTTTTCTGACTACAGAATCCCCCCCTAGTGTTTTGTCACTTCCCTTATATACCCAGATAAGAACAACAAAGGAAACTTCAGATCAGTTGTAAAAACATAAAAGACCTTTTGGTTTGCTGGGCTCTCGTGCTCCAGGCTGCACCTGGCTGGAGATAAGATAAACATACTCACAGCCCCCTAAAGGGGGACACACCCCTCAGCAGCAGAACACAATTCTACAAAAGTTTTCAATATTTCTCATAATACCAGTGACTACTGTGAAATTGAGACCAATTTACCAGTCACACCGAAACCTTTACACTCATGAATTCTGAAGATATAGTAAATATTTTATGTAAGAGTAGCAACTTGAGTTCTTGGCATTTCTTTGTCAAATTTCAGTGATCAGGACCATGAGCCCAGGAGGGAAGGATGGGTGAATGGACCGATGATCAAATGGTCTTTCTCTCAGATCTTCTTGTCTGATTAGAGAGTTTATTGTCTTGCGGCATGACATTTGCATTGTAAGAGTTTCTGGGTGGTGTTTGGCTTCACAAAGAGATCAAAGCCTGATTGAAGAGTTTATTGTTTTGTGACCTGACATTTGCATTGCAAGAGTTCCTAAGTTTTGGCTTCACAAGGAGTTAATTTCATAAAGGAAATAATTTCACTCCCTACAAGCCCATGTCTCTGTCAGTAAGTAGATGAGTTTTTTCTATCCAAGATGGCGCCGCTCATGGCAGCCTCTGTGGCATCATCCACAGTTATTTTTAGGTTTTTGTTAGTTTGTCATGTGTTTAGTTATATCCCTGCAATCAGTTTCACCAGAGATGAATTGCTGGACATTCGGAAGTACACACCACCCGTTATTTCACCGGTTTTTGATTATTCGGATGTTTTGCTGGACATAGCAGTCGGCGGAGCGGCGGCACTGATCAAACGCAGGATGCGCAGACAGGGGAAGCGAGCCGGTGCGCTCGTGAAGCTCAGACAGCGCGGATTCCGGACAGCACTGCCTAGCATCCATCTGGCGAATCTCCGCTCCCTACCCAACAAAACGGATGAACTCCTTCTGCTCTCCCAGATAAATAAAGATTTCTCACACTCTGCTGCTCTGTGTTTCATGGAAACCTGGCTGAATGACGCCATTCCGGACAGCGCGCTTCATCTGCCGGGCTTTCGGCTGTTTAGAGTGGATCGTGACGCAGAATCAACGGGGAAATCGCGTGGCGGCGGGACATGCTTTTACATCAATGAGAGGTGGTGTACAGATGTAACTGTGTTAAAGAAGATGTGCTGTTCCGATCTAGAAGTGCTTTACTTTAACTGTAAGCCTTACTACTCGCCGCGGGAATTTTTAAGTGTTTACATTCCTCCGCAAGCACACGTGAGCTCAGCTTTACAGAAACTCGCTGATCTGATCACAGAGACTGAGCGACAACACCCGGACCCTGTTTTAATCATTCTCGGGCACTTTAATAAAGCAAATCTCTCCCGTGAACTGTCAAAATACACAAAGCATGTTACATGTCCCAACAGGGACAGTAATATATTGGATCACTGTTACACAGCAATAACAGATGCATATCACTCTGTCCCACGGGCAGCTTTAGGACTCTCTGATCACTGTTTGGTTCATCTTATACCAACCTACAGGCGGAAACTGAAATCAGCTAAACCTATTTTAAGGAATGTTAAAAGATGGACTAATGAAGCAGAGCGGGATTTACAAGCCTGTTTCCACCTGACTGATTGGAGTGTTTTTGAAGCTGCTGCCACTGATCTGGATGAGCTCACAGAGATTATAACATCTTATGTCTTGTATAAACAGGCCAAATACACACTGGAAAAGGAGATCAGAGTGGAATTATTCTGAAAAAAAAAAAAAAAAAGGATTCAATTCTCTTCCAGTGACTCAGCATCAGTGTGGAAAGGTCTGGAAGAGATCACCAACTACAAGACACAATCCCCCAGCACTGTGGAGAATCAACAACTGGCAGACGATCTGAATGAGTTCTACTGCAGGTTTTAAAAAACACCCCACACCTGCCCTGAACACCTCTCTACACAACCATTGACACCTCCAGCAACCCCCATCTCCCCCACACCTGCAATTCAGATCAGCGAAGACGAGGTGCGCCAGCTCTTCTGGAAGCAGAAAAGGAAAAAAAGCACCAGGCCCAGATTGTGTTACACCAGTCTGTCTGAAATCCTGTGCTGACCAGCTGGCCCCCATCTTCACACAGATCTTCAACAGATCACTGGAGCTGTGCGAAGTCCCTTCATGCTTCAAACACTCAACCATTATCCCCATCCCAAAGAAATCCAAAATTACAGGACTAAATGACTACAGGCCTGTAGCTCTAACATCTGTGGTCATGAAGTCTTTTGAAAAACTAGTGCTGGTCCACCTGAAGGACATTACTGGACACTTACTGGATCCTTTTCAGTTTGCCTACAGAGCAAACAGGTCTGTGGACGATGCAGTCAACATGGGACTGCATTATGTTCTGCTACATCTGGACAGACCAGGGACTTATGTGAGGATCCTGTTTGTGGACTTCAGCTCGGCCTTTAACACTATCAGTCCAAACCTCCTCCTGCCCAAACTAACTCAGCTCTCCGTGCCCACCTCCGTCTGTCAGTGGATCAACAGCTTCCTGACAGACAGGCAGCAGCTAGTGAGGCTGGGAAAATACACATCCAGCACTTGTACAATCAGCACTGGAGCTCCTCAGGGCTGTGTTCTCTCCCCACTGCTATTCTCCCTGTACACCAACGACTGCACATCTAAATACCCCTCTGTCAAGCTCCTGAAGTTTGCAGACGACACCACACTTATCGGCCTCATTCAGGACGGTGACGAGTCTGCTTACAGACAGGAGGTTAAGGAGCTGGCTGTCTGGTGCAGTCTTAACATCCTGGAGCTCAATACGCTCAAAACTGTGGAGATGATCGTGGACATCTGGAGAAACCCCCCTGCACTCCCCCCACTCACCATCATGAACAGCGCTGTGACTGCAGTGGAGACATTCAGGTTCCTGGGCACCACCATCTCCCAGGACCTGAAGTGGGACATTCACATAGACTCCATTGTTAAAAAGACCCAGCAGAGGTTGTACTTCCTTCGCCAGCTGAGGAAGTTCAACCTGCCACAGGAGCTGCTGAAACAGTTCTACTCCTCCATCATTGAATCTGTCCTCTGCACTTCAATAACTGTCTGGTTCAGCTCAGCTACCAAATCTGACCTCAGAAGACTACAGATAATATTTTTTTATGATTTACAAATATCATCAGTTTTCTATCAGCTGTGACATAAATCTGCATGTTTTTTATATTTACTCCAAGGGCATTGTTTACCTTTATAGAAGGCATTTTCCCCCTGACCTCAATAATACTTCATCTTTCATTTCAAATTCTAACATTTAATCTGTAAATTCAGTTATAATAATGTGATTATTGTTATCTATACATTATCAAATTAAATCATTTACAATGAAAAAATACAACTGCATTGAACAATGTTATGAGATTGTTTTAATATTGAATATACAAACAAGAAATGATGGTGGAAATTATACTTTTAAACGAAATTAAAGCGCCAGTAGGTGCCAGTAGTGAGTATTTAATGAGTGAGTCATTGAGTTCAAGTGATTCGTTCAAAAGGCAGATTCATCAGATGTTTATGCATGGGCTAAAGAAACTTTGACTCAACCGATTCGTTCAAAACACGGAATCATTCAGCAATGAATCGGCTGGTTGCTGTGAGATGAGCTGTGGTTCTGCCTAAAATGTAAGTGACCTGATATTATTGTACTTGCTTATTGAACTGTTTATTGAACTCATAAACAGTCGTAATGGTGAAAACGCTGTGTGATGTTGCCTAACTTACTGTATTTTAAATATATAAACTTTTCATTTTGAATTTTGGCCTCAGCATGCTGACTTTCGTTGTGTTGCGCATATTGATTTCTCCTGGAGAGGCTGCGTGAGCCTCGCCTCAGCAGGGCAACTTTATACTGTACATGCATTACATACAGTAGCTATATCCACTATTCACCACTTGCTCTAAATGTAATAAAATCAGAATAATACTTGCATTTTGGTGATTGCCTAGTTATTTTTGGTTATTGATGTTTTAATAAAGTTACTTGTCTGGCGTTAATGAAGCATTAATGTCGAGCCGGCCCCGGCCAAATTTAAACCCTGGGTACAACCCTCCCCACTCTCCAAGAACTGTACTCATCCAGAGTGAGCAAAAGGGCTGGCAAAATCACTCTGGACCCCTCACTTCCAGCACACTCCCTCTTTGAACTGTTGCAATCTGGTCGACGCTACAGAGCTCTGAGCACCAGAACGGTCAGGCACAGGAACAGTTTCTTCCCTCAGGCAATCCATCTCATGAACACCTGACAATAATTGTGGAACACACACTATTTATACACTAGTATAATCGCCGTCGGAAGCGTGGCAGACGGGAGGGTTTCGCTGTGAAAGCTAGAGCGTCATGGATGTCGGAGAGACGCCTGTTGTCTTCGGGAGACTGTTCGAGTGAGAGACATTTCTGTTTGCGTTCAGTTTGCCTGGACTTTTGGATACCATCTTTGCGGGCTGTGACTCAGTGACACAAAGTTTTGAGAGGAGTAAATACTAACAATTTCCGTTATATCGAGTTGGCTGTTGTCTCGGTTGGAGCGCCATTGTCTACGCTGGAGTCTGGTACAGTAAATATGGTACTGGTTAATGCAAGATCACTCTTAAAAAAAACGTTTATTTTAAATGACTTTTTTTATACAACATGATTTGGATTTTTTGTTTATTTCTGAAACATGGCTTAATGTTGGCGAGACACACGCCCTGACTGAACTTTCTCCATATGACTGTACATTTTTTAGCACCCCTAGAACTACTGGCCAGAGTGGCAGACTTGCATGTGTTTTTAAGAAGGGATTTAAATGCTGTCTTTTGTCAAAGGTGAACTATAAGAGCTTTGAGGCTCAAGTGATGATGTATGACGGCTGGAAATCTGTTATGTGTGTGTTGGTCTACAGACCACCGAAATATAATAAGGATTTCATTCAGCAGTTTTCAGAATTTTTATCACATATTGTGCCAAATTGTGATAACATTCTAATTCTTGGGGACTTCAATATTCATGTGTGTTGTCCAAATAAGCCAATGGTCTCTGAGTTTCTACAGCTGGTGGACTCTTAACTTTATGCATGTGATCTGTCTGATCACATGCCTGTAATTTTTAATGTTATTATGCCATGCAAACCAGTTTTGCCACAGTCAGGTGTGTTTTGTTCTCGTCTGATTACGTCTTCCACAGCGGTAGAATTTACCGTATACAACTTCTCGTCATAGAAGGTATACAACTTCTCGTCACTTGTGAATGTGATTGAGTCTCCTTCTCCTTCTGTGGGCCCAGATGAGCTCTTGATATTGTTCAATTCTGTTTGCTCCAATATCTTAGATGTAGTGGCCCCATATAAGGTTAGGAAACCTAAACTTAATCCAACTCCATGGCTTAATAACTATACTTGTTCTCTGAGGCAGGAATGCAGAAAGGCAGAACGGAAATGGAGAAAGGATAAGCTGCGGGTTTCACTTCAATTTATGAGGCAGTGTTTTTCAGACAACCAGGCTGCTGTGAAAACTGCAAGGCAAAATTATTTCTCGAGGGTCATTGCACAGAATTATAATACCTTGACCCCCTCTTTGGAGGTATGTGAAATGTTTCGGACATTTTTTGTGGAAAAAGTAGAAAAGATTAGAACTAGTCTACCTATATCCTCAGCTGAGTCTGTGATGCCACCAGCTTGTGTAAGGAGTTTTGAGCTCTTTGAGCAGGTGTCTCTGGCGCAAGTTATGGATATTATTATGCGTTTGAAGCCTACATTGCGATGTGGTTCCTTTAAATCTTCTTAAGGAGATGGTTGATGTTGTTGGGCCGAGTATTACTTCTGTTGTTAACAGTAGCCTTCATAATGGAGTTGTTCCAACAGGCCTTAAACAGGCAGTTATTCAGCCACTTCTTAAAAAGCCTAATTTAGACCCTCTAGAACTGAAGAATTATCGGCCCATCTCAAAACTACCATGCCTAGCTAAGATTTTAGAGAAGGTGGTTTATTCCCAGTTAATGTCATTTTTAAGTAGGTATGAGATCTTAGACAAATTTCAGTCCGGTTTTAGAGTAGGTCACAGCACTGAGTCTGCACTTTTAAGAGTTGTTAATGACCTCCGTATAATCAGAGATGCAGGTAATGCGGCAGCTCTGATTTTATTGGACTTAAGTGCAGCTTTTGGACACAATTGACCACATGATTGTTATAAAGCGGTTATCCCATTTAATTGGAATTCGTGGGACGGTTTTAGAGTGGTTCAAGTCTTATTTGTCACATAGATCATCCTCTGTAAAGTATGGTAACTTTGTTTCAACGACAGTGCCTGTTACCTGTGGTGTCCCCCAGGGTTCTGTTATTGGCCCTATTTTATTTTTATTGTATATGTTGCCCCTGGGCTCAGTTTTTAAAAAATACGGCATGTCGTACCATTTGTATGCGGATGATACACAGATCTATTTACCTATGAGAGTGGGAGAGAATAATGGTTCAAATTTGCTATTTGCATGTCTAGAGGAGGTTAAGAGCTGGATGACTCAAAATCTGCTTCAGTTGAACCAGAGTAAAACTGAGATTATGTTTTTTTGCCCTGCCAGAGGATGTTTAGATATGTCCACATATTTGGGTTCATGGTCCGATTATTGCCATGACCAAATAAGGAACTTAGGTGTGGTGTTTGACCCAGAGCTGAAATTTGACAAGCAGATTAATGCTGTAGTAAAGAGTTGTTGTTTTTTTTTTTTCCAGACTAGATCTATTGCTCGACTAAAGCCTATTCTGTCATCAAAAGACTTAGAGAAGGTTATTAATGCCTTTGTTTGTCTCGTCTGGACTATTGCAATGTGTTGTATGTGGAGTCCTGCCAGTCCTCTATTTCACGCTTGTAATTAGTTCAGAATGCAGCAGCTAGGCTGTTAGTGGGTGCTAAGAAAAGTCATCATATCTCTCCTATTTTAGCTTCTCTCAAGTGGCTACCAGTGAACTACAGGATAAAATATAAAGCTCTTTAATACAGTGAGGTCCATAAATATTGGGACATCGACACAATTCTAACATTTTTGGCTCTATACACCACCACAATGGATTTCAAATGAAACGAACAAGATGTGCTTTAACTGCAGACTGTCAGCTTTAATTTGAGGGTATTTACATCCAAATCAGGTGAACGGTGTAGGAATTACAACAGTTTGCATATGTGCCTCCCACTTGTTAAGGGACCAAAAGTAATGGGACAGAATAATAATCATAAATCAAACTTTCACTTTTTAATACTTGGTTGCGAATCCTTTGCAGTCAATTACAGCCTGAAGTCTGGAACGCATAGACATCACCAGACGCTGGGTTTCATCACTGGTGATGCTCTGCCAGGCCTCTACTGCAACCGTCTTCAGTTCCTGCTTGTTCTTGGGGCATTTTCCCTTCAGTTTTGTCTTCAGCAAGTGAAATGCATGCTCAATCGGATTCAGGTCAGGTGATTGACTTGGCCATTGCATAACAGTCCACAACAGTCCATAACAGACCTCCCTTCAAAAACTCTTTGGTTGCTTTTGCAGTATGCTTTGGGTCATTGTCCATCTGCACTGTGAAGCGCCGTCCAATGAGTTCTGAAGCATTTGGCTGAATATGAGCAGATAATATTGCCCGAAACACTTCAGAATTCATCCTGCTGCTTTTGTCAGCAGTCACATCATCAATAAATACAAGAGAACCAGTTCCACTGGCAGCCATACATGCCCACGCCATGACAGTACCACCACCATGCTTCACTGATGAGGTAGTATGCTTCAGCAGTTCCTTTCCTTCTCCATACTCTTCTCTTCCTATCACTCTGGTACAAGTTGATCTTGGTCTCATCTGTCCATAGGATGTTGTTCCAGAACTGTGAAGGCTTTTTTAGATGTCGTTTGGCAAACTCTAATCTGGCCTTCCTGTTTTAGAGGCTCACCAATGGTTTACATCTTGTGGTGAACCCTCTGTATTCACTCTGGTGAAGTCTTCTCTTGATTGTTGACTTTGACACACATACACCTGCCTCCTGGAGAGTGTTCTTGATCTGGCCAACTGTTGTGAAGGGTGTTTTCTTCACCAGGGAAAGAATTCTTCGGTCATCCACCACAGTTGTTTTCCATGGTCTTCCGGGTCTTTTGGTGTTGCTGAGCTCACCGGTGCGTTCCTTCTTTTTAAGAATGTTCCAAACAGTTGTTTTGGCCACGCCTAATGTTTTTGCTATCTCTCTGATGGGTTTGTTTTGTTTTTTCAGCCTAATGATGGCTTGCTTCACTGATAGTGACAGCTCTTTGGATCTCATCTTGACAGTTGACAGCAACAGATTCCAAATGCAAATAGCACACTTGAAATGAACTCTGGACCTTTTATCTGCTCATTGTAATTGGGATAATGAGGGAATAACACACACCTGGCCATGGAACAGCTGAGAAGCCAACTGTCCCATTACTTTTGGTCCCTTAACAAGAGGGAGGCACGTATGCAAACTGTTGTAATTCCTACACCGTTCACCTGATTTGGATTTAAATACCCTCAAATTAAAGCTGACAGTCTGCAGTTAAATCACATCTTGTTCGTTTCATTTGAAATCCATTGTGGTGGTGTATAGAGCCAAAAATGTTAGAATTGTGTCAATGTCCCAATATTTATGGACCTGACTGTATGTTTTTAAAGCAGTGCATGGGATGGCCCCTGCTTACGTGTCTGAGCTCATTGCTGTTCGTCAAGCACCTAGGTCTCTAAGATCCAATAATAAGTTATTGCTTACTGTCCCGCGTACTCATTTAAAGTCAAAAGGGGATCTGGCCTTTGCTGTTGCAGGGCCGAAGCTCTGGAATAGTCTTCCTCAGGTACTTAGGGAGGTCTCATCTTTAAATGTTTTTAAAGTTGAAGTTAAAAAGTATTTATTGTCATTAGCCTTTGAAAGGGTGGGCTAGTCTTTGCTGTTAAGTAGAATGTGTGTTGTCTTAAGTTGTGTGTTTTATTGAGTGTTTCTTGATTGTACAGCACTTTGGTCTGCAGGTGCAGTTGTAAAGTGCTCTATAAATAAAGTGAAATGAAATGAAATGACTCTTGAAGAATCTTGGAGACGTTGCCACAGTTCTTCTGGATTTAGTCTGTCTCAATTTGTTCTGTTTCTTCATGTCATTCCAGACAGACTAGATGATGATGAGATCAGATCTCTGTGTGGAGCACTGGCTGTTGTCAGACAAAAATCTCACTGGATTGTTACAATTAATTGCAAAATGAATGTTTGGAAATGTAAACTGATATTTCCTACTGAAACACTACAGCAAAAAATAGAAATAACTGATTTAAAACCATTTTTTTAGCTGGTGAAAATACTAGTGTTCTAATAAGTTTGGACACCACTGTATATGGAGCCCACAGGAGTCAGCAGAATATTGTGGATTAATATAATTTATGTGGAAAATACAAGATACAAAGCTATCTACGGTGACCGAGAGGTGACATATTCGGTTCACTTAGTTTTGTTGTGGCCACAACATATTAACTCGTGGGAACGTGATAATATGTCGTGGCCACATGATCATTTTGTCAAGGTAACGACATCCTTATGTCGTGGCCACGAGATGCTATGTTGAGGGAACAACATCCATTTCTCGTGTATTAATGTGTAAACAAACCTGTGTAACCTGTGTAACCAGGTTTATTAATATTTTATTTTGAATTAAGAAATTAATATATGAATTGTTACAGAAATCATTACATTATTAAATTATTATATGAGGCTAACCACAGGCCTTGGCTAACAGACTGTATTGCGCGTGATGTAGACAGCATTCAAATGAAGTTTATCATGAATAGATTTTACATAAAGTACATAAAATAGGCCAACAAGAAAACATTTTTATCCAACCCACAGACTTGTAAGTCCATTAACTAATCGTTTTTCCCTGTAATATTTGTATATAATAATAATAATAATAATAATAATAATAATTATTATTATTATTATTAGCCTATTCTTATTGGTTATATTTTATATTCGTTTATATTCATTTTTTCCCGTTATTTAGATCTCTTTACTTAATGTTCAGAATACTTTTGGAAATAATAGCTTACTGTAATTGCACAACATGCCAATGAAAGTTTGATTATGCTGACTAGAATTTTTACTGGAATGCAGTTTAAATTTAACGCATATTTCATTTTGTTTAGGCTAATTAATAGACTATAATTATAAATACTATAGTGCTTCGTTGAGGAATGAATTATTCACGTAGTTTCATTTGTAAATAAAAACACTCATGTATCATCACACACGAGCATAAATACAATCATAAAGTCAAAACTTTATTGGCATAGGCTAATTGTCAGTCATTTGCAGTATTTGCAAAAAATATGGTAGCAAATACTAGCATAAATTATACAGAACGTTAATTAGGTAAAGCGATACACGAATTGAAAGGGGAAATAAAAAAAAAATATTCATATGAAATAAATATAAAAAAATATAGCCTTAACAAGTTAATATAATAATAATAATAATAATAATAATAATAATAATAATAATATACAAATAGTAAATTAAATGTTTAATGTTAATAAAAATGTTTTATCCATTTCTGATAATCCCGGGTTGCTATGGTCAGACAGGTTTGTTTACAAATTAAACTCATGGCCACAAGAAAAATATGCCATTCCCTCAACATAAGAAGTTGTGGCCACGAGAAATGGATGTCGTTCCCTCAACATAGCATCTCATATACATAAGGATGTCATTACCTCGACAAAATGATCTTGTGGTCACGACATATTATCACGTTCCCACGAGTTAATATGTCGTGGCCACGACAAAACGAAATGAACCGAACATGTCACCTAGCGGTCACTGTAGCTATCAGCAAACAGCACAATTTGTTTCTTTCTCCACTCATCTCAAAGGTAAAATTATGACCTCATCATGAGAGTAACCCTAACTGATAAGACAGAAATGCAATTTTAGTTATTCAATTCCTCCTGGAGGCTCTGAAGAACTGTTTATGAAGAATTCATTGATAATGTAAATTTACATCTGAATAATAAAATAGTTTTAGAATCAATCTTGTAGGGCTGGCCCCTAATAGTCGACTAACTGTTAGTTGACCAGAAGAGGCTTGGTCAACCAAAATTTCATTAGTCGCAAGAAAATATTAAATAAACAAAAATCTACATTGGCGAAGTCATGCAGATCGTTAACGGTTGGTCTATATGATAGTACATCGGGCAGGACAACCAAATGCTCGCCTATCATCAAGCTCTAATATGGCTTATCATCTGAAGTATGTAAGTAGCAGCAGCTTTTCATTGCCGCTCAATCTAATGTTAACCTAGAGAAATGTGTGCTATTCAGTGTCTGTGCGGAGTGTGGAAGCTGAACAGTAGAGCGCTCACTGCAGGACAAATGGAGGCGCCGGAGCGCTCAATTGCTCTTAAAATATTCCATCATTTTCGTTCAGACAGATAAGAGTAATACATCTTTCAAATCTGTAAAGACTGTTTATTTGTGTGCACTCACAATAACAACAAAACATTGCACTTTTGTAAAATAATGAAAGCAACAGGATGTTTTTTGCCGTCTCAGTTTCTGAACTTGAGCGCGAAACTCCGTGTATGTTTGCCTTACAGACATTAAAAAAAATCTATATAGAGTGAAATGTCTACTTTCAAATAAACCAATTCAAATGGAAAACAAATATTCTCAGATTATGTAATCCGTATGAAACATGCATATAGCACTGCGTGAAAATGCGCGTTTCCGGACTGTGCACGTCAGCACACAATCCCGTAAATGGCACGTTTCCGGCAGTTTCATTGTAAGTGCACTGGCGTTTCTGATTTCTTGACACGGACAGAAACGGACTCTTTTGTGCTCGGCAGTTTTCCAGTCCGCTCACTAACGCGATAAACCCCCAGACAGACAGAAATGTTGACACACTCACCGGTAAATCCACGTAAAGTCCTGTTCACAAGCGGTTAAATCTCCACAAACGGCCAAGCATATATCTCAGTAAACGTCTGTAAATTACCGTGCACTTAGTTTATTTTAAAATGCTACTGGCCTTCTACACAAAAATGCATCATATGCACTCATATAAACAGTAACGAAAGCCACAAACACAGCAAAGTATCAACAAAACTCAATTTTATTTTTCAGCAAATGCAGGACTGTAAACGTTTAACAGGACTGCAAATATTATTCAACAAACACAACAGGACTGCAACATTTAACTAATCATTTAGATTGAGAAAAAAGATTTTGCAAACACAGACACTTCAAGTGAATCATTAAACAATAAAATATATAAAAAACAAACAAAAAAAATATACTAATCAATAAACAAACACAATAATGAATACACTTGCAACGGACACTGCAAAGTCAGAGGAGTGATTACCGCTCCATCTCAGACAGTCACACACACATATTCTACAACTCTAATGGCACCATCAAAATAAGAATAAAATAACAAAATGAGAGGGATCATAAACACTCCATGCTATTTTTATTTAGTACTGTCCTGAATAAGTAATTTTAAATATTTACATATACTGAATTTATAAAAATGAAAATGTATGATTTATAAAAATGTTCAAAAGTTTACATACACTTGATTCTTAATACTGTGTCATTACCTGGATGACCCACAGCTGTTTTTATGTTTTGTGATAGTTTTCATGAGTCCCTTGTTTGTCCTGGGCTGCAGGTTCTACAATCTACTTACACTTAAAGTGTTTTGGGAAATGCAGCCCAGAGCAGTTCAACTGCCTGCTATTCTTCAGAAAAATCCTCTAAATCCTGCAAATTCTTTGGTTTTCCAGCATCTTCTGCCTATTTGGCCCCTGTCCAGCAATGACTTATGATTTTGAGATCCATCTTTTCACTCTGAGGAAAACTGAAGGGCTTGTGCACAACTATTATAAAAGGTGAAAACATTCACTGATGCTCCAGAAGGAAACAATACATTAGGAGCTGGGGGTGTAAACTTTTGAACAGGATGATAATGATAAGTAAATCATATTTGTTCTTTTAGTACTGCCCTTCAGAAGTTACATAAAATACTTATTTTTTTATACTTTTCAGACAAAATAAGTAGTTTACCCTGATCACCCTATTCAAATAGCTTACACTTTAGACTTGCGTCTCTTAATGCATTGTGTTGCTTTCTTGAGCATCAGTAAATGGGTTTACCTTTTGTAATAGTTATGTTGTGTAGCTATGTATCGAGTCCCTCGATTGTCCTCAGTGTGAAAAGATGGATCTGAAATCATACGGTCACTGCTGGAAAGGGTTCAAATCTGCAAAAGATGCTGGAAAACCTGAGAATGTGCAGGACCTTGAAGATTTTTTTTGAAGAGAAGTGGGCAGTTGAACTGCTCAGGAGAAACAAAGGACTCATGAAACACTATCACAAAACAAACATGAACCACTATTCCTTTTTTTTTTTTTTTTTTTAAATCAGCTATGATTCTAACTTGCAGACCAAACGTAAACATTTGTTAAATGAAATAGCTTCATCAGGCCAGTCCTAAATAATAATAAATAAATAAGTAACATATTATTTTGTTTAATAACATAATGCATATTCTGCAATGTGATGTAAACTTTTGACCACAACCGTATGTATGTGTGAAACAGTGAGTACAGCAGGCTAATTTCAGTGAAATATCAATACCTCTATCATCTTCTTCCTTTCTATTTATTTTGTGGAAACTGTCACTGGTGGTTCTGTCACATGTTCACAGTCCTTAAGATGAATGGTTGGGTCTGGGAACAGAGGATCCTGTGAAAAAAATAAAATATAATAAAACACATTGTCTCTAAATACATTGTACAGTTTTCATTGCTTAAGCACAAGATAGAATGATGAAACATAACATGATAATACAAATGTAATGATAACAGGCAGCTATTTTGTTAGCTGAATTTTACAGCAATTCACAAATTCTCATATGTACAGTGACCGGGAGGGAACATGTTCGGTTCACTTAAAGCTGGAATACACTACACAACTTTTAAAATCTGAACAGATTTTTAAAACACTAGACATCATACACTTACCGACTTTGTAAATAGTGACAAAGGAACACTGGGCATCATACACTATGCGACTGAAGATGATACACTACCAGACTTTAAAGTTGTTCCGATCACAACGAACACATAGAAACGTGCGCCTTGTTGCTAGGAGACACACGACAAATGAAAACATATGGTGTTCTAAAATCGTCTGAAAATATCAAATATGTTTGATATCCTCCGACTGGATAGAATCAAAGTCTGAAGCTAAAAAAATCAGAGTCTGTGACCATCATACACTATGAGATTTTCTGTGGAATCTGTCAGCTCTAATCTGCAGACTGGCTCTGACTTCCCTCAACTAGCGTCAACTTGTTCAGACTGTAAAATCGGGGCAAAAAAAAAAAAATCACGTAGTGTATTCCAGGCTTTAGTTTTGTCGTGGGCACGAGATTATTTTGTCGAGGTAACGACATCCTTTGTTGTGGCCACGCAATAAGAAGTCGTGGCCTTGAGATCCTATGTTGAGGTAGTCTCAGCCTCAGATGTTACGCCCACGGAACATTGGCTAAACGTCTGATGCATATGGCACACTTATCTGGAAACACTTCAGGAGTGTTGAAGTTGTCGTCGGATTGGTTGAATTATACAGGATTTCCGGGAGACGTCTGTGTCGCGTTCTTTAACGTTCCACCCGGAAACAAAAACGCCTTGGTGCCAAACCCCCTCACGAAAGAAGAAAGGCATCGTGTTTACAACTGTGACGACAAATGCTTATCAGTATCAAATAAACGCTGGATTTTCAAAAGTATGTGAAATATTTAAAGTTTGCAGCACAGAATCTTTAAAATACATCCAAGAGTTTCACACACCGGTCTGTTATTGTGGCGACATTTCCACGCCCTGAAACGTGACACTGAACGAAATGAACTATGATTGGTTGTTTGATATGTGGGTCAAACAGCATCATGGGCGGGCCTTGGCCAATGAAAGCCACCATAGATTCCAGAACTTCAGCCGTCAGTCTGAAGATCTGGCTACGCGATATTAATGTTGAGGGAACAACATCGTAAACAAACCTGCCTGATCATAGAAACCTGGGATTATCAGAGATGGATAAAACATTTTTATCCATCCCACAGTCTTGTAAATCCGTTAACTGATTGTGTTTTTTTTTATTTAATTGTATATTATTATTAGTATTAAACTGTAATATTATTATATTAACTGGTTAGGGCTATATTTTTACATTTATTGTTATATATGCTTATTTCCCCTCTCAATTCGTGTATCACCTTACCTAATTAATGTTCTGTCTAATTATGCTAGTATTGCATAATTATGCTAGCAGTGCAAAAACTGTAAACGCCTGACAGTTATGCCAATAAAGTTTTGAATTTATGATTATATTTACACCTGTACGTGACGATAAATTAGTGTGCTGTGTTTTCATTTACAATGAAACTACGCAAATGATTCATTCATCAACAAAACACTGTAGTATTTATAATTATAGTCTATTAATTAGCTGAAATATATGTTAAATTCAATCTTTAAACTGCACTTCCAGTAAAAATTCCCTTAAGTCATATAGTATAATCAAAGCTTTATTGGCATGTCGAGCATTTACAGTAGGCTATTTATTTACAAAACTTTTCAAACGTTAAGTAAAGAGATTGAAATGAAAGAGAAAAAATCATAGACATAATGAATATAAAAATTTAACCAATAATAATATACAAATTTTATGGAAAAAAGATGATCAGTCCATGGACTCACAAGACTGTGGGATGGATAAAAATGTTTCCTTGTAGGCCTATTTTATTTTATGTGCTTTATGTAACATTTATTCATGATAAACTTCTTTCGAATGCTGTCTACATCATGTGCAATACAGTTGCTAGGCCTACTTCATTAAGAATAGGAAAAAATCTAAGATAGTCAAAGTGCTATCTTGCAGATTTAGTAACTGAATAAAATATAAGATAACCTGGGTAATTGAATGGTATTCAAAAAATATTTCTGTGTGCAAATTACCTGATTGATGACTGTTCTTTGAAGAGCAGTTTTACAGAAGAATGGCAGCATTGGCAGACCTAAAACAATATATATTATACATTAAATCACATCATCATAAAACAAAATACATTCTAGATTACTTAAACTAGAACATTGGCATGAACAAAAGGAGTTAAATTAATGCTGCACTTTGAAAATGATGATATATTAACAAATGATGTTGCTAAGACGCACCATTTCTCCTCAGAGGCTGTCTCAGGTGAATCCAGTGAAGTCAGCTGCAGTGTTTGGAGGCTCTGAAAACAGTTCAAGATAATGTTTCTGCAGATTTGTCAATGGGGAATATGTTAAAAACTAAAGCATGCTAGCTAAACTAACATTAATTAATACATATGTACATTTTACTAATAGCAAACGTTAACTTTTTTTAAAATTTACGTAGCAGTAACGTTAGCTTAGTAAATTACCAGTTAATTTACCAGATTACCATGATAGCTAGACTAATTTTAGAACATAAACCCACTCAAATATAACGTTATACATTAAAACACTTAATATTATGTTTGGTAAATAGACTATTTAAATGGTTTCTGTAAATTCTCCCTTACTTTCTTCTGACATAAATCTCTCTGAAAACACTCGACGGCTGTCACCTCACGCTGACTGAAGGCCGCCGAAGCGGGAATAAACGGCTCGAAACAGCACTGGGCTAGAAATACAGTTTCGAAAGAAATTATATAACGTTATTTCTGATAAACGTTATTTAAATGGTTTTATGTATGCATACTAACCTTCGTCTGAGGTATATCTCTCAGAAAATCAGCGCGCGCAGCAACGGAGCAGCTGAAGCGGGAACAAACGGCTCGAAACAACGTCATGCTAGAAATACAATTTAAAAATATTACAACATCGAACAACTTTTAATGTTATGTTCTTGTAAACATGTTATTTAAAATTGTTTTATATATTCACACTTACCTTCTCTGATAAAATACCAGACGCTGTCAGCGCGCACGCGCAAAAACTGCAGTGAGGCAGCGGGGGAGGGGTAAGAACAGTGATGCTCGGAGGAGTCGATTCCAAAAAGATTCGATTCACGGGCGTCAAGAATTGTGATTCTCGGGTGATTCAGCTCCAAATGTCTGTGCGTGATATTACTGTTCATTACCTCGATTACCAAACTATAACAAACCCCGAGATACAACACTACCCGCGAATGTGTGGATTTTTATTAATCTCACTCAAATTTTGCAATTCTGTTAATCAAAAGACTCATTTAAATTCATTCAATTCGGATTAATTTAAACTTGCCTACAGATTTAAAAATGACTGGTTGATTCATTTTTAACCGATTAACACCCAAAAAAAACACAACAGTGCTTGCTCCTTATGACAATTAACCATGCTACATAAAACGACAAAAAAAAAAAAAAAAAAAAAAAAACATGGTTATTGTACGTAGTTAAAAAAACGTGTATTTGTAGTAAAACTGTATTTTATTTATATATATATATATATATATATATATATATATATATAGCAATCAATCTGCCAAAAAAGGTAAATACACTTTTACTATAATACAACCATGGGTTATTTTCATAAGGGCTGGTATACTGGAAATCTCTGAACACGTCTAGTGTGTGCAAACAGAAATATCCTGTCTCCGAAAATCTCAGTGGTTCTCAAGTGTATGGACGTGTACGGGACTCAGCACACTCAGCCTGGGAAATTTTCGTGCACGGGTTGTACACCTTAAGTTTCACTGAAATTTCCATTGTCCGATTTATCCCGGAAATTAGTCTTTTCATGCAGTGTAGGCGCATCACTAATGCGGAGATGACGAGTCAGTGTCACCGACTTCATCTCTAAAAGGGGGGTCCTATTATGCTTTTTCACTTTTTTAAAATTCAGTCAGTCTGTAGTGTGATGTTTGGGCATAAAAAAAAGATCTACAAAGTTACAAATCTCAAAGTCCACTCCAAAGGAAGATATTTAGTTTTTAAAAAAATCCCTTTTCAAGAACTATAACGAACAGCTCGTTTGGACTACAGCATTGTTTTCCAGGGTTTTTGTGATGTCACAAAGCGGCCCATTAGAATATCATTAAAATAAATCCCGCCGACAGAAATTTGAATGGTTGGGGGGTGGGGAGGGGCGAGGTCGTGTTTAGAACGCTTGGTTGAGTGCATCAGACAAGACGATGACGAAGAAGAAGTGATGCTGTAGCGTCAAGTTTTCACAAGTTATTACACATGCACCTGAATAATTATGTATGTAAATATGTATGTTAGAATTATGAAAACGTTCTTATAAATTGCTAACATTACAATACTGGACAATGATGTAATCTGCAGAATTTACACTTCAGTTATGAGACTACAGTGTTTCTCATACATTGATTTATTTGTGGCGCCTGCCACAATATCAAAGCTGACCGCCACAAATAGATTTTCCAAAAGGCTTTGACTTCATTGAATAAACATGAGCACTGCACGTTTCAAAAATGTGTTTTTATATCACTGGATTTCTGAAGGAAACCGACTGTCTTCAGAAAATTTTGGATGTCATTTTAATTTAATCTTGCATGTAATGTCTGATAAAGAAGCGTTTGTGAGCGGAGCGCTGCTTTGTGTACAGCCATTACTGGGGAAACCTCGATCTCTACCACTCCAACAGCGCCTACTGCTAGCAGAGAATGAATTTGCATATATATGCCACCACAAATAGAGTGTAAATCTGTGGGAAACACTGGACTATGGTATAAATTAAGGATGCACGATATTAGATTTTTGCCGATATCCGATATGCCAATATTTTTCAACTCATTTTGGCTGATAGCCGATGCCGATATCAATATATTTCCTTTTGTTTGGAAAAAACACCAAGTCTCTCCTGTGTGGAAATTATAAGCAAATTATTTTTAATTTTGGCTAGTTTTTTTTACAAGAACTCATTTGTTAGAATTAAATAAACAATAATGAAGTTATTTTATAATGACAGTACATTGAAGCTTTGAAAATAACTATAAATAAACTATTATATATATATATATATATATATATATATATATATATATATATATATATATATATATACCTCAATCGCTACATTTTTTTCAGAAAGATGCAATAGTAAACTTAACATTTTATTTTAAGATTTAACATTTGTAGATGGTCTAAAGAAAAAGAGTTGTAAAAATTCTGAAAATCTTTTAGAGCTCATAATTTGTTTTAAAAAAAAAACATATTACACATCAATGAATAAATCAGTATATATAAAGTGTCATGTTTGTGATTTTTTTTTTTTTTTATAATTTATGTAAGCTATAGCTTCTGACCTTTAAATCAAAACATACTCATGATTTTATGACATCAGTGACTGCTTTATTTAATCAGAAACATAGTCTAAATGTTAGTTGTGTATTTTACTTTCATTTTATTAGGAGTAGGCCAACAGTGCCCCCTACGGATTTAAAGCTCCTTACTGAGCGGGCATTAGGACCCAGGGGAGGCTGCCACTGCACGTGCTATTACTGTTTACTCTATCATACACCGAACGCGTCATTCTGTAAGTGCATTCTCAGTTTAAATGCAGCGATCCAAAACAGTGAATCTAATCACCATACAGGCAAAACTTTGCTTCAAGAATGAGCCGCACTGCTGACGTGATCTAATCGCTAGCACAACCTGAGCACATATGAGTTAACGTATTCATCTTATTGGCAAGACATATCGACATAATTTTTCATATTGGGCCAATGCCGATATTTACATTTAAAGCCATTATCGGCCGATTCCGATATCAGTCCGATAATATCGTGCATCCCTAGTATAAAAAAATTCAACTGTATAACAGTTTCACTGCAATTCATGTTATAATGTTAGAATTAAATAATAATAAGCATAATACATATTACAGTTGCACTTATCTGTACATAGTAAATGCAGTTATTTTTAAACGGTTGTTGTCCTATCTAAAATGTAATTTAGCCAAAAAAAAAAAAAAAAAACCAATAACGTTACCACTCTAATATGTCTTACAATATCCACGCGTGCAAAGGTTCTGCGCGATCCTCTTGTTCATATTCTCGGGGTCTGAATCCGGCTCAAATTCATATGGCAATATTGACGCCATCCTTAACTATACCGGAGCAGACGGAATTTGCTGCTTTGGCAAGGGGCAGGGCAGTACTGAAACACCGTCGAAGCTGTTCGCCAATCACAACGCACTGACAGCTAACCAATCACAACACATTTTGTTTTTCGGAAGGCAGGACTT
This sequence comes from Spinibarbus caldwelli, assembly GCA_039654775.1. NCBI lineage: Eukaryota > Metazoa > Chordata > Actinopteri > Cypriniformes > Cyprinidae > Spinibarbus > Spinibarbus caldwelli. The sequence goes on along the minus strand of CM077226.1, from coordinate 8,586,285 downwards.
CATCAAACCCAGAACTAACTGAGCCATTTGTGCCAGGCTGGGAAGAAAGGTATTGTAATAATGTAAATTATGTGAAAAATAATGTGTTTTTCGAACCACCAAGCATGAGAGCATGTTCTAGTACACCCCCAAAACAAAATCAAGACTTTGTAAAAGAGCATAATAGCTTTAAACCAAGATCAAAGAAAGCACTAGTTTATCAATGAATTATTAAAATGTTAATGCAGCCTCCTTACTGTTTTTCTCTGACACATTCATAATCATTACTTCTGCCGGTGTGCTGTAGCAAGCTTTATGCTTGAGCGCTAATCAGTCAGTGTCGGCAATTAAAGGCGCATTATTATGATTTAAATTGCTATTAATAAACATGTGATTAGTCAACTAATGCTTCAAATGAATGACTACTAGTGACTATCTACCGAGCGCGCGCACATTTGTTCTCACGGGGGTCGGCGGCAAAATCTTTCGCGGGAAAAGGACGGTTAAACACCGCCTGATAGAGTGGATTTACTGGCTTGGAAAGTGGGATAGAAATGGTCCTCTTGGAAGACTTATCAGTTACATTCATCGAAAATAGCAGCTTTAAAACGCAAAGGTGATTACCAACTATTTGTCCAGCTTAACCTGACCATGCTTGCTCACTTCCAGTTAACGTTAGAAGAAATACCTCCTTCTTCTCTAAGTTTGTTTATTTATTTAATGAATTGATTATATAATATAAATGTATATAATGTATACCACAATTATAATAATATAATATGTAATAAAGTTTCTGAAAATCTGAGTTATGCATGAATGGCTTTCACTCATTTAAGGTCCAGTAAAATCAATAAAGACTGCTTTTTTATTACGTTAACCCACAAATGTTAGTTAAACGTTAGTTAATGTTGAACTAGTGTACACTTTACAATAAGGTGCACACATTCCCTTAGTACATACTTTGTTAATGGTAAGTAACGTTAATAAACAGTTTACAAATGTTAGTAAAACATCTGTTAATGTTGGACTAGTGTACACTTTACAATAAGGTTCACAAATTCCATTAATAAATGTTTTGTTAATGGTAAGTCATGTTAATAAACAGTCTACAGATGTTAGTTAAACGTTAGTTAATGTTGAACTAGTGTACACTTTACAATAAGGTTCACAAATTCCCTTATTAAATACTTTGTTAATGGTAAGTCATGTTACTAAACAGTCTACAAAATCTTAGTAACACATCAGTTAATGTTCGACTAGTGTACATTTTACAATAAGGTTCACAAATTCCCTTAGTAAATACTTTGTTAATTGTAAGTCATGTTAATAAATTGTCTACAAATGTTAGTTAAACGTTAGTTAATGTTGAACTAGTGTACACTTTACAATGTTTCACAAATTCCCTTAGTAAATACTTTGTTAATGGTAAGTCATGTTAATAAACTGTATACAATCATGAGAAACATTATCCGTTGATGTTTAAATGGTTTCCAAATTTACCAATAGCCCAAATCAGTGCCCAAATGGGGAGTTAGTATTGTTTATCCATTGTGTGTGTTAGCTGCCACATAAACTTGTGTATTTACTGAATGTAGTATAATTAAATAAAGTTCATTAAATAAAGCTATTTACAGGTATAGTTCATTGTTAGTTCATGTTAACTAATGCATGGACTAACGCATTAGTATATGAATAAGTTAACATGAGCAAAGATTAAGTAATGCTGAACAGATGCGTTGTTTATTTTTAGTTCATTTTATCTAATGCATTAACCACAACATTAACTAATTAATCTTTTAATGTAAAGAGATGCATTAGTAAATATGTAAGTTAACATTAACAAAACATTAAGTAATCCCGAACAGTGGAGTTGTTCATTGTTAGTTCATGTTAACTAATGCATTAACTAACGCATTAGTATATGAATACGTTAACATGAACAAAGATTAAGTAATGCTGAACAGATGTGTTGTTCATTGTTAGTTCATGTTAACTAATGCATTAACTAACGTTAATTAATACAACCTTATTGTAAAGTGTTACCAAAATTCCTGATAATTTGCTCACCCCCATGTCATCCAAGATGTTCATGTCTTTCTTTTTTTCTGTCAAAAATAAATTAAGGTTTTTGAGGAAAACATTCCAGGATTTTTCTCCATATAGTGGACTTCAATGGGAACCAACGGGTTGAAGGTCCAAATTTCAGTTTCAGTGCAGGTTCAAAGGGCTCTACACGATCCCAGCCAAGGAATAAGAACATACATAAGTGAATGTGTGAATACACGTGAATGTGAATACACATAAGAACATTAAATAACAACAAGCTATCAATGTCATGACAGCACAGAAAAGTGAAGTGTAACAAACAAAAGGTAAGAGTGTGTGTCAATGGGACAGGGCTGTGTGGGGCTGTGAGGTGCAGTGTGGGGTGGGGGTAGTGGGCTATTCATACACATGGGAGCACAAATACAAACACACACAAGCACACACACTCTCCCACCACACATTCGAACACAATCATGCACACATATATCTGCACTCATACAGTATACATGTATACATGACTACACTTTCATATGACCCAATAAATAAATATAGACTGTAAGCATTGAAATAAATGATAAAATCTGAAGACTATTTAATATTTCTGTTCAATAAAACCATTTAAGTGTAAATTATATCATAACTGTAATAAAATAAACAAAATAAGGCAGAATCTATATATACAGTGGGTACGGAAAGTATTCAGACCCCCTTAAATTTTTCACTCTTTGTTATATTGCAGCCATTTGCTAAAATCATTTAAGTTCATTTTTTTTCCTCATTAATGTACACACAGCACCCCATATTGACAGAAAAACACAGAATTGTTGTCATTTTTGAAGATTTATTAAAAAAGAAAAACTGAAATATCACATGGTCCTAAGTATTCAGACCCTTTGCTCAGTATTTAGTAGAAGCACCCTTTTGATCTAATACAGCCATGAGTCTTTTTGGGAAAGATGCAACAAGTTTTTCACACCTGGATTTGGGGATCCTCTGCCATTCCTCCTTGCAGATCCTCTCCAGTTCTGTCAGGTTGGATGGTAAACGTTGGTGGTGTGGGATTACAAATTTATAAAATGGTAAATCTAGCTTCCAATGTAATAGTACATTGTGTTTTACATTTTGAGGTAAAGATGATGACATTCTAAGAAGATCAAGTCAGGCAGCCCAGGTGTCTGAGACATTAACCTTTTGTTTTTATGCACTTCCTGACCATTGAGTAGAGTCCCAAGTTAAAGCTCAAGGCATTGCTGTGCCTTTGTCTCTATGATAATGTGAAGGTATGGGCGATACTGTCAGGCTGATTGGATTAGCACCTATGTATTTGAATGACACTGTTATGGTGATGAGATCAGGGCTGGGGAAATTCAGGTAACGGGCTGATTCCTGTACTGCATTTGCATGCTTTGTTTAGATTGTCTCCACCTCTATGTATCCCTCCCACTTGAAAGGTATAAACTCTACTGTGTTGAGCTATAGTCAGACTTGGATGACTGCAGTGACGCACAGCGAGTTCTCAATAAAGAGTAACTTCTGCTTGAAAGATATCCCAACGTCTCCTGGTCTCTGCTTCAATGAGGAAAAAAGTTTCCTACAGTTTTGGTGCCGTGACCCGGATAGAGCTCCTCACCTGAATCCAGATTGAAACTTCAAGCTCAACAAAGATCTGACTTTGTTCCAGACTGAATCTTTCTGTACAACCAAGGGTTGGTGAGTGCCACTCTATCCAAAAGAACCTTTAAGACCAGTACAAATTTGTTATCCTCTGCGCCGCCAGAGAAGAGTTAACAGACAGCTTTAGGGTTTGGTTAACTACGTTATCCTCTAAAATGTCTTTTTAGAGATGAAGGTTATACTCTGTTCAGGCAGGGAAGATTAGCATTACGTGCTAATATTTGTTATCCTCTGTTTCGGCAGGGAAGAATTGGTTAGCCTCTGTTCAGGCAGGGAAGATTAGCATTACGTGCTAATATTTGTTACCCTCTGTTTCAGCAGAGAAGAATTGGTTACCCTCTATTTCGGCAGGGAAGATTAGCGTAAAGTGCTAGTAATTTGTTATCCTCTGCTTTGCCAGTGAAGGTTAACAGACTAGTTATCCTCTGCTTGGCCAGGGAAGAAAGTTCATCCTCTGTTCAGTCAGGGAAGGTTAGCAACAGTTACAGTGTGTGTTAACATATTGGTTATCCTCTGCTTTGCCAGAGAAGGTTGAATACATTATGATGTGTATTAACTAGCTTATCCTCTACTTTGTCAGAGAGGTTATTGGTGTATCCTCTGCTTTACCAGGGAAAGTTAACAGTTCGTATGTGTTAACAAGTGTTATCCTCTGCTGGCCAGGGAGGTGTAAGAAGTGTTCTGTTGTGTCAGAAAGACATTACAACATGTTTAGAAGGAATTCTAGGCTGATTCCAACAACTGAGAAAGGTGGACTAGCTACCCCTTCATGGACAGACAGTGAGTTTAAATCATTGTTAGGAGATCACATGGACTCTATTGTGACAGAGTCAATTAGACTGGATTTAACAAAGAAATTTGGTATTCATCCAGAAAATGTATGGACAATTGAAGAATGCAAGAAGGTGTTAGGTGCATGTATTCGGAAGAAAAATATAAAAGGCATTATCTGCTGCCACAGAGAGTTTAGTTTAGCTATAGCACAAGAACAAGCTCAGTGTATTGCTAAGTTAAAAGAACAAAACAAACAGCTGCACAGTCGAGTGTCTTGTTTCACTAAAAAGGTGGGCCATAACAAGGCCTCAACCAAAAGTGATTTAAACAACCAACAGTCATTTGAAAGTTATTCTGACTTACAGTCTTCGTGTGGACAAGAGGACAATTGCAATATTGGAAGGATGGAGAAAGATGTAAATGCAGTTGAAGTATGTGGAGCGAGACAAGGGGCTCAGAGTAGGGTAGAAGGGGTTGAAACTGTTCCATCTGCAACCTCCATACTCCAGTTACAAGCAGTCTGTACAGCTCTTGGTCCTGAGGCCATAGAAAGACTTGCTGAGAGTTTGCCATTGGTACATGGAAATTTTTCTGAGTTTAGGAGAGAGTTGTCCAGAAAGATGCGACTCTATGATATGTCTCTAGCTGAAGTCACACAGCTAATGTCACAGATCTTGACAGAATCCGAATTCAATCATTTTGAAAGTGCTGTAAATCATTATGAGTTTCAACAAGCTAGTAAAGATGATTTAAGAGAAGGAGTTCTGAGAGTGTTACAGAACATTGTTGGACTAAAAGTGTCAAAGGTCACTAGTTGTGTACAGAAGAAGGATGAAACTGTAAGTGAATACACTGAAAGGTTTTGTCAGTCAGCTGCAGCATACAGTGGAATAGCTGACACTCCAGAAAATGTATTGGATCATAAAGGACCACTAGTTCGAACATGGTTTGATGGCCTTTTATCAGAGTACAGATCTGCTTTGCCATTCTTAGATCTCACATGGTCAACTGAAAGCCTGCAAAACAATTTGGACAGGTTAGCTACTTGGGAAAGAGACTCTGATATTAAAACCAGAGTAAAGATTGCAGCAGCATCCTTTCAGGTCAATACAGAGAACCAACAGAAGCGTAAATGTCCTAAGAGGGAGGGCAGTTGTCATTACTGTGGGAAGCCTGGACACTGGATGAAAGAGTGTAGGAAAAACAAGAAGACACTAGGAGAAATTAACAGCTTTACTCAGCTCCTACTTAGTTTGCTTGCTACTCTGAAGCAGCCCTTCCCCACTTCACTGAACTGTTGGAGCAGCTTGCTCAGGTGTTAACTGTTAGGGCTGTGAGTGCTTAATTACCCCAGTAATCTACAACAAAGATGAAAGATTCTTTGTAAATAGAACAAAAGGAAGTGACTATCACTTCCTCCCACTAGAGGACTCTGGTTAAGTACACTCACAGCCATAAAAGTTATACTACAACACTCCAGTCACTTACCCATCCTCTGAGTTATGATGTTTGCTATGACTAATGTTTCATTGGAGGATGAAGAAGTTGCACAATAAAGTTTGCAAATAAATACAGGGACAGACTAGGACACACAGACCAGTGAGGAGCCCAGGAAAGAACCGATGTGCAACAGGCCTCGGGGGCCAATCCTGCGGTGAAGATTTTTCCCTTTTCCATAGATTATCCTCACCTCACTGGTCCATAGGTGTCAAATGACTTAAGACTAGGTCAACAAAACCACTATACGATCACAGGACTTAAAAAAGTAAAACCACTATACGATCAAGAGACGTATGAAAGGATGAAGTCTATGAAAGAATACTGCTGTTCTGCTGTTTCTTTGTTTTCTTGTGTTGCAGGTATGTGTATATGCCATGATGTCGTCATAACGGGCACCCTGGTGTAAAGCTTCACCTCAGACATCCATGAACAAGCTTCATTAGGACAAAGAGTCATCTGAGCGAATCTATGTGGGAAATGGACTACAGAAAGCAGAGGTCACAGCTATTCAGGCACCATGGACTTCAGGACTTTCACTCTTATGCTACATGTTTTTCTGTGTCATCATGTAGTTTGTACGACATGTTACATCCCTCGTCGTATATGTATCAACAGTTATGGTTCTGAAAAGAATTATTACACCTAAGTAAATCTAGGAAAAGACACAGAATAAGTTATATGTGCCTATAACTTTTCCAAGTTACGTGACTGCAAGATGGGGCTTATGTTAACAAACATAGGCTATAGAATGGACTTATGGAGGTTTACTGTAAATTTGTATTATGTGAGAGTTATTAGAACTCTCAAAGGGGGACTGTGGGATTACAAATTTATAAAACGGTAAATCTAGCTTCCAATGTAATAGTACATTGTGTTTTACATTTTGAGGTAAAGATGATGACATTCTAAGAAGATTGAGTCAGGCAGCCCAGGTGTCTGAGACATTAACCTTTTGTCTTTATGCACTTCCTGACCATTGAGTAGAGTCCCAAGTTAAAGCTCAAGGCATTGCTGTGCCTTTGTCTCTATGATAATGTGAAGGTATGGGCGATACTGTCAGGCTGATTGGATTAGCACCTATGTATTTGAATAACACTGTTATGCTGATGAGATCAGGGCTGGGGAAATTCAGGTAACGGGCTGATTCCTGTACTGCATTTGCATGCTTTGTTTAGATTGTCTCCACCTCTATGTATCCCTCCCACTTGAAAGGTATAAACTCTACTGTGTTGAGCTATAGTCAGACTTGGATGACTGCAGCGACGCACAGCGAGTTCTCAATAAAGAGAAACTTCTGCTTGAAAGATATCCCAACGTCTCCTGGTCTCTGCTTCAACGAGGAAAAAGTTTCCTACAGTGGACAGCCATTTTTAGGTCTCTCCAGAGATGCTCAATTGGGTTTAAGTCAGGGCTCTGGCTGGGCCATTCAAGAACAGTCACGGAGTTGCTGTGAAGCCACTCCTTCGTTATTTTATCTGTGTGCTTAGGGTCATTGTCTTGTTGGAAGGTAAACCTTCGGCCCAGTCTGAGGTCCTGAGCACTCTGGAGAAGGTTTTCGTCCAGGATATCCCTGTACTTGGCCGCATTCATCTTTCCCTCGATTGCAACCAGTCGTCCTGTCCCTGCAGCTGAAAAACACCCCCACAGCATGATGCTGCCACCACCATGCTTCACTGTTGGGACTGTATTGGACAGGTGATGAGCAGTGCCTGGTTTTCTCCACACATACCGCTTAGAATTAAGGCCATAAAGTTCTATCTTGGTCTCATCAGACCAGAGAATCTTATTTCTCACCATCTTGGAGTCCTTCAGGTGTTTTTTTTAGCAAACTCCATGTGGGCTTTCATGTGTCTTGCACTGAGGAGAGGCTTCCATCGGGCCACTCTGCCATAAAGCCCCGACTGGTGGAGGGCTGCAGTGATTGTTGACTTTCTACAACTTTCTCCCATCTCCCGACTGCATCTCTGGAGCTCAGCCACAGTGATCTTTGGGTTCTCCTTTACCTCTCTCAACAAGGCTCTTCTCCCCCGATAGCTCAGTTTGGCCGGATGGCCAGCTCTAGGAAGGGTTCTGGTCGTCCCAAACGTCTTCTATTTAAGGATTATGGAGCCCACTGTGCTCTCAGGAACCTTAAGTGCAGCAGAAACTTTTTTGTAACCTTGGCCAGATCTGTGCCATGCCACAATTCTGTCTCTGAGCTCTTCAGGCAGTTCCTTTGACCTCATGATTCTCATTTGCTCTGACATGCACTGTGAGCTGTAAGGTCTTATATGGACAGTTGTGTGGCTTTCCTAATCAAGTCCAATCAGTATAATCAAACACAGCTGGACTCAAATGAAGGTGTAGAACCATCTCAAGGATGATCAGAAGAAATGGACAGCACCTGAGTTAAATATATGAGTGTCACAGCAAAGGGCGTGAATACTTGTGATATTTCAGTTTTTCTTTTTTAATAAATCTGCAAAAATGTCAACAATTCTGTGTTTTTCTGTCAATATGGGGTGCTGTGTGTACATTAATGAGAAAAAAAAAAAAATTAACAAATGATTTTAGCAAATGACTGCAATATAACAAAGAGTGAAAAATTTAAGGGGGTCTGAATACTTTCCGTACCCACTGTAGGTCCATAGGCAGAATTATACCCTTTGGTGCATGACGTCCACTGTAGTGGACAGATATATTTTCTGTCACAGAAAATAATGTACAAGAAAAATATTGTTAAAATCTGGATGAAAGTATTTCTGACATCCTATTTAGCTGAAAAATATTTTTGTACCTGTCTGTTTTTCTGAGAAAAAAATGATTTAACACTTATTTCTGAGGTACTTGGTGCATCTCCTCTTTCCTCTGCCTTTTTGAATATATTATGCAATATCTCAAAACAAAAAAGACATACAAAGACAAAAATGAAATGTTATCGTAGACAACACTTTGGTGGTTCACCTGATGGTGGTTGGGACATGGTGCTACAAACTTAAATTATTCAAAATGGCTGTAGTGGACACCATGCAAGAAAGAGTTAAAGTAAAATATCGTAATTGAAACAAGGAAAAATCTGTAATATAAGGGTTTTACACTGTTAAAAACGTCCCGTAAAAAAAAACAATAAATAAATAAAATAATAATAATAATAAACTGTCAAATGACTGGCAACTACAGCTGCCAAACAAAAAATGCAAAATTAAAGTAAAATATCAATTTAAACAAGGAAAAATCTGTAAAACAACTTTAATGAAAATTTCTGTAAAATTGTTTTTGCACTTTTATTTCAATTAAGATATTTTATTGTAATTGTACGGTTTTTGTTTGGCAGCCATAGCTGCCAGTCATTTGAAGGTTTTTTTTCTTTTTTTTTTTACTTTTTTTATTATTATTATTATTATTATTATTACAGTGCAATTTTCCCTTGAAAATGTCAACATACAACACATTTAGAGATTAGCTTTCTGCAAGCAGAGTTTGTATTAATAATCCAGTACCTCTTATGTAATGTTGACAACTTGGTTTCTCTCCACATGACCTAGTTGTCTATGAACATGTTGCATGATAAGTTTGGATACATGATGTTCTTTTGGCATGATAACTGGGCTTTTTGTCTCCTCGGGCATTGCTGTTCTATTAAGTCTTCCAGCCACTCTAAAGCCCGGCTCACACTGTGCGATTTTGGCCACAATTTGGTCGTCTGGGACACATTTTGAAAATCCTAAAAGATTCCTCTAATCGTAGGCTAAAAATCTGTAGTCTTTGATCGCTGGTTTGACATGTTCACCTACAGCCGATTAATGGCTGTTGCGACGAAATTCTGGCAGTGTTAGAAGTTTTGGCACACAGTCCTGCAGTGTGACTTCTCCTACAACGAACGTCAAACTGTGTTAGTTTTTCAAGACAAGCTATGAGCAGAATTAATGCTAGAGAATTATTCTATCAGCCATAATCTCCAGCACTCCCATCCTCTGCTCACGGAAGTCATCTGATATGTTGCCTTTTCTATATAAACACTGGTTGTGCCGCTGTTTTCATGTGGGTGTGTAGAGCTGCATACACTATTCTTCTTAAATACGCCGGAATTGCCGCCGTTCATATACTTTTCATGATAGCCAACATTTCGGTCCCGCGTGCAATGCAGTTCGCAGTCACTGGACGTGTATGGGTTGATAATGTAAAACTCCGGACAAGTTTTCTTGCCCACACCCGTTTTTAACTCGTCTCGACTGTCGTACAGTCTGACATTAATGACAACTGAGATCCCATAGTGTGACATGATCATCATGTTCGTACAGTCTAAGTACAATCCTAAAGGACTTTTGGTACCACTTTATGTTAGGTGGCCTTCACTACTATGTACTTACATTTAAATTAATCATTTGATGCAATGCACTTATTGTGTACATACATGTTTTTACATTGTATTTATATTTTTAAAAATACCTATATGTAGTTACATCTGTAATTAATTTCTGTAATTACATTTATAATTACACTGTTGACCCATCCCTTACACTTTAACCCACCCTTAAACCTACCCATACCACCAAAACTGTCCCTAACCTTACCCATACCCCACCTCAATAGCAGCAAATGTGTTTTGCAATACAATATGACCACAATAAGTACATTGTACTTATCTTTTGATTTAAGTACATAGTAGTTAAGGCCACCTAATATAAAGTGTGACCGGACTTTAAAACATAAATAAAAAATTGCACAGTGTGAGCCCGACTTAAGTAGACCATCCATTAATACTGGATCAAGCTTGTAGATGTTACTACACCTTTTAACTCCAGATGTTCCACTTTGCAAGGAAGAAATTTTGTGTTTGAATGTTTCATGTTGATAAAATCCAATAATTTCTGATTCTGCTTGAGAAAGATCATCTTGTGTAAGACTTTGACAATGGATTCCAGTTCAAAACCCTTCTCATTTCTTCATTAACTGTCCTGCTCTACTGTAGAATTGTTAGTTCCAGAAGTAAATGAGGACTGAAACACAGTTTTCTGTGTTGCTTGAGCTTCTAAACAACAACTTTGAACTTTATAACCCATGCTACTGCAGGTTTTTTTTTTTTTTATTTAATTTTTTAATTTTTTTTTTATTTTGTCCAATCAGAAAAAAATTGTTTGAGTTGATGAGTAGCACTGTCAGAACAGTTTGAAATGGCATCAATTACCACTGTATCCTTTTTTACCTCAGGATCATCTATTAAGGCTTGGCCAGACAAGGGTTGTGACCATTTATCTGAAGCTTTCAACAGAAAATCTGGACCTTGTATCCATCTGCTGGTTTTCAAGAAGTTTTCAATAGACATATCTCTAGAGGCATCATCAGCAGGATTTAATTTTGTTCCAATTAGGGGTGTGTGATATTGACAAAAAATAATCTCTTGATATTTTCCGGAATTTTATCGATAACTATAATTAGATGATATTTTGCTGAGTGTGTTATTGTGCTGGTATCTTAAACTGATTTAAGGGGTTATCGTACTTGTAATTTAGATCTTCACTTTTATGGACCAATCAGAAGTCTAGTATGTTCGACTATGGAGGTAGAGAGTAATTTCTGAAGCACGACAGAAAACCACAATTAAGGTGAGTATATAGAATTTTTATGATTTTTTTCCTTAACTGCAGGCCTCTCCCCTTTTTAAAAGTAAATACTTCCAAATAAAATAAAAAAAGAAATAATGCAAAGTAAATTACATCAATACAATGAAAAGAAATAAAAGGACAAATCACTCTGATTGAATCACTGTCAGTTTCACTGGTCAGTTTACATTTACCATGTACTCAACAGTAGAATGAAAACAGTTTGTTCAAATTCAACAACAATTTTGTGATATCACACACACAATGACAATAAATTAGATTTCCAAATGTTCCCAAACTGATATCAGTTCCTTATTCTAATTATTTCAGACAGTTCTCAGTCCTGTATAGAAAAACAGAGTCTCTGTGCAGGAATAGTTTTACCTTGAACAAGGAAAAAATGGAATCACAATACTCAATACACAATACAGGTAGTTGTTGATCGATTGATCGATTGCTTCAGTCTGTTCCTGTCTGTTGTGCTGCTGAGAGGTTTACGATTGTAGCTCCGCTTTTTTATTGAATCTTTACCTTACTTTCCCATCATTCTTTGCACTAAGTACACAAAGCTGTCTCAATCACACGCTCACACCTGAGAACTATCTCATAATCACACACCCTATATAAACCATGGACATCTTTTCACAGATCGCCGTGTATTGATCTGCGTATTGCACTCCCCTAGCGCTAGCTGCCTTACCGTGCCATTCCGTGTTTCCCTAGTCCGAGTCTGCCATTCCGTGTAACCTTAGTCTTTGTATTGCCTTGCCTGTTTTTTCGTGTTCTGACCCTAGCCCGTGTTTCCTGGATTTACCCGTTTGTCTAGCCGTTCGGACTCTGTTTGCCCCTGCCTGGATTATTGCTGTGTACATGGATTATCTCTCTTTGCCTCACCCTGTTGGATACTGTTCGCCGATCGAAGGCCCACGCTTGTTCTAGGAATATTCTTTGTCTTGCCTGTGTTATACCTGTTTGCCACTGTCCGACCCTGCCTGTGTTTTGACCATGTTTCATAATAAAAGCCTGTAGATGGATCTGCATGCCTCACGTCTCGTTGTTCCCGTTACACACTCTCTGCTGTTTAAAGTGATAATATATAACTTAATTCCCACCATATTTCTGGTATTATCTATCAAACTAATTTGATCGTTCGCTTTTAAAACCGCGCGTGCAGCGCATTAGCATTCGTTAGCTTGTTACTCGCGGTTCCATTCGCGTTTCTATTCGCGCCTATTATTGTTTTCTTTTTTCTCACTCCGTTTTCATTTCTCTCTTGCTCCGTTTTTCACAAGTTCATCAAACAACAGTGGTAAGTGGTAAGTTAAGTTGGTATCATTCATCAATCACGGTGAGTAATGGCTTCTTCTCCTGCTATTGTTGTTTGCACCGCTTGCCACATGTACAATTTATCTGTCTCTGTCAGCAGCGAGGGATTCACATGTGAAAAATGCAGGGAAATAGTTAGGCTGACAGAGAAGATTTTAGAACTAGAGACACGCATCCAAACTTTAGTTGTGGATAGTAAGAATGTGAGGGCTGTAGATACTGCTTTGGATGCAACTAGCTCAGGGAGTCCTGTACATTGTTCGGTTCTGGTTGAGCAGGGCAACTGGGTGACTGTAAGGCGGCCTAGTCGCGGGTCAAAACACCGCTCTTCCGTTCCAATCAAAACATCAAACAGGTTCTCCCCACTCAGTGACGCACCCACTTAGAAACCTGATGAAAGTGCTCTAGTTATTGGCAATTCTATTGTACGGAACGTGAAAATAGAGACACCAGCCCAATATAGTCGAATGTTTACCGGGAGCTAGAGCGCCTGACATCTTGGCAAATTTAAAAGTGCTGGCTAATGCTAAACGTAAATTCAGTAAGAATGTTATCCACGTCGGCACTAATGATATTCGACTTCGCCAGTCAGAGATCACTAAAAATAATGTTAAAGAGGTGTGTGAACTTGCAAGTACAATGTCAGACACTGTAATATGCTCTGGCCCCCTCCCTGCTTACCAGGGTGATGAGATTCATAGCAGACTGTTGTCACTCAATGGCTGGATGTCTAAGTGGTGCCCGCAGAATTACATAGACTTTATAGACAATTGGAAGAGTTTTTGGGGCAGACCTGACCTGTTGAAAAGAGATGGTCTTCATTCGTCCTGGGGTGGTTCCACTCTTCTCTCTAGAAATATGGCACATAGTCTTAGAGTTCGTACTTGACTAACTAGGACCCAGGTCAGGAAGCAGACAGACTGGCTAAATCGACCGTCTGCTAGCTGCCTCACGTCACAGAACTCAGTTAATTCTCAGCACATAGAGACTCCTTCACCTAGATATCACACTATAGAGACTGTGTCTGTTCCCCATACTAGAAAATACAGAAAACGTCTAAACCAAAGTAATAGTACCAATTTAGTTGATGTTCAACAAATAAAAAATGTTTACAATACAGAGAAACAATTGATAAAACTTGGCTTACTGAATATCAGGTCCCTTTCTACAAAAGCACTATTTGTAAATGATTTGATCAATGATCATAACCTAGATTTGCTCTGTTTGACAGAAACATGGCTAAAACCAGATGAATACATTACTTTAAATGAGTCTACCCCCCAAGATTACTGCTATAAAAATGAGCCACGTCCAAAAGGTAAAGGGGGAAGTGTTGCTACAATTTATAGCAATATTCTCAGTATTTCTCAGAGGGCAGGCTTTAAGTATAACTCGTTTGAAGTTATGGTGCTGCATATAACATTACCTAGAGAAACATGTGTTAGTGATAAATCCCCTGTGATGTTTGTACTAGCTACTGTGTACAGGACACCAGGGCACCACACAGACTTTATTAAAGAATTTTCTGATTTTCTATCTGAGTTAGTACTGGCTGCAGATAAAGTCTTAATTGTTGGTGATTTTAATATCCATGTCGATAATGAAGAAGATGCATTAGGATCAGCATTCATAGACATTCTGAACTCTATTGGGGTTAGACAACATGTTTCAGGACCTACTCATTGTCGAAATCATACTCTAGATGTAATACTGTCACATGGAATTGATGTTAGTGGTGTTGAAATTCTGCAGCAAAGCAATGATATCTCAGATCGTTATCTAGTCTGGTGTAAACTCCATATAGCTAAAACTGTAAATTCTACTCCTTGTTACATGTATGGTAGAACCATCACTTCTACCACAAAAGACTGCTTTGTAAGTAATCTTCCTGATTTATCTCAATTCCTCAGCATATCCAACAGCACAGAAAAACTTGATGTAACAGAAACTATGGACTCTCTCTTTTCTAGCACTTTAGATACAGTTGCTCCTTTACGCTTAAGGAAGATCAAAGAAAACAGTCTGACTCCGTGGTATAATGAGCACACTCGCACCCTGAAGAGAGCAGCCCGGAAAATGGAGCGCAGCTGGAGGAAAATAAAACTAGAGGTATTTCGTATAGCTTGGCGGGAAAGTACCCTATCCTACAGAAAAGCATTAAAAACTGCTAGATCTGATTACTTTTCATCTCTTCTAGAAGAAAACAAACATAACCCCCGGTATTTATTCAATACAGTCACTAAATTAACAAAAAATAAAGCATCAACAGGTGTTGGCATTTCCCAAGAGCACAGCTGTAATGACTTTATGAACTACTTTACTTCCAAGATCGATACTATCAGAGATAAAATTGTAACCATGCAGCCGTCAGTTACAGTATTGCATCAGCACTATAGATCCCCTGAGGAACAATTCCACTCATTCTCTATTATAGGAGAGGAAGAATTGTATAAACTTGTTAAATCATCTAAACCAACATGTATGTTAGACCCTATTCCATCTAAACTACTAAAAGAGCTGCTTCCAGAAGTCATAAATCCTCTTTTGGCTATTATTAATTCATCATTGTCATTAGGATATGTCCCCAAAACCTTCAAATTGGCTGTTATTAAGCCTCTCAATAAAAAACAAAAAACAAAACTTGACCCCAAAGATCTAGTTAATTACAGACCCATCTCAAATCTCCCTTTTCTGTCAAAGATACTAGAAAAGGTAGTATCCTCACAATTATATTCCTTCTTAGAGAAAAATGGTATCTGTGAGGAATTCCAGTCAGGATTTAGACCGTGTTATAGTACTGAGACTGCTCTCATTAGAGTTACAAATGACCTGCTTCTATCATCTGATCTTGGTTGTATCTCTTTACTAGTTCTACTGGATCTTAGCGCAGCGTTCGACACTGTCGACCACAACATTCTTTTGAATAGACTAGAAAACCTTGTTGGCATTAGTGGAAGTGCCCTAGCATGGTTCAAATCGTACTTATCTGACCGCCATCAGTTCGAAGCAGTAAATGAAGAAGTATCATATCGATCACAAGTGCAGTATGGAGTACCTCAAGGCTCAGTACTAGGGCCGTTACTTTTCACGCTTTACATGTTACCATTGGGAGATATTATCAGGAGACATGGTGTTAGCTTTCACTGTTATGCTGATGATACTCAGCTCTATATTTCTTCACGGCCCGGTGAAACACACCAAATTGAGAAACTAACGGAATGCATAGTCGATATAAAAAAGTGGATGACGAGTAACTTCTTGCTGCTAAATTTTGAAAAAACATAGGTGTTAAGTGAGACTTAAGATGTTGAACGTACTGCGAATGAGATACTGGTGAACTGTCTTTACAGGGTAATCCAAAAGCAAGATCAAGTGGTAACAGAGGTTGATGGCCAAACATCAGCTCATACGGGAAAAATCCTGTTGATTCATGTTTGGTACAATTATATGCATGGACCAAAGGTTTAACAAAATCCTACCTATGACTTTTGTCCTTTTCTTCCAACTTTTCAAGCATGTTTAACAAAGTCCGGTTAAACCGTTCCACAGGATTTCCTCGTAGGTGACATGGTGTCGTTCAGATTTTTTGGATCCCAGCAATTGCACAAAGTTTTTAACCCTCTGGGGTCGACAAATGCGGCGAAGAGTTTTGTGTGGAAGTGTGGAAGAAAAAGATGCACAACCAACTGAGAGAACCGCAGCCTTATGAGGATTATCAAGCAAAATCGATTCAAGAATTTGGGTGAACTTCACAAGGAATGGACTGAGGCTGGGGTCAAGGCATCAAGAGTCACCACACACAGACGTGTCAAGGAATTTGGCTACAGTTGTCGTATTCCTCTTGTGCGTCTTACCTGGGCTAAGGAGAAGAAGAACTGAACTGTTGCCCAGTGGTCCAAAGTCCTCTTTTCAGATGAGAGCAAGTTTTGTATTTCATTTGGAAACCAAGGTCATAGAGTCTGGAGGAAGCGTGGAGAAGCTCATAGCCCAAGTTGCTTGAAGTCCAGTGTTAAGTTTCCACAGTCTGTGATGATTTGGGGTGCAATGTCATCTGCTGATGTTGGTCCATTGTGTTTTTTGAAAACCAAAGTCACTGCACCCGTTTACCAAGAAATTTTGGAGCACTTCATGCTTCCTTCTGCTGACCAGCTTTTTAAAGATGCTGATTTCATTTTCCAGCAGGATTTGGCACCTGCTCACACTGCCAAAAGCACCAAAAGTTGGTTAAATGACCATGGTGTTGGTGTGCTTGACTGGCCAGCAAACTCACCAGACCTGAACCCCATAGAGAATCTATGGGGTATTGTCAAGAGGAAAATGAGAAACAAGAGACCAAAAAATGCAGATGAGCTGAAGGCCACTGTCAAAGAAACCTGGGCTTCCATACCACCTCAGCAGTGCCACAAACTGATCACCTCCATGCCACGCCGAATTGAGGCAGTAATTAAAGCAAACGGAGCCCCTACCAATATGTATTGAGTACATATACAGTAAATGAACATACTTTCCAGAAGGCCAACAATTCACTAAAAATGTATTTTTTTTATTGGTCTTATGAAGTATTCTAATTTGCTGAGATGGTGAATTGGTGGGTTTTTGTTAAATATGAGCCAAAATCATCACAATTAAAAGAACCAAAGACTTAAACTACTTCAGTCTGTGTGCATTGAATTTATTTAATACACGAGTTTCACAATTTGAGTTGAATTACTGAAATAAATGAACTTTTCCACGACATTCTAATTTATTGAGATGCACCTGTATTGTGGGAGAAGTAAGAACTGAAGTGTCACCCACATAAAAAGCAGTAGGGTGGGTCTGCTGGGTCTAATAGGGGTTTCGTCAGCAGTTTCAGATGTAGAGCTTGCAAGAAGAACTACAGCACTCATTTCTGTCAGCATTTCACTCAACAGTGCTTCATAATTTGCCCCACTGAGTTTCGCAATTGTTTTTTAATCGTTTTAGGTACGATCTGATAAGACTACCCCCCAACTGTCAGGTATAAACACTGGATAAAGATCTCACTATGTAAGTGACATTCGGATCACAGGTCAGCTGGTAAGTGTATAGCAACAGGGACTCTAAAGACTGTAAAGCACAGCCACTGTCAAACTCAATAATCAAGTCAGGATGAAACTCAGATTCAGGATCTAGAATTTTGACTGACCTAACAATAGTACCATGTTCTTGCAGGATTTTCATAAGTACTTCATCATCTGCTGTTCCAGTTGCCCCACTATTACAGCATTTGGAATTTTTATAACTTCCTGAACAACTACATCCATTTTGACAATGAATTGGTTAGTCTGAACACCAAACTGGATTTTAATCAACTGCCTGTCCTCAGCAAAATAGCACCACCTTCTGGCTGGTTCGCCAATGTTATGTAACGGGTTATAGTACTTATAATTTAGATCTTCACTTTTATGTGCCAATCAGGAAATCAGAAGTCTAATATGTTCAACTATGGAGGTAGAGAGTAATTGCTGAAGGACGACAGAAAACCACAATTAAGGTGAGTATTTAGAATTTTTATGATTTTTTTTTTCCTTAACTGCAGGCCTCTCCCCTTCTTAACCCTCTGGGGTCGAAGCCCGCACTGGTGCGGTCTGTCTCGTATTTTCTTTATGACTGCAAAAAGAACTAAAAATATTCCGTCAGTTTTCATTGTACATATAAGAATAAGGTATCATTTGAAACTGCAAAGGGTCTACTTTTATCTGTGTATAGTCATAATAACAACAAAACAATGTGCTTTTGTAAAATAAAAAAAATAAACAGGGTGTGTTCTCTGCCGTCTCAGTCTCTTTCACCTGTCTTCACAGACACGTAAATAAAACAACCTGAATCTCAGTGAATACTCGCCTCAAAGACATGATAAATATATGTATAGAAAGATTGAAATGTCTACTTTTAAATGAATCGAGTCACATCCAAAAGAAATATCGGTAACACTTTATAATAACTCCACACTATGAATCATTAGGTAAGCATTCCTAAATAGTCAGTTCATCCTTTATAAAGCATTGTCCTGACATTAATAGTCATTAGTAAGCAGTTTATAAATACAGCTATAAATGCCTTGTTCTTCATTTATAAGCATTTCTATTACACAGGAGATTTAAAGGCTCAGTTATCTTCCTAACAGAAAAAAATATATAAATAAATAAACACAACACAGAGGGATACAGAACTCAGAAATATTTATTTCAAGATGTAAAAAAAAAAAAAAAAAAAGTATAACTGTACACTTGATTTTTTATTTTTTTTTAATGAAATTGCAGAGGTTTATTTTTAATTTTTATCAAGTGTACAGTTGTACAGTTTCATTTTTTGCATATTGAAAAAAAAAATATTTCTGTGTTCTGTATCCCTCTGTGTTGTGTTTGTTTAACTTTTCTGTTTGGAAGATAAATGAGCCTTCAAATCTCCTTTGTAAATGCTTTACAAGCTATAAATAGTCCTCACTTTAGATGAGGTCAAAAAAATAGATGGCTGGCAACTACTAAATGTTTTATAACTACCTGATTTAATCATGAATTACAGCAGGAATGTGTTAATAAAGCATTTATTAACACACCGAGCAACTATTATCACATGTCTAAATAATAAGATTTATAAATGTACATTTAAATAGTTTATTAATCATTTACTTACGCTTTCTAAATGATCTTATGAACCACTGACAACTCCTAAACTGGTTTGTAAATAACATAATAATTTAGAAATGATAAATTGATTGTTAATAAAGTATAAAAATGCAATTATTAAACATTATAGATTTGCTCAAGAACAAAACATTTATAGCTGTATTTATAAACTGCTTACAAATGTCTATTAATGTTGGAACAATGATTTATAAATGATGAATTGACTATTTACTAATGCTTAACTAATGATTCATAGTTTGCTGTTATTATAAAGTGTTACCGAAATATTCTCTGTTAAAGTAATCCGCATGAAACCAACGTGATGTCCAGTTTTACCCGTCTCAACTCATTATCTCTAATGCAGTCACGCCCATGAGCCGATTGCACTTTTTAGATTCTAAACATCCACGTGAGACACGCACGCATGTAAACGCCCACATCATCCATAAACAACCATGAAGAATTCATCCCGGCTACTTTTTGTTTCTGGAAGAAGATGTGCTGAGAGGAATAACCCAGATTTACCTCAGAAAAAGAACACAACGCGATGCGTCACGCAGCTAGATTCAGTGGAGGATATCACTCTGATGAGTGGCCTAAGATTACTTGCATCTGTTGGTATTGTGTTATTGTGATATAACTTGTACACATTTTACTAGTTAGACTTTTCCCAAACTATAGTTCTTGACTACATGTATGAAATCAAGTGAAATATTTTGAAATATGTGTCATTTCATTGTCTAAATGTCTCACAACTCTGGGATGTTTGTTTAATGTTTTATAACATATAAAACCACAAGACATAAAAGTAGTGTGAGTGTTAACACTATGAATGAATGTTTGGCACAAAGGTGTTTTACTGTTCAAGTCTCAGTGTTCAGATCATTATGTTCAATCATGTGTCCTTGACCTTCACTGTGTATATTTGTATTATACTGTATTGCAAATAAGATACAAATAATAATCAAAAACCCACATTATTTTACTCTCCTCACACTCTTTCTTACCTGCCTTGGCTCAGTCACATTCATATTGATGGCCCATTACGGGAGGCCCTTTGTCTCTCGGGTGTGAATCACTAAATATTCATGGCCATTGTCACTCCCTCGCATAAACATGTTTTACAAATGTTAAACCCATATATTGTTTTCTGTAAATGAGTGAACAGGTATATTTTCACATGATTTTGTAGCAAAAACTCTAGTCTACTACATTCAGTTATCAAAAGTCTTGTGAACAAATATTCTGTATGTGTTTTATGACCTTATTTCAGTGACTTAAAAAATTTGTTTTTCACTAACCACACATAAATGTTGTTTTCTCAAAAACACAAACATGTACTTTCATGCTACTCACCTATTATTGTAGCCCAGTTTATGCAGAATACAGTATTATCAGACTTTAGCCATATTTTTTAAGATACTGAAAAAAAACACAAATGTCAGGGCATGTCAAAACTTCTCCAGGGCCCCAAAACACCCTCAGACCCCAGAGGGTTAAAAGTAAACACCTACGAAAAAAAAAAGAAAAAAGAAATAATGCAAAGTAAATTACATAAATACAATGAAAAGAAATAAAATGACAAATCACTTTGATCGAATCACTGTCAGTTTCTCTTGACAGTTTACATTTACCATGTACACAAAAGTAGAATGACAACATTTTGTTCAAATTCAACTTTTTTTTTCTTTTCTTTTTTTTTTTGATATCTCACACACGATGACAATAAATTTGATTTCTAAAGTTCCCAAACTGATATCAGTTCCTTATTCTAATTATCTCAAACAGTTCTCAGTCCCATATAGAAAAACAGAGTCTCTGTGCAGGAATAGTTTTACCTTGAGCACGGGAAAAAAATGGAATCACAATACTCTCCTGGTCCTGTAGGATGAATCTTCTTCTTTCTTTTCCAGTGTCCGAATAGGTTGGCTCACCATCAAAGAAAATCAATCTCGACTCAGGAGAAAACACCTGACCTGTTCAAAAGGCCAGAAATGCACGACTGCATTTAGTGAACAATACCATCACATTAGGTAAGTATCTCCACATACCAGTAAATTAACATACAAAGTAATTATTTAAATGTTTTACAATGTTACATTGCTAATAAACATATATCTCTTTTCAGGCACGTGTACATCACAGTGACATGCACGTGAAGCATGCATGTGAAGCAGAATGACACCACGTGAGAACAAATGAACTCAGTACTGCGAATTTGTACCATAACATCCTAAAATTTGACATTAATCACAAATATGATCATAACAAACAAAATAAACTTCTCTTTTTCTTACAAAATAAGTGTTGTTTTCTTATTTAAACATTAATCTCAACAAATATACATAAACTGAACTCACCACATCCAGATATTCACTTCCCCGCAATACAATGATGTAATTAACCCATCGATTGTCACAGGAGTAAAATAACAACTGAATCCATTCCATACCTTACTCTTTCAACTGATTTGAAGAGTGTTAAACACTATTTTCAAAGTTTTACTCAATTATTTCTGCTTTCTTAACCGTTATATCTAGCGAATTTCTCTCCGTCTTCTCCCTTCTCAGGTCTTGTGCAATCTGCTGTGTCAGCAAGAGGGTGGTCCCCACCCAGCAAACACGTTAATGTGGGGCCCACATGGGTTTCACATGGGCTACAGGGGTACAGAGTGGGCATGGGGTCAAAATGGGCATCTTATCTGGGGCCCACTTGGGTGACCCAGCTAGGACCCACATGGGTGAACCCAGGTGGGCATCTTATCTGGGCCCAATTGGGTGACCCAACTAGGACCCACTTGGGTGAACCCAGGTGGGCATCTTATCTGGGGCCCACTTGGGTGGCCCAGCTAAGACCCACATGGGTGAACCCAGGTGGGCTCCCCATGTGGTTCCCAGTTGGGTAATTAATGGGAAATGTGTGCATGGGCTCAAAATGGGCTACACATGGGATCCTATTTGTTTTATCAAATATACAAGTGCAAACATAATTAATCCCATATAGGGTGATTACATGGATATATAGTGCACATTTGTGTCTTGACACTTGGCACAATTGTTTTGACAATTACCCTCCTTTTTTACAGCCTATAATTCCAACACTCATGCATTTCTACCCAATTTTCCACTGACATTTAGCAAAAATGCAGCCACTTTAATTGTGCTGACAACTTTCTTGCGAGATCCCATCTCCCACAACATCAAACTACCGCGAGCTGCAGCCTGCCTCAATCTGCATGCAGGGTGGATCCCGAGAAATTGCACTGCACTGCATTGCACCGACGCCATTACTACTCACTGACTGCTTAGCTGTAATTTTTGGGAGAAGATGTTTGCCTTCAGTGTATCCAAGGTAAGAATTACAATTTTAAAACTGAAAATGTAATTACATTGTTTACAAACCATAATGTTAACCGAAACATAGTTTGGATTTTTGTCTCGTTAGATTTTAGACATACTCAGATCGCGCCATATTTTTCCTCTTATTTCTGGCGCCAATGCCTAAAGGATAATGCTGTATGTCTTGGTGTTTCCTACACCCTCTAAAAGTAAGAGACACTAAAAAAGCTCATACTTAAACTGCAAATTTTGGCACCGGGCTGTGTACTCACGATACAGGAGGATTACAATGATGATGTCAAATGGCTAAAATAGCAGAGAAGCTAGTGTAAATAAGGTATGTTAAGCTGGGACAGATCTCGATTTGAAGAGTAAACAATAAGGCTGTTGTATGTTTAACAATACATAGAATACAATTTTACAACAATATTTAATATTTATCATGCAAACAGGAGTTTCTGCCTTATATAAATCTGCATCAGTTTGCATCCGGGTGTTATTCCAAATCATACAAATTGTTATGACTATACAAATGATTTAGCCTAAATTAGAATTTAAATGTTTTTAAGTAATAAGCATTTTTCTTACAGAAAGTAATCAGACGGTCCCTGATGTTGATGCAATGGAGCGGAAATTGGCAGACCCCACCTTCCAGAAACAAGTGGTATGTTCTAACATAACCATTTAGCAGGTTCACAGTGCTGAACGTTAACGTTTTTGCACTTACAGTACTGTGCAGAAGACTTAGGCCACCATTTTGCTTCTTTCTGTTTTTTAATACTGCCTATAAATTTCCTGTATTTTTTGGTTTTATTCTAATAAAGACTCTGAGATGGTCATTATACCATTTCCAAAACAAAAAATATAATGGTGGCCTAAAACATTTTCACAGTCCTGTAGCTTTTTTGCTATAGAGGCACAATGTTTTTGTACCACAGGCAACACAATTGTAGTACAAGTATAAAACATCTGTTATAGAGATAACTGCATAGGAATTATAGGAGTATTCCATATGAATTGTGAGTAATAGACTTGTATGTATGAACTCGATACACACAGTAGATTACAATTTCCACTGTAAAATAGCAGTGCACCATCGATTAACCTATGGCTGCACGATTTGGGGGGAAATGTAATTGCAATTATTCGGGTTAATTTTTTGTGTTGTCTACCCAATAATGATAATCTTGTTTTCCACTGGGTTGCTGTGGTGGCAGAAATTGGAGGGAGTACTGTGGATGAAGTCACAAGAAGAATGATGGCCTTCCGTTTGGACCACCCCTTATCAAGAGAGTTCAATTTTGTTGGCCGGCATGGAAAGTGAGAATTTCGGGGACTCAAACTGCTTGAGGTTGTATAAGGTATGTTTACTTACTGTTGGATTATTTATAACATTCATGTGCAAACAGAGGTTATTCGGTAGAGTTTCTTCTTCATAAATCAGTGGAATCAAATTAGTTTGATTGTATGGAAATAATTGCCCATACTTGGACAAACAATACCCCAAATGATGAGAATATGGACCAGGTGTACTCCTTATTTCAGTGATAAGTAACTGTTAATTTGTGGAGTAGTGATCACAAAACTCAGTTTATAATAAATAATAAAATTCAAACTTTATTAAAGACAAGTACACTCTAAAAAATGCTGGGTTAAATACAACACAGTGCTGGGTAAAATATGGACAAACCCAGTGATTGGGTTGTTTAGACCCAGCGGTTGGGTTACTGCCCAGAAGGTTGGGTTAAACATTTAACCCAACTGTTGGTTGAAAACAACCCAGCATGTGTTCTGTCCAATATTTACCCAGCACTTGGTTGTGTTTAACCCAGCATTTTTTAGAGTATACACTAATACAAGTGAAGTGATACTAAAATAAGAACAAATGAAGACATCAGATTCAAAAACTGTCTGAAATTTTCTTCTAAATTCATTTTTATCAGGCTCTTGTCTTTATGTTCAGTTATTTCACTGTAATGGCAATGAAAATGACCTGCCTGATAAAAATTATATTTTTTTAAAAAGTAAATTTCAGATAGACAGATTTTGACATTTGTGATTAAATGTTGAGACATTTAATTTTTGTGTGAACTACGCCTTATATGTTGCCCTGTGTCCTTGTTTACACAGAAATCATTTATTCATGATAGAATATTATATCCGATACAATTATTGTATTTCCTGAAAAAAAATAAAAATGGAGATGACTGCTTAATTATTGCAAGGGCTTAAATATGGAATTTAATCTAACTTTGCTCTTTGTGTTTTACAGGAAGCTTGAAAAAATTCTCTTACAAACCAAATTACCAGAAAAGAAGCAGAAAAGTCAGTGTCAAAGTGGTTAATCGGTGACGGGAGGAAACCATTCTGCGAGGTCACGTAGTGGAGAGCAAAATGGGTAAGTCTTGAGATATTCTTGATTTTTAAATGGAAATACAATCTTTAAAAAGACAAGAATCATCTGTTTAAACTGAAAAAGTGGCACAGTGGTTGATTAATTGTTGTCTTTTCAAAGGGCCGTTGGGAGAGCCAGGACAGAGGAGTGAGGAGCTGCACTGTTGGTTTGTTTATTTGTGAAATGTATTTTAGAGTTTTCAGATATGCATATACAAACGATACAAGTTATGCCAAATAATGATTGTCAGGAGCTTCACTTGAACTTTTTTTTAAGATACTTATGTTTTGTAAAATTGCATATATACTAGTTGTAATGGTCATGTTCAAATTATTCCAACGAAACCTTGCTTAAAGCATTCAGAATAAAATTTATGAAGTTTTTACAAGAAATAAAGTTTTTCAGGAGCTTAAAGTTAACTTTTTTTTAGATACTTGTGTTTTATACAGTTGTAAATGTACAAGTTATGATAGTCATGTTAAATTATTCCAAATAAACTTTGCTTAAAAGCATGAACTACTGGTTTCTGTTTATTGAATACCTTTAGCATTTTAGTGGATTTAATGTAATGTTCATGTTTAGGGGTTTACTGTAAAATAAGGTAACCCAAGCAGACAAATATATTAGCCCATGTGAATACTTGTTGTGGCCCATAAGAGACCTACATAAGATCTAGCTGAGTCCCATCACTAACCCATGTAGGCAGAATCATGTAGGCACCAAATGGGAGCTACCTGGTTAACCAACATGGGCCCTATATGGAGCCCATCAAGGGCCCATCATCAGCCCATCTGGGCTAACCCATGTGGAGCCACCATGGAAACTGAGGACAAAATTAGCTGGGTCCCAGTTGGGTAGCCCAGGTGGGGCCCAGATATTGGCCCAGTTGCAACCCCTATGGGCCCCACATGGGTGTGTTGGCTGGGCACTAACAGAATTTCAATTGGCTAAACCAATGACTTTTTTAAGTATTACAAACTATTTTTGTCAAACAATTTATTTTATGAAAAGTATTTGTTAATACAACCAATCTTCAATTATCTACTTTTGTGAACCTCATTAATTTATATTAATATATGTATATATTTTATAACCCTTACCAAACCAGCAACCCGCATCCCATGCTGGGGACCAGCAAACCAGCAACCATGATCCCATGCTGGGATCCAGCAAGCTAGCTACTGGCATCCCATGCTGGGATCCAGCAAACCACCAACCCATGAAAGGTTTTTTTTCAGTATATAATAGCCTATAGTTAATATAGCAATATCTACAGAATAAATATCTAGACTTTTCCGCCTTGCAATACCTCCCCCACTCGCCATGGAAAAAAATGCCCACCCAGGATATCTGCCAGCCCACCCTTCTATAGCTGTCAAGAACCGGCCATGAGCAATATGCACTTCTTTGTCCAATCATCTTCAGTTTCCACATAAGTCCTTTGGTACAAAAAGTGGCAGTGCTCCTTGGATCCAAGAAAGCATATGTTGTTTATGTAAAATCTCCAAGTTTAGATTTTACCTTCACTGGCACAATGGACAAAGAAAAATCCTGTCCTCCATCCCCAAAATGAACATAGGTCTGCAAAGTAACAAGAGCATTACTCACTTGTTTCTCCTCAATGGTTTTACCCTTAGCTGAGATATGCAGTATAGTAGGATGCTTCTGACTACACATACTTCAAGTTTGACGATTCATACAATCTTTGCTAAGGTGTCCAAATTTCAGACAAGCAAAGCAAATTCCATGATTCTTCAAAAATTCAATCTTTTGTCTGAGAGTAATTTTTTGAATCCCAGTGCACTTTTCCAAAATATGATTTTCTTTGAATGCATAGCAACAGGAAGAAAAACTGTGCTGTGATGGATGGACTTTAGACTGAAAACCTCCAACAGTGTTGACAACAGCCACTGTAGCTGAATTTTGCCCTCTACCACTGTAAGGTACAAATTTGACTTTGGCTTTGTGGGATATAGGTGTTTGTGTATTTTTAATATCTCCAAAGAGAGGATTAGTGAGAATCTTAACCTGATGTTTGATGAAGTCCACCATATCTGTAAACTTGACTCTACAACCATTCCGTTCTTGTAATTCGCAAGCTGTGGCTCTCCATTTCTTCCTAAGTCGGTAAGTAAATTTCATCATGATCCCACATAGCAAGCGATCTTGGCCCAAATATGGCCTCAAGCTGGCACTGCTGGCCTCCAGTCAGCAATGGCATGTACCCTTTCAGCCAGAGCTGGGCCATGTGTGGCAATGATGGCACAGCGTGGATCACGGCAAACAATATGAGGGCCGATTGTTGGAGGGAGGAATGTGGCCCAAATCAGGCTTGTGACCTGACAGCATATTATGTTACCCATGGTAAACAAGATAAATAAAATATTGCATGATAACGGTTAAATGATCACAGAAATTTTAATGAAGTGTAGTATTGTTTAAATTTAATCTTTGAAATGGCAAGTCAAACCAGAATGAAATGTCATCATTTCAAAATTAAAGGGGTCATATGATGCGATTTCAAGTTTCCTTTTTCTTTGGAGTGTTACAAGCTGTTCGTGCATAGATAAGATCCATTTACTCTTCAAAGTTGCAAAGACTAAAGTCTCAAACCCAAAGAGATATTCTTTATAAAAGCTAAGACTCGTCCATGCCTTCCTAAAACACCTAATTTAATCACGTCCCCAAAAGTCTACGTCACAGTGTGGGAAAATTTGCATAACATCACCCAAATGTATATGCAAAGAAAGAAGGCGTAACTTTTATTCTCACTGTAGTATTGTTGCCGCCACGACCATGTCGTGGAGATGCTGTGTGTTTCGTTGCGAAAGCGAAACTACTTTGTTTGGCCTTCCAAAGACACAACTAGAAATCAGTGGTTAACTTGTATTTACAACACTGTTCCAGAACAGTGCAACTCAAATATTCAAGTGTGTGCAGTACATTTTACGAAGGACTGTTTCCTGAACCTGGGAGAGTAGCCTACAATTCCAACTTTGCAAGGACAGTCTGGCGCATCTGACTCACAGCCTGTAAGTATGTTTTCATATTTAAAGAATTTACCAGTGACTATTCAAACACGGGTTTTGAGCAGTGTAGAGTAGCGCTTGTTGTTTACAATTTCTTCGATCACAAATGCAGACATGGTTTAATGTTTACGCGGCGCGATGCAACACAGCTTGTAAAAAGACAGTATAATTCAATATAATCAGTAATTATTTCCCCACTGTATGCGACAAATGCCTCATTTATAATGGGTTTTGTTGTTTTTGTCTTGTCGCGCCGGGACACGGCATCACAATATGCTAAGGAGAGTAACATTTCCGTCACACGCTTGAGGTATTCAGCCAATCACAATGCACTGGATAGCTGGCCAATCAGAGCACACCACACTTTTTAGAACAATGAGCTTTGTAAAAAATCAGCATGTTTCAGAAAGGCGGGGCATAGAGGAGCAACAATAATGTACAGTATGTGGAAAATAATGTGTTTTTTTAACCTTAAACCGTGTAAACACATTGCATTACAAGAAAAATACACAAAATAATGTTATTTTTAGCAACGCCATATGACCCCTTTAAGCAAAGCAACTCAGTAAATCAGTCAACTGCATTAAACTGCACTTAATTATAAATTATTATTCTCAGTACAAATAATCTTCTAATCCTTACATATATATATATATATATATATATATATATATATATATATATATATATATATATATATAGAGAGAGAGAGAGAGAGAGAGAGAGAGAGAGAGAGAGAGAGAGAAAGAGATCATTTAACCATTATCATGCAATATTTATTTGGTTTACCATGGGGCACATAATTCTATTAATATGCTGTCATGCACAAGCATTAAATAAAATGATCATAAACGTATTTTATTTTTATTCAAATCTTCAGTATCTGTGTGACGCTTTGTGTGAGGAGCAGATCCAAATTCAAACCATTCATTGATATGTATCACCTTCCTCTGTAGCTATAGTAACAATTTCAAATTTGCCATTAAGAAACAGCAATATCAAACGCTCATTGGCTCTCGCTGGTTTCATCATAGATTGCGACATGTCGTGTTTCTGGTGATGCGTGTTTTGAATGAGAAAAGTGTGCCTGGATCAGGATAGAATTTTCAGCGTTTAACAACTTAAATTATGCCCTGATCCTCATCAGGGCCAGACTGGGACGCAATTTCAGGTGTGGAAATCTCACACTCATCCAGGCAACGCAGGAAAAAAAGGGGCCAAAATTGTACCTTTTGGGGTACAACAGCTTATCACTTATCACTGTTTTTTTTTTACCTCTAATAGGTACATATTAGTACCTTAGAGTAGTAATTTGTACCTTTAAGTTACTAATATAGGCCTACCTATTAGGGGTAAAAAAGGAACAAAGGTTTCCTTTTAAGGGTCCTGTTCCAGTGACAAGCTGTTGTACCCCAAAAGGTGCAATTTTGGCCCCTTTTTTCCTGTATATAGTCTATACATCCACAACAATTTCTGAAACCAGACAACCCTATTACTTGTATGGCTATCACATAAAAAGGTCTAAATCCTCAGTCTGGGGCCGGGGAAAATAATTAAAGTTTCTCTCTTGCACTGCACCTTTATTTCCCTTTCCCTTTTCTTAATTTTCCCTAATATCTCTGATTTGGAGGAGACATGAACCCTGCCTGAATCCACCAACTCCTTATTCTGGTGAACCCACATCATGTCGTTAATTTTTGTCACAGTGCTCCCTGACTTTCTCGTTACAGCCTTCCTGTTTCCCAACCGATGAATCCAAGGTAACGTTTGTTATAATGCACCTGGCCGGTAGCGCAAGAGAGTGGGGCACAGCTATGTGGGACAACAAGCATGAGTGCTGCAGCTCTTACTCTAACTTTTCCCAGGAGCTACGGAAAGTCTTTGACCGATCAGCTCTGGGTAATGAGGCAGCACGAGCATTATCGCTACTTCGACAGGGAACCAGAACAGTGTCGGATTACACCATCGAGTTCCGCACGCTTGCCGCGTCGAGCGGCTGGAACAGTATGGCGTTGTGGGACCACTTCCTTCATGGACTGGCAGAGCACATAAAGGATGAGATCTACTCCCTGGAGCTGCCTCCCTCACTCAATGGGTTGGTCGAACTCGCTGCTCGGGTGGATTGTCGCTTGGAGCTCAGGTCGCAACACCGCAATATGGAGAACAGGCATGAGAGCTTTGATCTGCCGCCCAGTGCTAGAAGCACCACGTCACCACGGTTTGGGTTCTCTGAAGAGGAACCCATGTAGATCGGCCGCGCTCATCTCACGGCCCGGGAATGGCAGCATCGGATCGCCCATGGGTTGCGTCTCTATTGTGGGGGGGCGGGGCATATGGTTACTGCCTGTTCCCACAGGAGGCAGCCTCTTTCTGGAGAGAGGTCACGCACGGTAAGTGTGACTGCTGCTCTACTGCCCTTTGGTGGCTGGACTACTCTCCCGGCGGTGCTTCAGTCAGAGGGGGTCACCCACATGGTGGCAGCTCTTATTGACTCAGGAGCAGAGGGGGATTTCATGGACATTGAGCTGGCTAGACGCTGGGGTATTCCTGTTTTTCCTCTAGCCGAATCTATCTCTGCCAAGACTCTTTGCGGTACTCCTCTCACCAAGATCACAGCCGTCACTGGACTCGTTCACCTGATCACATCCGGCAATCACACTGAGGAGATTTGATTCCTCCTCATTCACTCTCCCTCCGCTTCAGTAGTTTTGAGGCACACCTGGCTTATTAAGCATAACCCTTTCATTGATTGGGCTCACCACACTGTATTGGAGTGGAGTCCATTTTGTTTGTCTCAATGTTTGTTGTCTGCGTCATCCCCTGTCATGTATGTCTCTGTGTTACAGGGGGACCCGGTTGACCTGGCAAATGGTTCAGTGGATTACCATGACTTGAGAGTGGTGTTCAGTAAGTCCTGAGCTTCATCTCTTCCTCCACACCGCCCGTATAATTGTGCGATAGAGTTATTACCTGGCACTTCTCCACCTAAGGGGCGCCTTTATTCGCTCTCCGGTCCTGAGAGGGAGGCCATGGAGAAATACATCAATGAGTCTCTATTACCCGGGTTTATACGTCCTTCTTCCTCTCCAGCTGGGATGGATTTTTTCTTTGTGGAGAAGGATGGATTGCTCCGTCCCTGCATTGATTATCAGGGGCTGAATGACATCACGGTCAAGAATAGCCATCCTTTGCCGTTGATGTCTTCAGAGTTCGAACTCTTGCAGGGGGCAACCATCTTTACAAAGTTAGACCTACGCAACGCTTACCACCTAGTTCGGATTAGGAAGGGAGACGAATGGAAGACCGCCTTTAACCCCCCTACAGGTCATTTTGAGTATTTGGTTATGCCTTTTGGACTTTCAAACTCCCCCGTGGTCTTCCAGACACTCGTAAATGACGTGCTCAGAGACGTGGTCAACCGGTTCGTGTTTGTATACCTTGACAACATCCTGATCTTCTCCCAGAACAAGCGTGACCACATCCAGCTTGTCAGGCTAGTGTTACAGTGGCTTCAAGAGAATCGCTTATTCGCCAAGCTGGAGAAGTACGAGTTTCACACACGATCAGTTCCGTTCCTGGGGTTTATTTTGTTGCCGGAAGGCATTCGGATGGACCCTGCCAAGGTAGAAGCAGTTGCTAATTGACCCACCCCAGACAGTCGTAAAGCGGTTCAACGATTTCTGGGCTTTGCCAATTTTTACAGGCGGTTCATTTGAGGGTTTAGCCAGATCGCCCTGCCTCTGACTAATCTCACCTCCACACGATGGCGATTCTGTTGGTCTGAACAGGCTCAGGAGGCCTTCAAAAGACTTTGACCACTTCATTTCAGCCCCCATTTTAAAAAATCCCGGACCCGTCTCGCCAATTCGTAGTGGAGATGGATGCATCAGAGGTGGGAGTGGGGGCTATTTTGTCTCAAAGATCGCCTTCTGACAACAAAATACACCCCTGCGCCTTTTTTTCCTCATCGACTGACCCCCTCGGAATGGAACTACGATATCGGGAAAAAAGAGTTACTGGCTGTCAAGTTGGCTTTGGAGGAGTGGCGTCACTGGCTAGAGGGTGCAAGGGTTCCTTTTCTGGTTTGGACTGACCACAAAAATCTTAAGTACATCTGTTCCGCCAAAAGAATAAATGCTCGGCAGGCCCGCTGGGCTCTATTCTTTGGGCGTTTTAACTTCACCATCTCCTATCACCCGGGGAGTAAGAACGGTAAGCCTGATGCACTCTCGCGGATCTTCGAAGCAGAGACTGGATCCTCTTCTACGGTGCTCATTGTGCCACCCAAACGGGTGATTGCAGCGATCACCTGGGAGGTAGAGTCCAGGGTCCGCGAGGCACTTGACAGCGTTACTATCCCCGCGAGATGCCCAGAGGGTCTGTTATTTGAGTCAGTTTGAACCAGCATCCTTCAGTGGGGCCATTCTTCTAGGCTAGCTTGCCACCCAGGAGCGACTCGGACACTTGCGCTGATTAAGCAGCGGTTCTGGTGGCCATCGGTAGTGCGGGACACTCAGGAGTTCGTGATGGCCTGCCCGGTGTGCGCGGTGGGTAAGGGCTCCAATCGACCCCCAGTAGGGCTTCTCCGACTGCTGCCTATCCCTTCGAGACCCTGGTCCCACATCGCCATGGACTTTGTAACAGGCCTACCCCCGTCTACAGGTTCTTGAAGGCTTTTCATTTCATTCCCCTCCCCAAACTACCCTCAGCGAGGGAGACAGCGGTCATTGTCTGATCACGTCTCCTGCATACATGCCCTCCCGGTGGACGTGGTTTCTGACAGGGGTCCCCAGTTTACATCTAGATTTTGCTGGATTCCGGCTCATGACATACTGGATCGTGCTGTCATAGACCAATTCCATCGGTGTCATGGTGAGTCTTCTGGAGATGCCAGGAGGCATCCCTGAGGGGAGGGATTCTGTCATGATCGTCACCTCTCTCCGACTCATTCCTGCTGTTCACCCATGTTCTGTCTCTGTCAGCTACATGTGGTGGTTTGTTTTCATCCTGTCATCTGCTGCTGCACGTGGGGAGCAATCAGCTCTAACTCGCAGCGCTGTGCGCTCCTTTAGCCCCACACCTGTTACTCATTTCCCCTTTCTATTCATTTCACATACATTTTTATTTGAGCGGTACCATTTTAAATTGTAGTTTTCTTTAAAACATTGGGGATGCAGAGCACATTAGTAAGATTGCTGTATGCAGACCTATAAGCAAAGTGTGTGTCCCTCTCATACTCTTTTTGAGATTTTTTTCCTGTGCACAAATCCGTTAAAGAGGAGTTCCACAGTCAGTGGTGTAGCAGTCAGTTTAAATGAGGCTAATCTGATAAATAACGTTCACTTGATAACATCTTGCTGCAACCTCTGGAAGTAATCAGAATTTCCTTCAGGATTTTCAGTGTGTTTGGATGCATTGATGACAAGCACATCTCCATCATTGCACCTTCTGAAAATGAAACTCATTACTGTATGGAATGGAAGAATGCCAGATGTAAGGGTGGTATGGGATATATGCCGTAACCACAGCTGTTAAATAAACACAGATTATTCACAATTTATTTGGTCAACTTTATTTCCTACAAATACAAAAGCAAAAGTTATTCTTTTTCCTTTTAAATTTTAAAATTATTCCAGTATTTGACTATCTCCTCTTCATCTGTCAGTGGTGCTGGTTCTCCCCCTTTTTGCAAGTGAATTGTATTACTCTAATTAAGAAATGTAACAGGTTAGATAAGATAATATTTAATTATGTGAAAAGAGTGTTAGGAAAAAAAAAAAAACAGCAGTGCATTGAAATAGACACTGAATGATATTTAATGTCAAATGTTTGTAAAGTCATTTAGCCTACACCCATGAACCTTTCATGCTTAAAGCTTTAACTTGTTTGAATTGTGTTTTTGTAGGCTACTTCATTTTTAGCTGCTGCAACGTTTTTATTTTTTTTATTTTTTATTTTTATTTATTTATTTGTTTATTTATTTATTTATTTTTGCCATGTGATACCATTAAAATGAATATTAGTTCAATAATTTACAGTTTTCACCTCTGATATTATAACAGTTATTAAGTTATTAACAGTTATTAAGAATTAAAGTTACGCATTGATGGAAATACGCACGCGGACTTCTTTTTGGCGGGAGCTGTTGCCATGGTGAATCGTAATTTCGGTGCTCCACTGATCATGACTTTTCATAGTTGTGGTGCACGCGCTAATCTCAGAGTCAACCTACTCAGAGTTGACTGAACTAACACAATTCAGCTGTTCTGAAACCAAAAACTCTGAGTTTTCAATCTCTCGGTAAGTCAACTCAGAGTTCAAGTTTAAACTCAGAGTTGGTTGAACCTCCTTATTGAAATGGGCCCCTGTTTAGACTCAGTTAGGTTGGTCCCTCTTCACATACTTTGGTTATATTTGTGTTATTTTTATTTTGACTTTATTCTACCTCTTCTTGATTTTATTTCATTAATTTACCTTTGTTTAGCTTAAATGTACCAATTCAGCTAAGTTAATTTTAATTAAATCTGAGATTTAATTAAATCAGTTTGTTTATTTATTCTTCCTTTTAGTTTACTAAAGCTATTAGGACATTTTCATTTTACCTTTATCTTATTGTAGTTATTTGACCATCACCATCTTCCCTCTCGGTATTGGATTAGAGCAGTTCTAGCAACTGTTGTCCCCTTAATGAGCTGTACAGGTTATTAGTGGCCTAATTCATGTCTCTTCTATACCCCTCCTTACTCCTTAGCACCAGGCCCCTGAGCAGACTAGAAACACTTCCTATTGTTTCTGTTTATTTACCTTGAGGTGTTTGATGTGTCCTTGCTAGTGTAACTAACAGTCTCCCTAGGTTTTATGACCCTGCTACATTCCTTTGAACAAGTGATAACTGCTTAGTCATATCTCCTAGCTTAAACTAAATAAAGAAAGCCCTTCTTTCTCCCTCTGTATTTTCCTGATTTCATTTCAGTTTTGTTTATTTCATACCTTCATAGTGACCAAACCTGTGAACTTTGCTTTGAGTAATAGTTTGACAATATGTATAGCCCAGTCATTAGCTGTCCCCTGCTTACAGCCCAGTCAACAAAGTTACTCAAACCCTCTCCTTGTGTTCTTAGCACCCTACCTCACTAGCTGCCCCTCACCAGCTATTCACACCTTACACGGCCTACAGAGCCGCTCCCATTACAGACAGCTTAACACCTCTATACATACTTGCATTTGCCTTCTGCCTCTTTCTCTGATGTTCCCCCAAGTGTGCCAGTGAGTCACAGACAAGCCACAGACATCCAGCCCTGCCAGCTCACCAGGACCAGCTGAAAACCTGGCAGAGCACTGTGATGGACATCCTTCAGCCCAAAGCAGTCAATGACCTGCAATGGCAGAGAACGGAACAGCGAGACTGCGACACAAGTGGACACCTGACACCCAGCCTGTACCACCAGAAGCTGACTAGCATCATCTTCTCATTGGCCCACACCCTCAAGGGCCTCAGACAGGAGGTAAATGAACTAAACCTGCAAGTCACAGAGTTCTACAGGGAACTGACACCCGCTCAGCGAGAGAAGGCATAGAAGGCAAAAAAACATCAAACATCAGACAGGACTTGGAAAGAGAACTGTTTCATACAAAGTCACTGTTAAAAACAGCGTATGTGGAACTTAATGAGAGAGACACCAGAGCTAAGGCTTTAGAAGGCCATCTACATGCAGCCAGAGCTGAAGTCCAAACCCTGACTCAGCAATTCTGCAACATTAAAGAGGAGCTTGACATGGTCCAGAAAGAACTGAAACAGTCCTACAGACTGTGCATGGACTCAAGTAAAAGGCACCCTGCTGCACGTCACAGCCAGCAGTGCAAATCCCCTCACCCCTGTACACAGATACGAAGGGGGGAGCCAAAGCCTTATGTTTGACATTGCACAAGTCAGCTTCCTGAAAACCTCTGCAGCTGCAGAAGGAAAGGGATTTATTCAGGCGAGCCCTGAAACAGTACAAGGCTTCCACCAAAGGTGTTTGTAAGACCCCATTGACTCTGAGCTGCACAATCCAGGATCCAAAGCAGGCACCAGAAGGCACCCAGCATTGCCACAATGCAAAGCCCTTCTACA
Organism: Spinibarbus caldwelli; assembly: GCA_039654775.1. Lineage (NCBI taxonomy): Eukaryota > Metazoa > Chordata > Actinopteri > Cypriniformes > Cyprinidae > Spinibarbus > Spinibarbus caldwelli. The sequence goes on along the minus strand of CM077226.1, from coordinate 8,549,879 downwards.
GAAAGCCACTAGCCAGCGGAAGACAGAGCCGTCACCATGGCAACATATCTAGGTCCCAGACCAACCACTGGCAGAAACCATGGAAAAGGCCATCCTCATCCTGTGAACACCATGGTATGTCCAACAACAGTCCCCCACAACATCCTCCTCCACACCCTTAACACAGGTGCCAAGCGGATGCTGCACAAGCACAGCTGGACACGCCTACTTCTGAGTTACAGGAGCTGCTGACACTAGCAAAAGAGCTCTTTGAACAAAACTCAACTGAGGAGTACTGGGAAGGACAAACTTCTGACTCCTTGCCTGACGCAAAACAGCATCAGACCCCTCCAAGGGAGGAGCATCCCTTAAAACCAGTCGACACCCCAGAAGCAGCCAGAAAACGTTGGATGGAGCAACAAGCCCACATGCCCAACAGCGAAACCTCTACCAACCCAAACTCAGGGAAGCTCAAGTCGGTGCCGCCACAAGAGCAAAGTGATACCGCAAACATCAGACTTCTGGTGACGTTTGAGCAGAACAGAGGGCTAACAACCACTTGCTGCCCTCCTGCCATCATCACTAGGTCAGTCTGAAACTCTCTTCATACTACAAAATCTCCATAACAATTTTCTGCGACCCCTAGAACCACCTGCACTCACACCAGTGAGAGTCTAACTCGGCTGTTCCACACAGCAGGTATAACGGATAGCCTACTGGCTAACATCATCGACAACCATCTGACCTGGACCAACTCACTTCAGGACGACAGGTGACACTGCCTCGACACCTGCTGCACAACATCGAGGACCCGCACCTTGCTACAGTCTACATCACCACAGCACACTGCCTGACAGCACCACAACCACTCCTGGAGGCAACCAACAGCCTGAGAGCCACCACTGTCTCCCAACCATGAGTGGCAGGTGCGTGTCTGATTGTTTTGCACCTTTGAAGTCGCTCGCTGTTGTCTGTTGGACGGACAACAACGTTCGAAAGGGGGGAATTATGTAGCATTTAGACCAATCAGACACACAACTATTTGTTATATTTAACAAATAATCTCTTATGCCCCCTCACCCATCCAAAGGGCCAACTATGAGGGTCTGTGGACCCTTCCCCCGAAATGCATCTAACACCTCAGAAAGGTAGAACAGGCCTCTGGTTCCATGGCAACCAATCTGATAACACTAGTTTTATTGCTCAAAGGAATACGGGCAGAGCAACGCTCACTCCATTTCCCCTTAGGAAAGACACATAATGCCCATAAAATGGACTCTTCTCTAATTAATTAATAAGAAAACCTTTCTTTGAATGAACACGCATATCCTTCAGGTCATTGTGTATATTATAAGTTGATATCTTTGCAACATATTAGTGTTCTAAGAATGTTTACTAGTTTGTATATCAACATCCGATCCAGTTACATATGTAAATTACCATGCTTGGAGACAAAGAGTCGTAAATTTCCCTCCAAAATTTCAAGACACCATTGGTTCTTTGACACCCGAAAGAAGTTACCTCTATAGCAGATAAAGATCTCACATCAGTGGCCCGCCTCCCAGTCTGCGGTTCTTTTAGATCCTCAGAGGATGAGGAGGATGAGAGCTCCTAAGAAACCCTTAAGTTTTTGCACCAGGCCTTGTGGCCTTGACTTTCCATTCAACCAAAGATCCTCGGATCTCAGCAGATCTCTTTCTTAGCTCTTTTTCACTTTCCACCTGGGAAGAAACTCCCAATCACCATCGAGTCAGGACATCTTTGGAATGCATCACTCTTCAACCCGGAAGAACGTGATCACAAGTCCAAAACCTTAAAACCATCAAGACTATCATCTGAGACTGCATCCGGATACTCGTCAACGACCAAGGCAATGCAAGTATCATACATTTAACCCCCTGGGGTCGACCGTCACACCGGCGTGACCAGCATACTTTTTTTAAGATCAGTGTGAAAGACACTAAAAATTTTCTGTTGATTTTTGTCACACAAATAAGTGTTATACGTCATTCGAATCTGTTAGGTGTCTACTTTTATTTATGTACACTCACAATAAAAACTAAACTTTGTACTTTTGCAAAATAAAGAAAATAAACAGGGTTCACTCTCTGTCTTCTCCGTCTCTGCGAACTGCTTTTAGAAACGCGTCACTAAAATGAACTGAAACTCCGTGAAAACATCACACACAGACATGAGAAATATATCTATAGAAAGCTTGAAATGTCTACTTTTAAATGAAGTAAGTCATGTTGAAAACAAATATTCTGTGATAAAGTAATCTGTTTGAAACCAACACCATGTCCAGTTTCTCCGTCTGATGTAATTATTTTTAATGCGGCCACGCCAACGATCTGCTCTTGCTTTTGTTATAACAATCGGCCACGTGAGGCACGCCGCATGTAAATGCCCACATCAGCTCGCGTGAACAAAGCGTGAGGATTCATCTAGTTCTCGGCTACTGTTCGTTTCTGGAAGAAGAAACGAAAATCCCAGGACTTACCTCAGTAAAGACGCACTGTGAGATAACACAGAATTGTACCTCAGACAGAAAGACCACCGAGAGAAAATAACCCAAGGATTTACCTCAAAATGCGACGTGCAAGCTGACCCAGCCACAGAGCGGTTCATTCTAATGAGTAAGTAATGTTTATTTTTTGCATTAGTTTACATGTTATTGTGGCATAAACTTGAACACATTGACTAGTTGGAGTTTTCCCAAACTATAATTCCTGACTAAAATGTTTGAATCGATTGACTCACTTTGAATATGACATGCATTCCATTGTATATTTCTTAGGACGCGATGATGTTTTTATGCTCTATAATATAAAACAATACGATATAAAAGTAATATGAGTGCATGATGAATGCTACGAGTCTAAGAATGTTTAGTCCATGTTAATTATTAATACTCTGTTCGCATATATATTTTATAAATATATTTCTATAGATGTTTAACGTGCTAAACAATAAGAATTTATTCTGTAATATAAAACAATATGATACAAAAGTAATATGAGTGCATGATGAATGCTACGAGTCTAAGAATGTTTAGTCCATGTTTATTATTAATACTCGGTTCGCAAATATATTTTATAAAAATATTTATATAGATGTTTAATATGCTAAACAATAATACTTTGTTTCTCAGATTTAAAATGTCATTTTTACGATAATTCAAAGCATGCATGGGTCTATGACTACAAAATCATACTTTATATAAATATGTAGGCTACAAATACTGATATTAACATGCTTACAGATGTTTTGTTTTTATTGTTTGTTTTTTTAGAGATGAGAGACCTGCACCACAGATGAATCCTGCTGAGTTTCACTTGAGTCTCTTCAAACTGTTTTCCTCTAGGAGCGCTGTACCAACATCAGATGTTCAACTACACTGACATTCTATGGTAAAACAAGCTCCTTGACTACTGATGATGGTTATTTTTTCTTGAATCCATGGAAAGAAGCAGAAAACACTAAAATATCAGGTATGGTTTACACGTTTCACTTGTTGAACAGAATCTGTTTTCAGGAATGACCCAAAGTCTCTGTCGTTAGATCAGTGTACTCAATAATGTCTTTTACCTTCATTATGTATGTTTTAATTATACTGTGTTGTGATTAAAATACAAATAATTTTAAAAACCCATTTTTTCAATCTCCTCACATTCTTTCTTACCTGCCTCAAAGTCACAGTCACACGGATGGGCCATTAGAGGAGGAGCCTTTTGTCTCTCAAGTGTGAATCACTGAATATTAATAGCCATTGTCACTCCCAAGCATACAGGCTTTCGATCACAAAACATGTCTTTAAAATTTTAAATCAATATATTGTTTTCTGTGGGTCGAACAGTATCCAACAGGGCAAGGCAGAGAGAGTAAATCCAGGTACACAGCAATAATCCAGGCAAGGGAATAAACAGAGTCCGAACAGTGAGACAGGGGTAAATACAGGGAACACAGACTAGAAAACAACAAACAGGTTCCGTATCGCAGCTAACACTAGGGGAGTGATAAACGCAGGACAACACTGGAACTGAACAGAAACACAGAATGGCACGGTAAGGCAGCTAGCGCTAGACGAGAGCTAAACGCAGATCAATACTCGGCCCTGTAACTGAGAAAGTCCATGGCTTAAGTAGTGTGTGTGATTGTGTAATGAGTCTCAGGTGTAAGCATGTGATTGAGACAGCTGTGTGTACTTAGTGCAAAGAATGATGGGAAATGCAGTCCAGGGTAATATATAACAGTCTGTGTGGTGTGAGAGTCAATGTGATGGAGTAGTGACCTCTGGTGGTGAGTGAATGGAAGTTCATAGACCGGATTCATGACACTTATAAAGTACTTGCGTTACATACAGTAAATAATATGAAATCTAAATTTACCATCTAAAGATAAAATTGAATGCATTAGCTTTCAAAGCTTTGAAAGCTTGAAGTTTCTACTTTTAAATGAATGAATTCAAATCGAAAACAAATATTCCTGATTATGTAATCCGTATGAAAGCGAGGTACAGTCTTTCCCGTATCTAAATGCTTGAAGTTTATACTTTTAAATTAATGAATTCAAATCGAAAATGAATATTATCTGATTATGTAATCCGTATGAAACTAAAGCGACGTACAGTCTTTCCAGTATCTGAAAGCCTGAAGTGTCTACTTTTAAATGAACAAATTCAAATCGAAAACGAATGTTAACTGATTATGTAATACGTATGAAACTGAGGTACAGTCTTTCCCATATCTGAGCTCATTATATGCAGTCATCTGCGCGCAAATGCCCTCACCTAGATACAAAAAAAATTAAATAAATAATAATAATAATTAAATAAATTTTAAAAAAAAATCAAGATTCATCTAATTTTCATCATTTTTGAAAGAAGACCTATTATGAGGAATTTACCTCATAAGAACAGTGCAATCTGACATGGCTTTATTCAGCAGAGAAGATCATTTCTGTCATTTATTCTTACCTACATTAGTTAACGTGTTATTTTTACATAAACCTGTGCAGATTTTACTAGTTGGGGTTTTCCTTAATATCTTGCCAAACTGAAATGTATTGTTTAACTTTTATGCTTTTTTTGTTATTCAGATATTTTGCAGAGTATTTCTATTTGTTAACCAAAGAAGGTTACATTTTTTATAAAAACATTTAACTACTATAGTTGTTTTAAAGCTATAAGGCTAAACTATTCTATGTTTGAATCAAATTGAAAGAATAAAGAGTTTAATTTCTATTAAGGTTTATAGGGATTTTAAGATGTAGCCTAATTACCGATTTGAATAATTAAGTTACTTATTGAGTAACTAAGTTACTTTTCAGACAGAGTAATTAGTAAAGTAATTCATATACAATACTGATGAAGTAATTAGTAACTCTAATTAATTACTTTTTGAAATTATCTTACCCAACACTGCTTGAGAGACAAAGGGCTGTCCCCTAATGGCCCATGAGTGTGACTGCGACTTTGAGGCAGGTAACAAAGAATGTTAAGAGAGTGAAATAAAGGGAGTTTAGATTTTTATTTTATTTAAAACACAGCATAATCAAAATATACACAGTCACGGTCAAGGACACATCTTTGTGTCATTGCTGACAATAGATCCTGTTCAAATGTTGAAACAATAAACCATACCTGATATTTCCAGTGTCTGCTGCTTCTTTCCATGGATTCAAGAAAAAAAAAAAAAAAAAAAAACCCAGACACATCATTTGTAGGCCTAGTCATGGAGGTTATTTTCCCATGTTTAACGTAAAACATTATCCCAATATACATCTGATGTTGGTACAGCACGGTCAGAGAAGTGAAGTCTTCAAAGTCTTCAAGGTATCTGCTCACCAAAAAAAAAAAAAAAAACATCTGTTAGCATGTTGATATAGGAGAAATTAAATTACATTAGCAATCACTAATATTGGGCAATCATAATTCCTAAATAAAATAAATAAAAAAAATAAATTTTTTTTTTTTTGGCCTATGATTTTATTGTCATAAACACAATCATGCTTTGTATGTATTATACAATACAAAAACAAATTATATCTGGGAAACTAAATTATTATTGTTAAGCATGTCATATTTGTGAACAGAGTAGGCCTATATCACAGTAAAGCTTTTTTAAAACATATCTCACATATAAACTAGTGCTGTCAATCGATTAAAAAATTTAATAGCATTAATCAGTCATGGACTGTGATTAATCATGATTAATTGCAAATTTAAAATACTAGGATTTACCTGTAAATGTGTTGAAATGAAATGCATGACAAACTAGTTTAAGGAAACAGAACCTTTCACATCTCTGCCAGGTATGAGACATAATCCTTATTATTCTTTTATCATTATTCTTCTGTTTTTATTCAGCCATTATCAACCTTTATACTGGCAATAAAACGTTTACCAAGCCACATCGCTTCAATCCCAGTATACATTTACCCAACTATTATCAAAAGTATTTCTGAATAAATACAACAAAACATTTTCTTGTGACCTTACGTGAAGAATTATGACAAAATACATTAAGAAGAAGAATTGGACCTGTTCTGCAGGTGCATTAGCGCTAATATTAGCATCATGCTTCATAAGACAATTTATGAGATTAATAGTACACTTTTACTCAGAACTCACTTTAAACCACCATCGAGTGTTTGTAATAACTTCCTTTTCGATCACATGTGGAATTTGGTCGTTTACTGTTGTTAAAATATGCTATTTACAGCCTTTTATATTCCTGCACAAATTAGCATTTCAGATGTACACATTCGTCTCAAGAAAATCACATACAAACCATATCCTATCGTAATCGTGTGTTTATTATCTTATATAATCTATAGTGGGTGTTGTCATGTTTATTTCTGCTGTGTAAAATCCTTAACATGTATGCTCTGGCTGAAACTCACGTTGTTTGTGATATTACAACCGCCTCTCCGTTCTTAAGTTGCCAGGGATACATTCCAAGTATAATACACATTAGTAAAAGGATCTATTTTAAAAACCCGCGGCTCTGTAATTTTTCCCGCGACTGTATTTTCAAAATAGCCCACTTGTGCCGCTACACTGGCAACACTGGTTCACTGTACCCTCATCACACAATGATAGATAACCTTCCACGCTGCGATGACGGGAAGAAGTTGGGGTCAAACATTATCACATGATTAATTTGCGTTAAAAAAAAAATATTAACGCGTTAAAATTTTTAGATTAATCGCATGCGTTAACGCGTTAACGTTGACACCCCTAATATAAACGTACACTCTATCATTCAGTGCTACAGTGTAAACACTGTTAGTTTTATATCGAATTGTATTCTACTTTATAGAATATTTAAAAAAAAAAATAAAAAAAAACATCCTGGCGTACTTAAAATCTATCTATCTATCTGTATTATCTATAGTTGTCCTATGACAAGAATGGGTATTTTTTTTTTTTTTTTTTTTAGGACAACTTTGATGAAAGGTTTTGATCCACTTCAAATGTTGACTACTGTGTATATATATATATATATAGTGAATATATAGAAGCAAATCTTAATACATAGTTATAAGTGTGAATATATAGAAGTAAATCTGAATATATAGTTAGAAGTCTGAATGAATAGATGTAAATCTGAAAATATAGTTGTAAATTGAATATAAAAATGTAAATTGTGAATTTCTATTTAATTATTCTAATTATATAATAGTAAATTACTATGCATGTTTATAAATCTTGAGTATTGTTAAGGAAATTAAGCAATTGTCCTATTGCAAGTTTGCCTTTTTATTTCTTTAATACTTTTTCATTGTAACCCCAAGTTATTATATGTATTGAAAGTGGTTTATTAAGAAAGAGACCACACGTTATTGTATTTGTTTTATTGAAAGTAGTTGATTAAGACACCAAACAGGTTATTGTGTTTGTTTTATTGAAAGTAGTTTATTAAGAAAGACGCAACGCATGGTATTGTATTAAGCATTTATTAAGAAATTGTTATAGCACGTATCAATAGGAATATAGCTAGGAATGAAACCTGTATTAACCAAGACCTTTAAAGAAAGGAATGTTACTATGGAGTGCTGTGTTGCGGACGCAGCAAAGGAGGCATCTTAGAAGAAAGTCTCGGTGAAGAAAAATTAGAAAATGGAGGACTTTATATAGGAATCTTCTTAGGGAAATTCCAGACCTCATGACATCAAGACATTGGTTTCCACCTGCTGTCTATAAAAGGACTGAAGTACGATGAAGAAAATCAGATGCTGGTTCTGTGTGACAGCTTCTCCGGTGCCGGCGGCCTTGCCAGTGATGCCTCTAGACAACCGAGCTTGCAAATTATATATACACACACCTTTGGTTTTTTTTTTTTTTTTATTATATTAGTATTTTATTTGTAATGTATTTAACACATATACAATAAAACTATATTTAATTATAACTAAGAAGCTCACCTGCCTGAAGACTCTGATTTATAGACTTGAGCTGAACAGACCATGGAGAAGTCTTCGGTGACCCATTTTGTGAGTATGAAAATTCACATGCTTATAGGATAGGACAGACTTGACTTTCTTTACCTAAACTGAGAATAAATAAAATAAGGTAGGTGTAAGGAATTTAGCACTGCAAAACATGGTGCCCAACATGTCGAGGGCATATTGATCATTGATTACTGGTCAGGATCAATGACCAATTGCTCCTTAAAAAAATAAATAAATAAATAAATAAATAAATAAATAAAAATAATAATAAAGAGAACTGGAGAAAATAAAGAATTTAAAAGCAGAAGTGAAACAGTTGAGGAGAGAGTTAGACATAGTAAAGTGTCAGCAGGCTATAGCGAGATTAGGATCAGGAACATCTGAGAGCTGGGAGAGTGAGGACACAGATCAGGAGCGAGAAAGCAGAAGAGGCCCCTTTACTCCTAATGCTGGAGTTAGGGATTTTCCAGTGAGACAGTTAGAATTTACGACTCCGAAGCAAAGTAGAGAGGAGCAAACAGATATACAAACTAAATTATTAGAACTACAACTAACAGATGCAGTAAGAAAACAGATAGGACCCAAAAAGAAAGGAGAAGATTATAGTGCTTATTCAGATCTTATTAAAGCCGCAGAAAATGCAAATTTAAGTTGCAAAGCTGTAACTCATCTAGTTGATACATGAACAGGGCATGCAATATCTGAAAAAGCTATAAAGAAGGTTAGAAACTTAACAGGTACAGAGGACAAACATTAATATTGGAAAGAAAAGCTAATCAATGCATCTAAAGATCAAGTTCCATTATTGAGCGTATGACTATCAATAGAAGATATACCCATGACTGTCACAAACAGGGACGGAAACAACAGGTAAGTGAACAATAGGCAGGTTTATTGAATAGCTGGGGATAAGAGATTGTGGAGAGCAATGTCAGCTGAGTATGAATAAAGAAACCAGTTCTTGGGGCTTAGCTGAATAATGAAAGACTATCTCTTTGCAGGTTTGCTGGTGCTGAAGTGTCCAGGAATGAGGGGGATCAACGGAGGAGGTTCGCTGGAGTAACTCTGGAGGTACATCTGGAGATCAAGAGGTAAGTAAATACAGGTTAGTATTGTAACAGAGTCAGGCACAGTTCGGGGTAGTGAACAGTAGACCAGACGATGAGTGTCTGAGTGAAGCGTGTATTTGAAAGGGTGCTGATTATTGGCTGCAGGTGCGGGTGATCAGTATTCAGGTGATTGTGATCTGGTGATTGCTGTGGCCGGTGACTGAAGTGACTGTGATTGTGAATTCCTGACAATGACAGATAAAGTTAGACTTTTAAGGGATGTAGGACAAAACATTCCAGGGGGATATAAATTAATAACAATTCTAAATACCGTAACTAAAAAACAAATAGAGGAAAGACTTGCTGAGTATGACTTAAGTTCCCAACATATAAAAGTAGTGAGGAGAAAAGAACCTCAAAATATGAATATGCAAAAACAGCAGAAAGGTAATCCTCCAAAAATGCAGAATAGCAAGATAAGTGAGAGAAAACCATACAATACTCATTTTCAAACAAGACAGAGAGAAGGAAATAAAAATATTGTACCCAGAATAAAAACTCAGAGTACAAAAACTTGGAAGAAAAGTAATACAAGAATAGGAAAAACAGAATAGGAAATAATACAGGAGAGACAGGTTACATTCCAGATGATAGATGGGGGAAAATGACCCCAGAAGAAAGAAATTAAGTAATTCAAAAGCGTAAACCAGAAAACTTGAACATTAATAAAGTTAGACGTACAAAGATAGCGGTTAAAAAAGACATGCAGTTAGATGCAGGAAGCACAAAAAAGGCAGTGGAGAAAAAAACAACGCAATGAGAAATACTTGGCCTGTTGAAGAGGGACATTTGTGAACAGAGAGTAATAGAAAAAGAAGAAAATTTATTTGTTAATTTAGAAGGAATAGAGTATCTTGTAGATACAGGAGCTCAGATGACCTCTACAACAGAGCCAATACAATTTACAGATAATATTCTAATTCAAGCTTATAATGGTAAAATAGAGGAAGAACAAATGGAGAAAAATTCGGTATTAAAATGATAAAAGGATCAGAGAACCTGTTAGCTGCAAAAGATCTAAAGAAGGTCTATAGCTTAAAAGAAGTAGATATTGAATTAGAATTAAAAAGGATACATAGTAAAATGATAGGATCAGAACAGGCAAAAGATGAATTAATACAATTTTTAAGAGAAGCACCTTATGGAAGACATAAAAATGATTGTGGAAAAGTTAGTAATATATATGAGCATAAAATACTAGGTGGAATACATAAGCCACAACGTCAGTATCCAATTAATAAAATGGCAAAGGAAGAGTTAAATCAAACCATACAAGAACTAGTTGAACAAGGAGTTCTTAGAGAAGTTACGTCTGCAATTACAAATAGTCCGATTCAATTAGTGCCAAAACCAGACAAAACTTTCAGACTAGTAACAAACTATAAAGCATTACACAGAGTAACTAAACCAAATAGACGTTATGTAATTAACGCTAGAGATACAGTTGACAGACTAAGAGAAGGAGAATTTCTCACAAAACTAGATTTAGCAAATGGCTTTTGGTCAATTCCATTAGCAGAGAAAAGTCAAGAAAAAACTGCTTTTAAACAATGCAATGATTTTAAATTTGTCCGTTAAATTTCAAACAGTAATCATGGAGATACTTAAAGATTTACCTGTAGAAATTTATACTGATGATATATTAATTGTAAATAATCATGAAAAAGAGCATGTAGAAACTGTGAAGAAAGTAATAAATCGCCTAGCAGAGACAGGATTAAAACTTAACATTAAAAAATGTGATGACAAATATGGTTGAGTTTTTAGGATTTTGGATATCAGCAGGAAACAGAGGAATTACATAATCAATGACGGAAAGAATAACAAATTTAAAAACTCCAGAAAGCGTTAAAAATGTATAACAAATGGTGGGACTAATGAATTATGTGAGAGATATAGTTCCTAAGTTTAGTCAAAAAGCTAAACCAATATATAATACAATAAAAGGTAATAAACTATATTGGACTGAGGAAGCAGAAAAAGCACTACAAAACTTAAAAGAGGCAATTTTAGGCTCAGGACAACTAGAAGGGAGAGATGATAGTAAATCTTTAGAAGTAGATTTAGATACAGATCCGATGGGCTATCAACTGATACCAAGGAATGAAAAAAGTAATATACCAATTCGTATAATGTCAGGAAGCTGAGAGAATCCAGAGAAAAAGTTTTTACCTGTAGAAAAAAAACTAGCAGCTATTAGTAAGAGATATGCAGAATTACAAGGTCTCGCTTGAGGATAGAATATAATAATTAATACAGAAGCAATAATGGGACATTTAACTAAGAATAAGATAAAAGATGCAAAAGCCCAAAATACTCGGTGGCAAAGATGGGAAAATGTACTTTTAGATCCAAACTCAAGAATAATAAATAAGGACAAGAAAAAAATGTCAGAAAAAGAAAGTAAACTTGTTTAAAGGAATAACAGTATATACAGATGGATCAAAGACTCTTGCAGATGATAATCTAGCACATTGGGCATATATTATACAAACAAAGAAAGGGGAAGAAATAAAAGAAAAAGGCTCAATGGCACAGCTCAGTATGCAGAGGTTATGGCTGTTTTAAAAGCTTGTATTAAATTAAAAGTGATGAAAGCTAAACAAGTTATTTTAATAACAGATAGCAAATATGTTGAAACAAGTTTAAATGAGACATTTGGAGACAGAACGGTTATGCAAAATTTAATGGAAAGCCTGTTTTGCACAGTGAGCTGTGGAAGGGAATTTACGATCTAATAAGAGAGCTGGATCTAGTAGTAATGCATCAAACGGGACATACCACAGATGACACAGAAACAGCTCTAACAGAGAAGTAGACAAGTTAGCGAGAATGAGGCGAATAATTGTAATTAAAGAAGGTGAAAATAATACCATTCAGAAAATACATGATTTTATGAAGCATCCTAGTGTAAATCTAATGGGTAAAGTTTTATCAGATAATCATATAAATATAATTCCTAATTGGAGGAAAAAATATAGACAAATAAGACTAAAATGTGACAGTTGTGTGAGAAGAGGCTACCACAAAACTATTAGAAATGACTATGGTAGAATTATACCAGAAGAGGTTAATGAAGAATGGTCAATAGATATAGCAGGACCTTTAAATCCTAGAACAAGATCAGGGAATAAGTACATACTAGTAGTGGTAGATGGATTTTCAGGTCGTATATGGGCAAAGCCATTAAAAGTGACATCTGCAAAGACTATTATAAAAGCAATAGAGGACTTAATGTCTAGTTGGTCTAGACCACAGAAAGTCCGTTGTGACAATGCCACTTATTTTGTTGGCGGAGAATTAGAAGAATGGCTTTCAGAAAAGCATATAATTTTAAATAAAGCTTTATGTTATTCATCGGGAAAGTAATGGCATAGCTTAGCGCGCGATGGGAACGTTGAAAAGCTTCTTTAGATCCAACTACAATAATTTAAGATGGGATGAGTATATGGAAGAGGCATTATACTATTGTAATTTAGCAAATAAAGAGTGAGAAATCAAAGAAAAAGAAGAGCAGTACAGTGACAAATGTCAGGTTGGAGATTATGTTTGGATAAGATTAGACAATAAAAAAATCAACAAAACCTTTTAAAGATTTAATTATCAAAAAAAAGATAAGGTAATAAAAATAGTTAACAATCATACAGTAGAATTGTTACAAAATGGACTTTGGAGTAAATTTAAATTTAGCTAAATAATAATTAAATGTATAAGAGAGAAAGAAACACTCATTCTAAAATATAAATACCTGTATTTAAGGCTTATAGAGAGAAAACAAGAAGCTTGACACATACATGAAGGTATGTGAGAGAGCTAGGGATGAGTTATGAGAGCAATAAAAATTATAAATAGCATGTCTCTGGATGGACCAAAGTTAAAAAAAAAAAAAGAAACTATCAAGGTCTAGTGAAAAATACTGAATGTAATTTAAAAAACAAAACAAAAGAGATTAAACTAATAAGTGAAAGAACAAACATAAGAGGCAGAGAAAAAGTAAAATATCTTTACTGGCAATGGCTTGGTTGTCTGGCACCGTAAGTATAAAAATTCACTAATTACAATAAATTACAACAAACCCCAAAAGAAGGGGAATATGGAATATGATGTTTTGAGTTTAATAAGACTTTTAGAAGGGGAATGAAGCACAATAAGCAAGAAAAGTCTTTTTACACACAAAATAGCCTCAAAAGTTAGACCTGTATTAAGTAACAAGTGCTGGAAGGGAGTAACCGAGTGATTAATGATTGAGGGAAACTGTGGAGAAGGCTCAATTCTTTGTTACATTTTACAGGATAATGGAAGCCGAAACTAAGTGTTGGACTCACACAGAAAGGTGTCCAAGAGTTACGCGAAGATGGAAAAAGGTCTGCCTTGGCAAACCAATCTTTGTAGTAACAATGATAACTATAGTTATATTTATAATAGCATTTTGGATTTTAGCAAAATCCAATAGGAATTTGACTGTAATGGATCAAGATACTAAGGAAAAAGATGAAATCGATCCTGAGTATATTGATCCTGGCTATGAAATAGATACAACCTTTGTGATAAACAAAGAAATTCACATGAAAAAGTCAGAGAAAGAAAATGTTAACCAAGAACCTAACAGAAAGTCACTAATAGATAAGAAAGAGCTAGAAAAAGTGAGTAAAAGACGATTTATTGAGGAATGTAAAGAACAATTCACAAAAGAGAAATATACACTTTATGAAACCTTGCAAAAGTTGAAAAATCATTTTCCTAATTTAAAGTGGTATACTGAATCCACCAGAGAAGCTGAAGTAGCTCTAGGGCATAACAAATACTTAATAGATAAAAGGATGTTCTATCAGATCAGTATTGTAACAGATAAATACTGGGAAGATCGCCCTAATGATAATATTAATGAATGCATTAAAACTAGATACAACTGGAAATTACATGTAATGTGACAAAATAAAGTATTGGAGATGTTAAGCAAAAGGGTTCATGACCAAGCTTGCACTGCTGGAGAGATTTATTAGGATGGCTGTACGTGTGCAAAACAGTGGAGATGTGATGAGAATCATAGCCATAGAACAGAGATAGATTCAAACGTTAGAGGGAAACATTGGCTGATACTTTCAAATGAATATGGATTTAAGAGTCAGGGGGTAATGGTTTCAACAATACTGAAACAACCATTATTGTGGAAAAATTTAATAACAGAAAATAATACAGTAACTGATCAGATGATAATACAGTTCAGACTGTTTGATTTGCTGCAAGATGTAGCAATGTATGAGAGTGAAAAGAAAGTTCCAGTCAAAATTAAGGGTCCAATGAAGGATTCCAAATCAGAACATTTTGGAGTAAGAGTGCAGTATGACAATAAAAGATTAGGGAAATATTACCCGATACCTATAGTTAGAATGAGATACAAAAACGATAAAAGTACAATTACATGGGCAATTCCTAAGGAAATTCCAGAATACTATAGAAAGGAAGATATACCAAAACAAGTGTTTCAACTAACAAGGAATTTCAGAGGTGATCTAAAGGAAGGGGAATTATTTAATCTGAAAACATTTTGGATAGTGAGATATTTTGAAGATATAAAGCAAACTGGAATTGCAAATTGGGAGTGTTTAAATCAAACAATAGATAGCAATATAAGGAGAAATGACATTAATCAAGGCATTAGTAGACTGTTATCTGAGCCTATTGAGACTGACATGAATATATTTGCAGATACATCAGTAGAATATAATGCACAAGAAAATGGAAGATGCATGCCTCCATTTCCACTTTATTTTATAGTGGTTAAGAAGCAATATTTTGAAGCAACAGATAATTTGGAGAAGTCTAAGAGTACATGGTCTATATTGGATAACAAGATAACAGAAAAATGTGTAGTCCTTAGAGGGGTCTCAGTACGCACATACAGAACCTTGAAGTGGATAATAAGTAATTTCCGCATGATATTAATCATCATAACTGGACTGTTCCTACTAATTATTTTGGAGCAGACTGGCATTGGGAAACTCCTAAGAATTATTTGTTTCAAAACCTGTACATTTCTGAGAAAGTGTAAAAAAGGAAAGAGACAACCCACTGATAGTAATTTACATTCAACTCGTCATGCTTCTAAAAGATTTGGTGTTGTGAAGCCATATAGAGAGACGTATGTTTAGAACATAAGAAGACAGAACACTTGAGAAATCAACACGAGCAAGACAATGTCTTTTAGTAGGATGTATATACCTCAGCCTGGATTATTTCGACCTACTGGTAAACATTATTGATTTAATTCTGTTTATTGATAATAACTGATCTTTGTAATTAAAGAAAAGGTAGAACATGTAATATTAGAAGTGAAGAAATACTTTGAAATATATTTTATTTATAGGAACTTAGACGAACAGCAAGAGGCCAACTGTTGTCACACATCAAAATTATTGGATTGCAATCAGGGATGACGAATGCATGAATTGTCATCAAATGTTGTTTATTCAAAAGGCTGGACTTGTTATGGGAGATCTGTGTAAAAACTGTTTTAAAAGGATTAGAATTGTAATCTGGTACAGTGATGAGAATGGAACATTGGAGTATTGTGTAAGATCACACGAATTTATAGCATGTCTGAGTACAGAAGTATTTGAACAATGTAAAAATAAGTTGAAGTGCTCCACCCAGAGGTCAGAGATTTATACAACGACTTGAGTGCTCACCTAGAATGGCTAAAAAATTATTTGCTTTTGGTACATGAGCTACATGGCAAATACAACAATGATGTTGTAAGAGTGGTGAAGTTTGGTGAAGTATTTTATTTGTATAGATGAGAACATTGACAGAGTCACTGGAGATGACAGAAAATCCACCCCAGACACGATCGTCTCGACAGAGCTTCGAAATGACGAAGACGGCTGTATCTTTACCTAAATCCAACATTTCATTTATTGGGCATTGTAGGAAATGCCTGATTTATAAAAGAAGCCGCACGTTTATTTGTGCAGACTCTAAGGGACATTTAATTGGAGCATGCTATCATGAGATTACTGATGGAAAATTGATGAGATGCAAATTTGGACAGTATTTGACTATTATAAAACAAAGCACAGAAATGTGGCCAATTGGAAATATTGTGAGTGGAAAAGTTATAGAAAGCAAAATTGTGAGACCTAAAAACAAACGACCCTGGGTTGATCACTATTTCAACGTATTTCAGATGAATGTCCTAACCGAATCAGGACAAGTGTATACTAAACTGAGCAAGTATGACAAAAAGAAGAAATGTTACACACCGTACATAAACTTTGCGATAAGAGAGTAAATGGCATACAAACTTGCATGACTGGGGTGTTAAGGAAATTAAGCAACTGTCCTATTGCAAGTTTGCCTTTTTATTTATTTAATACTTTTTCATTGTAACCACAAGTTATTATATGTATTGAAAGTGGTTTATTAAGAAAGAGACCACACGTTATTGTATTTGTTTTATTGAAAGTAGTTTATAAAGTAAGACACCACACGTTATTGTATTTGTTTTATTGAAAGTAGTTTATTAAGTAAGACACCAAACATGTTATTGTATTTGTTTTATTTAAAGTAGTTTATTAAGTAAGACACCAAACAGGTTATTGTATTTGTTTTATTGAAAGTAGTTTATTAAGAAAGACGCAACGCATGGTATTGTATTAAGCATTTATTAATATTGTTATAGCATGTATCAACAGGAATATAGCTAGGAATGAAACATGTATTAAGCAACAGCTTTAAAGAAAGGAATGTTACTGTTGAGTGCTGTGTTGCGGATGCAGTGAAGGAGGCATCTTAGAAGAAAGTCTCAGAGAAGAAAAATGAGAAAATGGAGGACTTTATATAGGAATCTTCTTAGGGAAATTCCAGACCTCATGACATCAAGACATTGGTTTCCACCTGCTGTCTATAAAGGACTGCAGTACGATGAAGAAAATCAGATGCTGGTTCTGTGCGATAGCTTCTCTGGTGCCGGCGGCCTTGCCAGTGATGCCTCTAGACAACCGAGCTCGCAAATTATATATACCTTTGTTTTTATTTTTATGTTTTTTATATTAGTATTTTATTTGTAATGTATTTAACCTATATACAATAAAACTATATTTAATTATAACTAAGAAGCTCGTCTGCCTGAAGACTCTGATTTATAGACTTGAGCTGAACAGACCACGGAGAAGTCTTCTGTGACCTATTTTGTGAGTATGAAAATTCACATGCTTATAGGATAGGACAGACTTGACTTTCTTTACCTAACCTGAGAATAAATAAAATAAGGTAGAAGGTGTAAGGAATTTAGCACTGCAAAACAGTATATATATATATATCACATGCTGCTGCAATTGTCTCTGTTCACACCAATCACTATATGTAAACATATGATGTTGTTGGCAATTTCCCTAGCCCTCTTAGCCATGGTGAACTGTGTAGAAAAGATTGTGTAGATTGTCACTGACTGTGAAGACCTTTTGGCACCACATCCAGCCTTTTTTAAAGTAGATGGAAAATACTCATTTTGGTTTAGATTAGTGAGATACGCTTACAATAATTAATATAGTAAAATATTTACATTGATAACTATATACAGTATGTAGAGGTATAATAACAATTCTATTGATATGTCTTATAATAAAGATATAGTTATATTGAGATGTAGACAATATATCCATATTTGCATTTATACAGTATATGCAGGACTTATACATACACATATTCTATATATTCACAATTTACTTTTATATATCCAAATTTATATCTATATTTTCACAATTTACATTCATATATTCAGAAATAAAACTATATATTCAGACGAATAACTATATATTCAGATTTACTTCTATATATTAACAATTTAAATTTACGCATTCAGAATTTTAATTATATATTCAGAATCACTTCTATATATTCAGACTTATAACTATATATTCAGATTTACATTTATATATTCAAAATTATAACCATATATTCAGATTTACTTCTGTATATTCAGACTTATAACTATATATTCAGATTTACATTTATATATTCAGATTTAAATCTATATATTCAGATTTTAATATAATTATTTCCTGTTTGACACCTCATAGTATATATATATATATATATATATATATATATATATATATATATATATATTACACACACACACACACACAAATATATATATATTTTTTTTTTTTTTTTGTGTGTGTGTGTACATATGTACAAACTGAATTTTTTTTAAAAATTTGAATAAAATGAAAACTAAAAGACTTTCAAATCACATGAGCCAATATTGTATTTACAATAGAACATAGAGAACATAACAAATGTTTAAACAGAGAAATTTTACACTTTTATTCACTAAATGAGCTCATTTCAAATTTGATGCCTGCTACAGGTCTCAAAAAAAGTTTGCACGAGGGCACCAAAGGGCTGAAAAAGCAAGAAAGTTTGAAAAGATTCAGCTGGGAGAACATCTAGCAACTAATTAAGTTAACTGACATCAGGTCTGTAACATGATTAGCTATAAAAGGGATTTCTTAGTGAAGCAGAGTCTCTCAGAAGTAAAAAATGGGCAGAGGCTCTTCAATCTGTGAAAGAATGCGTAAAAAGATTGTGGAATACTTTAAAAACAATGTTCCTCAATGTCAAATTGCAAAGGCTTTGCAAATGTCATCATCTACAGTGCATAACATCATCAAAAGAGTCAGAGAAACTGGAGAAATCTCTGTGTGTAAGGGACAAAGCCGAAGACCTTTGTTGGATGCCCGAGGTCTTCGGGCCCTCAGACAACACTGCATCACTCACTGACATGATTCTGTCATTGACATTACTAAATAGGCCCAGGAATACTTCCAGAAACCACTTTCAGTAAACATAATCTGCCATGCCATCTGCAGATGCCAACTAAAGCTCTATCATGCAAAAAGGAAGCCATATGTGAACATGGTCCAGAGGCGCCGTCGTGTCCTGTGGGCCAATTTAAAATGGACTGTTTCAAAGTGGAAAAGTGTTCTATTGTCAGACGAGTCAAAATTTTACATTCTTGTTGGAAATCACGGACGCCGTGAAAGATGAGGGAGACCTTCCAGCGTGTTATCAGCGTTCAGTTCAAAAGCCAGCATCTCTGATGGTATGGGGGTGCATAAGTGCATACGGTATGGGCAGCTTGCATGTTTTGGAAGGCACTATGAATGCTGAAAGGTATATAAAGATTTTAGAGCAACATATGCTCCCCTCCAGACAAAGTCTATTTCAGGGAAGGCCTTGTATATTTCAGCAGGACAATGCAAAACCACATACTGCAGCTATTACATTAGCATGGCTTTGTAGTAGAAGAGTCCGGGTACTGAATTGGCCTGCCTGCAGTCCAGATCTTTCAGCTATAGAGAACATTTGGCGTATCATTAAACGAAAAATACGTCAAAGACGACCACAAACTCTTCAGTAGCTGGAAACCTATATCAGGCAAGAATGGGACAAAATTCCAACACCAAAATTCCAGAAACTCATAACCTCGATGTCCAGAAGTCTTCAAACTGTTTTGAAAAGAAGAGGAGATTCTACACCATGGTAAACATCCCCCCGTCCCAACTATTTTGAGATCTGTAGCAGGCATCAAATTTGAAATGAGCTCATTTTTTGCAAAAAAAATGTTAAAATTTCTCAGTTTACACATTTGTTATGTTATCTATGTTATATTGTGAATAAAATATTGGCTCATGTGATTTGAAATTCTTTTAGTTTTCGTTTTATTCAAATTTAAAAAAACGTCCCAACATTTCCAGAATTCGGGTTGTGTATATATATATATATATATATATATATATGTGTATATATATATATATATATATATATATATATATATGTGTATGTATATATATATATATGTATGTATATGTTAATTCTTGATATCAACAATTAATTCTTGATATCAACAATGACGTCATCACTCACAGAAAATGAATTCTTGATATCAGCAATTAAATTTCTACTGGTAAAAAATATTATTCTTGATATCAAGAATTTATATCCTGGGAATGGCAATAGGCAAGCTGTATTGCCTTTTATTCATTCGCAGGATATGAATTCTTGATATCAACAATTCAATTTTTACTAGTTAAAATGCTAATTCCCTTTCAGTCAGTCACTCCGAGTCACGTTGGGTCACCGACGTGATGTCTCCGTTCCGTCCTTCAGGGAACGAGGGTTACATATGTAACCGAGACGTTCTCCAGAACGTAAAAACCTCACGCTCTTATTTAAATATTTATAGGCAGTCATCATTACTATGCACATATCCAAGAAGGAATTCATTACTATGCACATATCCAAAAAGGAATTCATGATATTAGAAAAAACAATTTTTTCTAGAGAAAATTTAATTTTAACATGTAAGAATTAAGTTACAGATATCAAGAAGTATGTTTATTACCAAATGTAATTTAATTTTTGATATCATAAATGTATTTCTGCGAGTGATGACGTCATTTTTGATATCAAGAATTTGTGTCGGTACTAGTGGAAATGTGATTCCTGATATCAACAATTAAATTGTTGAGATCAAGAACTAAATTGTTGATATCAACAATTCATATTTTTTAAATGTTAAAATGACGGCAAAACTATTACAGATATCAAAAATGCATTTCTCACTAGTTACAATTCTAAATGCACATATCAGCTTTGTATGTCTTACTAGTAGAAATATAATTTTTAATATCAATAAATACATTTTTACTAGTAAAAATTTACTAGTAAATTTCAACAATTTACTAGCTTACTTTATTACTTTACGTAATTTTTACTAATAAGAATGTGAATTATTGATATCAAGAATTCATTGCCACTAGTTGAAATGTTAATTCTTGATATCTGTAATTATATTTCAACATGTTATATTTGTTATTTCTGATATCTTAAAATGTATTTCTGATATCAACAATTGGGAGAGTAATTTCTGATATCTAAAATGACTTTTGTTACTAGTAACAATCACATTCATGATATCAGAAATTAACATCGTCACTAGTGACAACTAAATTGTTGATATCAAATAATAAATTGTTGATATTAATAATTAAATTGTTGATATCAAGAATAGATGTCTATACTAGTAACCATGTGATTACTGATATCAAAAATAAAGGTTTTTACTAGTAAGAATTGTATTTCTGATATGTGAAATTGTAATTTCAACTAGTCAGAAATTAATTTCTTGATATCAACAATTAAATTTGAATGGCAGCCTATGGTGACATTTAACTAGTGAAAATACAATTTCAGATATTAATAATTATATTTTTTACTGGTTGAAATTTAATTCCTCATATCAATAACTAGCATGATAACTAGTGAAAATTTAATTGTTGATATCAAGAATTAACATTGTTACTAGTGGAAATGTAATTTCTGATATCAAAAATAGCCATTGTTACTAATAGAAATCCAATTTCTGATATCAAGAACGTCTCGGTTACGTATGTTACCCTCGTTCCCTGAAGAAGGGAATGGAGACGTCACGTCGGTGACCGACGAATTGGGATCCCAATTTGTCTGTCACCGACGTGACACGGAATGACCGACTGAAAGGGAACTGTGATGAACTGTGGACAAACTGGCAATGGCAGAGGAGGTTTTGAGGCAAATTGAAAGACAAAGGTATGCCATTGAAAGGGCGTACCACAATGGCTTCTGTGGTCAACGGCATCTACATGCCATAGAGGCATGTCTCAGAAATTTATCAAGAGTTGCCAGTCTGTTAAGAACAGAGACAGCGGATGAACATAAAGACTCGCTCATCGACCTAAGGAGGATTTTGTTGGCGCAAAATGTAGAGTAAGACCAGGCCTACTTTGTCGGGCATGTACATTCAGGTGAGTAAAAGTGTTGTTCTCTCTAGTTATTAAAATATGCAATCTCTTAATTGAGAATATTTAGCCTACACGGAGCCCGAACCTAACCCGCTAAATTGCACGTTAAGCGTTTCATCCTCACAGTAAGAAAACACTTAATTAATGGACTAAGACAGCGGTATGAAAAGCTATACACAGTTTATCAATAAATTACATACAGGAAAGCAGGTAAGCCCAGAAAATAAACAGAAAGTGCTAAATTGGACGTTAGGCCTCCTCCCATAAAGACAACACGGCTTAATGAAGGCGGTGATAAAAAAAAGACGAAACATGCTATAGAAATTTTCAAAAATATAGGCTACTCTGTATACATGCAAGCAGATGAGCCCAGAATATGAGCTGAATTGCATGATAAACACTTTCTTTCCCATTGAAAACCGCGCTTAACGTGGCTTAACCCTCTGGGGTCGACAAACGTGCCGATGCGTTTTGTTGCATTTTTTTTTTTTTAAAGCCCCTAAAGGAACTTAAATTACTATGTAAGTTTTAATCGTACAGATAAGAGCAATACATCAGTCGAATCTGTTAACGTTACCTCAGAAAAGAAGAATGCAGCGGCTTGAAGAAGAATCCAGCGGAGATCATTTACATGAGTCTTTTTTATTAACCTACTTGCATTAGTTGTCACATAACTTGTACACATTTTACCAGTTACACTTTTTCCAAACTATAATTCCTGACTACATGTATAATCAAGTGAGACATTATGAAGTTTCATTTACTGCACCTAAATGTCTCACGATGCCAGTATGTTTTTTTTTTTATCTTCTCTAAAATAGACCGCAATATGATATAAAAGTAATATGAGTTATAATGTTAATAGCCTAATGTTACAGTAAGAATGATTAGACAAAACTTTACTGTGATAGGCTATAGGCCTACTCTGTTCGCGAATATAGCCTATATATGTTTATAACTATAGTTTTTGTATTGTATAGGCCTAAATAAAAAGCATACTTTGACCATAACTAAGCTTCTGTTCACAAATATCTGCTCTGGTGTAAATGTTTTTAATTTTGTTGTACCCAGTCATTGGTGTTTGGGATAGTCTGAGGTGTAAATGTATCAAGAAAGCTGTAAATATCACTGATAACTCACCCATCGATGACATATACACGTGTCCATTCTTATCAGTGATGCAATTTATTATCAGCTATGCATCTTCTGGTAATTGCAATAACAACTGTTTCAATTTTCATTTAGGACTGTGGCTGCATCACTGGCATAATTGCACAAGAAAGGCACACGCGTGTCGTTCAGTTTTGTGTTCGCTGGAAAATCATACTGAGTAAGTGTACGGTATAGAGTATAGTAATTGTACTTTTATTATTCCTATATGGTAATATTATTTGTGGTTGGTAGTGTTAAAATATAGGCACTGGCATTGGCATTCTGTTTTCTCATAGAGTAGGCCTATGCATATACAGTACTAAGATACTGTGAAATATAAATGCTAACGATTGTTTATAACTTTCTTTTAGGACTGTGAATACATACTATTGCCTTCACCTGCATCTCACACAGGAAGGGGACGCAGGTCTCATTCAGTTTTCATCTCCATTCAGAATCTTACAGAGTAAGTGTGCATTCACTATTTTACAGATGTTACTTTAATTTGATTTATTTACTGTATGGTAAAATATGTGTGATATTGTCACGGTGCACACACGAGGGATGAACAAGGAGACGAAGGTAAACTCAAAATACAGTCTTTAATAAATCCATAACAGACAAGGAAAGACAAGGCAAGGCTGGGACACACAGGAACACAGGGGAGTAACGAGTAGACCAGACAAAAATGAACAGAACAGGCAGGAATTAAAAACACATAATAATTAACACACACACCTGAATGAAATCAATAACAATCAACCTTGACGAGGACAGGAACAGGAAGGACCAAATAAGGGCATGGAGGGGGAAACACACAAGACAAGACACTCCCCCCTCCCAGAAGGCGCGACCCACGCCGTAACAGTACCACCAGGGAGGAGGGGGGAGGGGGGGGGCGGGTGCTCTGGACACAGACAGTAATACAGGATGGGGCTTCCAGAATGGGACAGGAACGGGCGCCATGGCGGATAAGGGATCTCAGGAGGCCATGGCGGTGCAGAGAGCACAGGGGGCCATGGTGGTGCAGGGATCTCCGGAGACCATGGCAGGTGGTCTTAATGGCCCTTGGCCCGGCCACTACAGCCGGAACCCCTTTGTACAACCCCCCCAAAAAAAAATTCCTTTGGGGAACATACGGGCTTAACTCAGGAACTGGAGCCCCCATGGGGCTGAACATGTGAACAGGAGCACTCCGTGGGCGACATTCAGGAGCAGGTGCCCTCGATGGGCGAAACTCGGGAACAGGACTATCCACAGGAACAGGAGCCCCTCTTGGGCTAGGCTCAGAATCTGAGACCTTACTGGGCATGACGGGAGATCCACAGCCCTTCCTGGGCTGAACGTGGAGTCAGGGGCCCTCACAGGAACTCTCAGGAACCGCCTCTACATCAACGACAGGGGGGCCCCAGATGAGTCTCCGTAGACTAGACAAGACATGACTGGATGATTAAAATGTTCCTGTGGACACAACTTTATAAAGCCTAGACTCCGGTCAGGCTGGGAACAGCATTCCTTACCGTGACTGGGGAACTGGTGTCAGCGGCGGTCGGCGGGCTTGAGTCAGCAGCAGGACCCTTTTCTTTTGTCAGCGGCAGGACCCTTTTCTGCTCACCCTTTTTACGCCGCGGACGGCGGTGTGCTCTGGTGAGTGGCGTGCTTGTTCTTGAAGGAGCCGCCAACAGCGGTGTGGGTGAGTTGCGGACGGTGGCGTGAAGTTCCCCGTGAACGGCGGCGTGCTCGGGTGAGCGGCAAGCTGGTTCTTGAGGGAGCCGCAGACGGTGGTAGGCTTGAGGGAGCCTCGGACGGCGGCAGGATATCCCCGCGGATGGCGGGCTTGAGGGAGCCGCGGATAGCGGCGGGCTGGTGGGGCTCACGGCCAGTGGACTCGCGGCAATCCCGCTGAACTCCCACGCTCATCCGTGGGCTATAACGGGAAGGACGAGCGGCGACTTCCAATGCCGCGGGACAAACAAACAGGAACAAAACAAACTAAAAACTTTCAAAAAACAAACAAAACAAAACGAGGTGAAGGGGTGCCGCTTACTGTTTAGCTAGGTCTGGTCTTCTGTCACGGTGCACACACGAGGGATGAACGAGGAGACGACTGTAAACTCAAAATACAGTCTTTAATAAATCCAAAACAGACAAGGCAAGACAAGACAAGGCTGGGACACACAGGAACACCGGGGAGTAACGAGTAGACCAGACGAAAATGAACAGAACAGGCAGGAACTAAATACACATGACAATTAACACACATACCTGAATGAAATCAATAACAATCAACCTTGACGAGGACAGGAACAGGAAGGACCAAATAAGGGCATGGAGGGGGAAACACACAAGACAAGACAGACAACACTGTGACAGCTATGTGGTAATTGTTCTTTTTTTTCTATAAATTAGTACTAGTATCAGTGACCATCACAATAATGTCAATAATGTAGTTTATTTGTGTAAACAGCATGCTTACTTTTTTTACTTCAGATGTGAGAATAACAGTGCAAAAGAACCTGTTGCAAAGAAAGCCAAAGCAAATAAGCAGCCCACTCGGTCATGGAACAATATAAACATGAACATATACACAACATAAACATAAACACATAAACAATATACACTTTGGAAATGCCAAGTATGTGATGTTCATTTATATATTTCAACATGACACACTACCAGTCAAAAGTTTTTGAACAGTTTTTAATGTTTTTGTAAATAATTCTCTTCTACTCACCAAGCATTTATTTGATCCAAATGACAACAAAATTGTATTTGCTAAAGCAGTAATATTGTGAAATATTTTTTTTTACTATTTAAAATAACTGCTTTCTATTTGAATATATT
Source organism: Spinibarbus caldwelli (assembly GCA_039654775.1). NCBI lineage: Eukaryota > Metazoa > Chordata > Actinopteri > Cypriniformes > Cyprinidae > Spinibarbus > Spinibarbus caldwelli. Next base: position 8,523,493 of record CM077226.1, on the reverse strand, counting down.
TTAAAATGTAATTTATTCCTGTGATCAAAACTACATTTTCAGCATCATTACTCCAGTCTTACTCCAAGTGTAACAATATACACTATACCATTCAAAAGCTTGGAGTCAGTATATATAGAAATTAGGGCTGTGCAATTAATTGGACGAGATTCTCATGCACATCTTGTCAGTAAAGCCAGTTCCGTGATTAGCAGTTAATCGCCATCACCTGCTTTCAAATGGACAAGCTAGGCAATATCGCATTCATTTGCGATTCATTTGAACGCGATATTGCCTAGCTTGTCAGTGAACTACGGCTCTGTGTATTAAATGCTGCTCCATTTGAAAGCAGGTGATGGCAATTAACTGCTAATCACGGAACCAGTTTTACTGACGAGATGTTCATGAGAATCGCTTGCGATTAATTACATAGCCCTAATAGAAATTAAAACTTTTATTTAGCACACAAGTGATGATAAAGACATTTATCATGTTACAAACGATGCTATTCTTCTGAACTTTCTATTCATCAAAAAAAAAAAAACTGAAAAAAAAATCTTCTCAGCTCTTTTCATCATACTACTACTACTACTACTGCTACTACTACTACTAATAATAATAATAACATTATAATAATAATGTTTTTTTTTGTTGTTTTTTTTTTTGAGCAGAAAATCAGAATATTAGAAGGATTTCTGAAGGATTGTGTGACTGGAGTAATGATGCTAAAAATTCAGCTTTGAAGGTTAGCTTTGATTGTTCCTAATAAACTGTTTAACTGCACTCGCAAGTGAATCTCAAGTTATTTTGTGTGATAGCTAAATATATTCTAAATAAACTACAAACAAATAATATAGAACTTTATTTAGTCCTCACAATATTTCTTGTAACTCTTCCCTCTCAGTCACATACCTGACTGGATGGCTCATTATGCAGCTCATTATGCGGGCCTTTGTCTTCTCAGGTGTGAATTACTGCATTATGTAGGGTAGTTGACGCCCTCTCTACCTGAAAAAGTGTCTTAGAAAATTTAAATCAATATATTGTTTTCTGTGAGCGAGTAAACAAGATGATTTTCACATAATTTTGAAGCAAAAACTCTCAGCTACAAGATCCCGTTCTCAAAAGTCTTGTGAACAAATGTTCTGTATGTGTTTTATGGCCTTATTTCAGTGACTTAAAAATTTTAGTTTTTCACTAACCACGCATAAACGTTCCTTTCTCAAAAACACAGTCACGTACATACATGATACTCACATATTATTGTAGCCCAGTTTGTGCTGATTACAGTGTTATTACACTTTAGCCATTTATAAGTTTATAAGCAACTGAAAAAAGCACAAATGTCAGGGCATGTCAAAACTTCTCCAGGCCCCCCAAAACACACTCAGACCCCAGAGGGTTAATAGAAGAAGACAGTAGTGATATAAAAAGCCCAAATTTTATATTTTATTAAAATATATAACGTTACTAGTCTATGTACAGGCAAGCAACGCGGTTATTGATATTAAAATTGTTATTAGTATTAATAGTATTTATTAATACCGAATTTGGACCTCCAATGTCACTGTTTTAGTAGGCTACATTAAGCCACATTAAGCATTGTAGAATGTCCAAAAACCGTGCCTTGAACTATAAGCACTGACTGCATTTCTTTATACTGGAGTCCAAGTTCAAAATACAACTCTATGAACTGCTACATTGTGAAGATATGGAGCTGTATTAACCACCACAAGCTGTAAAGTAAAAAGGAAGTGTTTGTCTGAACTCAACTGGTTTTGCGAGGGAACGCAAAAAATGTGAAAAATATTTTTTCCTCCCACCCCAGATTTTTTTTTTACACTATGAGTGTTTCGGGATTTTGTCAGCAGACAATGCCCATAATATCCACCATAAACAACAACAACAACGATAATAATAATAATAATAATAATAATAATAATAATAATAATAATAAACATAAATAATAATAAGTAAACTCACAACAATAATAGCAAGGGAAGGAGAAAAAAAAAACACAAGGAGCAAGAAGTAATACAAGAAGTACATAAAGACAACCAAGAAGAATACACTAAAATAATAAATATTTTGAGATAGAGAAACAGAGAGCTGACTTTCTATTTATTTTTATTTTTTTACATACTTGAAGCTCTGAAACATTTTAACAAACTTTCAAAGAAATCGGCTATATTAAATTTTTTGCCATTTGCTAGTGAACTCATTATGGTGTTTTCACTATTTATTTATTTAGTTTAACCTGATCTCTAAGCACTTTTACATTGTAGACATTTTTAACAATGCGTATAACTCGGGTTGCAAAAGGGCGGAAAATTTCCAAAACTGGGGAGTTTTGGGGAGTTTTGGAAATATCCCCAGTTGGAAACTAAACAGGAATTAAAAGGAATTAATTGGATAATTTATACAAATAGTATCATTGTCATGAATCCGGTCCATGGACTTCCATTTGCTCGTCACCAGAGGTCACTACTCCATCACATTGACTCACACATTGCACAGACTGTCACATTACCCCAGACTACAATTTCCATCAACCGTTGCACTGACGGCACACACACAGCTGTCACCAATCACACGCTCACCTGTAAACTATTACACACATCATATAAAAACACTGAGATCCTGTTCTAGTTCGCCGAGTATTGTATGCACTTATCGCTACCCTAGCCAATAGCTACCTTACAGAGCCTTTTGTAGTTTTCATAGTCTTAGTCTTAGTCTTGCCTTGCCTGTTTCGGATTGTGTTTTCCCCTACCTGGAATATTGCCGTGTACCTGGATTATCTCTCTTTGCCTTGGCCTGTTGGATACTGTTCGCCGATCAAAGGCCCACTCTTGTCCTAGGAATACTCTTTGTCTTGCCTGTGTTATACCTGTTTGCCACTGTTTGATCCATGCCTGTTATGACCACATCTATGTCAAATAAAATTCCGCAAATGGATCCGCATGCCTCTCGTCTCGTTGGCTCCGTAACAGAATACTTGGCCACATCAGGATCCAGCGGCTTTTCATGTGGATATTGGCCAGGTATGGACACTACTAGACTGTTATTAACCCTCGAGCAGGGCTTGTGATCGCTCGAGGATTATGTACAAGAGTATTTAGATCTTGCCAATTTTTCTGATCTGCCGGACTGTGTGCTCATAGACTTCTTTTGTGAGGGCATTAATCAGCCACTCAAATCACGTTTAATCCGTGAGTGTCCCCATTCGTCTATAAGAGATTTTATGGACTATGCTTTATTGACTGTCGGTGCTTCATTCACTGTGGGTGTCGTGGAGGAATGCGACACCGCACTCACTCCTGTAATGGCGGCCGTACTGGAACGCGAGCACAAAATGGCAGCTACAGCGGAGCCCGTTTGCAAAATGGCAGCCACAACGAAGCTCTGTCATGTCACAGCTGCCATCCATGAATCCAGTCAAGTCACCGTTGATCTTCATGAGTCCAGTCAAATCATCGTTGATCTTTGTGAGTCCAGTCAAATCACCGTTGATCGTCATGAGGCTTGTCACGTCACAGCTGTTTGTCCAGAGCCTCGTCAAGTCACAGCTGTTCGTCACGAGTCAAGTCAAGTCACAGCTGTTCGTCACAAGCCAAGTCAAGTCACAGCTGTTCGTCACGAGCCAAGTCAAGTCACAGCTGTTCGTCACGAGCCAAGTCAAGTCACAGCCGATCATCACGAGCCAAGTCAAGTCACAGCCGATCATCACGAGCCAAGTCAAGTCACAGCTGTTCGTCATGAGCCAAATCAAGCCACAGCTGCTTTTCACGAGTCACGTCAAGTCACGGCTGATCTTCACGAGTCAGGTCAAGTCACGGCTGCACTTCACGAGTCAGGTCAAGTCACGGCTGCACTTCACAAGTCAAGTCAAGTCAAGTCAAATCACGGCTGCTCTTCACGAGTCAAGTCAAGTCACGGCTGCTTTTCACGAGTCAAGTCAAGTCACGGCTGCTCTTCACGAATCAAGTCACGTCTCAGCTGATCTTCCAGAGTCTCGTCACGTCTTCGCTGATCTTCTAGAGTCTCATCACGTCTCAGCTGATCGTCTAGAGTCTCATCACATCTCAGCTGATTGTCCAGAGTCTCGTCATGTCTCAGCTAACCCTCCTGTTCCTGAACTTATCCCCTTGCCTGAAGCGCTTCCCATGATGGGGATCGCTTTATGTTGCGTTTGGGCTGCGTACACCACCACCGAACTGCCCGAGGTGACGGCGTCCACTGAAATGTCTCCTGAGGTGGCGACACATGCTGCAGAACCTCCTGGAGCAGCGGTGCTCGCTTCAGTTCCTGGTGTGGTGGTAGCGTCCAGCAATGTACTTTCAGCCTATCATGTCATAATCAAGGAGAGGGTTACTGCTGTAGAACCTCCAGAGGTGGCGGCAACTGCTGCAGAACCTCCGGAGGTGTCAGTGGTATCCATTCACCAGCCCTCGTCCTGACCTGTCATGGCTATGGAGGCCATCTGTGAACTCTCGTCCTGTCCTGTCACGACTATGGAGGCTGTCTGCGAACTCTCATCCTGCCCTGTAACTGCTATGAAGGCCGTCTTTGAACTCTCGTCCTGCCCTGTCACGGCTATGGAGGCCGTCTGTGAACTCTCGTCCTGTTCTGTCACGGCCATGGGGGCTGCTTTTGAACATTTGCCCTACTCTGAACCGGCCGAGGAGGCTCTCTCTGAACTCTCACCCCGTTCTGAACCAGCCAAGTCAAGTCAAGTCAAGTCACCTTTATTTATATAGTGCTTTTAACAATACAGATTGTGTCAAAGCACTTAACAGTAATCAAATTGGAGGATAGAGTGTCAGTAATGTATAATAATAAGATTAAACACTCAATTTTCAGTTAAAGGCATTTCATTATTGAATTCAGAGATGTCATTGTCTAGCTCAGTTTAGTTTAAATAGTATCTATGAAATCAAATTGACGATAATCGTTAGAAATTAAGTGTCCCCAACTGAGCACACCAGAGGCGACAGCGGCAAGAAACCAAAACTCCCTCTGTGACAGAATGGAGAAAAAAACCTTGGGAGAAACCAGGCTCAGTCGGGGGGGCCAGTTCTCCTCTGGCCAGGATATTATTATTTATTTTTTTACTTATTGTTTTAATTAAATTTTAAATGTATAAATGTATTATATTTTTATTTTTATATTGTTGCAATTTCTAACAATAATAGTATTATGTAGTTAGGTATTTTATTATATTATAGTTATTTTGTTTAATTTTAAGTTTTATTGTATTTAAGTCGAGGTCTTCACTGGGGATATGTCCCTGGGGCTCATCCAGGTGTCCGGCCTCCGCCGACGATCAGGGTCACAGACATCATCTCCCGGCGCCGATCCACCATCTGATCCGGACACGGACTGAGAAACAGAATAAGAAAGAAACAGACAAATATTTGCGTAGATGCCATTCTTCTTACGATGTAACGAGTACATTGTGTGTTATGAGGAGTGTTCCCGGTTCCGGTTGATCTAATTAATGCAGACTAACAATCCTTTAATGGCTTTGAATAATAGAAGTGTATTAGTGTGTTATGTGTAAGCCAGGTTAAAGAAATGTGTCTTTAACCCCCTGGGGTCGACCGTCTCGCCGGCGACGGGCTCATTTTTTTTCTTATCAATGTGAAAGACACTAAAAATACTCCGTCGATTTTGGTCATACAGATAAGTGTTATACATCAATTGAAACTTTGAAGTATCTATTTTTTTTTCGGGTACACTCACAATAAAAACAAAATGTTGTGATTTTGGAAAATAAAGAAAACAAACAGGGTGCGCTCTCTGTCTTCGCCGTCTCCGCGAGCTGCTTTTAGAAACGCGTCACTAAAATGAACTGTAACTCGGCGAAATCTCAACACGGAGACATGAGAGTTATATCTATAGAAAGCTTGAAGTGTCTACTTTTAAATGAAGTAAGTCTTATCAAAAACAAATATTCTGTGATAAAGTAATCCGTATGAAACCAACACGATGTTCAGTCTTTCCCGTCTAACTCATTATCTTTAATGCAATCCCGCCCCCTCGCGGCTCGCGCCGTTCATATGTAAATATCCACGTGAGACACGTGCGCATGGAAACGCCCAACATAAACAAAGCGTGAGGAGATCATTCATCGCGGCTACTGTCCGTTTCTGCAAGAAGATGCGCTGAGGAAAGGCTGGATTTCCCTCAAAAGAAGAACAAGATTTCATCGAGTTGAGGAGATCAATCTGATGAGTAAGTAATGTTTCTTTTTTGCATTAGTTAACGTGTTATTGTGACTTAAACAAGAACACATTTACTAGTTAGGTTGTTCCCAAACTACAACATGATGAATGCTAGGCATCTAAGAATGTTTAGACCATGTTTATTATTAATACTCTGTTCACAAATAGATTTTAATAACATGCTAAACAATAATAATTAGTTTCTCAGATGTAAAATATCCTTTTTTATTGTACAAAGCATGTGTGAGTCTATGGGTACAGAATCATATAATAGGCTACTATAAAACCATACATACTAGGCTATATGACAACAAACTCATAGTTGGGTTTTTCCCAAACTATAATTCCTGACTACAATGTTTGAAATCGAGTAAAACATTTTGAATATGAAAGGCAATTCATTGTATTTAAATTGATTATGGCGCGATGATGTTTTCATGCTCTATATAAAACAATAAAAGTAATATGAGTGTACACTGTAACATGAGCAATGCTACGAGTCTAAGTATGTTTAGAACATGTTTATTATTAATAGCCTACTCTGTTCAGAAATAGATTTTAATAACATGCTAAACAATAATAATTAGTTGCTCAGATATAAAATGTCTTTTTTTTTTAATGATAATACAAAGCATGCGTGAGTCTATGGCTACAAAACCTATAGATGCTCCTGATATTAACATGCTCACAAATTTATTTATTTATTTTTTTTGTTTGTTTTTTGGTTGTTTGTATTTTAGTGAATCAGGTATCTGAACCACAGATGAATCCTGATGACTTTCTTCAAACTGTTTTCCTCTGAGAGCGCTGTACCAACATCAGATGTTCAACTACACTGATATTCTATGGTAAAACAAGCTCCTTGACTACTGATTATGTTTTTTTTTTTTTCTTGAATCCATGGAAAGAAGCAGAAACACTTAAATAACACACGTAAATATCAGGTATGATTTACTTGTTTCACTTGTTGGACAGAATCTGTTGCAGGAATGACTCAAAGTCTATTCACATCTCTGTGATCAGTGTGCACAATGTGTCTTTGACCTTCATTATGTATGTTTTGATTATACTGTGTTGTAAATAAAATACAAATAATTTAAACAACCCATTTTTTCAGTCTCCTCACATTCTGTCTTACCTGCCTCAAAGTCACAGTCACACTGATGGGCCATTAGAGGCCATTAGGGGAGGGCCCTTTGTCTCTCAAGGGAGAATCACTTAATATTCAGGGACATTGCCACTCCCTCGCATATTGGCTTTCAATCACAAAACATGTCTTTAAAAAATTAAATCAATATATTGTTTTCTGTGAATGAGTAAGCAGAATGATTTTCACATAATTTTGAAGTAAATATTCTAGCCTACAAGACTAATTACTCAAAAGTCTTATTCAGAACTATTTAGTGTGGGTTTTATGGCCTTATTTCAGCTACATTTTCTCCCCCAAAACTTACTAACCACGCATAATATTTTTTTTTTTCTAAAAAATGCAAACATGTACATCCATCAGGGTCACATATTATTGTAGCACAGTTTGTGCTGAATACAAACAAATTACATGTTGGTCAATAGTATTTTAAGTAGTTTTAGTTTTAAGTAGCTGAAATAAGCACAAATATCAGGGCATGTCAAAACATCTCAAGGGCCCCAAAATCACCTCAGACCCCAGGGGGTTAATCTAGATTTAAACTGACAGAGTGTGTCTGCCTCCCGAACAGTGTTAGGTAGATTGTTCCAGAGTTTGGGCACTAAATAGGAAAAGGATCTGCCGCCCGCAGTCGATTTTGATATTCTAGGTATTATCAAATGGCCAGAGTTTTGAGAATGCAGCGGACGTGGAGGACTATAATGTGATAAGAGCTCGCTCAAATACTGAGGAGCTAAGCCATTCAGGGCTTTATAAGTAATCAACAAGATTTTAAAATCTATCCGATGTTTGATAGGGAGCCAGTGCAGTGTTGACAGAACCGGGCTAATATGGTCATACTTCCTGGTTCTAGTAAGGACTCTAGCTGCTGCATTTTGGACCAACTGTAGTTTATTGATCAAGCGTGCAGAACAACCACCCAGTAAAGCATTACAATAGTCTAACCTTGAGGTCATAAATGCATGAATTAGCATTTCTGCATTTGACGTTGAGAGCATAGGTCGCAATTTAGATATGTTTTTGAGATGGAAAAACGCAGTTTTACAGATACTAGAAACATGGCTTTCAAATGAAAGATTGCTATGAAACAGCACACCTAGGTTCCTAACTGATGAAGAAGAATTGACAGAGCAGCTGTCACGTGTTAGATAGTGTTCTAGGTTATTACATATGGGGTTTTTAGGTCCGATAATTAACACCTCTGTTTTTTCAGAATTTAGCAGTAAGAAGTTACTCGTCATCCAGTTTTTTATATCGACTATACATTCCGTTATTTTTTCAATTTGGTGTGTTTCACCGGGCCGTGAAGAAATATAGAGCTGAGTATCATCAGCATAACAGTGAAAGCTAACACCATGTCTCCTGATAATATCTCCCAAGGGTAACATGTAAAGCGTGAAAAGTAACGGCCCTAGTACTGAGCCTTGAGGTACTCCATACTGCACTTGTGATCGATATGATACCTCTTCATTTACTGCTATGAACTGATGGCGGTCAGATAAGTACGATTTGAACCATGCTAAGGCACTTCCACTAATGCCAACAAAGTTTTCTAGTCTATTCAAAAGAATGTTGTGGTCGATAGTGTCGAACGCAGTGCTAAGATCCAGTAGAACTAATAAAGAGATACAACCACGATCAGATGATAGAAGCAGGTCATTTGTAACTCTAATGAAAGCAGTCTCAGTACTATGATACGGTCTAAATCCTGACTGGAATTCCTCACAGATACCATTTTTCTCTAAGAAGGAATATAATTGTGAGGATACTACCTTTTCTAGTATTTTTGACAGAAAAGGGAGATTTGAGATCGGTCTGTAATTAACTAGATCTTTGGGGTCAAGTTGTGGTATTTTAATGAGAGGCTTAATAACAGCCAATTTGAAGGTTTTGGGGACATATCCTAATGACAATGATGAATTAATAATAGCCAAAAGAGGATCTATGACTTGTGGAAGCAGCTCTTTTAGTAGTTTAGATGGAATAGGGTCTAACATACATGTTGTCGGTTTAGATGATTTAACAAGTTTATACAATTGTTCCTCTCCTATAATAGAGAATGAGTGGAATTGTTCCTCAGGGGATCTATAGTGCACTATCTGATGCGATACTGTAGCTGACGGCTGCATGGTTACAATTTTATCTCTGATAGTATCGATCTTGGAAGTAGTTCATAAAGTCATTACAGCTGTGCGAGTGTGCTCATTATACCACGGAGTCAAACTGTTTTCTTTGATCTTCCTTAAGCATAAAGGAGCAACTGTATCTAAAGTGCTAGAAAAGAGAGAGTCCATAGTTTCTGTTACATCAAGTTTTTCTGCGCTGTTGGATATGCTGAGGAATTGAGATAAATCAGGAAGATTACTTACAAAGCAGTCTTTTGTGGTAGAAGTGATGATTCTACCATACTTGTAACAAGGAGTAGAATTTACAGTTTTAGCTATATGGAGTTTACACAAGACTAGATAATGATCTGAGATATCATCGCTTTGCTGCAGAATTTCAACACCACTAACATCAATTCCATGTGACAGTATTAAATCTAGAGTATGATTTCGACAATGAGTAGGTCCTGAAATTTGTTGTCTAACCCCAATAGAGTTCAGAATGTCTATAAATGCTGATCCTAATGCATCTTTTTCATTATCGACATGGATATTAAAATCACCAACAATTAAGACTTTATCTGCAGCCAGTACTAACTCAGATAGAAAATCACAAAATTCTTTAATAAAGTCTGTGTGGTGCCCTGGTGGCCTGTACACAGTAGCCAATACAAACATCACAGGGGATTTATCACTAACACGTGTTTCTCTAGATAATGATATACACAGCACCATAACTTCAAACGAGTTATACTTAAAGCCTGCCCTCTGAGAAATACTGAGAATATTGCTATAAATTGTAGCACCACCTCCCCCTTTACCTTTTGGACGTGGCTCATTTTTATAGCAGTAATCTTGGGGGTAGACTCATTTAAAGTAATGTATTCATCTGGTTTTAGCCATGTTTCTGTCAAACAAAGCACATCTAGCTTATGGTCAGTGATCATATCATTTACAAATAGTGCTTTTGTAGAAAGGGACCTGATATTCATTAAGCCAAGCTTTATCAATTGTTTCTCTGTATTGTAAACATTTTTTATTTGTTGAACATCAATTAAATTGTAACTATTACTTTGGTTTGGACGTTTTCTGTATTTGCTAGTACGGGGAACAGACACAGTCTCTATAGTGTGATATCTAGGTGAAGGAGTCTCTATGTGCTGAGAATTAACTGACTTCTGTGACGTGAGGCGGCTAGCAGACGGTCGGTTTAGCTAGTCTGTCTGCTTCCTGACCTGGGCCCTAGTTAGTCAAGTACGAACTCTAAGACTATGTGCCATATTTCTAGAGAGAAGAGCGGCACCACCTCAGGAGGGATGAACACCATCTCTTTTCAACAGGTCAGGTCTGCCCCAAAAACTCTTCCAATTGTCTATGAAACCTACGTTATTCTGCGGTCACCACTTAGACATCCAACCATTGAGTGACGACAGTCTGCTATGAATCTCATCGCCACGGTAAGCAGGGAGGGGACCAGAGCATATTACAGTGTCTGACATCGTACTTGCAAGTTCACACACCTCTTTAACATCATTTTTAGGGATCTCTGACTGGCGAAGTCGAACATCATTAGCCCCGACATGGATAACAGTCTTACTGAATTTACGTTTCGCATTAACCAGCACTTTTAAATTTGCCAAGATGTCAGGCGCTCTGGCTCCCGGTAAACATTGGACTATGGTGGCTGGTGTCTCTATTTTCACGTTCCGTACAATAGAATCGCCAATAACTAGAGCACTTCAATCCAAGATGGCGGCGTGACCAGACGCAGCGGCTTCTCCGGATCCCAAAGACGGTGCTTTTATGTCTTTTAATGTCGTCTGTTCGTCTCCAAATAGTGTCAATTTACCGCTAATTCATCGGGAGATCACTCCGGGATACATCTATGATCGCCAAAGCCTTTTGGATATTGACAACACATACAAACACAAACTCTCGCCGGCGGCTACTGAGAAGCTACGAGGCCTTTGTTTACTGCTGGAGCCGGACCTCGAGACCGCGGCCTCGCCTACTGACGCTACCCGCACAAGGCGGCGTCGCAAGCGGTGTGAGAGAGGACGGAAGCGCGGTAAGCGCGGAGGTATACGAGCTAGGCTGAGGGCTAACCCCACAAGACCGGCTCTTCCAACACTCATGCTCTCAAACGTTCGCTCTCTGGAAAACAAACTGGACTTAATTCAACTCAGTCGATCTACACAGCATGAGGCAAGGGATTGTTCTGTGTTTGTTTTCACTGAAACATGGCTAAACGACAACATCCCGGACTCCGCCATTCAGCTGCATGGCCTAACCTGCTACCGAGCGGACAGAGATTCATCACTGTCTGGTAAGACTCGCGGGGGTGGCTTGTGTGTTTACGTCAACAAAAAATGGTGTAACAATTAGAGATCGACCGATATATCGATTTACCGATATTTTTCCCGATATTTAAGCATTTTACCATAATCGGATATCGGTTTTGTAATATCGGTTTCACCGATAAACGGCGCCATCTTGTGGGTGTTTTGAGAATTGCGCGCAGGATCGCCATTGCAGCGCGTCTGTGGGGAGACGAGACAACAACAACGGTGTGCACAGGTACTTGATTTGCTGTAGTTAGTAAACTTTATTTAACATAACAGCCATTAATGCACAAATTAGATGTATTACATAAATGCCTGATATGCAGTTTATATAGCTTGGCTCTAAGAAATAGAGACGAACTCACGGAGTCAAGTAAGATAATCCGTCAGTCTGTCCCAATAAAGACAGAACTTTGCCTGAATTAAATAATATGCAGCCATGAATGAGCGCATGTTGTGCTGAATTTAATTCTCTCTCTGCTGTCTATGCTCATCATTAGTCTCGTGAAGTCGGAGTCACGTAGGCTAATTCGTCAAGTCCTCTCCAAATAAAGACGTAATTTCGCATGAATTAAATAATACAGCCATGAATGAGCGCGTGTTGGAAATAAAAGCGCTGAATTTAATTCTCTCTCTGTTGTATATGCTCATCATTAGTCTCGTGAAGCCGCGTTCATATTGCTGTTCACTCAGCGGTTGATGCTCAGGAAATGCTTCAGCACGGCCACCGCATTTAACTTTTAACAATATTCACTTGTTTAAAACACGCTAAATTATATTAACATTTACCATATAACCATTATTTCGTTAATAAACATCTAAATAAATACATCGCTATGGAAATTAATTATTTATTATCTCCGTGAGCGATCGCAATTTGAGTAGGCTATAGTTCTGTGTAAATGCATAGATAAACCGCACTGTCAGCAGGCATTTCATAATCTAGAATGACAAAAACATATTAATAATTCTGATATAACATACCAGTTGAGAAATGCAATAAAACACAATGTTTTGTTTGTTATATTTCAATATTCCAGAGAATATTATTCAGTGAATTAACATTATCCAGTGAATTATTCTTCACTCTTTAGCCTATTAAACAGCTTATAAACCTAAAATTGTAGTTTAAACTGAAGTTATGACTCCTGTCCTTTATTTATTTTCTCCATTTGAAAATGAGACATTCTACATTTATTTTGCTTATTGTTAAAATCAGTGTTGCCGCTGATGCTTGTTATAAATAAAATGTTTTTGTTGTTGTAATATGATTAAATTTACAACAAATATTAAGATTAAATTTAACATAAAAGACTGTTAATTTTCAACCTTTTTTTTTTTTTTTTTTTTTTTTTTTAAGATGACTGAAAGGAGGAAAAACCAAAATGAAGTATGGATTTACTTCACTTAGTTATTTATTTACTTTATAACAGTAAATAAATATCGGTTCTGCATATCGGTTATCGGGCACATAAACATGCAAATAATTGGTATCGGTATCGGTTATAAAAAATCAGTATCGGTCGATCACTAGTAACAATGCTGCGGTAGTATCTAAACACTGTTCATCACTGGTGGAGTTTATGGTTGTGAAGTGTCGACCGTTCTATCTGCCGCGGGAGTTCACGGCCATTGTTATTGTCGCGGTTTACATTCCTCCGTGTGCAAACGCTAAGGACGCGCTTTGCGAACTGTACAGCGCCATCAGCGAACAACAAACAAATAACCCCGACGGCTTTTTCATCATAGGCGGTGACGTCAACCACGCAAACTTAAAGACAGTTTTGCCAAAGTTCTACCAACATGTGAACTTTGCAACAAGGGGAAACAACACACTGGACTTTGTTTACACAACAGTTAAGAACGCATACAAAGCCGAACCCCGCCCCCACCTCGGGTACTCGGACCACATCTCTGTTATGCTAATCCCAGCATATAGCCCACTTCTCAAACTCACCAAACCGGTTCAAAAGCAGATCACAGTATGGCCAGAAAATGCTACCTCTGCACTGCAGGACTGCTTCCAGGACACAGACTGGAACATGTTTAAAGAGGCAGCCACTTACAACAACCACACAGACCTACAGGAGTACACTGAAACTGTGACTGCTTACATCAAAAAGTGCACAGATGATGTGACAGTCACAAAGACCATCACCACACGCACCAACCAGAAGCCATGGATGACAGCAGAGGTTCGTGGGCTGCTAAAGACCAGAGATGAAGCTTTCAGATCAGGAGATAAAGCAGCCCTCAAAACAGCAAGAGCCAATCTGTCCCGCAGCATCAAAAATGCAAAACGGTCATATGCTCAAAAAATCAACAATCACTTCACAGACAGCAGAGACACACGGAGTCTGTGGCAAGCCATTCAGACCATCACAGACTACAAGCCCCCGCCACAGGCCTGTGATGATGACACATCCCTCCCAGATACACTCAAACACTTTTATTCACGGTTTGAAATGCAGAATGACACACCTGCACAAAAACTGCCCACACCTCCCAACGACCAGGCGCTCTGTCTGTCTCCAGCTGACGTAAGGAAGACCCTATCTAGGATTAACCCACGCAAGGCTGCGGGTCCCGACAACATACCTGGCCGTGTACTGAAAGACTGTGCTGTACAGCTGACAGATGTCCTAACAGATATCTTCAACACCTCGCTGAGCCAGGCAGTCGTCCCCACATGTCTCAAATCCACAACAATCATACCGGTACCAAAGAAATCACCTGTGTCCTGTCTAAATGACTACCGTCCCATAGCACTGACTCCAATCATAATGAAGTGCTTTGAGAGGTTAGTCATGCACAACATCAAAACCAGCCTCCCCAACACACTCGATCCGCTCCAGTTTGCATACCGTCCAAACCGCTCCACAGACGATGCAATTTCCTCCACCCTCCACCTGGAAAATAAAGACTCTTACGTTAGAATGCTGTTCATTGACTTCAGCTCAACATTCAACACAATAATCCCACAACAGCTCACAAATAAACTAAACCTACTGGGCCTTAACAATTCCCTCTGTAATTGGATTCTGGACTTTCTAACCGGAAGACCTCAGTCAGTCCGTGTCGGCCACAACACCTCGAGCACTACCACACTGAGCACAGGTGCCCCACAAGGCTGTGTGCTCAGCCCGCTGCTCTTCACGCTGCTGACCCACGACTGCACTGCCAAGTTCAGCTCCAACCACATCATCAAGTTCGCTGATGACACAACAGTGGTAGGTCTCATCAGCAACAACGATGAAATGCACTACAGAGAGGAAGTGGCACAGCTGGCTGAATGGTGTGGTGCAAACAACCTGTCCCTCAATGTGGAGAAGACAAAGGAGGTTGTGATGGACTTCAGGAGAAACTCCGCTGATCACCCCCCACTGACCATCGACAGGTCGCCTGTGGAGAAAGTCAGCAGCACTAAATTCCTGGGGGTGCACATCACAGAGGACCTCACCTGGACCACCAACACCATGTCACTCTCCAAGAAGGCACAACAGCGCCTACACTTCCTCCGCCGGCTGAAAAGAGCAAGTCTCCCTCCACCCATCCTCACCACTTTCTACAGGGGCACCATTGAGAGTGTGCTGACCAGCTGCATCACTGTCTGGTACGGGAACTGTACTGCAGCAGACCGCAAGACCCTCCAGCGGACAGTGAACACAGCTGCAAGGATCATCGGTGCCCCTCTCCCCTCCATCCTGGACATTTTCCTCAAACGATGCTCCAGCAAAGCCAACAGTATCGTAAAGGACTCCACACACCCCTCCCACAGTCTCTTCCAGCTCCTACCATCAGGTAGACGGTACCGGAGCATCAGAGCCCGCTCTGCCAGACTGCTCAACAGCTTTTTCCCCCAGGCTGTGAGAGCCCTGAACTCAAGTCACCCCGCCCCTCTCTGAATCCCCATACAAACCCCCTACCTCCTGAAACATGGACAATCTGGAACTTATGGAACTTTGTTTGTGCAATCGAAGAGTGCTACAGGTGAGTGGGCCTGTACAAACCACCTATAGTAGCACACTCTCTTCCTCTATGCGCACTAGTCACTTTTCACACACACTGCTGTGTGCACACAAATCCCACAAAAAGACTCAGTAATATCAGTAATATATGTATGTTTACATGCTCATGCACTACAAATCATCCTGCACTGTTCCCCAGCCAGCTGCTTGAACTCACATTGTCTCTCTTTGCACATGTACAGTATTTATCTGAAGCATTCATATAGTTTGTATAGTTTGTATTTTTTAGTTTATGTATAGGTAAATTTTTTATATAGATAGTATATTTATAGTCAAAATCTATCAGTAGGATAGTTTGTGTATAGGTTTATATTGTTTTACTTCATTGCTGTATGCCTGTATTTATGTAGCACCGTGGTCCTGTGAGGCACGACATTTCGTTCCACTGTATGCCCCCGCATGTAGCGGAATGACAATAAAGCTCAACTCAACTCAACTTACATCAGGTTTCTCAGTGGGTGCATCACTGAGTGGGGAGAACCTGTTTGATGTTTTGATTGGAACGGAAGAGCGGTGTTTTGACCCGCGACTAGGCCGCCTTACAGTCACCCAGTTGCCCTGCTGCACGGGCACAACCGGAACCGAACAATGTACAGGACTCCCTGAGCTAGTCGCATCCAAAGCAGTATCTACAGCCCTCACATTCTTACTATCCTCAACTAAAGTTTGGATGCGTGTCTCTAGTTCTAAAATCTTCTCTGTCAGCCTAACTATTTCCCTGCATTTATCACATGTGAATCCCTCGTTGCCGACAGAGAGAGATAAACTGTACATGTGACATGAAGTGCAAATAACAAGAGAAGGAGAAGCCATTACTCACAGTGATTGATGAATGATACCAACTTAACTTACCACTTACCACTGTTGTTTGATGAACTTGTGAAAAACGGAGCAAGAGAGAAATGAAAACGGAGCGAGAAAAAAGAAAACAATACTAGGTGCGAATACAAACGTGAATGGGACCGCGAGTAACAAGCTAACCGGCTAACGAATGCTACCGCACTGCACGTGCGCTGCACTCGCGGTTTTAAAAGCGAACGATCAAATTAGTTAGATTAGTTTGATAGATAATACCAGAAATATGGTGGGAATTAAGTTATATATTATCACTTTAAACAACAGAGAGTGAAAGTAAGGTAAAGATTCACTAAAAAAGCGGAGCTACAATCGCAAACCACTCAGCAGCACAACAGACAGGAACAGACTGAAGCAATCGATCCCAGCTCATGGTGGCTGATTGTGAACTGTCTGTCCGTCTCGTCTCAACTAATGTGTCTGATTCCGAACTGTCTATCTTGCCTGTCTCTGTCAAGGAATCTAAACCTGGACTGTCTGTCTTGAGCTCAGAAAATATAAATGCACCCCATATCTGTCCTGTTAACCCTGTCATTGCCAAAGAGACCATTTGTGATCAGTCTGTCTGTCCCCTTCCAGTCAATGTGTTTACTCCTGAATTATCTGTCTGTCCTCTTTCAATGAATGAGCCTGACTGTGAATTGTCTGCCATTGTTTTCCTCACTGAAAAATCTACTTGTCCAGTTCCAGTCAATGAGTCAAATTTTGAACTGCCTGTCGATCCAGTCACTGTCAATGAGTCAGATTTTGAACTGGTTCCTTGTCCAGTTCCAGTCAATGAGTTTAATTTTGTATTGTCTGCCTGTCCTGTTTTGATCGGGGAGTTTGCTTATGGACTGTCTGCCCTCTCCGTTGCCACCAGGGAATATATTGATGGACTTCCTGTGTTCTCTGCCTCGGTCCTTGGGTCCGTGCACGCTCTTTCTGTTTCTTGTATCTCAGTTTTCCCTAGGTCCCAGTCTCTATCAGGGGTTCCTGTTCCGTCTGCTCCACCCTGGTGGGCTCCTGCTCTGTCTGCTCCGCCCTGGAGGTCTACTGCTCAGGTCTGGTGGTCTTCTGCTCCGCCGTGATGGTCTTCTGCTCAGGTCTGGTGGTCTTCTGCTCCGCCCTGGTGGGCTCCAGTCTCGTTTGCTCTGGCCTGGTGGTCTTCTGCTCCGCCATGGTGGTCTTCTGCTCCGTTCTGGTCTTCAGTTCCTCCAGCTCTACCCTGGCTCCCAATTCTGTCACTTTGGTTTTCTGCTCCACCTTGGTCCTCTGTCCTGCCAGCTCTGCCTCAGTCCCCAGGCTCTCCACTTCCACATAGACCTTGCCCTCCGTCCCTCCCCCTGTTCCGCCTCCGCTCCACCGCCCTCCTAGAGTATATTAAGCTAGGAGCGTCTGGAAGCCGCTCCTTGGGAGGAGGAGGAGGGGAGGCTCTGTCACGAATCCGGTCCATGGACTTCCATTTGCTCGCCACAAGAGGTCACTCCTCCATCACAATGACTCACACATTGCACAGACTGTCACATTACCCCAGACTACAATTCCCATCAACCATTGGACTGATGACACACACACAGCTGTCAC
The DNA here is from genome assembly GCA_039654775.1 of Spinibarbus caldwelli. NCBI lineage: Eukaryota > Metazoa > Chordata > Actinopteri > Cypriniformes > Cyprinidae > Spinibarbus > Spinibarbus caldwelli. The sequence continues at coordinate 8,505,244 of CM077226.1, read as the reverse complement.
CAATCACACGCTCACCTGTAAGCTATTACACACACCATATAAAAACACTCAGATCCTGTTCTAGTTCACCGAGTATTGTATGCACTTATCGCTACCCTAGCCGATAGCTACCTTACAGAGCCTTTTATAGTTTTCATAGTCTTAGTCTTAGTCTTGCCTTGCCTTGCCTGTTTCGGATTGTGTTTTCCACTGCCTGGATTATTGCCATGTACCTGGATTATCTCTCTTTGCCTTGCCCTGTTGGATACTGTTCGCCGATCGAAGACCCACGCTTGTCCTAGGAATACTCTTTGTCTTGCCTGTGTTATAACTCTTTGCCACTGTTTGAACCATGCCTGTTATGATCACGTCTATGTCAAATAAAAGTCTGCAAATGGATCCGCATGCCTCTCGTCTCGTCGGCTCCGTAACAATCATACACAAACATAAATTAAAACATTTTGTTTGGTTATATATATATGTATGTATTTTTTTATTTTTTTTTTTTGACTTCCATGACATGGAGGATGCACAGTGTGTGCAGGGCGTGTGGCCTCAATAGCCCTGCAGTAAGTAGTGTGTCATGTTCATGTAAATGAGGAATGCACAGGGTTGAAATTCAGCTTAATATGCATTAGATGCAGTTGTTTTAACCAAGATTGTGTTGTACAAAACTACACTGAAGTGCACTTACAGTCAAACCTGCAATTTTGCAAATTTCCAGTTTATTTCCATTAATTCCAGTTAATTTGCATGTATTATTGTTATTTACTATGAAAATATTCCAACTTTGAAAATTCCTAGAATTTTCAACCCTACGTACGTAAAAAAAAAAAAAAAAAAAAAAAAAATATGTTGAATTACATTGACCTTGATTACAAAACAAGCCCTACAAATTACACAGACACTTCATATTTAATTGTATTTAATAAGTTTAATTGTGATTTACATTTGTACTTGTCAATTATTTTTTTTCATGAAAACATTTGCAATTTTTGGCATTTTTGTCAGTTTTCATTGCATTTAACAATTTTGAACAGAAAATGACTTCAGTGTGTAGTGTTTTGAGCACTTTGAAACAGTGACTGAACTTGCAAAGCTATCGGATCATTTTATTTGGATTATCAAAATCTGTTTCACCCATCGCTAATCCATTCATTGACAGCAGTCTATTAATTGTTGTTCAATTGTTCTTTGTCAGTCTCTGGAGCTCATCTTTGTCCTGGTCTCCACTGACATTCAGGGCTGTAGAGGTCATCTCTAGGTGCTGATACACCATCTGATCTGGATACGGACTGGATCCGGGTGGCTGCAGTGACCATCTGATCTGGGTATGGACTGGATCGGGTGGCTACGGTGAGCATAGTGGTAGTTCTGGCAGGCCATGTTAGTCAAGCTCGCATCAGCTGACACTCAGCTGATTCACGTCTACCTATAGGATTACGAAACCAATCATAATTCCCTTCAGTCATTATTCAGCAGCTATGACTTCGCTCAGGAACTAATAGATGGCGAATTCCATCTCGATAGGAAGCGTTCAATCAGGATATGCGACAGGATTCCCACAGAGTATCTCACCAGATTCAAGTTGTGAACTTAAAACGAATTTGCCACGTTCGTTAAGCCGATAGACTGAAAGCGATCTGAGCGAGCACGGCTCCTCGCAATTGATATAGACACTTTGCCCATAATTCATCGCCAAAGTTGTGCTAATACGACTTCACCAACAACTTTACACAATCTGCTTCCCCGCTAGAAGAAGCAAGATATTCAAGAATGGTTAAAGCATCCACGTAACAACTGCCCATTTCACCCTTTATTCATCTCTGAATGTCTTCACGAAGCTAAGCAAAGTTTCTTTCATTTTATTGCCTAATGCTATGTTGGCGAACATGCTTCAGATATTGCTCATTGTTAAGCTAGTTGTTCAGCTATGTTTGCTAGGCATGCTATCATATTGTCACACTGGTAACATTACGAGTTAAATTTACCAGCGAACCTTGTTTTAATCTGTTGTCAAGGCTGTCGATATGAAACAGGCTTGCTGCTTCAGGCTCATCTATTGGGGATGCTTTCATTAAACTTATCCGACTATTTCCAACATGCTGTGTTTAAGTCAGTGATATGCTGTTGCTCAAGCTAACTAGTGTATCGGTAATGTGCTTGATACTTAATGCGCAGATCGTATATTTGCTTCTAAAGCTGTATCAATGCTAAACGTTATCTGGACAAGTGCAAATGCTGTTGCCTAAATTCGAGTATTGACCATATGCCGTACTGCTTTAAAGGGGCATCTTGCTTTTTTTAGCTGTTTATAAAAGAGCACCCCTTCGCTACTTCTGTTCTTCTGTAAGGGCATGGTGCCCCACTCTATGCATTTCAGAAGGTCTTTGCTTAAAGCTATCAGGGTATTGGGATTGCTTGCTTGTTAAGGCTTATCTAGTGTCCAGTATCATATCGTTGCTAGACCTATCGGGTGTTTCTGCAGTGCTGGTATCCGGGTAAGCTTGCGACAGCAAGAAGCTAATGTTAAGCTATTGTTTAAGGTCATCTAATCATCTTGAGATATGCTGCTGCTATGGGTCATCTGATTATTGGTAATGCTATTTCTTTAGATCTGACTACTGCAACATGCCGTGCTTAAGCAAGCTACACACTGTTGCATAAGCTTCGAGAGTATTGGTAAGGATTGTCTACTACACTAATGCGGGTTATCAGATAGAGGACATGTACATGTCAGTGAATGCTTATATCATGGGAGGCGACAACCTGTATTAACATGACTTGAATTATTGAGTTATATGCTGTGTTATGGATGCTAAGCTTCCAACTGGGCTGAAATTTAGTGGATTCCGCATCTTAATTTCAGGTTGCATTAAAAAGGGCTTGCTGCTCTTCTTGGTTGGTATTAAGAAGAGCACCTCTTTGCTGCTACACTCCTCCGGTAAGGGGCTTGCTGCTCTTCTTAGCTGATTATAAAGGAGAGCTCCCCTTCGCTGTCACTGTTTTCCCGAAGGGGCAAGCTGCTCTTCCTACCTGCTCATAGCAGAAGAGTACCCCTTCGCCGCCACTCTCCTTCTGTAAGGCATTCAGTTAGATTGCTATCAGAATTTTGGTTGGGGGGGGTTCAGCATATGGCTGTTTTGGGGGGTATTCTGCTCTCCCTGCTCCTATCTATGCTAGGCTGTGTGGATGGGCAGGGAGTGTTTGCCCAGAACAGAACCATTCCCCCAACATAAAATGTATGCTAATCGTAAGTTATATTGACGATAGTGGTCCTGACAGAAATGGAGCATAGCGGTAGTTCTGGCAGGCCATATTAGTCAAGCTCACATCAGCTGACACTCAGCTGATCCACGTCTACCTATAGGATCACGATACCAATCATAATTCCCTTCATAAGGTCCCTTCAGTCATTATTCATCAGCTATCGCTTCTCTCAGGAACTAATCACCCACCTCCATCCCCAGCTCCTCTTCTCATCCAGTCAGGACTTGGCAGTGAATATATCAATGAGTCAGACCACTGAATCATGTTAAAATAATCACGTAGAACATTAATGGTATCTGCTACATTTATCATTGATGTTGGTTCTGTTCTGTTACCCTAAAGGGTGGTATTCTGCTCTCCCTGCACCTATCTATGCTAGGCTGCGTGGATGGGCAGGGAGTGTTTGCCCAGAACAGAACCATTCCCCCAACATAAAATGTATGCTAATCGTGAGTTATATTGACGATAGTGGTCCAAATCAAATCAAATCAAATCAAATCACTTTTATTGTCACATCATCTCGGCACATGTGCCTTGGTGAGTGAAATTCTTGAGAGCGTGCTCCAGACAGTGCAGAAACAATTAACATATAGACAGTACCATTACATACTTCAGATGACAATGTGCAATATACACATACAGATACTCAGTACACACAGTGTACTATTAAACATACATACAGTTGTCAATACACAATTATACACGTATGTACACATTCTACATTATGTACACATATATACACACACAATAATATGCGAAGGTGCAGTAGATTATACGTAAGCTGGATACGCAAATGTCATGGGTGTGCATTGGATGGTATCCAGTGGTAGCAGATAGATTGATGTATTAGTGCAGTGTGTACGTGTAGTCCAGTTTGAATTGTGTTGGAGTTAAAGTGCAGTGCGTGGCATATCGTAAAGTGGGAGTGTGCTGTGGGGTGTATTAGTTCTGACCGTTCATTAGCCTGATAGCCTGAGGGAAAAAGCTGTCCCTCAGTCGGCTAGTCCGGGATCGGATGCTGCGGAGACGTCTACCTGAGGGCAGCAGAGAGAACAGTCTGTGGGACGGGTGGCTGGAGTCATTGATGATCCTCGGGGCTTTTCTTATACACCGCCTGGTGTAGATGTCCTGGAGGGAGGGAAGCTCACCTCCAACAATGTGGCGGGCAGTTCGCACAACCCTTTGCAGAGCTTTGCGGTTGCCAGCGGTGCTGTTTCCAAACCAGGCGGTGATGCAGCCGGTCAGGATGCTCTCCACAGTGCAGGTGTAGAATGATCTGAGGATGCTGGGGCTCATTCCAAACTTCCTCAGCCGTCTCAGGAAGAAGAGGCGTTGATGTGACTTCTTCAGCACTGCATCTGTGTGAGCGGACCATGTGAGATCCTCAGTGATGTGAACGCCGAGGAACTTAAAGCTGTTTACCCGCTCCACAGGTGTCTCGTCGATGGTGATGGGTGTGTGTTCTCTGCTCTGTCTCCTGAAATCCACCACCAGCTCCTTGGTCTTGTCGGTGTTGAGTGAGAGGTGGTTCTCCTGACACCATTTAGTCAGGGTACTCACCTCCGCTCTGTAGGCCGTCTCATCGTTGTCAGTGATCAGGCCTATCACCGTTGTGTCGTCAGCGAATTTGATGATGACGTTGGAGCTGTGTGTGGCTGCACAGTCATGTGTGTACAGGGAGTACAGGAGTGGGCTGAGGACGCAGCCCTGAGGAGCACCAGTGTTGAGGGTCAGCGGAGATGAGGTTTTGTTGCCCATTCTGACCACCTGACTTCTGCCTGTCAGAAAGTCCAGGATCCAGCCGCACAGAGATCTGTTTAGTCCTAGAGTCTGGAGCTTCGCAACCAGTGTGGCAGGCACTATGGTATTGAATGCGGAGCTATAGTCCACGAATAGCATTCTCACATAGGTGTTCTTGTTTTCCAGGTGGGAGAGAGCAGTATGCAGGGTGAAGGCAATAGCATCGTCTGTGGAACGGTTGCTGCGATATGCAAATTGCAGCGGGTCCAGTGAGGCAGGCAGCACAGAGCAGATGTAGTCTCTGATGAGTTTCTCAAAACACTTGCTGAAGATGGGTGTCAGAGCAACAGGCCTCCAGTCATTCAAGCATGTGATTTTATTTTTCTTTGGTATGGGCACAATAGTGGATTTTTTGAAGCATAAGGGAACCACAGACAGAGAGAGGGAAAGGTTGAAAATGTCTGTGAAAACCCCGGCTAGCTGGAATGCGCATGCTCGGAGCACACGGCCTGGAATGCCATCGGGACCCACAGCCTTGTGGATATTCACCCGTCTGAAGGATCGGGTTACATCCGCGACAGAAATGGAGATTGCACTCGCCTCCTCTGCAACAGCCGCGTGAGCGGTGTTGTGAGCCTCGAAACGAGCATAAAAATGATTGAGCTCGTCCGGTAGAGAGGCGGCAATGTTCACTGTAGCTGGTTTATTCCCTTTAAAATCCGTGATGTTATTGATGCCCTGCCACATGCTTCTTGTGTTGTTGGTGTTGAATTGTTCTTCAACTTTGTTTTTGTATTGTCGTTTGGCGGCTTTGATGGATTTCCTGAGATCGTAGCTGGCTTGTTTTCGATCGTCAAAGTTTCCGGATTTAAAGGCAGATGTCCGCGCTGACAAGGCTGCTCGAACATCACTGTTAATCCACGGTTTTTGGTTGGGGTAGATGCGAATTGTTTTTGTCGGCACTACGTCCTCTACACACTTCCTGATGAAACACGTTACAGTATCTGAGTACGCCTCTATGTCGTCATCAGACGCTGCCCGGAACATGTCCCAGTCCACGTGATCAAAACAGTCCTGTAGTATAGCGTCCGATTGGTCCGACCAGCATTGAATTGTCCTGAGGGCGGGTGCTTCTCGTTTCAGTTTCTGCCTATAAGCAGGCAGGAGCAGAACGGAAGAATGATCCGATTTGCCGAAAGGTGAGCGGGGGAGCGGTTTGTAGGCGTCCCGGAAAGGAGAGTAGCAGTGGTCCAGTACACGATCACCGCGCGTGTTGATGGTGATGTGTTGAAAGTATTTTGGAGCTATTGTTCCGAAGTTGGCTTTGTTAAAGTCCCCCATAACAATGAACGCTGCATCTGGGTACGCGGTTTCCTGCTCGCTTATATTCCCATACAGTTCCTTGAGTGCCTGGTCTGTGTTGGCTTGAGGGGGAATGTAAACAGCTGTGATTATGACCGCTGTAAATTCCCTCGGTAGCCAGAATGGTCGACACAGAAGCATATGAAATTCCAGATCAGGGGAGCAGAAGGATTTAACAGAGTGTAGGTTCCTTTCGTCACACCACGAGTTGTTGATAAAGAAACAAACACCCCCACCTCTGCTTTTCCCTGTGAGCTCTTTCGTTCTGTCCGAGCGGTGCACGGAGAACCCCGTAAGCTCGATGGCTGAGTCTGGAATCACTGCAGACATCCATGTTTCTGTGAGGCAAATAATGCAGCAGTCCCTTGCTTCTCGTTGGTATGAGATGCGTGCCCGCAGTTCGCAGAGTTTGTTGTCCAGTGACTGAACGTTAGCCAGCAAAATGGTAGGGAGAGGAGGTCGGAGGGGACGGCGTCTGAGTCTGACGAGGACGCCGGTTCTTTTTCCCCTTTTCCGGCGGCGTTTCCTCGGTCGTGACCGTGCGGCCCAGACAAAGGGCTCTGATGCGGTGTCTGTAAACAGAGCGCCGGCGTTCAAGAACTCAAAGTCCGGTTTACGTTGCACGACGAGGGAACCTATGTTTAGAAGCGTGTGTCTGTCGTAGACAGTTATACTAACAGCATCCAGCACGTAAAACAACAAAATAACAAATAAAACACACGAAAAACTGCAATGTTTTCTCGGAGTTCGCAACACGGCAGCCATGCTCGGCGCCATCTTGGATTTAAGTATCGACAGAATAACAAAGAAACAGACTAATATTAGCGTAGATGCCATTCTTCTAACGATGTAACAAGTACATTGGCTGTTTTGGGAAGTGTTCCCGGTTCTGGTTGACCTAATTAATGCAGCCTAACAATTCTTTAACGGATTTGAATTATAGAAATGCGATTGTGTATTATGTGCAAGCCAGGTTAAAGAGATGGGTTTTTGATCTAGATTTAAACTGACAGAGTGTGTCTGCTTCCCGAACAGTGTTAGGTAGATTGTTCCAGAGTTTGGCCACTAAATAGGAAAACGATCTCCCGCCCGTAGTTGATTTTGATATTCTAGGTATTATTAAATGGAGTTTTGAGATCACAGTGGACGTGAAGGACTATAATGTGATAAGAGCTCACTCAAATACTACAAGTATTAGACAGTGATCTAGGTTATTACATGCAAAAGTTTTTGGTCCAATAATTAACTCCTCTGTTTTTTTTTTTTTTGGTTTTTTTTTTCAGAATTTAGCAGTAAGAAATTGCTAGTCATCCAGTTTTTGATATCAACTATACATTCTGTTAATTTTGCAAATTGGTATGTTTCATCAGGTCGCGAAGAAATATAGAGCGGACTATCATCAGCATAACAGTGAAAGCTAACACCATGTTTTCTAATGATATCTCCCAAGGGTAACATGTAAAGCGTGAAAAGTAAGGGGCCTAGTACTGAGCCTTGAGGTACTCCATACTGCACTTGTGATTGGTATGATACCTTTACATTATTTTACTTTACTTTTAGTCATTTAGCAGACGCTTTTATCCAAAGCGACTTACAAATGAGGACAACAGAAACAATCAATTGTAGTATTAAAACAACTAAAACTGATCCAAAACTAAAAGCTAAAACTTTATAAATAGTATATACACACACATTAAAAAAAAAAAAATAATTAAATAAAAATGGGAAATGCATATGACAAAGTTTCTAAACTTAACATTTAATTGAAAACAAAATAAAGCTACAAACAATTCAAAATATTAAGAGAACAAAAAGTATAAGAGTATAATAATGATTCTAACATAAAACTAAGCCAAACACCAAAAACAACTACGTGTATGTACACACACACACACACACATCCATAAATGCAATATTATTTCATTTCCATGTAGTTTGTTGAAGTACTAAAATAACTAAAACTTAGTAAATAACTTATACAGACATAATAGAAAAAACTAATAAAATGACAAACATTACTACAACTGTAGCTAAAATTAAAATAGATAACATATACAAATCCAACTACATTAGTTTAACAGTAATGCTAAAAAAATAACTGCCAAACATACAAGTAAGAAATGGTTATAAAAACTGAAAGAGAAGTGAAACAAGTAATAGGAAAGAGAATAAATGAAAAGCGATACTTATCCCTTGCCGGTGTCCCTGTCCGGTGGAGTTGCTCGGTAGAGTCGATGGTCTTTACACACTTCAGGCTTCACACGACGAGGGTTGCCGCGACCGCTGCCGCGGTATAATAACCTTTTTTTTTTATACCCGTCTAACAAATCACTAATTGAATTCTGTTGGACTCACTTTCCTGTTAATCACAATAAATGGCCATGCAAGCGCAGACACTAACAAGGTACGCCATACAGTACAAGACCAAACATGATTTCAGCACGTCTCCACTCAGTAAACAAAACACGCATTTCCTAGCAACAGCAACTGCGCTAAACACTAAATACCTCTTCATTTACTGGCACGAAATGATGGCGGTCAGATAAGTATGATTTGAACCATGCCAGTGCACTTCCTCTAATGCCAACATAATTTTCTAGTCTATTTAAAAGAATGTTGTGGTCAATAGTGTCAAACGTAGCACTAAGATCCAGTAGCACTAATAGAGAAATACAACCACGGTCAGATGATAAGATCAGGTCATTTATAACTCTAATGAGAGCAGTCTCAGTACTATGATATGGTCTAAAACCTGACTGGAAATCCTCACATATAGCATATAGCATCTAGGTGTGTGTGGAAGACCTTCCATTAATGTTTCAAAGCAACAAATAGAGTTTCTAATGAAACAAGGACACAACGTTAAGCAGATGGCCAGGATTCTGGGCTGCTCATCTTCATTTCTTTATAGGAAAACCAAACTGCTCGGAATTCTTTTACGAAAACTGCAAACACAAGTGACTGAGGAAGAGCTCACACAGCATGACAGAACACTTCACAGTCTCTATCCCAACACAGGAAGTGAGGTGTGTTAGGTAAAGTCAAATTCATTATTCTGCATCCATAATGTCAAAATAATGTGTTTTTATTATTATTTCTTAGATCATGAGGGGACTGCTACATGCAGAAGGGCTGTTTGTCCAGCAACGTAGGGTTCAAGAAGCCCTCACCCAAATCGATCCAACTGCAGCTGCACGCAGGTGGAGTAGTGCCATTGCCAGAAGAGTCTACCATGTTCCTCATCCAAACAGTTTATGGCACATAGATGGAAATACGTGTTTGATTAGGTAATACACGATTCATCACCACCACAATAGAGTGGGGGAACTATGACATCAGAAACAGGAATTGTAATTTGCCACAGATTCCTTTGAGATTTTCCTATCGGGTTTTATAATGGGGGTTTTCAATTTATGAATAAAATAAAGCCTGTGATAAACATAACTTGACAATACCTTTACATTTTGTTCTACAATGTAAACTGCACACACTCACAGCACAAATGTTCTTATCTAATTACTTATTAAAAACAAATGATTTCAAAATTTGTATTTTGGGTATGGATGTGTATAATTTACGTTGTATAATAAAAAGTAAAAGTATCGTCAAGTTATGTTTACCACAGGCAAAATTTTACTCATAAATTGGAAAACCCCATTATATAACCCCATAGGAAAATCTCAAAGGAACCTGCTGTGAATTATTCTTCCGGTTTCTGACGTCATAGTTTCCCCACTCTATACAAAGACAGGTTAGGGGAACAGGATGCATTAAATTGCCCACAGGAGTGAGTCCATATGAGAGTGTCCTAGGCCCTGTTTACTCTTGGTATTAAGATGTGTTTTGGTCGATTGGATCAGAAGTGGATGATGCTAAATACAGGTGTAAACAGAGTGTAAAACATTTTTTACTTGTCCACATACGACCACTTCTAGAGGTAGTCAAAAACGCATTCGACCGGTTTGCTTTCGTAGTGTAGACACTCGTGGTCTAATGCCTTTGAACAGCTACAAAAGACCACTTAATCCCCGCCTACTGATCTTCACAGCTGGTCCCTCCAGAGCTGGTCTCTCCACAGCTGATCCATCCAGAGCTGGTCTCTCCACAGCTGGTGCCTCCATAGCTGGTCCCTCCACAGCTGGTGCCTCCACAGCTGGTCCCTCCACTGCTGGTCCCTCTACAGCTGGTTTAAAGGATGTTAAAATCTGCAGTTTTTGCAAAAAGTGAAAACTTCCAGTTTTGCAAAAGACACTGATTTACTATCTGTTGCATGTCCAGCAATGCATAAAATAGTTATTGTTTGTATGTAAATAGTTACAATTATATTTATTTATTTATTTATGGTTATTTAGATTTTGTTTCCCTCTTTTTCTTCAGTTTACTGTTTGATAATTATTGGGGTTTTTTTTGTTTGTTTTTTTTTTTTTTTTTTTTTTCTTGTCTTAGCCTAATGGGTGTTCTGATATCTAAGTAACAAAAATGCTTCCCATGTGTTCCCTTTCTTACAAAATTTTAATTTTTTATATCTAAAATATCTAAACCAGTGGTTCTCAAAGTGTGGTATGAGTGGTACGCAGAGGTATCACTAAATTAAATATAAAGTAATGTTAAATGTTAAAACACAATACATTCTAATTTAATATTTATTTGAGGGAAGTTTTTTTTTTTTTTTTTTTTACATTGCAGTGCAGTTTTTCTTTAACTTTTAGGTACAACACATTTTACTTTAAGCATATTTTAAGTTTTTTATTTGCCTGTATGTAAGCACTGTGCAGTGTTAATGTTCAAACTGTGTATTTACAAAGTTTAAGGGACTGACAACAATAAATATTCCTATTAGGAATAAAACTGCTTCGTTTTTGAATTGTGCAGAGCTGTAGCTGAATAGTCAAGTCAAGTCAAGTTGAGCTTTATTGTCATTCTGCTACATGTGTGGACATATAGTGGAACGAAATGTCGTGTCTCGCAGGACCACGGTGCTACATACTAGTTAAGCATAAGATAAACATACAACAATGCAAATATAGGAAAAACAATAGAGCTATACAACAGCTTAACCATCTGACTATACATATACTATAAGTACTATAACTACTATACCTAGTTGACTACACATACACAAACTGAGACTGTACAAGAACTTTACATAAATACTGTATATGAAATTGTGTTAAAGAGATATTTGTACATGAAAATGTGCAGAAAAATATATATTTTGTACATTAAATTGTTCAGAAGAGAGGTTTTGTGGGAAGCAGCGCATAGTGCAAAAAGATTTAGTAGTGCAATGCTCAAGTAAACATATTATTTTGTAGTGCTGTGTTCAAGTAAACATATATTATCTTATTGAGTCTTCGTAGCAGGGAGTGTTTATAGAAAGTGTCTGGTGTGCATATAGTGGGACGAGTGCGTTACTACAGGTGGTTTGTATAGCCCACTCACCTGTGTGTAGCACACTCAGAATTGCACTTAGGAAAATTGTCAATAGTTATTTATGAGTTGAGGGGCTGAGGTGTTCATGGTTTCAGAGGGGGACAGGGAGATTGGAGTTAAGAGCTCTCACAGGCTGGGGAAAAAAGCTGTTGAGCAATCTGACTGAACAAGCTTTGATACTCCGGTACCTTTCACCTGATGGCAGGAGCTGGAAGAGGTTGTGGGAGGGGTGGGTGGGGTCCTTCACGATGCTGGAGGCCTTGGTGGAGCATCGTGAAATTAAAATGTCCAGGATGGAGGGGAGAGGGGCACCGATTATCTTTGCGGCAGTGTTCACCGTCCGTTGTAGGGTCTTGCGGTCAGCAGCACTGCAGTTCCCATACCAGACAGTGATGCAGGTGGTCAGCACGCTCTCAATGGTGCCCCTGTAGAAAGTGGTGAGGATGGGTGGAGGGAGACTTGCCCTTTTCAGCCGGCGGAGAAAGTGGAGGCGCTGTTGTCCCTACGCTAGGCCTACTACGCTACTGTATTTTTAATGTTGGTCATTATGGCGGTACTGGAGGTGGTATGGAGCCAAATGTTTTCTGAGGTGGTACTCTGTATAAAAAAGTTTGAGAACCACTGATCTAAACCTTGGAAAAAAAAATAGTATTTTACAATGCTTTAATATATACTTAAATGCAAAACCTAATAAAATGAAGAAATCATGTCCAAAAGCCTCTGTACATGTATAGAGGGAGCTATACAGGAGGTTACATGACATGACACACATTTTCATTTTTTAATGCCACCAGATGGCACAATTCACACTTCAAAAAATGGATTTTAAATGCTTTCACTGTTTTAATGTGAAATATTGCATCTATTGATAAATAATAAATAATTAAAAAACACATTAATTGTAATGGATAAAACAGTAATATAAATTGTATAAATATTGCATAGTAACAAAAAATCCCCTAAAAATTCTACATAATTATCAAAAAATTATATTGAAGAAAAATGTATTACATTGATTTTCCTGAGAAAATGTTTTCCTTCTTTTGACCGCTGAAGGAGCCGAGTGTGCCTCCTAAACGAAGAGGGCTAGAGGGTTAAACGAAAGCTGCTGCTCTCCATGTTTTTCCATTGTCTCCATTGTCCATTAGATCTAAAGATCTGAAACATACATTTACCCGCCCATAGACCAAATCAGGACAGAAGTGGTTGAAAGTGGACAAAAGAGACAGATTAAACATATCTCAATAAAAAGGTCTAGACTTTGCCGTAATACTGGCATTACACAAGTTAGTGCACCCCCAGTGCTGGGTTGCATCAGGAAAAGAATAAAATGGCATAAAGCCTGTGTCAAATTAGCCTTATTCAGACTGTCAGTCCAAACCTGATCCAACTGGAATCCGATCATATTTAGCAAGTGTGAACGGAAAAAAATAAATCACATGAAATGTTGTTTTGAGTTGCACTAATATGTGGTTTAAATTCCTATTACAATTGCATTTCTGGAAAACCATTTCAGTCTACCTGCTTTTATCGGATTTTGCGTGGTTTAGGTCACTTTCTCACACCATGTAAAATGTGAACATGTCAGACATTATAGAAAACATATGGTAACAGGTCAAGCAGAAAAGTACAATAGCCTATATTGCAAGAATAGGTGAAATGTGGGGGGTGGGGGGAAGTATATTGTGATTGTCAAAACATTTGGTAACTAAACAGAATTTTATTAAGTTGACAATATTTTACAGTGTTTACATGATGGGTACACTGTAAAACTTTACTGTAAATGTACAGGCATTTTCTAACAGTATTATACTGTATTTTTATAAAACAGTAACATGCTGCATATTTTACAGAATGACTGTAAATATAAAGCAGTTTTCAGCCTGCTAAATTTGTAATACAGTATCATACTGTACATGCATTGCATTGTGGGATAGATTTCTTTCAAATGTGATGTGAACAGTGTACTACAGGCAAACTAGATTCGTCAGTGGGATTTAATTGAGCAAAATAATTATTTGTGTTATTAAAATAAGCCAGTGGTTTGTGAATCTGTGAGTAGTTTTTAAGCTTTGTAAGCTTTGTGAGCTTCGTTTTGCGTTTCAAGCGTTAGCTACCTGTGATGCAGCAAACAATGGACGACGCAGCGTGAGCAGACTCAAAGATAATTTGTCATCTGAATCATCTAACCTGTGCCTGAGACGATGATAAATGGACTTTGGAGCATGAGAAGATGGATTATTGTTCAACTGAGTATTGATATGGTAAGCTAGACTTTTTTTTTTTTTTCGTTCACATTTCTACATTGTTTCCACGAATGGTTTGATTTTGGGAAAGTTAAACTTTTGCTAATTTAAATCCTGAGCAAACAATTCTCATCTCATTACCAAGTAACTTTTATACTTCACATAATATGGTAACATTGACCATGTCATTCTGTTACAGCCCATAACCAAGTTACATCTTGCTCGTTTATATTTAGCTCGCTAAATTATATCTAATTTAGTTTAACCGAACATAAATCAATCAGTCATTTGATGCTGCTTAAGATGCTGATTCACACCTTCCTTTAATCCAACAATCAAAAACAACTTAAATAGCAAATAAGACACACATAACACATTCACATGACCTGCCTCTGAATGTTTTTTTTTTTTTTTTTTTTTTTTTTCCAGGCTGAACAAGTTAATGAAGATCCAGTGCTAATGTAAGTGCTTCACAAGTATTACATTTGTAGTCCATGTTAAAAACTGTCAGTTCTATGATCGTGCTTTTTAATGTGTTATAATTTTGCCAGCACATGAAAATCCATAGTCATGTTCCTAATGCTTATTTAAAATGTAGTATTCCTGATTGCTTCCATGTCTTCCGTGGTCCTACAGCTGCTCCCACACTTGCAGAAATTAGATGGTCTTACCCTTCAAGCAGATGTAAGTAGGGTTCCAAAGGGGCGGAAAATTTCTGGTAAATTTCCGGAAATTTTTCAGAAACTTTCCATGGGAACTTCCTCTGGGGAACTTTGGAAATATTCCAAGTTTGAAACTTACCACGAATTTATGGGAATTTACGGGAATTTTTGGGAATTTAAGGGAATTTATGGGAATTAATTGGAAATTTGGGGAAATTTATAAAACTGTATCATATACAAACATAAATATAAAAACTTTTTTTGATCATAGGCTCAGATGCATCCAAACTAATAGAAATTTTAAAAATGACATTTTTGGATTTTTTTGGGGGGAATCTGTGATGCTTTTTTCAGGATTTATTGATGAATAAAAACTTATGAACGGTTTATTCAAAATAGAAATCTTTTCAAACAATATAAGTCTTTGCTACTACTTTTTTTTTTTTATTAATTTAACACATCCTTGTTGAATAAAAGTATTAATTTATTTCAAAAAAGAGAAAAGATACTGACCCCAACTTTTGAATGGTAGTGTATTGTTAAAAAAGGATTTATATTTTAAATAAGTGTGTTTTTTTTTTTTTTTTTTTTTTAAACGCTTTATTCATCAAAGAATCCTGAAAAAAGAATCACAGGTAATAATAATAATAATAATAATAATAATAATAATAATAATAATAATAAATATTAAGCGGCACAACTGTTTCCAAAATTTAAAATAAATAAGCATATTAGAATGATGTCTGAAGAATCATGTGACACTGAAGACTGGAGTAGCTTTTCATCACAGAAATACATTACATTTTAAAGTATATTACAACAGAAAACCATTATTTTAAATTGTAATACCGGCAATACTGCACAATATTACGTTTTTTTTTTTTTTTTTTTTTTTTTTCTGTATTTTTGATCAAATAAATGAAGGCTTGATGAGCAAAAGATATGCAATGTTTAAAAACATAAAAAATAGTAATGTGTCCAAACTTTTGACCAGTAATGTACTTCTGTATGATAACAGAAAACATGCTAGCAGAAGGAGCATCACAGCTTGAGCTATATAGCACATATCTCATAAACTGTCTAGCTACTGTATAAACACTTTTTGGTATTTACTAGTTAAACGTGAATCCCATAGATCAAATATATTTAGAATATCAAAACTTAGATGTAGTCTTTGGGCACAAAGTTTTTTTGGGCTCGGCTTCAGAGAAAATGGAGGGGAATCCCCCTCTTAGGTGACTAGAGGGGATTGTGTGTGGGGGAGGGTCATTTTTAGACTTTTGTTTTATTATTATCTCACCTAAATGTTTGTTCAGTTAGTGTATTTGTTTTTACTATTGTATAGCCTAATTTAGTTGCACAGTATATTACACACAGCACAAGGAAGTTTTAAACCATTTTTTTGTAATATTCATGTAATTTATATGAATACTTACCAAGATGGACATTTTGATATTTTGTGTGCAGGATTTAAGAAATTATCTTTGCATGTAATGGAGGAAAGTACAGTGCATGTAGGGGGTGTGGCCTCAATAGCCCTGCAGTAGGCAGTGTGCTGTGTGTGATTGAGCAATGTGTAGAGTATAAATTAAACTGAAATTGCATTAAATCTGGTTGTTTTAACCAATATTATGCTGCAAGATTTTGTTCTCAACTACATTTAAGTTCTTAGTTCCTGCAATTTTGCAAATTTCCAGTTTATTTCCATTAATTCCTGTTAATTTCCATATATTCCCATTAATTCCCATATATTCCCGTTAATTCCCATGGAAAGTTTCCAGTCTTGAAAATTCCCGGAATTTTGCAACCCTAGATGTAAGTAGAGATTACTCAACAAATCACATTAATTTGCAACGTTTTATGTCTTGGTTCTGTTAGTGATGGTTGTGCTGTCTTTTTAAAAATTGTTTGAGGTATTCACCACTCCATCTGATGTCCAGCAGTCTCTACATTTGCCAAGAGAACACAAATTATAATTTTTGGTATGTAAACAGTAAAGGTTTAGTACACCCTAAAATTAACATTAAGTCATCATTTACGCTATGGAAGCATATAGGTAGCAAAATTCAATTTGAAATCATTCAATTTGAATCATCTGTAATATGTAAAATGACAATATATTTCTGTATTTTAATTTACATTTTACAAAACATATGTGCAAACTTTAGTGCAAAATGAAAATGAAATTCAATTATATAATTTACATATGCTATTTTCTCCAATAGTTTTAATATGCAAATTAAAACATATTTTTAACACTTTATAAGTTGCAAAATTAAAATGAAAATGTATTACCAAAATTGATTAGATATGTTTAACATGTCCAAGCAAAAACTGTAGCAAAATTATCATTTAAATGCTGTTTTTCCTAAATGCATTTAGACTTACGGGTAGGACACTTGGTATTGCATTTTCATCATAATACCGCATGATAATTGTAGAAAAATGCAGTGAGAATTTCAGAATGCATTCTGAGCCAAAGGTGCAGCAAAAGTTTAGCAAAATGGTGATTTAAATGTATTTTATTTTTCTTAAATGCATTGGCACTTACATATAAGACGTTTCAATAGCATTTTCATTTAATACCCCATAATGAATATAGTTTAAGTCAGTGTGGAAAACGTTTGGTTAACTATGAATATTGACCTATTGTGCGTCATGTTGCAGAGCCCCGCCTTGATTGACAGATTGACAGGTCGGGAGTGTGTTGCATTTTCAAATGCATTTTGAATGCATTTTGAAATCCACATTGACTTTATATTCATCATGGGGTATTAAATGAAAATGCAATTGAAACGTTTTATATGTAAGTGTCAGCACACCCAGAAAATGCTGCTTTGGCTAAAATAAATGAAATTGTAAATGGGATTTCCCTGCACAAATTTCAGAATTAGTTTAATAGGTCTGTTGAACTATGTATAGACAACTAAACAGAATCACAATGGAACCCACAATAGTTTATTTGAAGTATTTTCTTTCTTATTTTTATTTTCAGGTCAATTTATCAGCAACCAGCGGTAGATGTTGAGCAGCCCAACTATGTCTCTGGCCTTGCAGTGCTGTTTGTATTATTGTATGATTTCAACCTCCAGTATCAGGAAGAGGTGGCATGCACCCTTGCGATTGAGGTTAGACATTACATTTGCCATTGATATATAAGATAGAGTGAATTGTCACTAACTTGTCTAGACAATATTTGTAGAGTACTTAAGTATTTTTTCACAAACATTTTATACAGTTGATTATAGAGCTGAATGATATATTGCATATTTAATATTATCATGTAGTCATGTAATCACATCGTAAGTGTTGCAATTCTCTGTGCTGTCTATATATATATATATATATATATATATATATATATATATATATATATATATATATATATAGACATATACATAATGTTCACTTGTTTTTTTTTTTTTGTTTTTTTTTTTCTTTTTTGCCTTTTAGGCGCTTTCTCAAAATCAGCCCTGAATGTGCATCAAAAACCAAGAAAGGAAAAGTGACACAAAAAGACTGGACACGTTGTATAAAAAGAACAGAACTGTAAACCCGCAGGTTTCCTCTCTTCTGAAAAACCTTTCCATTCTTTAAAAGTAAATAAGATTACTGTATTTTGAATTACTTGCTAATTGTTAATTGCATTTTACATGTTTTAGATTAAAAAATAAGGGGTGTCAACGTTAACGCATGCGATTAATCTAAAAATTTTAATGCGTTAATATTTTTTTAACGCAAATTAATCGTATGATAAGGTTTGAGCCCAACTTCCTGCCATCATCGCAGCGCGGAAGGTTATCCATCATTGTGTGATGAGGGTACGGTGAACCAGTGTTGCCAGGACAGCGGCACAAGTGGGCTATTTTGAAAATACAGTAGCAGGAAAAAATACAGAGCTGTGGGTTGCGGTTTTTTGGGCTACTTTTATAATGTACCGCTGCCGCCCAAAGTGTATATAGACAAATAAAAATTAAAATAGATCCTTTTACTAATGTGTATTATACTTGGAATGTATACCTGGCAACTTAAGAACAGAGAGGCGGTTGTAACATCACAAACAATGTGAGTTTCAGCCAGAGCATACATGTTAAGACTTTTACACAGCAGAAATAAACATGACAACAGCCACTAGATTATATAAGATAATAAACATACGATTACGATAGGATATGGTTTGTATGTGATTTTCTTGAGATGAATGCGTACATCTGAAATGCTAATTTGTGCAGTGATATAAAAGGCTATAAATAGCATATTTTAACAACAGTAAATGACCAAATTCCACATGTGATCGCAAAAGGAAGTTATTACAAACACTCAATGGTTGTTTGAAGTGAGTTCTGAGTAAAAGTGTACTATGAATCTCATAAATTGTCTTACGAAGCATGATGCTAATATTAGCTCTAATGCACCTGCAGAACAGGTCCAATTCTTCATAATACATTTTGTCAAAATACTTCACGTAAGGTTGCAAGAAAATGTTTTGTTGTATTTATTTAGAAATACTTTTGAAAATAGTTGGGTAAATGTATACTTGGATTGAAGCAATGTGGCTTAGTAAACGTTTTATTATCAGTATAAAGGCTAATAATGGCTGAATAAAAACAAAAGAATAATGATAAAAGAATAATAAGGATTATGTCTCATACCTGGCGGAGGTGTGAAAGGTTCTGTTTCCTTAAACTAGTTTGTCATGCATTTCTTTTTCAACACATTTACAGTGTAACGGGAACAACGAGACATGATGCATGCGGATCCATCTGCAGGCTTTTATTATGAAACATGGTCAATACTCAGGCAGGGTCGGACAGTGGCAAACAGGTATAACACAGGCAAGACAAAGAGTATTCCTAGGACAAGCGTGGGTCTTCGATTGGCGAACAGTATCCAACAGGTCGAGGCACAGAGAGATAATCCAGGTACACAGCAATAATCCAGGCAGGGGAAAACAGAGTCCGAACGGCTAGGCAAAGGGGTAAATCCAGGAAACACGGGCTAGGGTCAGAACACGAAAAAACAGGCAAGGCAATGCAAAGACTAAGGTTACACGGAATGGCAGACTCGGACTAGGGAAACTCGGAATGGCACGGTAAGGCAGCTAGCGCTAGGGGAGTGCTATACGCAGATCAATACACGGCAGTGTAACTGAGAAAGTCCATGGCTTATGTAGTGTGTGTGATTGTGTAATGAGTCTCAGGTGTGAGCGTGTGATTAGGGAAATGGCTGCTGGGAAATGAAGTACGGGGTAATGTGTGACAGTCTGTGTGGTGTGAGAGTCAATGTGATGACTGAGCGACCTCTGGTGGCGAACAAATGGAAGTCCATGGACCAGATTCATGAAATACAGGTAAATCCTAGTATTTTAAATTTGTGATTAATCATGATTAATCACAGTCCAGGACTGTGATTAACGCGATTACATTTTTTAGTCGATTGACAGCACTAATTATATATATATATATATATATATATATATATATATATATATATATATATATATATATATATGCAATATATTTAACAAAATACCTCCTCTCTATATTTAATTTTTAGCTGTCAATGACAGGCCTAAACCAGACACACAGGTAACAGCACAAAAATACACTGTGATACAACAAATATTGCGTAATTATTGTTATCGACAAAATCCCTGAAAATATCAAGAAATCAATTTTTGTCAAAATCACACTCCGCTAATCTACAACACAAGTACTTAATCATTATCTATTGCTACGATGCAGGATCTGCCCCCATTTTAATTTATGTTTAGGAGATACTATTCCTTTTTAACATATTATAGATGCACTTTTTTTTGCTTTATTAACCCTGTGCTGTTTCTATGCTTTATTTTATGCAAGGTGGGGCTTTGTTGTACATGGTGGGGGGAATCACAAATTGCCCTCTTCATGAATCTTGTTCAAGGGGTGTAACGGAGGAGTCACATAACAGTATAATCTGTTCACAATCAGCGTATAGAGCGCCTTTGGAGACATGTTTTCCTTCATGTACTTCAGTACTTCTACAATTTGTTCCACAGTCTGGAGGATGCTGAGGTCCTTGATCCAGATGATGACGTCCACAAGATGTCCCTGCAAATAGTTCTCCTGCCAGAGATACAAAAGAGATCGGATCTGTTTAGGAATGGATGGAATCACCACAAAATGAGAACAGAAAATAACAAAACACCTGTCCAAATCTGGACTGCAGGAATGCTTTCCAACATGGAAGCAAACTGCAGAGCCATCAACAATGTTTTTGGTGAAGATCCGTACAGCACGCACACTCTAGAAGAGCATTTGGCACAACATGGCATAGACAACTTCCCTGTGACTGATGACAACGAAGATAATTTTCCAGCTGTACTTGTGGAACAACCCAGAATCAATCTGGGCCATCAGCAGCAGCAAAACATTTTGCAGGCAATTGAGACCATCTCGGATGCTACTGCTAAGTATCAGGCATGCTGCAGAGAAATTGAAAACATATTACAAGATGGCTGAGACACATCATTTTGATACAGCGTGTTTGTTCTTGCAACACACCGTTAGCGTTAGTGTTAAGCCCAGACTCTTCATAAATGTCAGATTTAGAACTTTTTGCAGGATATAAACTGACAGGCAAACATGCATTAATTTGTAGTTTAAACCTCACCTTCCACATTGCTTCAGAAAAATGTTGTGGAAAATGTTGTTGATGTATTCTAGCTTGCTGATTATCTCAAAGGTATCCTCCTAATTTTCCTAATAAAATATCCAAAACATGCACAGTGTGATATTTTCATTCAGTTGTGTACTTAAGTTATTCCAAAAGTTCCCAAGGATTTGTTAATCTAGAGAAATTCCAATCGTAAAAATCGGCTCATCCCTGTTCGTACCATGGTCATGGTCGCCTATCAATGACGTAATATCCGCGCTATCCTCGGTTAAAATCCCACTGCACAGTTAAAGTAAATCCATTACGGCTGAAATGAAAAGTGTTGACAGCAGCATTAAATTTGTATCTGCTCAATGTTTTTGCGCATTATAACCAATCACACACGAGTCTGTTGAGCTAACGAATGCAATGGCCAGCAATGGAAGCCTTCAGGTGAGTCATTGCTGAAACAACGTAGTTTTGTTGTTGCGTGTGCGCTCTCTCGAATTCTTTCATCGTAAACAACAAAGTGCAGATGTATGATGTAAGAAAGAAATTCATTCATCAAACAGTGTACAGAGAGCTTTGCTGATTACAGGGGGATTTTTTTTTTTTTTCCTAAAGTTCTTAAATTCGCGCTAGATTGAAATCAGTCATAACTTTAAATGTTCTTTGCTCACTTTCTCTCTATAATTAATCCACTGTTTGAATACAGGGTTTCCGCGGGGTCTTAAAAGTCTTAAATTTAGTTGTATCAAATTTAAGGCCTTAAAAAGTCTTAAATTGTACAAGAAAGTCTTAATTATGATTTCAAGAGGTCTTAAATTTGGAGACGGAAAGACCAGAATTGTGATATGGCTGAATGTGACGATTAAACTTCAAAAGGCTATGATTTCATTAAATAAACATGAGCGCTGCAAGTTCAAAGTCCGGTGCTGCGCTGCTTTGTGTTCTGTCTTTACCGGGAAAACTCTTATATTTCAGCCAAACGCGACACCTGCTGACAGAGAATGAATCAGTTAACATAGGTTAAACTAGAGTGCGTGCGATTCAGTCTATTAAAATACATTTAGACTGATCACATAATTTAAGATATGGGGGCAGAAAATGTATAGCCTATATTTATATCATTTCATATAGTTAATCTCACACGAAGAGTGCCATTTTTTTTTCTCCAAAAATCAGCATGATTACAAATGTGATATTGATTTTATGCAACAGTTCAATAAACAAGAAGTTAATTTTAAGAGACTTACGTTTTAGACACCATATTGGCTGTTTTTGCTCTATTTCTACAACAAAAATAATTCCAAACACAGCCACAGCACTGTTTTGCTTCTCTGAGCAACATGCGGTGTTTCGTTCCTGAGTGAATCAACTTTTACATACCTCCCCAGTCTAGGGATGGGAAGGAGTAATAAAGAAAGTGATGGAGAATTGGAGAGAGCTTTCCCCTTCTACTGACTCTCAGAAAACACCATAATCGATACCAAAACAGAATTTATTGAACAAAAGGAAGCAAACAAAACTTCAGGAGGGGTCAAAGCCAACATAACAAACAAAACATACTAACTCACAAAAACAGTCTACCTAATCTAACACAAAAAGAAAAAAAAGAAAAAAAAAAAAAAAAAAGTACAGAGTGTTACACTAACTCCCTTGCTATCCTTAAACAGGAGAAAAAGTGCAGTCAAAATAAATGGCAACCACCTCCCTACAGCTTCCCACAAAAGAAAAAGAAACAAAATAAATCTTAACAAAATCAATAACTCACATATTTAGGTTAAATAAATCCTCCCACAAGAGGATTAAAGGTCTAACACTTTATCAACAACAAATTAACCATTTATATATTTATATATAAAAAAAAAAAACCCCACACACAGCCACAGCCCAAACATCTCAGCTCTGGCTTTTAACTCCACACATTTCCTCTAGGGAGCCAATCAGGACAGTGCAGTCATCAGCAGAATCAACCACTAATTGAACTCCACCTGTTAGTCCTTATTCAAGAGAGAGGGAGAGGAAGAGAGAAAAACAAAACAAGCAGAACACATGCACAAAAAGAGACACTCCCACTTGTGTAGGTCCTAGGATGTAACACCCCCACCACAAGTTTACAAACTAAAAAAAAAAAAAAGTTTGTACACAATACCACTTAATACAATTAGCTTTCCACTGAATGAACCCTGGACAGGGCATCGGCCACAACGTTCTCTGAGCCCTTCTTATGGCGAATATCAAGGTGGTATTCTTGGACCATGAGGGACCACCGCATCAACCTCTGGTTCGAATTAGCCATTCGTGACAAAAAAACAAGAGGGTTATGATCAGTGTAAACAATAATTGGATTACAGTTACCTCCCAGGTACACTTCAAATTGCTGCAACGCTAACAACAGTGCCAACGCCTCCTTTTCAATAGTGCTATACCTCTGCTGGCACTTTGAAAACTTCTTAGAGTAATAACACACAGGGTGGTCAATGCCATCACAGTCCTCTTGTAGCAGCACTGCTCCAGCTCCAACAGCGCTTGCATCCACCTGTAATTTGAACGGCAGGGCAAAGTTTGGAGCAGACAACACTGGTGCATTACACAAAATATTCTTGGCAGCATTAAAGGCACAATTTGTAAGTTTTCACCGCTAGAGGTCGCATGTTCAAAACAATAAAGGCGAAGCTTCAAGCTTGATGACGCTATGAAGAGGGGTGGAAAGAGATGTATGGAATTCATGAATCATGTTCACGAATGAGGTAATGAATAGTTTTTTTTTTTTTTTTATTACCTGTACCTTCCAGGTATTCCAGGGTTTCTGCAGGATTTTTAAGCTCAAATTTAAGACTTTTTAAGACCTTTTTTAAGACCTGCACAAATGAAATTAATACCACATGAGCGGGGTAGCGCAATGTCTATAGTACCATATTAAACTGTAAAATGACTGTAAAAAGCATAATTTACAATTCAGATACAAGTTTTCACAAAAACAAAAAGTTTTGTAAAATGATAAACTTTACATTTCAGCCTTTACACCATTTTTAAGAAGTCAAAAGTATTAATAATATTGATTTCAACAATTATCATCAATAAATTATTATATAAATTAAATAACATGAATTAGGGGTGTGCGAAATTGGCAAAAAATGATATCTCTATTTTCTGGGATTTTATCGATAACAATAATTAGACGATATTTTGCTGAGTGTGTTATTGTGCTGGTATCTTAAAGATTACCATGGACAGGTGACTCCTGAATTTTTTTGATATTCTTCATATTCTGTGTGGTCAGTTCACAGCAGTGATAGAAATGAGTCTTTTCCAACAAGTTTTATGGGCATTTTTACCTTTAAGCCATTTTTTCTAAAAGTGTGCATAATCTTTTAAGTCAAATTCTTGCATTTGGGCTGTTACCAAGCAAATGAAATCAGTATCAACAAAATGTATCTTTGCAATGCATCTGAAGTGGCATTTAGATGTATTTACACACTCTTTAATGCAGCTCAGAGCGACATAGAATGCTAACCTGCACAGTTACAAATGCATAAATGATGTTTTGATATTTGAAACATAAAACGTTGAAAACTGATGTTTGAAATTATTTAAAAAATATGAATATACTTTAAATGTGAAATTAAAACGGCCAATAGGTGGCAGTACGTCAGCGTTAATAAGTGAGTCATTGCGACTGAACCAAATCATTTAAACGGTTGTGTTACATCCTAGGACCTACACAAGTGGGAGTGTCTCTTTTTGTGCATGTGTTCTGCTTGTTTTGTTTTTCTCTCTTCCTCTCCCTCTCTCTTGAATAAGGACTAACAGGTGGAGTTCAATTAGTGGTTGATTCTGCTGATGACTGCACTGTCCTGATTGGCTCCCTAGAGGAAATGTGTGGAGTTAAAAGCCAGAGCTGAGATGTTTGGAATGTGGAGGCTTGGAGCAAGAGTCCCTTCTGCTGTGTGTGTGTGTGTGTGTGTGTGTGTGTGTGTGTGTGTGTGTGTGTGTGTGTGTGTGTGTGTGTGTGTGTGTGTGTGTGTGTGTGTGTGTGTGTGTGTGTGTGTGTGTGTGTGTGTGTGTGTGTGTGTGTGTGTGTGTGTGTGTGTGTGTGTGTGTGTGTGTGTGTGTGTGTGTGTGTGTGTGTGTGTGTGTGTGTGTGTGTGGTTTTTTTTTTTTTTTTTTTTTTTTTTTTTTTTATAAATTAAATAAATGGTTAATTTGTTGTTGATAAAGTGTTAGACCTTTAATCCTCTTGTGGGAGGATTTATTTAACCTAAATATGTGAGTTATTGATTTTGTTAAGATTTATTTTGTTTCTTTTTCTTTTGTGGGAAGCTGTAGGGAGGTGGTTGCCATTTATTTTGACTGCACTTTTTCTCCTGTTTAAGGATAGCAAGGGAGTTAGTGTAACACTTTTTTTTTTTTTTTTTTTTTTTTTTTTTTTTCTTTTTGTGTTAGATTAGGTAGACTGTTTTTGTGAGTTAGTATGTTTTGTTTATGTTGGCTTTGACCCCTCCTGAAGTTTTGTTTGCTTCTTTTTGTTCAATAAATTCTGTTTTGGTATCGATTATGGTGTTTTCTGAGAGTCAGTAGAAGGGGAAAGCTCTCTCCAATTCTCCATCACTTTCTTTATTACTCCTTCCCATCCCTAGACTGGGGAGGTATGTAATAAATTGGGGGCTCGTCATTTTGTTTGTTTGGCTGTTTTCTTTTGGTGGGGGAGAAGACATTGAGTGAGTATGGATTTTGATTTAATTTCATTTACTCTTTGTCCTACTGTTGAAGTATTTAACAAGTGCCGTGAAGATGACTTGTTACAAGTGGCAGACTTTTTTAATATTTTAGTTTCCAGAGATGCATCTAAGCGTATTATTAAAACTGAATTGCAAAAGGTTTTGGTAGATCAAGGAATTTTACCTGATGAGTCTGAGGAAGGTGGGAGTGGAGATAAGACCTCTGTTATTGAGGGGTCTGATGTAAAGTCATTCCCTGTTCCTGAGATCAAATCGGTTGGGCTTCCGTTGGCGATTCAATTGAAAGAATTAGACCTACTGGTTAAAAAGCAGGAATATGATAATCAGATGTTGTGGTTGCGCGAGCTTGAATTAGAGATTGATCGTGAACGGGAGTGTAGGTCGGTTGCTCCACAGTTTTTGTCTGATAATGTTCCGATTACACCTTCTCCTTTGCCTGGGAGGTCTCCTGCAGCATCTCTGTCTATGCCAACTGCTTTGACTCCTGATGATGGAGCAGGGGTAGCAGATTTTGATGTTAATAGGTATATCAAATTGGTTACAAAATTTCGTGAGGCAGAAGTAGATTCTTATTTCACTACGTTTGAACGTGTAGCTGGGAAACTTCGGTGGCCAAAAGATATGTGGGCTTTGCTTCTACAATGTAATTTGGAGGGTAAAGTCCAGGAAGTTTGCTCTTCTTTGCCTATTGAACAGTCATTAGATTATGACATTGTTAAAACTGCCGTGCTTAGAGCTTATGAATTGGTACCCGAGGCGTACCGGCAGAAGTTTCGGGACTATGTGAAATCAGCCAAACAAACATTTGTGGAATTTGCCAGAGAGAAGGGTAATCTCTTTGACAGATGGTGTTGTTCTAGTAAAGTGTCCACATTTGAGCAACTTCGAGAGTTAGTTTTGGTGGAGGATTTTAAAAGTTGTTTGTCGGAGAATATTGTTGTGCACTTGAATGAGAAAAAGGTGACCAAGTTGTTTGACGCTGCTGTTATTACCGATGAATTTGTGTTAACGCACAGAAGTGTTTTTCCTTCTATGCGCTGGAGTAGAAATCGATCTCCTGCTGACGATAACGTTACGGATTCGGTTCGGGTAGGTCGTTCAAAATCAGAGAGTTTGTGTAAACCTGATTCAAAACGTATGGGTGACAAGCATGTATGTTTTTACTGCCTTGACCCAGGACATTTAATTTCTGAGTGTAGGTCTTGGAAGCAGAAAAATTCGTCCACAAAAGCTAAAAGTGTTGCTTTTGTCAACCCTCCTGAAGATAGTGATAGGTTGTGTTCCGCTTCTGTGTACCAGCCTTTTCTTATGTCTGGTTTTGTGTCTCTATTTGGTGACTCCGAGTTAAGACCAATTACAATTCTCAGGGACACAGGCGCCACCCAGTCTATTATATTGGAGAGTGTACTGCCGTTTTCTGCTGCAACGTATACTGGCTCCGATGTTTTAGTACGTGGCATTGAACTTGGTTGTGTTAAATTACCACTGCACACCATTTGTTTAGCCTCTGATCTTGTTTCAGGAGTCGTTGAGCTGGGAGTGCGTTCAGAACTGCCTGTGGAGGGAGTTGGTCTTGTGCTGGGCAATGATTTGGCTGGTGGTAGGGTTTTTTCTAGCCCAGTTGTTGTCGAGACACCTGAACTTCCAATGAAGTTTGATTGTTGCTAGTTTGTTTCCCTCAGTTTTCCCTGCTTGTGCAGTGACTCGTGCACAGAGCCGTAAATTCGAAGACGTTATTAACCTGTCTGAATCATTTATGAATTCCTCTCCAGAACTTGAGGAATGCAAGTTATTCGTTACTACGAGTAATTCAATTTCAGAGTCTGATGAATTAAATGAAATCAGTGAACAGTGTCCTTCAAGAGTTGGAAGGGAACAGTTAGCAGCTGCCCAAAAATCAGATCAGAGTTTGAGGAATTGTGTTGATGCAGCAGTTGATGTAGTCGAAAATCCTAAAGCTAGGGTTGTGTTTTTTTTTTTTTTTTTTTTTGGGACAATGGTATTTTGATGCGTCGGTGGAAGTCTAGTACTTCCAATGATGAGGCTAGCTGGAATACAACATTTCAAATCGTTCTACCCTCTGGTTACCGAGCCCAGGTCTTAAAATTGGCTCACGAGAATGTGCTCGCAGGTCATCTAGGTATTATTAAAACTTTCAAGAGGATTTCTAAATATTTCTTCTGGCCAAGTATGAAATCCAGTGTTTCAAAGTTTTGTCGGTCTTGTCGTGTATGTCAGGTGGCAGGGAAATCTAAAATGATGATTCCCCCAGCACCATTACAACCAATTCCAGTGATGGGAGAACCATTTGACAGATTGATTCTTGATTGTGTTGGCCCATTGCCAAGAGCAAAGTCGGGTCATCAATATGTTCTGACGATGATGTGTGCAGCAACGCGGTTCCCTGAAGCGGTTCCTCTGCGATCACTTAAAGCCAATATTGTCGTAAAGGAGTTAGTGAAGTTCTTCTCTGTCTTCGGTCTGCCAAGAGTCATACAGACTGACTTGGGGACCAACTTTACTTCTAAATTGTTTAAAGGCCTATTGACAGAACTTGGAGTAAGTCACCAAACCTCAAGTGCCTACCACCCCCAGTCACAAGGTGCACTTGAGCGGTTTCACCAAACGCTCAAGTCCATGCTTCGTGCGTATTGCCTTGCTTCTGGCAAAGATTGGGTGGATGGGCTGCCTTTGTTAATGTTTGCAGCACGTGAGTCTGTGCAAGAGTCATTAGGGTTTAGCCCAGCTGAACTTGTTTTTGGTCACACAGTTCGCGGTCCTTTGAAATTGCTCCATGAACAATTGTTGTCTAAACCTTCGTCACCAGTGACTGTGCAGGAATATGTTAGTTCTTTCCGCGCACGTCTTCAGAAAGTTTGTGAAGTGGCTAAGGAACATCTAGCTGCCACACAAGCTAAAATGAAGGTCCGTTATGACAAGAAGAGTGTTTCTCGTAAATTTCAGCCTGGAAATTCTGTGATGGTTCTACTCACTGTGCCTGGGTCCGCATTGCAAACCAAGTTTATTGGACCTTATATTGTTGATAGGCAGCTAAGTGAAACTAATTATGTTGTCCGAACTCCTGATCGGAGACGAAAGAATCGCGTGTGTCATGTCAATATGTTGAAGGCCTATGTTGCCAGGGATGAGTTAAACCCATCTAAGTCTGCACATGTTTCTATTGCTGATATTGTTCATCCTGTTATGTCTTTTGCTTACTGTCCTGAACAAGATGGTTTGGAAGAAAATGATGCTCAAATGTCATGCATTAGGCTGCAGAATTTTGATATTTTGAATCACCTTGAGTTTCATCTTGCACACCTTTCTAAGGAGCAACGTGAGGATGTTGTTAAGTTGGTTAGAGAACATCCCACTTTATTTTCTGATGTGCCACAACAAACCACCCTGTTAACTCATGATATTGATGTGGGGACTGCTGTACCCATTAAGCAACATCCTTACAGGGTCAACCCTAAGAAGAGAGAAGTTATGCAGATGGAGGTGGAGTATCTGCTGCAGCATGGCTTGGCGGAACCTAGCAAGAGTCCCTGGAGTTCCCCTTGTTTGTTGGTGCCAAAGTCAGATTCTTCATTGCGGTTTTGTACAGATTACCGTAAGGTTAATGCCATTACTAAGCCTGACTCTTTCCCCCTACCAAGGTTAGAGGATTGTGTTGACAGGGTGAGTTCGTCGCAGTTTGTCACCAAGTTGGATCTCCTCAAAGGCTACTGGCAAGTCCCTTTGACTGCTCGGGCATCAGAGATTTCTGCCTTTGTGACTCCTGACAACTTCCTGCAATATAAGGTCATGGCCTTTGGGATGCGAAACGCACCAGCTACGTTTCAAAGGCTTATGCAGGAAGTACTGTCTGGAGTTACTGATTGTGAGGCTTACTTAGATGATATTGTTATCTATTCATCTACGTGGAGAGATCATGTTGAACTGTGTGTTTGATAGATTGGCTGCTGCCAATCTAACCTTACACCTGGCCAAGTGTGATTTTGCCAAGGCCGTTGTTACCTATTTAGGCAAAAAGGTTGGGCAGGGGCAGGTATGCCCTGTGGAGGAGAAGATATCTGCTATTGTTGAATTTCCCAACCCCACAACCAAAAGAGAGCTGCGTAGATTCCTGGGGATGACTGGCTACTATAGAGGTTTTTGTAAAAACTTTGCCTCTGTAGTCTGCCCACTTACAGACCTTCTCAGTACCTCTAAGAAGTTTGTTTGGACTCCAGATTGTGCACATGCTTTTAAATGCCTTCAGGTAAATACTAGTCTGAATCATGCTCTGACAAAATGTTTTCAGCTGGATTAGTACACTCCAATATAAACAAAGAATTCAGACAAATGCAGTTCAAAATTGATTCAGGTTTTATTGTTGCATTTATGAAGGGATTCATGTAGATGTCAGATGGATCACTGTTTTAGTTACTGTTGTGTACTTTTTCAATTTCGAGGAATTATAATTGATGTTGATAAATTAAGTAAATGAAACAAAATGTGTATTTACAACTGTAAACAAAAACTAACATTAAAGGTAAGAAACAATTACAGTAAACACAGTAACAGTAAAACTTATGGCATAAGAGTGAAGAAGTGTTAAGAGAATTATTTAATTAACTTGTGAAACTGTGCTGAAACATGAAGTATTTCATTCATCACCCTTACATGAACAAGGTACACGGTAAAAAAAAAAAAAAATAATAATGATAAAAAATAAATAAAATAAAAAGTTGAGCAAACCTAAAAGTTTATGGCAACCAGCTTCAGCAGATTTTTGAGTTTTCTCAACTTTTTTTTTTTTTTTTAGGAGATTGAGTTTTCTCAACTTTTTGTTGTATAAACCCTATAAATAAAAGCCGTTATTTCATCATAATAACTCGTTATTTCGACTTGTCGTTATTTCGAGATGCTAAGTCGTTATTTCGACTTAACTCGTTATTTCGACATAAGTCTCATTATGTTAAGGGTTGTATTAATTTCAATATAAGCCACTAGATGGCAGAATAAGACAAGGAATCAATTAAAGAACGCATTGTAGTTGACCTACTGTTAAGCACGTTTACAAGTTGGTGCTCCAAACTCCCAGAGGTTTATCATGTGAATTTGCATTCATGACTGACTAAATGCATAAATGCAACATATTACCGTAAAAGGTTGTCATAAATACAAATACACAAAAATACACCTGCACAGAAACTACACACATCTCCAAATGACCAGGTACTCTGTCTCTCTCCAGTCGACGTAAGGAAGACCCTATCCAGGATTAACCCACGAAAGGCTGCGGGCCCCGACAACATACCTGGACGTGTACTGAAAGACTGTGCTGCACAGCTGACAGATGTCCTAACAGACATCTTCAATATCTCGCTGAGCCAGGCAGTCGTCCCCACGTGTCTCAAATCCACCTCCATAATTCCAGTACCAAAGAAGTCACCTGTGTCCTGTCTGAATGACTATCGTCCCATAGCACTGAACCAAATCATGATGAAGTGCTTTGAGAGGTTAGTCATGCAGCACATCAAGTCCAGTCTCCCAAACACGCTGGACCCACTCCAGTTTGCATACCATCCAAACCGTTCCACAGACGATGCAATATCCACCACTCTCCACCTAGCTCTTAACCATCTGGAACAGAAAGACTCTTATGTTAGAATGCTGTTCATTGACTTCAGCTCAGCATTCAATACAATAATCCCACAACAGCTCATCCACAAACTAAACCTGCTGGGCCTTAACACCTCCCTCTGTAATTGGATCCTGGACTTTTTAACTGCAAGACCTCAGTCAGTCCGTGTCAGCCGCAACACCTCCAGCACTACCACACTGAGCACAGGTGCCCCACAAGGCTGTGTGCTCAGCCCGCTGCTCTTCACGCTGCTGACCCACGACTGCACTGCCAAGTCCAGCTCCAACCACATCATCAAGTTTGCTGATGACACAACTGTGGTAGGCCTCATCAGCAACAACAATGAAACGCACTACAGAGAGGAAGTGGCACAGCTGGCTGAATGGTGTGGTGCTAACAACCTGTCCCTCAATGTGGGTAAGACGAAAGACGTTGTGATGGACTTCAGGAGAAACTCTGTCGACCACCCCCCGCTGACCATCGACGGCTCAACCGTGGAGAGAGTCGGCAGCACTAAATTCCTGGGAGTGCACATCACAGAGGATCTCACCTGGACCACCAACGTCACGTCACTCAACAAGAAGGGACAACAGCGCCTCCACTTTCTCCGCTGGCTGAAAAGGGCAAGTCTCCCTCCACCCATCCTCACCACTTTTTACAGGGGCACCATTGAGAGTGTGCTGACCACCTGCATCACTGTCTGGTATGGGAACTGCAGTGCTGCTGACCGCAAGACCCTACAACGGACAGTGAACACTGCCGCAAAGATCATCGGTGCCCCTCTCCCCTCCATCCTGGACATTTTCCTTTCACGATGCTCCAACAAGGCCACCAGCATCGTGAAGGACCCCACCCACCCCTCTCACAACCTGTTCCAGCTCCTGCCATCAGGTAGAAGGTACCGGAGCATCAGAGCTCGCTCTGTCAGATTGCTCAACAGCTTTTTTCCCCAGGCTGTGAGAGCTCTTAACTCCAATCCCCCTCTCCCCCTCTGAAACCATGAACACCTCAGCCCTCCCACCCCCCAACTAATTAAAAACTGTTGACAATTTTAATTTTACTCACACAGGTGAGTGGGCTATACAAACCAGCTGTAGTAACGCACTCATCCCACTATATGCACACTAGACACTTTCTACAAACACTCCCTGCCACAAAGACTCTTAAGAAAATACATGTCTACTTGAACATTGTACTACAAAATAATACGTTTACTTGAGCATTGCACTACAAAATCTTTTTGCACTATGCACTGTCTCCCACAAAATCTCTCTTCTGCACAATTTAATGTACAAAATATATATTTTTCTGCACAATTTCATGTACATATACAGTGGGGCAAAAAAGTATTTAGTCAGCCACCAATTGTGCAAGTTCTCCCACTTAAAAAGATGAGAGAGGCCTGTAATTTTCATCATAGGTATACCTCAACTATGAGAGACAAAATGAGAAAAAAAAAAAATCCAGAAAATCACATTGTAGAATTTTTAAAGATTTTATTGGTAAATTTCTCAGTAAAATAAGTATTTGGTCACCTACAAACAAGCAAGATTTATGGCTCTCACAGACCTGTAACTTCTTCTTTAGAATCAGAATCAGAATCAGAATGAGAATCAGAATGAGCTTTATTGGCCCGGTATGCTTACACATACGAGGAATTTGTTTTTGTGACAGAAGCTCTACAGTGCAACAGAAAGACAGCAACAGGACAGGACACAGATAATAAAAGAATAATATACAAATAGGCAATGTACAAATAGCAAAAACACAATATATAATATAGACAATTATGGTGTACAGGTCTAATATGTGCAAATCTGAAATGAAAAAATAAGTATGTGTGTTGAATAAATAATTTATAATAGTGTTGTGTGCTCCACTTTTAATGTCAAGTGTTCATGAGATGGATTGCCTGAGGGAAGAAACTGTTCCTGTGTCTGGTCGTTCTGGTGCTCAGAGCTCTGTAGCGTCGACCAGACGGCAACAGTTCAAAGAGGGAGTGTGCTGGATGTGAGGGGTCCAGAGTGATTTTACCAGCCCTTTTGCTCACTCTGGATGAGTACAGTTCTTGGAGAGTGGGGAGGGTTGTACCAATGATTCGCTCAGCAGTCCGGACTACTCTCCGTAGTCTTCTGAGGTCAGATTTGGTAGCTGAGCTGAACCAGACAGTTATTGAAGTGCAGAGGACGGATTCAATGATGGCGGAGTAGAACTGATTCAGCAAGTCCTGTGGCAGGTTGAACTTCCTCAGCTGGCGAAGGAAGTACAACCTCTGCTGGGCCTTTTTCACAATGGAGTCTATGTGATTGTCCCACTTCAGGTCCTGGGAGATGGTGGTGCCCAGGAATCTGAATGACTCCACTGCAGTCACAGTGCTGTTCATGATGGTGAGTGGGGGGAGTGCAGAGGGGTTCCTCCTGAAGTCCACGATCATCTCCACAGTTTTGACCGTGTTGAGCTCCAGGTTGTTAAGACTGCACCAGACAGCCAGCTCCTTAACCTCCTGTCTGTAAGCAGACTCGTCACCGTCCTGGATGAGGCCGATCAGTGTGGTGTCGTCTGCAAACTTCAGGAGCTTGACAGAGGGGTCTTTAGAGGCGCAGTCGTTAGTGTACAGGGAGAAGAGCAGTGGGGAGAGAACACAGCCCTGAGGAGCTCCAGTGCTGATCGTACGAGTGCTGGATGTGTATTTTCCCAGCCTCACTAGCTGCTGCCTGTCTGTCAGGAAGCTGGTGATCCACTGACAGACGGAGGTGGGGACGGAGAGCTGAGTTAGTTTGTTCTGAAGGGTGTCCGGGATGATGGTGTTAAAAGCGGAGCTGAAGTCTACGAACAGGATCCTCACATAAGTCCCTGGTCTGTCCAGATGCTGCAGGATGAAGTGCAGTCCCATGTTGACTGCATCATCCACAGACCTGTTTGCTCTGTAGGCAAACTGCAGGGGGTCCAGTAAGGGTCCAGTGGAGGACTTCAGATAAGCCAAAACCAGTCTTTCAAATGACTTCATGACCACAGATGTTAGAGCCACAGGTCTGTAGTCATTAAGTCCAGTAATTTTGGGTTTCTTTGGGACGGGGATGATGGTGGAGCGTTTGAAGCATGAGGGGACTTCGCACAGCTCCAGAGATCTGTTGAAGATCTGTGTGAAGATGGGGGCCAGCTGGTCAGCACAGATTTTTAGGCAGGCTGGTGACACACCGTCTGGGCCTGGTGCTTTCCTTCTTTTGTTCTTCCTGAAGACCTGGCGCACCTCATCTTCGCTGATCTGAATTGCAGGTGTGGGGGAGAGGGGGGTTGCTGGTGGTGTGAACGGTTGTGTGGAGAGGTGTTCAGGGCGGGTGTGGGGTGTTTTTTCAAACCTGCAATAGAACTCGTTCAGACCGTCTGCCAGGTGTTGATTCTCCAGAGTGCTGGGGGATGGTGACTTCTTTCATACCTTTCCACACTGAAGCAGAATCACTGGAAGAGAATTTTTTCCTTAGCTTGCCGGAATAATTCCTCTTTGCCACTCTGATCTCCTTTTCCAGTGTGTATTTGGCCTGTTTATACAAGACTTTATCCCCCTTTCTGTAAGCATCTTCTTTGGCCTGACGGAGCTGTCTGAGTTTTGCAGTGAACCATGGTTTGTCGTTGTTGTAAGTTAGATGAGTATTGGTAGGAATGCACATATCCTCACAGAAACTGATGTAAGATGTTACAGTCTCTGTGAGCTCATCCAGATCATTTGTGGCAGCTTCAAAAACAGTCCAATCAGTGAGAGAGAAACAGGCTTGTAAAACCCATTCTGTTTCATTAGTCCATCTTTTAACACTTCTTAATACAGGTTTTCCAGATTTGAGTTTCTGCCTGTAGGTCGGTATAAGATGACCCAAACAGTGATCAGAGAGTCCTAAAGCTGCTCGTGGGACAGAGTGATATGCGTCCTTTATCGCTGTGTAGCAGTGATCCAATATATTACTGTCTCTGGTGGGACATGTAACATGCTGTCTGTATTTTGGCAGTTCACGGGAGAGATTTGCTTTATTAAAGTCCCCGAGAATGATTAAAACAGAGTCCGGGTGTTGTTGCTCAGTCTCTGTGATCAGATCAGCTAGTTTCTGTAAAGCGGAGCTCACGTGCGCTTGCGGAGGAATGTAAACACTCACGAGAATGAACGAGCAAAACTCCCGCGGCGAGTAGAAAGGCTTGCAGTTAATGAAGAGCGTTTCTAGATCTGAACAGCACATCTTCTTTAACACAGTTACATCTGTACACCACCTCTCATTGATGTAAAAGCACGTCCCGCCGCCGCGTAATTTCCCCGTTGATTCTGCCTCACGATCCGCTCTAAACAGCTGAAAGCTTGGAAGATGTAACGGGCTGTCCGGTATGGCGTCGTTCAGCCAGGTTTCCGTGAAACACAGAGCAGCAGAGTTTGAAAAGTCCCTGTTTGTCCGGGAGAGCAGAAGGAGTTCGTCCGTTTTGTTGGGTAGAGAGCGGAGATTCGCGAGATGGATGCTAGGCAACGCCGTTCTAAATCCGCGCTGTCTGAGCTTCACGAGCGCGCCGGCTCGCTTCCCCCGTCTGCGCGTCCTGAAGCGTTTGACCAGAGCTACGGCTCCGCCAACAACAATGTCCAGCAAAACGTCCGAATAATCAAAAACCGGTAAAAGATTCTGTGGTGTGTTCTGCCGAATGTTCAGCAGATCATCCCTAGTAAAACTGATGGTGTTTGAGAAACAAAAAACAGGAAAAACGAACAAAAACAGTACAAACACTGAAGAGCAAAGCACAGTAGCTGCCATCTGCGGCGCCATCTTTAAGAGGCTCCTCTGTCCTCCACTCGTTACTTGTATTAATGGCATCCGTTTGAACTCGATATCAGTATAAAAGACACCTGTCCAACAACCTCAAACAGTCCAACTCCAAACTCCACCATGGCCAAGACCAAAGAGCTGTCAAAGGACACCAGAAACAAAATTGTAGACCTGCACCAGGCTGGGAAGATTGAATCTGCAATAGGTAAGCAGCTTGGTGTGAAGAAATCAACTGTGGGAGCAATTATTAGAAAATGGAACACATACAAGACCACTGATGATCTCCCTCGATCTGGGGCTCCACGCAAGATCTCACCCCGTGGGGTCAAAATGATCACAAGAACTGTGAGCAAAAATCCCAGAACCACACGGGGGGACCTAGTGAATGACCTGCAGAGAGCTGGGACCAAAGTAACAAAGGCTACCATCAGTAACACACTGCGCCGCCAGGGACTCAAATCCTGCAGTGCCAGACGTGAAGTTTGCTAGAGAGCATTTGGATGATCCAGAAGAGGATTGGGAGAATGATGAAACCAAAATAGAACTTTTTGGTAAAAACTCAACTTGTCGTGTTTGGAGGAGAAAGAATGCTGAGTTGCATCCAAAGATCACCATACCTACTGTGAAGCATGGGGGTGGAAACATCATGCTTTGGGGCTGTTTTTCTGCAAAGCGACCAGGACGACTGATCCGTGTAAACGAAAGAATGAATGGGGCCATGTATCGTGAAATTTTGAGTGAAAACCTCCTTCCATCAGCAAGGGCATTGAAGATGAAACGTGGCTGGGTCTTTCAGCATGACAATGATCCCAAACACACCGCCCGGGCAACGAAGGAGTGGCTTCGTAAGAAGCATTTCAAGGTCCTGGAGTGGCCTAGCCAGTCTCCAGATCTCAACCCCATCGAAAATCTTTGGAGGGAGATGAAAGTCCATGTTGCCCAGCGACAGCCCCAAAACATTACTGCTCTAGAGGCCAAAATACCAGCAACAGTATGTGAAAACCTTGTGAAGACTTACAGAAAACGTTTGACCTCTGTCATTGCCAACGAAGGGTATATAACAAAGTATTGAGATGAAATTTTGTTATTGACCAAATACTTATTTTCCACCATAATTTGCAAATAAATTCTTTAAAAATCCTACAATGTGATTTTTCTGGATTTTTTTTCTCATTTTGTCTCTCATAGTTGAGGTATACCTATGATGAAAATTACAGGCCTCTCTCATCTTTTTAAGTGGGAGAACTTGCACAATTGGTGGCTGACTAAATACTTTTTTGCCCCACTGTATCTCTTTCGCACAATTTCATGTACAGTATTTATGTTAAGTTCTTGTACAGTCTCAGTTTGTGTATGTGTGGTCAACTAGGTATAGCAGTTATAGTATTTTTAGTATACGTATAGTCAGATAGTTAACTCTTGTATAGCTCTATTGTTTTTCCTATACTTGCATTGTTGTATGTTTATCTTAGGTTTAACTAGTATGTAGCACCGTGGTCCTGCGAGACATGACATTTCGTTCCACTATATGTCCACACTTGTAGCAGAATGACAATAAAGATCGACTTAACTTGACTTGACTATAGGCATTTATTCTATGTACACTGGATATTCAATACATGGCCTAATAGGCAATTAACTTATTTAGCAATTACATAGCTATAGTTTTGTGCTAATTGCTAGTATTGTTCTTTCAGCCAACTTAGTTTATCTATTAGACTTGGTTTATTTGTTGGCATCGTCAGGTCGAAGCGCCACTTCCGGTGGCATCTCCAGTTGCCAAATGTGGTCAAACCAGCCGTGGTTAAGAAGAACACGGTCAAGCCAGCCGCGATTGAAACGAGTGTGCGCGGGTATTACTTCAGGACCAACACGGAGAGAACGCGCTTTCAGATCGCTTTTCATTTAGACACCCAGAATTGACAGAAAATATAACAAAATTACATTTCTCTCGATATATATATATATATATATATATATATATATATATATATATATTTTTTTTTTTTTTTTTTTTTTTTTTTTTTTTTTCCGTATGCGTGCTATTTTTCCGATTTCACTTTCACTTTGAACATGTTCAGCAAGGAGGGGGGAGGATGGAAAGGGGGAAGGGGAGGGGAGAGGATGGAAAGGGGGGGGGCACAGTGACTCGGAGGGCACTCCCACGAATTCCCCCCCCCTTAATTGATTTTTTTTTTTTTTTTTTTTTTTTTATTGTTGCATTTTTGTTTTAACACACTGGTTACTGTAGGCTACTTTGTTTTACTTTATCTCTTTAATGTTTGTATTTTGTTATTTTTTGTGAAATATATTGACAATCAAAGAAGGATCATTAATTTCTTTACAGTTTAATAACATTTAGCAATGTTAATCAAATGTATATTTGGCTAGAAATTAGGTGCTTGGATGATTTGTACATATAACGTCTGTCTAACTATGGTTGGTCAAACCCCTCAATTTATCTAAAAACAGCTCATGGCTCTAAAGACTTCATATAAAAGGTCAATGTTATGTCATATTATGTCAGATACCTTAATTGAATTTAAAATCATTGCAATAAATTCTCAGTTGTTGGCAATAATAAGTAACAATTCCTATCAAACAACATCAAATGTAAAAAAAAAATAGTTGTAAACGATGATATCATAACACACTAAATGCTCTGATAGAATCACTGTTTGGACATTTATTGGGAGTTTTTTTAAAAAAAATTTTATTTATCTATTTATTTTTTAAAAATCCAGTGTTTGTTTTCAGTTCTGATTTTAGTTAGATTTTCTTTTCATGAAAACTCACTTCATATTAGCAACACATTCTTATCTAAAACAGTGAATATACAGTTATATGACAGTTATAGGTAATGGCACCCATAGAATTAAACTCATAGAATATAATCTAGTGATGTTATGACAAATATGATAAATTCATTATAATGTTATATTTGGTCTCCACATCTTAAGAAGGCTATTTAGGGAATAGTGCATCTGACCCTAGTTCTGTCTTAAATCAGAATATATATATAATGTATAATTAAAACCGATCCTTTTACTAATGTGTATTATAGTTGGAATGTATACCTGGCAACTTAAGAACGGAGAGGCGGCTGTAAACATCACAAACAACGTGAGTTTCAGCCAGAGCACATGTTAAGGCTTTTACACAGCAGAAATAAACATGACAACAGCCACTATAGATTATACAAGATAATAAAAACACGATTACGATAGGACATGGTTTGTATGTGATTTTCTTGAGATGAATGTGTACATCTGAAATGCTAATTTGTGCAGCGATATAAAAGGCTATAAAGAGCATATTTTAACAGCAGTAAACGACCAAATTCCACATGTGATCGCAAAAGGAAGTTATTACAAACACTCAATGGTGGTTTGAAGTGAGTTCTGAGTAAAAGTGTACTATTAATCTCATAAATTGTCTTATGAAGCATGATGCTAATGTTAGTGCTAATGCACCTGCAGAGTAGGTCCAATTCTTCTTCATAATGCATTTTGTCATAATACTTCACGTAAGGTCGCAAGAAAATGTTTTGTTGTATTTATTTAGAAAAACTTTTGATAATAGTTGGGTAAATATAAACTGGGATTGAAGCGATGTGGCTTGGTAAACGTTTTGTTGCCAGTATAAAGGCTGATAATGGCTGAATAAAAACAGGAGAATAATGATAAAGAATAATAAGGATTATGTCTCATACCTGGCGAAGGTGTGAAAGGTTCTGTTTCCTTAAACTAGTTTGTCATGCATTTCTTTATTTCAACACATTTACAGGTAAATCCTAGTATTTTAAATGTGCGATTAATCATGATTAATCACAGTCCATGACTGTGATTAACGCGATTAAATTTTTTAATCGATTGACAGCACTACTATATATATATTTCAACCCAAGTACACAATACATGTATGGCCACATGAACTTTAAGAATCATATACTTTTTTTGTTTGTTTGTTTCGATAAATCCCTCAGAAGGGTTTGACCAAACATTTAGACAAACAGGTTTAGTTTTTTTTGTTTGTTTGTTTGTTTGTTTTTATAAATCATCCAAGCACCCTGTTCCTATAGCCATTTCTAATATACATTAAAAGCGTGCATCCAGTTTTGTGCGAGAGCAAAGGAAATCCGAGTGCGAGAGGGGAGAGTCGCGCTCGCACATTATATTAATCTACTTTCGCACTACAAAAATGCTCTCTCGACATTTGGCAGTAAAATAACGCCATACCACTTTGAAAAACACGGTCATTCTAGCCGCCACGTTGTTTTTTTGGTGCGCGCATATACTAGGCGTTGCGGTAAAAACTGGCAGTAATCCTGCGATCTCTGGCAGTAATTTATTGAGCCAGTTTCTCTGTCAATAATGAATAAATGAATGAACGAACGAGAGAATAAATGAATAAATTTAAAATAATACAAATGTTTAAAAAAATGGTCTGATGAGAAATAAAATAAAAGCCTTTCATGAACTTGCATATAACCATATTTGTCTGCAAATTCACATAGTTATATATATATATATATATATATATATATATATATATATATATATATATATATATATATAAAAAATCTCCCTGTTTCCATGAAAAAAGTTTCACTTTCGATTAACAGTACACCACTCCAAAATGTAATTTCCACAATGTCAGGACTGTCTGATTTCCTATTACAAAATAAAAGTTCTATATAAAATATAAGATATCATACATGACCAGTTTTGTCTTTGATTTTGGATAGCTCTAAAAAGGAAACTTCCTGTTTCCACAGACCAGTTTCAATTAACCCTCTGGGGTCTGAGGTGATTTTGGGGCCCTTGTGATGTTCTGACATGCCCTGATATTTGTGCTTATTTCAGCTACTTATAACATACTATTGACCAACATGTATTTTTTTTTTTTTTTTTTTTTGTATTCAGCACAAACTGTGCTACAATAATATGTGACCCTGATGGATGTACATTTGGCAAAAAAAAAATGTAGTTGAAATAAGGCCATAAAACCCACAATAAATAGTTCTGAATAAGACTTTTGTGTAATCAGTCTTGTAGGCTAGAATATTTACTTCAAAATTATGTGAAAATCATTCTGCTTACTCATTCACAGAAAACAATACATTGATTTAAATTTTTAAAGACATGTTTTGTGATCGAAAGCCTATATGCGAGGGAGTGCCAATGGCCATGAATATTAAGTGATTCTCACCTGAGAGACAAAGGGCCCTCCCCTAATGGCCCTTTGACTTTGAGGCAGGTAAGAGAGAATGTGAGGAGACTGAAAAAAAAATGTTTTTTTTTTTTTTTTTAATTGTTTGTATTTTATTTACAACACAGTGTAATCAAAATATACATAATGAAGGTCAACGACACATTATTATGCACACTAATCAAACCACAGAGATGTGAACAGACTTTGAGTCATTCCTACAACAGATTCTGTCCAACAAGTGAAACAAGTAAATCATACCTGATATTTATGTGTGTTATTTAAGTGTTTCTGCTTCTTTCCATGGATTCAAAAAGAAAAGAAAAAAAAAACATAATTAGTAGTCAAGGATCTTGTTTTACCATAGAATATCAGTGTAGTTGAACATCTGATGTTGGTACAGTGCTCTCAGAGGAAAACAGTTTGAAGAAAGTCATCAGGATTCATCTGTGGTGCAGGGATCTGATTCAATAAAATACAAACAACCAGAAAAAAAAACAAAAAAAAAAAAACATTTGTGAGCATGTTAATATCAGGAGCATCTGCAGGTTTTGTAGCCATAGACTCACGTATGCTTTGTACTATCATTAAAAAAACACATTTTATATCTGAGAAACTAATTATTATTGTTTAGCATGTTATTAAAATCTATTTTTGAACAGAGTAGGCTATTAATAATAAACATGTTCTAACATACTTAGACTCGTAGCATTGATCATGTTACAGTGTACACTCATATGTGACCCTGGACCACAAAACCAGTCATAAGTGTCAATTTTTCAAAATTGAGATTTATATATCATTATACATCTGAAAGCTGAATAAATAAGCTTTCCATTAATGTATGGGTTGTTAGGATAGGACAATATTTGGCCGAGATACAACTATTTGAATATCTGGAATCTGAGGGTGAAACTAACTCAAAATATTGAGAAAATTGCCTTTAAAGTTGTCCAAATTAAGTTCTTAGCAATGCATATTACTAATAAAAAAATAAGTTTTGATATATTTACAGTAGGAAATTTTCAAAATATCTTCATGGAACATGATATTAACTTAATGTCCTAATCATTTTTGGCATAAAAGAAAAATCAATCATTTTTACCCATGCAATGT
The DNA here is from genome assembly GCA_039654775.1 of Spinibarbus caldwelli. NCBI lineage: Eukaryota > Metazoa > Chordata > Actinopteri > Cypriniformes > Cyprinidae > Spinibarbus > Spinibarbus caldwelli. The sequence continues at coordinate 8,462,416 of CM077226.1, read as the reverse complement.
ATTTTTGGCTATTGCTACAAATATACCCCAGCGACTTAAGACTAGTTTTGTGGCCCAGGGTCACATATTACTTTTATTGTTTTATATACAGCATGAAAATATCATCGCGTCGTCAGAAATTTAAATACAATGAATTGCCTTTCATATTCAAAATGTTTTACTCGATTTCAAACATTGTAGTCAGGAATTATAGTTTGGGAAAAACCCAGCTATGATTTTGTAGTCATATAGCCTAGTATGTATGATTTCTTCTTAGATTCTTAGATGCATAGCATTCATCATGTTGTAGTTTGGGAAAAACCCAACTAGTAATGTGTTCAAGTTTATGTCACAATAACACTTTAACTAATGCAAAAAACAAACATTACTTACTCATCAGATTGATCTCCTCTGCTGGATGAAATCTTGTTCTTCTTTTGAGGGAAATCCAGCCTTTACTCAGCGCGTCTTCTTGCACAAACGAACAGTAACCGCGATGAACGATCTCCTCACGCTTTGTTTATGTTGGGCGTTTACTTGCGCATGTGTCTCACGTGGATATTTACATATGAACGGCGCGAGCCGCGAGGGGGCGGGATTGCATTAAAGAAAATGAGTTAGACGGGAAAGACTGAACATCGTGTTGGTTTCATACGGAATACTTTATCACAGAATATTTGTTTTCGATAAGACTTACTTCATTTAAAAGTAGACACTTCAAGTTTTCTATAGATATAACTCCCATGTCTGTGTGCTGAGTATATGCTGAGTTACAGTTCATTTTAGTGACGCGTTTCTAAAAGCAGCTCGCGGAGACGGAGAAGACAGAGCGCACCCTGTTTGTTTTCTTTATTTTCCAAAACCACAACATATTGTTTTTATTGTGAGTGTACCCGAAAAAAAATAGACACTTCAAAGTTTCAATTGATGTATAACACTTATCTGTATGATCAAAATCGACGGAGTATTTTTAATGTCTTTTGCACTGATAAGAAAAAAAATGAGCTTGTCTCGCCAGCAAGACAGCCGACCCCAGGGAGTTAATGACCATCCCTACAGTATAAATTCTGGGTATCTCTTGTTCTTTGAAACCACAATAATGGGGAAGACTGCTGACTTGGCAAAGATCCAGAAGATGAACATAGACACCCTCCACAAAGAGGGTAAGTCACAGAGGGTCATTACTGAAAGGTGTGGCTGTTTACAGAGTGCTGTATCAAAGCATATTAAATGCAAAGTTGACTGGAAAGAAGAATTTGGGTAGGAAAAGGTGCACAAGCAACAGGGATGACCGCAAGCTTGAGAATACTGTCAAGCAAAGCTGATTCAGACACTTGGGAGAGCTTCACAAGGAGTGGACTGAAGCTGAAGTCAGTGCATCAAGAGTCACCACGCTCAGACGTCTTCAGGAAAAGGGCTACCAAGCCACTTCTGAACTAGAGACAACGTCAGAAGCGTCTTACCTGGGCTATGGAGAAAAAGAACTGGACTGTTGCTCAGTGGTCAAAGTCCCCTTTTCAGATGAAAGTAAATTTTGAATTTCATTTGGAAATCAAGGTCCCAGAGTCTGGAGGAAGAGTGGAGAGGCACAGAATCCATGTTGCTTGAAGTCCAGTGTGAAGTTTCCACAGTCAGTGATGATTTGGGCTGCCATGTCATCTGCTGGTGTTTGTCCACTGTGTTTTCTGAAGTCCACAGTCAACGCAGCTATCTACCAGGAAATTTTAGAGCACTTCGTGCTTTCTTCTGCTGACGGGCTTTATAGAGATGCTGAATTCATTTTCCAGCAGGACTTGGCACCTGCCCACACTGCCAAAGGTCCAAAAGTTGGTTCAATGACCATGGTGTTACTGTGCTTGATTGACCAGCAAACTTGCCTGACCTGAACCCCATAGAGAATCTATGGGGTATTGTCAAGAGGAAAATGAGAAGATGAGAGACACCAGACCCAACAATGCAGATGACCTGAAGCCCGCTATCAAAGCAACCTGGGCTTCCATTACACCTGAGCAGTGCCACAGGCTGATTGCCTTCATGCCACACCGCATTGATGCAGTAATTCATGCAAAAGGAGGCCCAACCAAGTATTGAGTGCATAGAAATGAACATACTTTTCAGAAGCCTGACATTTCTGTTTAAAATATCCTTTTTTTTATTGATCTTATGTAATATTCTAATTTTCTAAGACACTTAATTTTGGGTTTTCATTATCTGTAAGCCATAATCATCAAAATTTCAAGAGATAAAGGCTTAAAATATTTCTCTCTATGTGTAATGAATCTGTATAATAGATTTTTTTTTTTTAAGATGTACCTGTATACTTAAGTAAAGTTCAAGTATATTTTTAAGTATACTTTATGTAGTAAGTATACAAATATCAGTGTACTAGTAGTATACTTGTAAGTGTACTATTTCAATACTCCTTGGGACTAAATTGGCCCACTTTCTAGTATATAAAAGTATACTTTAAGTATAACAGTAGTAAACTTTGAGTACACAACTAGTTTACGTCAATGTTTTTAGCTTGTACTACAATTATACTAAAAGTGAACTTATAGGTATACTGATAGTTTACTAATTAAATACTTGTAGTAGCATTTTAGTACACTTTGAAGTATAGTCTAAGTAAACTACTAGTTTAGTAGATTTATACTGAAAGTATATTCATAAATATTTTTAAAGTGAACTTTACGTCATACTTTAAGTATACTAATATGTCCCTATTAGGTATTAATTTGTATATATTTTGTTACATGAATATCTGAACATACAAAACATCAAAAGAAAGAACAGAGTATCAGCTTGTAAACAGAAACATTTTATTCTAGCTTCATGCACTCTTTTTTAAACACTTGAATGTGAGTAAGTTTCATAAATAAAAAAATAAAGAAATAAACACCATTTTGAACAAAAAGCTGAAAAAAAATACTGAATTGGATTCAAAATGATAATCAAAACGTAGATGGAGTCGATCAACACCCCAAAGCTTGACAGTCATTATTACCTCTTCATTGGTGACATTTTATTCCATAACATTACACAGTTTTGATGCTGTTTATGTCTGATGATCATGTTAGATTACACGTGGAAGCATCTGTTGTTTTGGTTTCTTCTTCGCTTGTGTTGTTTTGGAAATTCTGTACAGAAGATGTGTACTAGCGTCCCCTACCATATTACAATGAAAACACTGATTCTAGGAGCACAAGTATAGCTCAAATATATTTAGACTTTTTCTAAGTATAAGTCAAGTATACTTAAATGTCATTTTAAGTATATTTCTGAGAAGTACATAAAGCCCTTTTCTGAGAAGTACATGAAAAGTAGACTAAAAGTGTACTTTCCTATTTTTAGTTTAAAAGAAGTATACTAATAGCACACTTGAATAAACTTCTTTTTCATAAGGGTAGGCCCAAGAGCAGAACATTGGCCTCCTTAGCTATAACATTCAAGAAGTATCGGCCAGGCATAGGCGGATATCTTCAGTCAGTACTTTATTTTCCCAGCTCATCAAATGCCTTTGGTATGTCAGCTCTGGGTTGGCTCACTATCGGTGGCTGATCCCGTGCTTATCTGTTTGCACATGCCCATTTATTAATCTCTTTGCAAACCACCAGAGAGAATGCGACTCATCCCGGCGACCCCAAGTTTTTGTTTGAGGTAAATCCTATTTTCTTAATTGGGTCATTCAGTGTCAACTCAACCAGAGGTCCCCGGCTCAAATTTTTGATTTTGCTAATATTTTTTCTAAAGACAGCCATATATAGTGATGAAAGCCAAATATTAAATGTGGATGAATATTTACTGAGTAATCTACTATTTTGTAGAGGGGGGTCAAAATGGCAATTGCATGGTGGGCGAGAGAGCTCAACGCGTTGCAAATAGAAAAAAAACACCTGCAAATTAAGAAAACAACTTCATCAATTTTACAACACACACACTGCAAATGCTCACAACACAACCAAATAAAGAAACGCACTGCAAATAGAAAAAAAACAACAAAAAAAAAACACCTGCAAATTAAGAAAACAACATCAATTTGACAACACGCACACTGCAAATGCTCACAACACAACCAAATAAAGAAACGCACTGCAAATAGAAAAAAAAAACCACCTGCAAATTAAGAAAACAACTTCATCAATTTGACAACACGTACACTGCAAATGCTCACAACACAACCAAATAAAGAAATGCACTGCAAATAGAAAAAAAAAACACCTGCAAATTAAGAAAACAACTTCATCAATTTGACAACACACGCGCTGCAAATGCTCACAACACCACCAAATAAAGAAACGCACTGCAAATAGAAAAAAACACCTGCAAATTAAGAAAAAAACTTCATCAATTTGACAACACGTACACTGCAAATGCTCACAACACAACCAAATAAAGAAATGCACTGCAAATAGAAAAAAAAAAAACACCTGCAAATTAAGAAAACGACTTCATTAATCTGACAACACATGCGCTGCAAATGCTCACAACACAAACAAATAAACACACTGCAAATACTCACAACACAACCAAACAAAGAAACGCGCTGCAAATAATATTCTGTATTTGGTTGTGTTGTGAGCATTTGATGTACCTGCTGTCAAATTGATGAAGACATTTTCTTGATTTGCTGGTACTTTTTCTATTTGCATGTGTTTGCTGAAGTTGCAGCGCATTGAGCTCTCTCGGCCACCATACAATTCTCACCTGAGATTCATAGCCAAATTACAAGGGGTAAAAATGACTTCAGAAAAATGGCAGCATCATAGTCGATTTGCAAAAAATGATACTTCTTTTTCTTTTAAAAAGGAATGTCTGAAGAACAAATAATGTTGAAACCAGACATGCATCTCATATAAACAACTGCATTGAACATACCTGTCTGAGTGCCATAAATATTATTTTTCCAACGTTTGTGTGCCTATAACTCAAGAAATATAAACCTCTTAAGACCCTGCGACCCCAATGCACATTATATTTTAGTGAATTTCTATACATGCCACAGACTATACATGCCACAGTTTTAAGTCTGGATGTCCTGTACAGAGCACATTCAGGGTTTTTCAGAGATACTAAATGATTGGATGTTTCACCATGACCATTCTCTCTCCTTGGTCTTCAAATATGTCTGATATTAATTCAGTGACACTCTTATGGAAATATGATAATATTTTGTAATTGTCATTTAAATCTGTCTAATTTTTAAACTGTGTGTCATAAATTAACATCTCAGGAAAATGTTATGGGGTTTCAAATCAAAATATGACTTTCTGTTACGAAACAGGACGTTGACTTCATACATGTCCTCATATGAGGACATCGGGAATAAAAGCATGTGTATTACGGATTTTGGGAGACATAAATGAATAGGGAAAGAAATTATAATTCAATATTCTATGAAATATTATATATTAATATAAAAATTGTGTCAATTATTACTCCCATTATTAAACCTCTTTTTTCATTACATATTGCCCCAAAAACACATTAATATGCAAATTAGATTTAGTTTATAGATACATTGTATATAATGAGAAAACCCGTTTATGGCCATTTTACAAGCGTTTTGCAGAAAGAAAAATGGTATATCAAATCATTCTGTTATAACATAGTTGAGAATCATCTTTATACAATGTTTGGTTAAAAAAAAAAAAAAAAATCCTGAAAACTAAAAATGTATTGGTGATTTAAAAAACATAGCATAACTCATGAATGAAATATCATTTTTAATTTTATTTTTATTTTATTTATTTATTATTATTATTTTTTTTAACATTTTTATTAATGCTCTAAACAATGTAAAGACATGAAAAAAAAAAAAAAAAAAATTTTTCCTAAAACTTTTTTCTCGGGTCTCAGGAGGTTAAAGATATCACAATATAATTTTAGATTCTAGTTCTTAATTAACCTTTCATTTGGATTCTTCATTTTCAAGGCCCTACATCATTCAGTCTCAGAGATATGGGGATCTCAATGAGGCTTCATTCTCAGTCGAATATTACCTATTTTCAGTTGTTGAAAAAAGAAAAAAAAAGTTGGTCACTTTGTATACAGCTGATACTTATTGTATTTAAAGCAGCATGTCTGAAGAATAAGTAATGTTGAGACTAGGAATAGGTCTTGTTTCTGTCTATCAAAACAAGTGTATAGGACATACTGTACCTGTTTGAGTGTCATACTTCTTTTTTTTTTTCACACCAAATGTGGTTTTCTAGCCATCACTGCTGACAATACAAATATGCAAATAATAACAGCAACCCAGGGTTTAGGAATGTACAGTGTTACACATCAGATTATGAATGACCAGGATTAATTGTTAACTCCAGGTAAAGTATGAACACTGTGAAACGTAAAATAAGATTACCCAGGATCCCATTTACCTGGGGGTTATAATTACCCAGGGTTAGTTGGCTTGTTCGACTTCATGCGGCGCCGCAAAGATCGGCTGCCGCCTGACAAAAGCAATGCATTCTGGTTAGAAAATTTGTCCGACTTTGATCGGCGCTACAGCCACCTTACGATCACATGTGCCATCAAAGTACCGCGAGAGGAAAACAAGACCAGCCGCCTAGATCAGGTGCTGCAGTTGCTCAAAACTGGCTGCGAAAGCCTTGATGACGACACACTTTATTCTCATTGGTCAGATTCTGTGATGACAAGCACGACATGTGTTGCATGTTTATTCTAACAATTCAATTCCAATAATGCTCACAAATCTGTGTTTTTATAACAGTAAAGCTTTTTTAGTGTAGTCGCACTGTTGTATTGAATCACGTTTATCAAAAAATCACTGATAAAAGCATATATACCCCCACTTTATTGGTATTAAAATAGTGTATGTTTATGTCAAACGTTATTCATGAACAGATGGCACTGTATTAAGCAGTATATAAAAAGTGTTTCTGTTGCTCATGAAAATGTTTCTGAAACGTCTGTGTATTTGACAAGTATTGCATTTATTTTACTTCCTCTGTGATAGAGTATGCAAACACTACCGGGAGCAGAAAGTGTACGACTTGACGTCTCCGCTTTTAATTCCGCCCCGACTGCAAGCAGCTACTCTTGCCAGCCGGTGGCAGGCTAGTGTGGAGAGTGGAGAGAAGGATGTGAATGAGTGTATGATTGATGCTACACTCATCAAACATAGATAGATAGATATATCTATAGTGAGAGACCAAACAAACAACACAACATATAAGTAATACAGTTTTTGCAGTCGCTGGGACACATTTCTCAATACTTGGGTCGCTTTATCAAAACTCTTCACACAGCGAGCATCAGTCTCTGTGGCTAAACTGCGGATCATTTGTGACCCTGGAGCACAAAACCAGTCATTAGGGTAAATTTTTTGAAATTGAGATTTATACATCATCTGAAAGCTGAATAAATAAGCTTTCCATTGATGTATGGTTTGTTAGGATAGGGCAATATTTGAAAATCTGGAATCTGAGGGTGAGCTCGTAAGTTTATTTACTTGTCTCATTAATGTTTAGCGCAATTGCCGTTGCTAGGAAACGCTTGTTTTGTTTGCTGAATGGAGACGTGCTGAAATCGCATTTGGTCTCGTACTGTATGGCGTACCTTGTTAGTGTCTGCGCTTGCGTGGCTATTTATTGTGATTAACAGGAAAGTGCGTCCAGCTGAATTCAATTAGTGTTTTGTTAGACGGGTATAAAAAAGGTTATTATACCGTGGCAGCCCTCGTGTAAAGACCATCGACTCTACCGAGCGATTCCACCGGACAGGGACACCGGCAAGGGATAAGTATCGATTTTCATTTATTCTCTTTCCTATTACTTGTTTCACTTCTCTTTCAGTTTTTATAACCATTTCTTACTTGTAAGTTTGGCACAGTTATTTTTTTAGGATTACTGTTAAACTAATGTAGTTTGATTTGTATATGTTATCTATTTTAATTTTAGTTACAGTTGTAGTTATGTTTGTCATTTTATTAGTTTTTTTTTCTATTATGTCTGTATAAGTTATTTATTAAGTTTTAGTTTTATTTAATTTGAGCTATTTTAGTACTTCAACTAACTACATGGAAATTAAATAATATTGAATTTATGGATGTGTGTGTGTGTGTATGCATATATGTCTGTGTGTGTGTGTACATACACGTAGGTGTTTTTGGTGTTTGGCTTAGTTTTATGTTAGAATCATTATTACACTCATACTTTTTGTTCTCTTAATATTTTGAATTGTTTGTAGCTTTATTTTGTTTTCATTTAAATGTTAAGTTTAGAAATTTTTTCATATGCATTTCTCATTTTTATTTAATTATTTATTTATTTATTTATTTTTAATGTGTGTGTATATATACTATTTATAAAGTTTTAGCTTTTAGTTTTGGATCAGTTTTAGTTGATTTAATACTACAATTGATTGTTTCTGTTGTCCTCATTTGTAAGCAACCACCCCGGGTACCCGGGGTGGTTGCTAGGTCTGCTAAATGACTAAAAGTAAAAGTAAAAGTATCTATCTATCTATCTATCTATCTATCTATCTATCATCTGACTATCTATCTATCTATCTATCTTTCTATCTATCTATCCTAGTAACATGCTAATCATGCTAGAAACATGCTAGTCACTTGCTAACGACATGCTAGTCACTTGCTAATCATGCTAGACACATGCTAGAAACTTGCTAATCAAGCTAGTAACATGCTAATCATGCTAGAAACATGCTAGTGACATGGTAATCATGTTAAAAACATGCTAGCAACATGCTAGTGGCATGCTAGTCACTTGTTAATCATGCTAGCAACATGCTAATGAAAGTGAAAGTCGTGACGTATTGTCAAGTATGGTGACCCATACTCGAAATGCTCTGCATTTAACCCATCCAAGTGCACACACACAGCAGTGAATAGTGAACAAACGCACACACACCGTGAACACACACCCGGAGCAGTGGGCAGCCATTGCTCCAGCACCCGGGGAGCAATTGGCGGTTCGGTGCCTTGCTCAAGGGCACCTCAGTCATGGTATCGAAGGCAGAGAGAGTGCTGTTCATTCACAATCCCCACCTTCAATTCCTGCCGGTGTGAGAATCGAACCGGCAACCTTCAGGTTAATAGCCCAACTCTCTAACCATTAGGCCACGACTTCCCCACTTGCTAATCATGCTAGAAACATGCTAGTGACATGCTAGTAACTTGCTAATCATGCTAGCAACATCATGTGATAAGGTTTGACCCCAACTTCTTGCCGTCATCGCAGTGCGGAAGGTTATCTATCAGTGTGTGATGAGGGTACAGCGAACCAGTGTTGCCAGGGTAACGGAACAAGTGGGCTATTTTGAAAATACAGTCGCGGGAAAAATTACAGAGCTGCGGGTTGTGTTTTTTTTGGACTACTTTTATAATGTACCTCGGCCGCCCAAAGTGTATATAGACAAATGAAAATTAAAACCGATCCTTTTACTAATGTGTATTATAGTTGGAATGTATACCTGGCAACTTAAGAACGGAGAGGCGGCTGTAAACATCACAAACAACGTGAGTTTCAGCCAGAGCACATGTTAAGGCTTTTACACAGCAGAAATAAACATGACAACAGCCACTATAGATTATACAAGATAATAAAAACACGATTACGATAGGACATGGTTTGTATGTGATTTTCTTGAGATGAATGTGTACATCTGAAATGCTAATTTGTGCAGCGATATAAAAGGCTATAAAGAGCATATTTTAACAGCAGTAAACGACCAAATTCCACATGTGATCGCAAAAGGAAGTTATTACAAACACTCAATGGTGGTTTGAAGTGAGTTCTGAGTAAAAGTGTACTATTAATCTCATAAATTGTCTTATGAAGCATGATGCTAATGTTAGTGCTAATGCACCTGCAGAGTAGGTCCAATTCTTCTTCATAATGCATTTTGTCATAATACTTCACGTAAGGTCGCAAGAAAATGTTTTGTTGTATTTATTTAGAAAAACTTTTGATAATAGTTGGGTAAATATAAACTGGGATTGAAGCGATGTGGCTTGGTAAACGTTTTGTTGCCAGTATAAAGGCTGATAATGGCTGAATAAAAACAGGAGAATAATGATAAAGAATAATAAGGATTATGTCTCATACCTGGCGAAGGTGTGAAAGGTTCTGTTTCCTTAAACTAGTTTGTCATGCATTTCTTTATTTCAACACATTTACAGGTAAATCCTAGTATTTTAAATGTGCGATTAATCATGATTAATCACAGTCCATGACTGTGATTAACGCGATTAAATTTTTTAATCGATTGACAGCACTACTATATATATATTTCAACCCAAGTACACAATACATGTATGGCCACATGAACTTTAAGAATCATATACTTTTTTTGTTTGTTTGTTTCGATAAATCCCTCAGAAGGGTTTGACCAAACATTTAGACAAACAGGTTTAGTTTTTTTTGTTTGTTTGTTTGTTTGTTTTTATAAATCATCCAAGCACCCTGTTCCTATAGCCATTTCTAATATACATTAAAAGCGTGCATCCAGTTTTGTGCGAGAGCAAAGGAAATCCGAGTGCGAGAGGGGAGAGTCGCGCTCGCACATTATATTAATCTACTTTCGCACTACAAAAATGCTCTCTCGACATTTGGCAGTAAAATAACGCCATACCACTTTGAAAAACACGGTCATTCTAGCCGCCACGTTGTTTTTTTGGTGCGCGCATATACTAGGCGTTGCGGTAAAAACTGGCAGTAATCCTGCGATCTCTGGCAGTAATTTATTGAGCCAGTTTCTCTGTCAATAATGAATAAATGAATGAACGAACGAGAGAATAAATGAATAAATTTAAAATAATACAAATGTTTAAAAAAATGGTCTGATGAGAAATAAAATAAAAGCCTTTCATGAACTTGCATATAACCATATTTGTCTGCAAATTCACATAGTTATATATATATATATATATATATATATATAAAAAATCTCCCTGTTTCCATGAAAAAAGTTTCACTTTCGATTAACAGTACACCACTCCAAAATGTAATTTCCACAATGTCAGGACTGTCTGATTTCCTATTACAAAATAAAAGTTCTATATAAAATATAAGATATCATACATGACCAGTTTTGTCTTTGATTTTGGATAGCTCTAAAAAGGAAACTTCCTGTTTCCACAGACCAGTTTCAATTAACCCTCTGGGGTCTGAGGTGATTTTGGGGCCCTTGTGATGTTCTGACATGCCCTGATATTTGTGCTTATTTCAGCTACTTATAACATACTATTGACCAACATGTATTTTTTTTTTTTTTTTTTTTTTTGTATTCAGCACAAACTGTGCTACAATAATATGTGACCCTGATGGATGTACATTTGGCAAAAAAAAAATGTAGTTGAAATAAGGCCATAAAACCCACAATAAATAGTTCTGAATAAGACTTTTGTGTAATCAGTCTTGTAGGCTAGAATATTTACTTCAAAATTATGTGAAAATCATTCTGCTTACTCATTCACAGAAAACAATACATTGATTTAAATTTTTAAAGACATGTTTTGTGATCGAAAGCCTATATGCGAGGGAGTGCCAATGGCCATGAATATTAAGTGATTCTCACCTGAGAGACAAAGGGCCCTCCCCTAATGGCCCTGTGACTTTGAGGCAGGTAAGAGAGAATGTGAGGAGACTGAAAAAAAAATGTTTTTTTTTTTTTTTTTAATTGTTTGTATTTTATTTACAACACAGTGTAATCAAAATATACATAATGAAGGTCAACGACACATTATTATGCACACTAATCAAACCACAGAGATGTGAACAGACTTTGAGTCATTCCTACAACAGATTCTGTCCAACAAGTGAAACAAGTAAATCATACCTGATATTTATGTGTGTTATTTAAGTGTTTCTGCTTCTTTCCATGGATTCAAAAAGAAAAGAAAAAAAAAACATAATTAGTAGTCAAGGATCTTGTTTTACCATAGAATATCAGTGTAGTTGAACATCTGATGTTGGTACAGTGCTCTCAGAGGAAAACAGTTTGAAGAAAGTCATCAGGATTCATCTGTGGTGCAGGGATCTGATTCAATAAAATACAAACAACCAGAAAAAAAAACAAAAAAAAAAAAACATTTGTGAGCATGTTAATATCAGGAGCATCTGCAGGTTTTGTAGCCATAGACTCACGTATGCTTTGTACTATCATTAAAAAAACACATTTTATATCTGAGAAACTAATTATTATTGTTTAGCATGTTATTAAAATCTATTTTTGAACAGAGTAGGCTATTAATAATAAACATGTTCTAACATACTTAGACTCGTAGCATTGATCATGTTACAGTGTACACTCATATGTGACCCTGGACCACAAAACCAGTCATAAGTGTCAATTTTTCAAAATTGAGATTTATATATCATTATACATCTGAAAGCTGAATAAATAAGCTTTCCATTAATGTATGGGTTGTTAGGATAGGACAATATTTGGCCGAGATACAACTATTTGAATATCTGGAATCTGAGGGTGAAACTAACTCAAAATATTGAGAAAATTGCCTTTAAAGTTGTCCAAATTAAGTTCTTAGCAATGCATATTACTAATAAAAAAATAAGTTTTGATATATTTACAGTAGGAAATTTTCAAAATATCTTCATGGAACATGATATTAACTTAATGTCCTAATCATTTTTGGCATAAAAGAAAAATCAATCATTTTTACCCATGCAATGTATTTTTGGCTATTGCTACAAATATACCCCAGCGACTTAAGACTAGTTTTGTGGCCCAGGGTCACATATTACTTTTATTGTTTTATATACAGCATGAAAATATCATCGCGTCGTCAGAAATTTAAATACAATGAATTGCCTTTCATATTCAAAATGTTTTACTCGATTTCAAACATTGTAGTCAGGAATTATAGTTTGGGAAAAACCCAGCTATGATTTTGTAGTCATATAGCCTAGTATGTATGATTTCTTCTTAGATTCTTAGATGCATAGCATTCATCATGTTGTAGTTTGGGAAAAACCCAACTAGTAATGTGTTCAAGTTTATGTCACAATAACACTTTAACTAATGCAAAAAACAAACATTACTTACTCATCAGATTGATCTCCTCTGCTGGATGAAATCTTGTTCTTCTTTTGAGGGAAATCCAGCCTTTACTCAGCGCGTCTTCTTGCACAAACGAACAGTAACCGCGATGAACGATCTCCTCACGCTTTGTTTATGTTGGGCGTTTACTTGCGCATGTGTCTCACGTGGATATTTACATATGAACGGCGCGAGCCGCGAGGGGGCGGGATTGCATTAAAGAAAATGAGTTAGACGGGAAAGACTGAACATCGTGTTGGTTTCATACGGAATACTTTATCACAGAATATTTGTTTTCGATAAGACTTACTTCATTTAAAAGTAGACACTTCAAGTTTTCTATAGATATAACTCCCATGTCTGTGTGCTGAGTATATGCTGAGTTACAGTTCATTTTAGTGACGCGTTTCTAAAAGCAGCTCGCGGAGACGGAGAAGACAGAGCGCACCCTGTTTGTTTTCTTTATTTTCCAAAACCACAACATATTGTTTTTATTGTGAGTGTACCCGAAAAAAAATAGACACTTCAAAGTTTCAATTGATGTATAACACTTATCTGTATGATCAAAATCGACGGAGTATTTTTAATGTCTTTTGCACTGATAAGAAAAAAAATGAGCTTGTCTCGCCAGCAAGACAGCCGACCCCAGGGAGTTAATGACCATCCCTACAGTATAAATTCTGGGTATCTCTTGTTCTTTGAAACCACAATAATGGGGAAGACTGCTGACTTGGCAAAGATCCAGAAGATGAACATAGACACCCTCCACAAAGAGGGTAAGTCACAGAGGGTCATTACTGAAAGGTGTGGCTGTTTACAGAGTGCTGTATCAAAGCATATTAAATGCAAAGTTGACTGGAAAGAAGAATTTGGGTAGGAAAAGGTGCACAAGCAACAGGGATGACCGCAAGCTTGAGAATACTGTCAAGCAAAGCTGATTCAGACACTTGGGAGAGCTTCACAAGGAGTGGACTGAAGCTGAAGTCAGTGCATCAAGAGTCACCACGCTCAGACGTCTTCAGGAAAAGGGCTACCAAGCCACTTCTGAACTAGAGACAACGTCAGAAGCGTCTTACCTGGGCTATGGAGAAAAAGAACTGGACTGTTGCTCAGTGGTCAAAGTCCCCTTTTCAGATGAAAGTAAATTTTGAATTTCATTTGGAAATCAAGGTCCCAGAGTCTGGAGGAAGAGTGGAGAGGCACAGAATCCATGTTGCTTGAAGTCCAGTGTGAAGTTTCCACAGTCAGTGATGATTTGGGCTGCCATGTCATCTGCTGGTGTTTGTCCACTGTGTTTTCTGAAGTCCACAGTCAACGCAGCTATCTACCAGGAAATTTTAGAGCACTTCGTGCTTTCTTCTGCTGACGGGCTTTATAGAGATGCTGAATTCATTTTCCAGCAGGACTTGGCACCTGCCCACACTGCCAAAGGTCCAAAAGTTGGTTCAATGACCATGGTGTTACTGTGCTTGATTGACCAGCAAACTTGCCTGACCTGAACCCCATAGAGAATCTATGGGGTATTGTCAAGAGGAAAATGAGAAGATGAGAGACACCAGACCCAACAATGCAGATGACCTGAAGCCCGCTATCAAAGCAACCTGGGCTTCCATTACACCTGAGCAGTGCCACAGGCTGATTGCCTTCATGCCACACCGCATTGATGCAGTAATTCATGCAAAAGGAGGCCCAACCAAGTATTGAGTGCATAGAAATGAACATACTTTTCAGAAGCCTGACATTTCTGTTTAAAATATCCTTTTTTTTATTGATCTTATGTAATATTCTAATTTTCTAAGACACTTAATTTTGGGTTTTCATTATCTGTAAGCCATAATCATCAAAATTTCAAGAGATAAAGGCTTAAAATATTTCTCTCTATGTGTAATGAATCTGTATAATAGATTTTTTTTTTTTAAGATGTACCTGTATACTTAAGTAAAGTTCAAGTATATTTTTAAGTATACTTTATGTAGTAAGTATACAAATATCAGTGTACTAGTAGTATACTTGTAAGTGTACTATTTCAATACTCCTTGGGACTAAATTGGCCCACTTTCTAGTATATAAAAGTATACTTTAAGTATAACAGTAGTAAACTTTGAGTACACAACTAGTTTACGTCAATGTTTTTAGCTTGTACTACAATTATACTAAAAGTGAACTTATAGGTATACTGATAGTTTACTAATTAAATACTTGTAGTAGCATTTTAGTACACTTTGAAGTATAGTCTAAGTAAACTACTAGTTTAGTAGATTTATACTGAAAGTATATTCATAAATATTTTTAAAGTGAACTTTACGTCATACTTTAAGTATACTAATATGTCCCTATTAGGTATTAATTTGTATATATTTTGTTACATGAATATCTGAACATACAAAACATCAAAAGAAAGAACAGAGTATCAGCTTGTAAACAGAAACATTTTATTCTAGCTTCATGCACTCTTTTTTAAACACTTGAATGTGAGTAAGTTTCATAAATAAAAAAATAAAGAAATAAACACCATTTTGAACAAAAAGCTGAAAAAAAATACTGAATTGGATTCAAAATGATAATCAAAACGTAGATGGAGTCGATCAACACCCCAAAGCTTGACAGTCATTATTACCTCTTCATTGGTGACATTTTATTCCATAACATTACACAGTTTTGATGCTGTTTATGTCTGATGATCATGTTAGATTACACGTGGAAGCATCTGTTGTTTTGGTTTCTTCTTCGCTTGTGTTGTTTTGGAAATTCTGTACAGAAGATGTGTACTAGCGTCCCCTACCATATTACAATGAAAACACTGATTCTAGGAGCACAAGTATAGCTCAAATATATTTAGACTTTTTCTAAGTATAAGTCAAGTATACTTAAATGTCATTTTAAGTATATTTCTGAGAAGTACATAAAGCCCTTTTCTGAGAAGTACATGAAAAGTAGACTAAAAGTGTACTTTCCTATTTTTAGTTTAAAAGAAGTATACTAATAGCACACTTGAATAAACTTCTTTTTCATAAGGGTAGGCCCAAGAGCAGAACATTGGCCTCCTTAGCTATAACATTCAAGAAGTATCGGCCAGGCATAGGCGGATATCTTCAGTCAGTACTTTATTTTCCCAGCTCATCAAATGCCTTTGGTATGTCAGCTCTGGGTTGGCTCACTATCGGTGGCTGATCCCGTGCTTATCTGTTTGCACATGCCCATTTATTAATCTCTTTGCAAACCACCAGAGAGAATGCGACTCATCCCGGCGACCCCAAGTTTTTGTTTGAGGTAAATCCTATTTTCTTAATTGGGTCATTCAGTATCAACTCAACCAGAGGTCCCCGGCTCAAATTTTTGATTTTGCTAATATTTTTTCTAAAGACAGCCATATATAGTGATGAAAGCCAAATATTAAATGTGGATGAATATTTACTGAGTAATCTACTATTTTGTAGAGGGGGGTCAAAATGGCAATTGCATGGTGGGCGAGAGAGCTCAACGCGTTGCAAATAGAAAAAAAACACCTGCAAATTAAGAAAACAACTTCATCAATTTTACAACACACACACTGCAAATGCTCACAACACAACCAAATAAAGAAACGCACTGCAAATAGAAAAAAAACAACAAAAAAAAAACACCTGCAAATTAAGAAAACAACATCAATTTGACAACACGCACACTGCAAATGCTCACAACACAACCAAATAAAGAAACGCACTGCAAATAGAAAAAAAAAAACACCTGCAAATTAAGAAAACAACTTCATCAATTTGACAACACGTACACTGCAAATGCTCACAACACAACCAAATAAAGAAATGCACTGCAAATAGAAAAAAAAAACACCTGCAAATTAAGAAAACAACTTCATCAATTTGACAACACACGCGCTGCAAATGCTCACAACACCACCAAATAAAGAAACGCACTGCAAATAGAAAAAAACACCTGCAAATTAAGAAAAAAACTTCATCAATTTGACAACACGTACACTGCAAATGCTCACAACACAACCAAATAAAGAAATGCACTGCAAATAGAAAAAAAAAAAACACCTGCAAATTAAGAAAACGACTTCATTAATCTGACAACACATGCGCTGCAAATGCTCACAACACAAACAAATAAACACACTGCAAATACTCACAACACAACCAAACAAAGAAACGCGCTGCAAATAATATTCTGTATTTGGTTGTGTTGTGAGCATTTGATGTACCTGCTGTCAAATTGATGAAGACATTTTCTTGATTTGCTGGTACTTTTTCTATTTGCATGTGTTTGCTGAAGTTGCAGCGCATTGAGCTCTCTCGGCCACCATACAATTCTCACCTGAGATTCATAGCCAAATTACAAGGGGTAAAAATGACTTCAGAAAAATGGCAGCATCATAGTCGATTTGCAAAAAATGATACTTCTTTTTCTTTTAAAAAGGAATGTCTGAAGAACAAATAATGTTGAAACCAGACATGCATCTCATATAAACAACTGCATTGAACATACCTGTCTGAGTGCCATAAATATTATTTTTCCAACGTTTGTGTGCCTATAACTCAAGAAATATAAACCTCTTAAGACCCTGCGACCCCAATGCACATTATATTTTAGTGAATTTCTATACATGCCACAGACTATACATGCCACAGTTTTAAGTCTGGATGTCCTGTACAGAGCACATTCAGGGTTTTTCAGAGATACTAAATGATTGGATGTTTCACCATGACCATTCTCTCTCCTTGGTCTTCAAATATGTCTGATATTAATTCAGTGACACTCTTATGGAAATATGATAATATTTTGTAATTGTCATTTAAATCTGTCTAATTTTTAAACTGTGTGTCATAAATTAACATCTCAGGAAAATGTTATGGGGTTTCAAATCAAAATATGACTTTCTGTTACGAAACAGGACGTTGACTTCATACATGTCCTCATATGAGGACATCGGGAATAAAAGCATGTGTATTACGGATTTTGGGAGACATAAATGAATAGGGAAAGAAATTATAATTCAATATTCTATGAAATATTATATATTAATATAAAAATTGTGTCAATTATTACTCCCATTATTAAACCTCTTTTTTCATTACATATTGCCCCAAAAACACATTAATATGCAAATTAGATTTAGTTTATAGATACATTGTATATAATGAGAAAACCCGTTTATGGCCATTTTACAAGCGTTTTGCAGAAAGAAAAATGGTATATCAAATCATTCTGTTATAACATAGTTGAGAATCATCTTTATACAATGTTTGGTTAAAAAAAAAAAAAAAAATCCTGAAAACTAAAAATGTATTGGTGATTTAAAAAACATAGCATAACTCATGAATGAAATATCATTTTTAATTTTATTTTTATTTTATTTATTTATTATTATTATTTTTTTTAACATTTTTATTAATGCTCTAAACAATGTAAAGACATGAAAAAAAAAAAAAAAAAAAATTTTTCCTAAAACTTTTTTCTCGGGTCTCAGGAGGTTAAAGATATCACAATATAATTTTAGATTCTAGTTCTTAATTAACCTTTCATTTGGATTCTTCATTTTCAAGGCCCTACATCATTCAGTCTCAGAGATATGGGGATCTCAATGAGGCTTCATTCTCAGTCGAATATTACCTATTTTCAGTTGTTGAAAAAAGAAAAAAAAAGTTGGTCACTTTGTATACAGCTGATACTTATTGTATTTAAAGCAGCATGTCTGAAGAATAAGTAATGTTGAGACTAGGAATAGGTCTTGTTTCTGTCTATCAAAACAAGTGTATAGGACATACTGTACCTGTTTGAGTGTCATACTTCTTTTTTTTTTTTCACACCAAATGTGGTTTTCTAGCCATCACTGCTGACAATACAAATATGCAAATAATAACAGCAACCCAGGGTTTAGGAATGTACAGTGTTACACATCAGATTATGAATGACCAGGATTAATTGTTAACTCCAGGTAAAGTATGAACACTGTGAAACGTAAAATAAGATTACCCAGGATCCCATTTACCTGGGGGTTATAATTACCCAGGGTTAGTTGGCTTGTTCGACTTCATGCGGCGCCGCAAAGATCGGCTGCCGCCTGACAAAAGCAATGCATTCTGGTTAGAAAATTTGTCCGACTTTGATCGGCGCTACAGCCACCTTACGATCACATGTGCCATCAAAGTACCGCGAGAGGAAAACAAGACCAGCCGCCTAGATCAGGTGCTGCAGTTGCTCAAAACTGGCTGCGAAAGCCTTGATGACGACACACTTTATTCTCATTGGTCAGATTCTGTGATGACAAGCACGACATGTGTTGCATGTTTATTCTAACAATTCAATTCCAATAATGCTCACAAATCTGTGTTTTTATAACAGTAAAGCTTTTTTAGTGTAGTCGCACTGTTGTATTGAATCACGTTTATCAAAAAATCACTGATAAAAGCATATATACCCCCACTTTATTGGTATTAAAATAGTGTATGTTTATGTCAAACGTTATTCATGAACAGATGGCACTGTATTAAGCAGTATATAAAAAGTGTTTCTGTTGCTCATGAAAATGTTTCTGAAACGTCTGTGTATTTGACAAGTATTGCATTTATTTTACTTCCTCTGTGATAGAGTATGCAAACACTACCGGGAGCAGAAAGTGTACGACTTGACGTCTCCGCTTTTAATTCCGCCCCGACTGCAAGCAGCTACTCTTGCCAGCCGGTGGCAGGCTAGTGTGGAGAGTGGAGAGAAGGATGTGAATGAGTGTATGATTGATGCTACACTCATCAAACATAGATAGATAGATATATCTATAGTGAGAGACCAAACAAACAACACAACATATAAGTAATACAGTTTTTGCAGTCGCTGGGACACATTTCTCAATACTTGGGTCGCTTTATCAAAACTCTTCACACAGCGAGCATCAGTCTCTGTGGCTAAACTGCGGATCATTTGTGACCCTGGAGCACAAAACCAGTCATTAGGGTAAATTTTTTGAAATTGAGATTTATACATCATCTGAAAGCTGAATAAATAAGCTTTCCATTGATGTATGGTTTGTTAGGATAGGGCAATATTTGAAAATCTGGAATCTGAGGGTGAGCTCGTAAGTTTATTTACTTGTCTCATTAATGTTTAGCGCAATTGCCGTTGCTAGGAAACGCTTGTTTTGTTTGCTGAATGGAGACGTGCTGAAATCGCATTTGGTCTCGTACTGTATGGCGTACCTTGTTAGTGTCTGCGCTTGCGTGGCTATTTATTGTGATTAACAGGAAAGTGCGTCCAGCTGAATTCAATTAGTGTTTTGTTAGACGGGTATAAAAAAGGTTATTATACCGTGGCAGCCCTCGTGTAAAGACCATCGACTCTACCGAGCGATTCCACCGGACAGGGACACCGGCAAGGGATAAGTATCGATTTTCATTTATTCTCTTTCCTATTACTTGTTTCACTTCTCTTTCAGTTTTTATAACCATTTCTTACTTGTAAGTTTGGCACAGTTATTTTTTTAGGATTACTGTTAAACTAATGTAGTTTGATTTGTATATGTTATCTATTTTAATTTTAGTTACAGTTGTAGTTATGTTTGTCATTTTATTAGTTTTTTTTTCTATTATGTCTGTATAAGTTATTTATTAAGTTTTAGTTTTATTTAATTTGAGCTATTTTAGTACTTCAACTAACTACATGGAAATTAAATAATATTGAATTTATGGATGTGTGTGTGTGTGTATGCATATATGTCTGTGTGTGTGTGTACATACACGTAGGTGTTTTTGGTGTTTGGCTTAGTTTTATGTTAGAATCATTATTACACTCATACTTTTTGTTCTCTTAATATTTTGAATTGTTTGTAGCTTTATTTTGTTTTCATTTAAATGTTAAGTTTAGAAATTTTTTCATATGCATTTCTCATTTTTATTTAATTATTTATTTATTTATTTATTTTTAATGTGTGTGTATATATACTATTTATAAAGTTTTAGCTTTTAGTTTTGGATCAGTTTTAGTTGATTTAATACTACAATTGATTGTTTCTGTTGTCCTCATTTGTAGGTCTGTTGCTAGGTCTGCTAAATGACTAAAAGTAAAAGTAAAAGTATCTATCTATCTATCTATCTATCTATCATCTGACTATCTATCTATCTATCTATCTTTCTATCTATCTATCCTAGTAACATGCTAATCATGCTAGAAACATGCTAGTCACTTGCTAACGACATGCTAGTCACTTGCTAATCATGCTAGACACATGCTAGAAACTTGCTAATCAAGCTAGTAACATGCTAATCATGCTAGCAACATGCTAGTGGCATGCTAGTCACTTGTTAATCATGCTAGCAACATGCTAATGAAAGTGAAAGTGAAAGTCGTGACGTATTGTCAAGTATGGTGACCCATACTCGAAATGCTCTGCATTTAACCCATCCAAGTGCACACACACAGCAGTGAATAGTGAACAAACGCACACACACCGTGAACACACACCCGGAGCAGTGGGCAGCCATTGCTCCAGCACCCGGGGAGCAATTGGCGGTTCGGTGCCTTGCTCAAGGGCACCTCAGTCATGGTATCGAAGGCAGAGAGAGTGCTGTTCATTCACAATCCCCACCTTCAATTCCTGCCGGTGTGAGAATCGAACCGGCAACCTTCAGGTTACTAGCCCAACTCTCTAACCATTAGGCCACGACTTCCCCACTTGCTAATCATGCTAGTAACTTGCTAATCATGCTAGCAACATGCTAGTAACATGCTAATCATGCTAGAAACATGCTGGTAACTTGTTAATCATACTAGCAACATGCTAATAGTATGTTAATCATGTTAGAAACATGCTAGTCACTTTTAAAACTACTTTAAACTTCAGACTATTTCAGACTGAAAATGGTCAAACTTTTAATACTTTTAAAAACTTTAAACTTTAAAGAAACCCAGGGTGGTTGCTAGGGCGGTTTCTAGGGTACCCGGGGTGGTTGCTAGGGTGGTTGCTAGGGTAGCCAGGATGGATGCTAAGGTGTTGCTATGTGGTTGCTAGGGTACTTGGGGTGGTTGCTAGGGTGTTGCTATGCAGTTGCTAGGGTACCCAGGATGGTTGCTAGGGCCATTGCTTGGGTACTCAGGCTGGTTGCTAGGGTACTCGGGGTGGTTTCTAGGGCGGTTGCTAGGGTTCCCAGGATGGTTGCACCCTAGCAACCAAAGCACAAACAGGCATATCTTCAAATCTGAATGTCATAGAGACATGGGGGTAGGCTCATTTTACTCAGGCATCCAATCAGACTCTCAGGATCACGGTGAAGCTGCCAAGCCACGCCTTAGCAACCATTTAGAGCACCCTAGCAACTGATCACATAGACTGCCATTATAAAGGGCCAGATGGATATCTTTAGATCACAGTGTTGCAGAGACATGGGGGTGGGTGTTTTTAACTCGGGACAGCAAACAACCAATCATGAAGCACCACAGGCACTTTCTAGCCACACCCTAGCAACCATTATTGATGACCCTAACAACCCAAACCCAAAGAGGTGTATCTTCAAATCTGAATGTCATAGAAATATGGGGGTTTGTTTATGTCATTCATACTGACAAGCTGTCTTTGGAGTATAACCATTGGCAGCTGCCAAGCCTCTCCCTAGCAACCAAAAAGTGTACCCTAGCAACCGTCTAGCAAGACCTATATCTTTGCATCAGATTATCGTACAGAAATGGGAGTTGGTTCTTTTGACTCATGCTAGCAAACCGGAATTCAAACATGCTAGTCATGCTAGCAGTGAATAGCTACATGCTAATAGTAATTAGCTAAGTGCTAATTCAGGCTAAGAACATGCTAAGCTAAGAACTCTATAAAACTCCATAGTAACAATCTTTGACAACTAGCAACTGCCTAACAACACCCTAACAACCACCCCAGGTACCAAAGCAACCACCTTAAGTGCCCTATCAACCGCATAGCAATACCCTAGCAACATCCCCTAGTACCCTAGCAACCACCCTGGGTACTCTAGCAACGGCCCTAGCAACCATCCTGGGTACTCTAGCAACTGCATAACAACACCCTAGCAACCACATAGCAGCCATCCAGGGAACCCTAGCAACCACCCTTGCAACCACCCCTAGTACCCTAGCAACCACCCTGGGTACCCTAGCAACGGCCCTAGAAACTATTCTGGGTACCCTAGCAACCGCATAGCAACACCCTAGCAACCACCCCAAGTACCCTAGAAACCACATAGCAAAACCTTAGCAACCATCCTGGGAACCCTAGCAACCGCACTAGCAACCACCCCGAGCACCCCAGCAACCAGCCTGTGTACCCAAGCAACGGCCCTAGCAACCATCCTAGGTAACCTAGCAACCGCATAGCAAAACCCTAGCAACCACATAGCAACACTTTAGCATCCATCCTGGCTACCCTAGCAACCACCCCGGGTACCCTAGCAACCATCCTGGGCACCCTAGCAACCGGCCTAGCAACCACCCTGGGTAACCTAGCAACGGCCCTAGCAACCATCCTAGGGACCCTAGCAACCACCCCAAGTACCTTAGAAACCGCATAGCAAACACCCTAGCAACCACCCTGGGTACCCTAGCAACCACATAGCATCACCCTAGCAACCATCCCATTCACCCTAGCAACCACCTTGGAAACCCTAGAAACCGCATAGCAACACCCTAGCAACCACCCTGGGTACCCTAGCAACCGTATAGCAACACCCTAGCAACTACCCCAGGTACCCTAGCAACGGCCCTAGCAACCGTCCTGGGTACCCTAGCAACCGTCCTGGGTACCCTAGCAACCACCCCGAGTGCCCTAGCAACTGCCTAGCAGTGCTATGGAAAACACTCATACTGACCTAGCAACCGAGGGCCGAGTTTTGCCACGGCTAGCACCACTCACGTTTTCTTCAGGAAATGTAAATTCTAGTTAAGTTGGCTTGAAACAGCCAACTTACTGATCTACTATTTAAACTTATTATTAAGTTGGCTTGAATGATTAGAATGTTAATAGCATGTTGTTAGCATGATTAGCAAAGTTACTAGCATGTTGCTAGCATGATTCTAGCATGATTAACAAGTTACTAGCATGACGCTAGCATGTTTCAAGCATGATTAGCATGTCGCTAGCATGTTGTTAGCATGATTAGCATGTCGCTAGCATGTTTCCAGCATGATTAACATGTCGCTAGCATGATTCTAGCATCATTAGCATGTTATTAATATGTTTCTAGCATGATTAGCATATTGCTAGCATGATTTAGATTATAAATATTAGAAATATTAGATAGAGTGGAAGCTTAAATGAATTTAAATGGATTAGAAATAGTACATAGAAGCGAAGCTTAATTGAGTCGAATAAGCTTCAGTGTGTTTACATTTGAAAGTTTGACAGTTGGAGCTTGATGAGTCTTGGCTCATCTGAACATTCCGTCAATGTAAGTCTATGGGATTTTTCCCAGTTTTAATCGTACTTTTCATGAAAACCGTAAGCCGGATCAGTTAGAAAAGATATAGCAACCCGAGTCAGACCAGTCTGAAGGTCTGGGCCGAGTTTGGTGGTTGTAGCTTTAAAGGTCTAGGAGGAGATACATTTTAAAATTTGGTCTAAGAAGAAGAAGAAGAAGAAGAAGAAGAAGAAATTGAAGTTTATATAGGATTTCAGTAAGTTGGCTTTTTCAAGCCAACTTAATAAGTAGATCAGTAAGTTGGCTTGAAAAAGCCAACTTACTGATCTACTATTTCAACTTATTATTATTGTTAAGTTGGCTTGAAAAAGCCAACTTACTGATCTATTATTTAAACTTATTATTAAGTTAGCTTGAAAAAGCAAACTTACTGAAATCCCATCTAAACTTATTAAGTTGGCTTGAAAAAGCTAACTTACTGAAATCCTATATAAACTTCAATTTCTTCTTCTTCTTCTTCTTCTTCTTCTTAGAACAAATTTTGAAATGTATCTCCTCCTAGACCTTTAAAGCTACAACCACCAAACTCGGCCCAGACCTTCAGACTGGTCTGACTCGGGTTGCTATATCTTTTCTAACTGATCCGGCTTACGGTTTTCATAAAAATTACGATTAAAACTGGGAAAAATCCCATAGACTTACATTGACGGAATGTTCAGATCAAGCTCCAACTGTCAAACTTTCAAATGTAAACACACTGAAGCCTATTCGACTCAATTAAGCTTTGCTTCTATGTACTATTTCTAATCAATTTAAACTCATTTAAGCTTCCACTCTATCTAATATTTCTAATATTTCTAATCTAAATCATGCTAGCAACATGCTAATCATGCTAGAAACATATTAATAACATGCTAATGATGCTAGAATCATGCTAGCGACATGTTAATCATGCTGGAAACATGCTAGCGACATGCTAATCATGCTAACAACATGCTAGCGACATGCTAATCATGCTTGAAACATGCTAGCATCATGCTAGTAACTTGTTAATCATGGCAGAATCATGCTAGCAACATGCTAGTAACTTTGCTAATCATGCTAACAACATGCTATTAACATTCTAATCATGCTAACATGCTAGTCATTCTAGCAACATGCTAGTCACTTACTAGTCATGCTGGCAACATGCTAGTCACTCGCTAGTCATGCTAAAATCATGCTAGCGACATGCTAATCATGTTGGAAACATGCTAGTGACATGCTAGTAACTTTATAATCATGCTACAATCATGCTAGCAACATGTTAGTAACTTGCTAATCATGCTAAGAAAATGCTAATAACATGCTAATCATACTAACAACATGCTAGTCACTTGTTAGTCTCTTGCTAATCATTCTGGCAAAATGCTAGAAACATGCTAACAACATTATAGGAACTTGCTATCATGCTAACAACATGCTAGTCACTTGCTAACCATGCTAACAACATGCTAGTCACTTGCTAGTCAAGCTAACAACATGCTAGTCACTTGTTAGTTATGTAAGCAAAATGCTGGAAACATGCTAACAACATACTAGGAACTTGTTAATCATGCTAACAACATGCTAGTCACTTGCTAGTCATGCTAGCAACATTCTAGTCAATGGCTAGTCATGCTGAAACCATGCTAGCGACATGCTAATCATGCTGGAAACATGCTAGTGACATGCTAATCATGCTCACAACATGCTAGTGACATGCTAATCATGCTGTAAACATGCTAATCATGCTACAAACATGTTAATAACATGCTAATGATGTTAGAATCATGCTAACGACATGCTAATCATGCTGGAAACATGCTAGCGACATGTTAATCATGCTATAATCATGCTAGCGACATGCTAGTAACTTGCTTATCATGCTAGAATCATGCTAGCAACATGCTAGTCATTTGCTTGTCATGCTAGCAACATGCTAGTCACTTGCTAGTCATGCTAGCAACATGCTAGTCATGCTACAAATATACTAATCATGCTAGAAACATGTTAATAACATGATAATAATCCTAACAACATGCTAGCAACAGGCTAGTAACTTGCTAATCATGCTAGAATCATGCTGTAAACAAGCTAGCAACATGCTAATCAAGTTAACAACACGCCACTCACTTGCTAGTCATGCAACCAAACATGATTGTCATGCTAGCAACATGCTAGTGACTTGATAGTCATGCTAACAACATGCTAGTCTCTTCAGACTGATCTGACTCGGGTTGCTATATCTTTTCTAACTGATCCGGCTTACTGATTTTCTAAAAATTACGATGAAAACTGGGAAAAATCCCATAGACTTACATTGACGAAATGTTCAGATGAGCCAAGACTCATCAAGCTCCAACTGTCAAACTTTCAAATGTAAACACACTGAAGCCTATTGGATTCAATTAAGCTTCGCTTCTATGTACTATTTCTAATCAATTTAAACTCATTTAAGCTTCCACTCTATCTAATATTTCTAATATTTCTAATCTAACTCATGCTAGGTACATGCTAATCATGCTAGAAACATGCTAATCATACTACAAAAATATTAATAACATGGTAATGATGCTAGAATCATGCTATCGACATGCTAATCATGCTGGAAACATGCTAGCGACATGCTAATTATGTTAGAATAATGCTAACTTGCAACATGCTAGCCACTTGCTAGTCATGCTACAAACATACTAATCATGCTAGAAACATGTTAATAACATGCTAATAATGCTAACAACATGCTAGCGACAGGCTAGTAACTTGCTAATCATGCTAGAATCATGCTAGCGACATGCTAATCATGCTGTAAACATGCTAGCGACATGCTAATCAAGCTAGAAACATATTAATCATGCTACAAACTTGTTAATAACATGCTAATGATGCTAGAATCATGCTATTGACATGCTAATCATGCTGGAAACATGCTAGCGACATGCTAATCATGCTAACAACATGCTAGCGACATGCTAATCATGTTGGAAACATGCTAGCGACATGCTAGTAACTTTGCTAATCATGCTAACAACATGCTATTAACATGTTAATCATGCTAGCAACATGCTAGTCACTGGCTAGTCATGCTAGAATCATGCTAGCAACATGCTAATCATGCTGGAAACATGATAGTGAAATGCTAATCATGCTAACAACATGCTAGCGACATGCTTATCATGCTGAAAACATGTTAACGACATGCTAGTAACTTGCTAATCATGCTAGAATCATGCTTTCAACATGTTAGTAACTTGCTAATCATGCTAATAACATGCTAATCATACTAACAACATGCTAGTCACCTGCTAGTCTCTTTCTAATCATGTTAGCAAAATGGTAGAAACATGCTAACAACATTCTAAGAACTCACTAATCATGCTGACAACATGCTAGTCACTTGCTAGTCATGCTAACAACATGCTAGTCACTTGCTAGTCATGCTATAAACATACTAATCATCTTAGAAACATGTTAATAACATGCTAATAATGCTAACAACAAGCTGGCGACAGGCTAGTAATATGCTAATCATGCTAGAATCATGCTAGCGACATGCTAATCATGCTGTAAACATGCTAGCACAAGTTAATAAAGCTAAAAAGATGCTAGTCACTTGCTAGTCATGCTAGCAAACATGCTAGTCACTCGCTACTCATGCTAGCAACATGCTAGTAATTTGCTAGTCTTGCTAGCAACATACTAGTCACTTGCTAGGCATGCTACAAACATACTAATCATGTTAGAAACATGTTAATAACATGCTAATAATGCTAACAACATTCTAGCAACAGGCTAGTAACTTGCTAATCATGCTAGAATCATGCTAGTGACATGCTAATCATGCTGAAAACATGCTAGTGACATGCTAATTAAGCTAGAAACATGTTAATCATGCTACAAACATGTTAATAACATGCTAATGATGCTAGAATCATGCTGTCGACATGCTAATCATGATGGAAACATGCTAGCAACATGCTAATCATGCTAACAACATGCTAGTGTAGGAGATCCTTAAACGGACACACACATACATAAATGCAGACTCATTCCATAGGAATGAGTCAATCTCTGGTTTCACCTCTGGAAGTCATAAAAGTAACTAAGGATCCAAGACGAAGTGCTAATCTCTATCCCCCTTTGAGATCAGAACGAGCTAGAGAGTCAACTTCACCAACGGAGAACAAAGGAAACTTCTGGCGGGAAAGATACCAGATCCAGATGGTAAATGAACTTTGAGCAGCCTATGTATAAATTGACAAACTTATCAACGCGCGATGGATTTACAGTCGTAGGCCTGACTTAAACATATGCCAGAACTCCTCTCCCGGACACCTTCTGACCTCAGGAGTACTTGCGGCCCCTCCTCGGATGCATTCCTGAAAATGTGCCTTTTTCAGACAGACAAAGGAAACACGCAAAAGTGCGCCAAAACTCCAAAAGACAATATTCAAGACTTTTAAGTAATGAAAATGTATTCCCAAATTATGTGTGTTATGCCTTAGATATGCTTGATATGTTAGTAAAACATACGCGATGTTAATCTATCCATTATAAGGTCAGGACCATTCTAACCTATGTATTATAGGGTATGAATATGTGTGTGTGTCATGTTTGGTGTTAAACGAAAGTATATTTTATTTACAACAACTCTGTGTGGATGAAATGTAGAAATTAGGTAAATCCCGTAACGTTATAACGTTTATCAAGATTATTAACAAAACCCTGCAAGGATTTTCTGTCACGTGATTACACGGGCAGCTCGTTAATTTATGCAGAGAAATGGAGCCTAGGAAGCTGAGCTCCACCTTGCAACAAGCGGATTGGTACCCCAGCTCCAGGGCTGGCCTAAAGTGGCCTGCTTAAATTCTAATGTTCAACTAAACTCAAATGCTCTTTGCCATGGTTTGAAAACTGCTTCAACTTGTGCGCTCATATGCCGCATCAAACCATCACCTCATTCCAAAACTTCAAGCTCTTCAAGAAAACTTCTGCAACTGAGAAAGGAAAAGAAGAACTTCGAGCGCGTCTCATCCAGCCAGGAAACCCACCAATCACGCCCAGGGGTTTCCCAAAGAGACATCAGACAAACAACGCTTTGCCAGCCAATCAGCTGAACCTGGGGATTCCCTCAAAGAGACGAGAACGAGACTGGGCAGCAAACCTTCTAACAAGTAAAACAAATCTCTTATCTATTGTCTGAAAACGGCGCAAAGTTGTTGTTAATGGAAAGATAGAACCAAGCTCTGCTATGTTGACTTTCTGATAACCACCGAAGTTGAGACTTCCTTCATAACTCAGAATTCTGCATAACTCCGTCATTTGTGTGTGTGTAGTCGTATGTGTGTGTTTAGATGATTTAGTCTCATGTAATCTTAGAAGTAGCTCAATAAACTTATCTCATTGTATAGAGCATTGTCTGTGTTTTATATTTGATTCAGTTACTGCCTTGCGCTGTCGATACTTTGCTACCCTGCTCAAGTTTGATAAATTACAAAGCAAGATAAACAAAATTGTTAACATATACTGACTTTAATGTCTCGCTGGACGAGCCGTTAAAAGGTATAAATTATATGTGTTGATTAATAGAAATTAATCAAATCAATATCTATCTTTACGATGCAATTTCGTAAAGCCAAAAATTCAAAATAAAGATTAAATCATATCTAAGTTCCTAAAGTTATTACAGTTTTGGTGGAGATAATTTTGGGCAACACATACTAACTGTTCAAGTATAAAATTGACACATGCTGTTGTATTTGTTCTATTTTATCCGGAAGAATAGATCAAAGACAGAGAAAACAGTTTTTGCGCTACTGGGGACTTTTATTATGGCATGCCAGTGTGAATGAACTCAGAGTTATTGGTGGTTGTAACTGCAGTAAAATTAAAACTTTTGTCTGCCAAAGACAAAGTAAAAGAGAAACCCAAGCATGTTCCTTGTGTGTTCCTCTTAATAAGGCCTGTATAGTTTTGATTCATTAATGCGTGTTCCATTAGTGTGATCGAGCTATTTATCTCCCTGGCACACGAACTCAGGGTAGCTCCCTAAGCTTCGTTGCCATCCAAAATTCACTAAACTAGTGAAAGTGACGTTGACTCAGAAAGGAGTGTTCAAACGTTATGTTGTGGGAGAATTTTGATCAAAGAAAAGATTGTGTGATGATTATCCACGTGTGTTGTGTCTGTCAAATAGACTAACACGAAGGCTGAGATTCGCCGCTATCTCAGTAACATTATTATTATTAATTGCAGTAAAGCTGTTGATTAATTTGCCTCGCTCTAACAAGAGGAGAGTCTGAATAACTTAGTGCTTTTGCATGTTCTTTGCGAACTGCACCGTCAGTTCAAGAAATGCTCGTAAGTTTATTCCTTTGCTATTAGTTCACAGGCTACACCTGTGTTTGCGTCACCACGGTGACAGCTGTAAACCCAGAAGTTCCAAGAAACCTCTTCCTGGGTAGCTTTGAAGTGCGCATGCACGGTTCGCCAGCGCCATATTGAGCTATTTGTAAACAAACCTTAGCATTAGCCGAGCTTGCTAAAGCTAGCGCAGGTGCATTGCAGTCTATAAAGCTTGTAGCATTGCTAAAGGGCTAGTAGCTAGCATAGCATTTTGTGGTTTGAATTAGTCTGCGTTTGAATGCAGTGTCAGCGATGTTGAAGTGTACTGGGTCTTTGCTTTAACTCTGTCAGTCACACTAGTTCCTGTATCTCTCTCTTTCTGTTATAATCACTCATCCTTTTGGAAAGAACATGACAAATGTTGAATTAATAAGCTTTTGCGATTTTAAAGCAGGGTGTTAATCTTATTTGTTTAAAGTTGTCATTTCCCTTTCAGTTAAACACTGTGGTTTTATTGACAACTAACTTCGTCCTCATTTCTTTAATGACAATTTTGAGTAATTATAATTGCTCGTATTGACTTTAATGACATCGGGGAATATTGGTTTTGGATTTGGAACTTTAATTCAATTTTAATTTTAATTCATTCTCATAATTATTCACAGTTTCGGCCTCCATATTGTATTTTACTTATTGTAGGATACTCGTGGATTAAGTAATTGTAATTGCTTTAATGATTTTGATGACAAATGTCATTCAATTTTAATCATTAACTATCATTACCTTGAAATTTTAATTTCATTAGTAATTAATTAGGGTTGGGCTTCCCTAAGGCATTGATACTTAATTGATTAATTTAATTATAATTGCCCATGTCAGTTTTAATGTTGAACTCATTAAAATTTAAATTCTTAATTATAATTTTGAATTGAAATTGAAATTCAATCTACAAATAAGACTCTCCTCTCCTTGTCAGGCCATACTTTCGCTCAGTCGTTTATTTAATTACATCAGCTAAGACTTTTCATAGGGTTTTCCTTCGCTTAAGCCTGGTAGTATAGCGCTCCCCCTAGTGTTTGGTTGGTGCAGCGATGGTCGCCTTTACGGTGAGTTGCGGTGGACGAGTCACCTGTTCTGACGTAACCTAGTGCTGGCTGGGGGCTAAACCGAATATTTACGTTCTAGTGATGCAGGCGAGGGCCCGCAGTGGAGGCTCGGCATTTGTACACGCATGGGAAGAGTCAACAGAGGCTGGTCAACAATAGCTTGGGTACACCACCTTGTTCCTATTTTGTTCGCTCCGGCAAACAATTAGGCCAAGGCTTAGCCCATTCTCTTTGCGAGCCAGTCGTTGACGCGCCTCACCTGATAGGCGTGTTCGTGCCCCTATAGCCATGACTGTTTGAGGCCCATTGCAATACTGGCAGCGTAGTATTCAACCTAGCCTTACAAGAGCTCACTGAGTGCGCTCAGACGGAGGGCCCAGCCACCAAACTCCGACTGGGTCAGCCTAAACCCATCACCAAGCCTAGCGGATAAGAGCATCAGCCCACCTAGCTAGCGAAATCTCAAAAGGAAAAATTAGGGTCTTCTGTAATACTTAGGTCAGTTAGCATCTTCTGCTACCGCAGTAGGCCAACTCCTAGGGATAGCGACCCCACAGCGCCACCACCCTGTCAACCTTGTCATTTTTCTTAACATTGGGAGCAAAACCTCACTCTTGTTCTCTCTCCCTCTCTCTCTCAGCTGTCCTCCTCTGATTTGACTACTGCTGCTGGTTTTTGGGTTTGTGTTTGTGAAAGTCATAAAGCAGAGCATTTTTGAAACATTTAATAAATATTTGGGGAACAGGAACACTTCGTTTCAAAATTGTATGACATTTACTGTACCTTCCCTCCACATCCTGTGATCCTACCCAGCTTAGGCTCAAGCAGGTCAACTGGAAGACTGACAGGCGTCCATCAAACCTCGAACACGCGTCTAGAAACGCTTTGGTTGGTGAATGGTTGTCAATCCGACTAGCTGAGAAACCCACACTGTCATTGTTATTGTTTTCTTTAGCCCCGGAGGAAATTTCAATAACAATCACAGTCCTGGCATTGAGAAATCCTTTTCCAAACCCCTAGCTAAAATCACCCTTCTGAATTAAATTTAAAAAAAACTTTTTTTTTTTTTTTTTTTAACCAAAAGAGAAGAAAATTTAACTATACTTATTCTGTGACCAGAAAAGTGTATTCTTATTTGTCTCTCTCTCTTTCTACTGTAGCCTTAAACTTCTTCCCTTGAAAAAAAAAAAGAAGAGGGAAACTTTCTTTTATAGGAACATTGGAAGCATCCAAGTATTATTCTGTTCTTTGCTGAATACTATTCTGTGGTTTCCATTGTGTTTTGTGTTCCTCTTTCTTTCCCCAGTTCTCTAGCTGTGCTACCTGTGTGTGTTTACTAATTGTCCCCACAGAAATTCCAAATTAGAGGCACGCCTACCAGAGTACCACAGGCTCAGGGAACCACTTTCACCCGCACATTACACACTCAACATCAGCCACACCTGACATTGCACACTTACACCTGTATTCTGCCCTGCTTGTTTGTTTTTTTTTTTTTTTTTTTTTTTTTTTTGTTCTGTTCCTCCAGGTCTGTGTCAGGCTCGGTGCTAGATCTCCCTTGCCATGTCAAATCATGTCTTGCACAACAGACCCCGTTGGCCACTGTGAAGACCTTGAGACCTGGCTAAGTGTTGCAACAGACAGCCTCCTACCTCAGGCAGCTGAAACACTAAAGCAGCAGACACAGGACCAGCTGGATGACAACATAACGAGCCTCATGAAACAGAACCCAGGTCAGAACTACAGTCACAAAGAATTAGCCAAGATCACTGGCTCCTTAAGTCACACACTCATCGCCATCCTCAAGCTGAGCGACAGGCACGCCGCCCACCTCCAGTAGGAGCTGACACGTGCACAACGACGCATCGAACAGCTGGAACTGGAGGCTCAGGAACGAAGGGAAGAGCCAGATGAAGTGGAACAAGGCGCCTAGGAGGAGATCAACAGGCTAAAAGAGATGTTAGCAGCTGCTACACAGGAAATGGAACGAAACAGAGCAGACTACGCTGATCTCTCCAACAAGCTACAGTATGCAGAACAGCTACTGGAAAAGGCAAAGGCTGACTTCAGAGACAAGAACAGCCAAATTAAAGCCCTTGAAACTCACCTGAATGAGTCCAGAGACGAGATTAGCCGCCTAACACGACAGCTCAACTACATTAAAGATGAGTTCGACAGCATGAAAGAGGAACTCAAACATGCATATGAACTGCGCCGTGAACCGTCAAGAACCCGACGGGCACAGACTTCACCCCCGCCGAGCAGAACTGGGTCCCCTGTTCCTGGACTGGCATGTGAGCAAAAGGGGGAGGGGACCGTGCTAAAACAGTCACCGGCTCCCTCTGAAGAATCCTACCTCCCCTCTAAGCTAAAAGAACTTGCTCCAGCCAGCCACAGATCATCGCACGGCTTGGACCTCAAAGACCTCGACAAGCTCGCCAGGAACATTGGCAAATTCACTCGAAATGTGCCAGGTAGTCAGGAGATCAAAGAATATCTACAAGATGTTGATTTTCATCTGGAAATGAGACCCAGTGTCACCGACAAAGATAGACTGTATTTGATCCGAGCAACATCTAGCTCAGAAGTTCGTATTTTCCTGGACCACCAGCCGGCCCACATAAAGACTGATTATCACCTGCTCAGAGAAGCCCTCATTAAAGAGTTCTCCGACCCTGAGTCCGAACAAGGCCTAGTGGCTGTCCTTGAGACAAGAGAAGGACGTCATGAACCTCCTCAAGCATACTACAGCCGACTCAGACGAGCATATTTCGGAACTTGCAACGAACCTGACATGGAAGACGATCTAAACTTCAAAACTCTCTTCTTAAGAAACCTCCATCCCGGAGTAAGTCACCATCTTGGCGTTCTCGCATGTCCACGAACAATGAATGCTCAGCAGTTGCGAGACTTGGCGCAGAAAGCCTATGTCAAACAAAAGATGGCCTCAGAAAAGGGCGCCAAAACCCCAGCAGTTCTTGACTTCAACACTCAAAGTCAAGGGCTGGCTCTAGAGGGCACCCAACGCCAAGACAATGCCAAGCCGCCACCCAGAGAATGGAATGGAAGCTCGTCCAACAAAGAACGAGACTCCCACGCTGGTACCCGATCTAAACAGAGAAACAACCACTGAGAGGGACCACGTGGACGACAACTCTCACCTAGACGTCACTGGGAAAATTCATGGGACCAATCAAGACCGCATGAGAGTCATTGGGAGAGATCATGGAATCAACCAAGCTCATTTGGAAACTCAAAATCCAATGGAAACTCCAAGGGAAAACAACAAACTCACCCTGGAGCGACCAGCCCAAGGAATCGACGAAAGAATTCACAAAGATTCCAAGCTGACCGAGCTCAAACCGAATCCACACAAGAACAAAAGACACCTCCATGTTTCGACTCACAAGAACTGATGAAGATGATGATGAAAGAATTCTTCCAACGAAAGGAGGAGGATCGGAAGTGGGAAAAGAGAAACCAGATTCAGCCTGACTAGCGGCCGGAAGAGAAGGCAGCGACCAGCTGACCCAACCAGCCACAGAAAACAGCACTCCCTCACCTCACTCTCAGCGAACCGTAACTACCCTAACTTCAGATGGACACGAAAACCCACCTGAAAGCCCAGCAACAGATCAACACTCAATGCTCCAGATCACAGCAGCGTCCAACAAACACCTGCTGACGAAACCCCTCAAGTTCCTGAAAGTGCTGTCTTGGTCGTCTGCCACTCCTCCGACGAACATATCAGTCCTGACATCCTAACTGTTTCCTCCCAAACTCCAGTCCCTCAACTCCTAGGTAATCTCATCGAAAGAGGTATAGCAAGAAAGTTTTATCTCTCCATTATCATCGAACGACACATCAGAGTCGAAGCCCTTCTCAATACAGGGGCCGACATTACTCTAATGTCTACCGAACTCCTCGAAGAAGTCCAAGAAAGAGCAAAGAGGACGGACAGAACCCTCAAACTCCAGAGGTGTGAACTGAACCTCCAAGCATATTCCCACACGGGCCTACAACTAAAACATGTGGCCCCAATCCACCTAACGGTGGGATCAATGGATCTCATTCATCCAATATACGTCTCACCACTCAAGACGTATCCACTCCTCAACGGGAAAGATCTGCTTAATCGCTTCGAACCTCTAATAGACTTCAAGCACCTAAAGATGTGGACGCAAGTCCGCGAGCCTCTGCCCTTCCAGTCAGTAGACTCCAAAGAGTCACAGTGTCAAGCCACGGACACTGCCCCCCATTCACTGATCGGCGATGCAAGGTCAAAGCCAAGAGCAAGTTCAACTCCAAACAACAAGACCCAAGACCCCTTCCTCTGCTCATTGCAGGCGTCTGACTCAGACTCAGGTCTCTTTCAAATCATGACGGCCATAAATGTCCAAGACACACCAGTGCCTGATGCAGCATTAGCCCTGTGGGCTGAAAACTCAGCTATCAGACTAAAGCTCTTCAGAACATTGAAGCACAGGCATCTGAGCCTACCACACATCTCAAAGCACAGCCGCTTCTCCCTCAGCCCATGGTCAACAACCATGGCTACCTCCAAGAGCATCTGCGCTGTAGACATACGATGGAACAACAGACTCCTGAGTCACTACTTCCTCGTTGTCCCCAACCTACCTTATGACATCTACATTGGAGCAGACATCATGGTCCGTCTTAACGCCTGCGTCGACACAGTGAATGACGTCATATGGGCTCCACTATCACATCAACTGACAACTTCAGTCAATCTCAAGAACCTGCAGTCTGGTCAAACAATGCCAGACGCATGCGCCATGATCACGGAGCAAGAAGCCACGATACCTGCATATAGCAAGAGCATTAGCATCCGCCTCAACATGCGACCTGACCAAACGCTTAACAGTGAACTAGGCTTCTTCCACCCTTCCAGGACCTGCCTAAAGCTAGGACTGACCTTGGAAGCCACACCTCTCATTGAAATGTCATCTCGTGCTGTGTATGTGTTGTTCAACAACTGTACGGCCAAAGACATCAACGTGCCCAAAGCCAGTCACATGGGATGGCTCATCAACCAAGCGTTCCATGACTTTGAACTGATGGTACCTGTCATAGGCCCACTACCAGCCGAACTAATGTCAGATGAATGTGATGACACTGTAACCTTCACAAAGCCCCATGAGATCATCGCCATCACTTCGATTCTGCCAGTGTCCAAAGAAAATGTCTCCCGATCAGAGCTCACAGATGACACTCACCTTGCTGTCTACGCTGTCTGAACGAGGCGAATGCCCTCCACAGCAAGTTGGATCGTCAAGGACTCAAAGAGGTTCTGCACAAATACAAAGACTCTTTCGCAAAAGATTCCCTGGATTGTGGCCTGACCAACATCCACACGGTGCACATCCCGACAAACCCAAATGCGCCACCCACATTTGTGCGGCAGTATAAAATTCCAATAGCGTCATATGAGCCAGTGCAAGAAATTGTTGACTCCATGCTGGAAAAGGGGGTCATCCGGCCCTGTAACAGCACATACTCTGCTCCGATATGGCCAGTCCTAAACCCCAACGGCAAATGGCGGCCCACCATCGACTATCGCAAATTGAACCAGCAAGTACCCTTGTCATGATGGCCTATGACCCAGTTGGACCAAGAAATTCGAAAAATCAAAGACTCGACGATCCTTTCCACACTGGACGTCGCCTCCGGGTTCTGGACAATCCCTGTCCACCCCGATGACCAACACAAGCTGGCATTCACGTTTGGCAATCGACAATACACCTTCACACGGTGCCCCTTCGGCTATGCCAACTCACCAGCAGAATTCAACATCTTCTTGAACAAAGCATGCCCTGACGCCAGAGCCAGAGGCAACCTCGTCTACGTGGATGACGTCTTAATTAAAAGCTCAAGTGTGGAAGACCACCTCAAAGAAATCGATCACGTCCTAAACCAGCTGACAACAGCAGGAGCTAAGATCGCCCCTATGTCGGACTGCTTGTCGGAAGAAACAGCAACGAGCCACAGTCGAACCGCACCCAAGCAATCCAAAGCATAAAGACGCCGACTAACATCTCTGAGCTGCGAAGCTTTCTGGGAGTGTGCAATTACTCACGACAGTTCATCGAAAACTACGCTGACATCGCACGACCACTAACTTCGCTCCTAAAAAAGGATAAACCCTTCGTTTGGACAGAAGCCCAGGACACAGCAATGAGCCAGCTCAAACAGCGCCTGTGCTCTGCTCCGTGCCTGGCCTACCCAGACCCAGGAAAAGAATTCTGTCTGGATGCTGGATTCTCCAATCATTGCCTCAGTGCAGGCCTATACCAGCTCCATGACAAAGACAAGCAAGTAGTAGCTTATGCCAGCTTATGCCCCAGAATGCAAGTATTCAAACTGCGAAAAAGCGTTGCTTTGCACTGTGTGGGCTATCCAGCGTTTCTCTAATTACACCGGTGCTCAGAAAGTCATCATTGAAACGTGTCATCAGCCAGTTACCTTCCTCAACAGCCAACGAATCAGAGATGGCGTGGTAACCAATGCACGCATAGCTACATGGTTAATGACGCTCCAAGGACGAGACGTCGAGGCAAGATATGCCCAAAACCACAAATCATCGTTGGGAAACGGGTTAGCAGCGTGCCAAAACTGTTCAACGGATACGCTGTACACCTCAGCGGAACCTAAAGAACCATCACAACCTCAACTGACAAACTACAGGTACTATGAAGAGAATGTGTGCGCAGGCATGCCCACAGCATATGTCGATGGCTGCTCCTACAATCAACAGGGCAACTTAAAAGCAGGAGCAGGTGTGGTCTGGCTCAACAACGACCCTTACCCACCACAACAATTCAAATTAGGCCCTCACTCATCGCAATATGCAGAAATAGCGGCCATCCTCATCACCCTACAGCTGGCTGCCTCCCACAACATCAAAGAACTCTTGATATGTACCGACTCCAACTACGCCCGTCTAAGCTTCACATGCCACCTAGCCGGATGGAAACAAAATGGATTCAAGACAGCTAACAACAAGCCTGTCAAACATCAGGAACTCTTCCAAGCATGCGATGCCATTGTCACTGAACGTGACATGATCGTTTCTTGGAAAAAGGTTCGAGGTCATTCACGTCAACCAGGACAAGACAAAGACTTCAATGGCCAAACCGATGCCCTCGCCAAAGCAGGTGCATTACATGGAGAGTCCTGGACATTTCAAGCCCTCCCACCCAACCCAACTGTGACAGCCATAACCCGCCGCCAACACGCCACTGGCGTGCATACCCCCGCCTCCTCCCACATTGCCCTATCACCTCAGTTCGCTGCGGACGATCTCCTCACCCTCCAAGCTGCGGATCCGACACTGTGAACTATGGCAGCCCACATTTCTGACCCATTAACTCATCCAATTACCACCTCCGACCTAGCCACCTCCTGCGAGCTCTGCAAACTCCACTCAATCAAGCACATGCTGCATCTACGAGACG
Organism: Spinibarbus caldwelli; assembly: GCA_039654775.1. NCBI lineage: Eukaryota > Metazoa > Chordata > Actinopteri > Cypriniformes > Cyprinidae > Spinibarbus > Spinibarbus caldwelli. Next base: position 8,423,080 of record CM077226.1, on the reverse strand, counting down.
GTGTTCTCACATATGTCCCTGAGCCCCTCACTGCGCCAAAGCTCGTAGTCCCTCAGGGCCAAAGGGGGATTATGCTGACACATGCCCACGATGCACCATGCGCAGGACACCACGGAGCCAAGGCCACCTATGAAACACTCAAGCAAGTAGCATACTGGCCTGGCATGCAGCAAGACGTAGCGGAATACGTAAAAGGATGCCTGGTGTGTTGCCAGTTCCAACCGGCAAACCCAAACCACCGAGCACCACTACAACGGAAAGGAATGACCTTCCCATGGTCAGACCTCCAAATAGACTGGGTAGGACCCCTGCCACGGTCAACACGGGGTAACAAATACTTCCTCACCGTGGTTTGCGAATTCACAAAGTGGATAGAGTGCCTCCCAGCTCCCAATGATACAGCAGAAACGACAGCCTGTTAATGAACCACATCTTCTCAAGATTTGGACTGCCTTTAAGAGTCAACTCTGACCGAGGAACCCACTTCACCGCCGAAGTCATGCAGGAAGTATGGAAACTCCTGGGCATACAGGCCAAGCTTCATATAAGCCATCACCCAATTTCCTCAGGTCAGGTCGAACGGGCCAGCAGGACAGTGACAAGCATGTTGAAGAAGCATGTGTCTGCCAATCAAAAGGATTGGGATATCAAGCTTCCTCTGGTACTGATGGCCATAAGGGCCACCCCTCATCGGTCTACCAGAGTACCCACATTCGAAATGTTGACGGGGCGACAAATGACACTACCACTACACCTGCTGTACCAACCGGGTGACTTGAACCTCGTCACCGCTTACACCACTCACCAGTACCTGGAAGAGTTGCATCAGCACCTGAGAACGACTTTCGCCTTCGCCCAACAAAATCTCCAAAGAAGTGCAGAAGGTCGTAAAGCCTACTATGACCAAAAGGCCTCTCACCAGGAACTCAATGTCGGAGACAAAGTGTGGTACTACAGCTTCGCCCAACCGAGGCAGAACACTCCCCATCGCCTGTCAAAGAAATTCCTACCTCACTGGACAGGACCCCACGAGATTGTGGACAAGCTCTCACCTGTGGCCTACCGAATCAAAATCAGACAAGGCCAGAATGAGCCAGTCCTTCGATGGGTCCATAGGAATCAGATAAAGAGGCACCAAGGTTCCAACCAACAGGGAAAGGGGGAGAATCAAACCCACTGACACAGACCGACAATCCCATACTCTACTCCACACTAATGATGTCTGTCATTTTAAGGAAATACATGGTTTTGTTTCATTTGTTTTTTTTTTTGTTTTGTTTTTTACACAACACCTACACACGCTCCTCCACAGCACTGCTAGGACTAACCTCTAGTAGAGAGGAGTTACTCCACACATGTGACACTCATTTTACTCTCGTGAACTCAGTCAGTGTCCTTGGGTCTCTTTGTGTTTTCCGTTTGCTTTCTCCCTCCAATTTTTTTTTTCTCTTCTCTCCGTTTCCTCTCTCATTATAACTTCCTTTCACCTAGCCCCCTCATCAGGGAACTCCCTTAACTGATCCAGGGACCGATAGTAGGATTCACTCCCCTTCACCAGAAGTGTCGTAACCTGTAAAAGCCGTTGTTAACCTGCCGAAGCTACCCCACGGTCTCAAATTGAGGCAACTCAAGCCGAAATCGTCGGAAACCGATGGCTACTCAATACTCCTGCATGCACCGCTACCCTCACCTATGATCAACATGACACTGCCACTCGCATTATCCTACCCAACCAAACTTTATAGATTAATGTCCCTAAGGACTCAATCCTCCATATCGACGAGCTAGCGTTGTATCACCTTACCGACGACGAGTATCAGGCCGAACTCGAAATCTCAATTTTTTTTTTAACAGCATTCTTTCACCCTTGATCCAGAATTGGAAGAAAGGATCAAGGAGGAAGGAACGCAACTCATTGACTTGACTCCAGTAAATACAGCCTTAGAAGCTATTGGTCGCCTTCCGCCCCCTAGCGCACCAATCATTCAGTCTTGGTCTGCCGCTGACACAGCGCTTTGCATCTCTACTATTGTAGGATATGTTGTGACCTTGACGCTGGCCTTCCTCCTGCACAAGCGAGTGAACGCCGTACAAGAGTCTTTCGACAAATGCACGTCTGGCATCCCCCGCATTTTCCGACGTGATAAAACTGACCAAGAACCTGAACCGGAGAACTCAACAAACCTGATTGAGATCACGCTTATACCGCCTCGTCGAACCACGGACAATTAGATCAATAAGTTACAATTACAAATTACCAACAACCCTGAACAGTACGCCCCTACATCGATTGAAGTGTTCCTAACCCAGTTATCCCAAATTACCCAAGTCCTGCACCGGAATTCAGTCAAGTGATGGAGATGTTGTTTGTGTCTTGTGTGTCCTGTTCTCTCTGCCTCTTGTTCCAGTGCCTGCCGACGTTCGCAATGGGAACCTCACCAAGCAAAAGGGGGATGTGTAGGAGATCCTTAAACGGACACACACATACATAAATGCAGACTCATTCCAGATGAATGAGTCAATCTCTGGTTTCACCTCTGGAAGTCGTAAAAGTAACTAAGGATCCAAGACGAAGTGCTAATCTCTATCCCTCCTTGAGATCAGAACGAGCTAGAGAGTCAACTTCACCAACGGAGAACAAAGGAAACTTCTGGCGGGAAAGATACCAGATCCAGATGGTAAATGAACTTTGAGCAGCCTATGTATAAATTGACAAACTTATCAACAAACGCGCGATGGATTTACAGTCGTAGGCCTGACTTAAACATATGCCAGAACTCCTCTCCCGGACACCTTCTGACCTATTGGCTGAAAACGGCGCAAAGTTGTTGTTAATGGAAAGATAGAACTAAGCTCTGCTTTGTTGACTTTCTGATAACCACCGAAGTTGAGACTTCCTTCATAACTCAGAATTCTGCATAACTCCGTCATTTGTGTGTGTGTGGTCATATGTGTGTGTTTAGATGATTTAGTCTCATGTAATCTTAGAAGTAGCTCAATAAACTTATCTCATTGTATAGAGCATTGTCTGTGTTTTATATTTGATTCAGTTACTGCCTTGCGCTGTCGATCCTTTGCTACCCTGCTCAAGTTTGATAAATTACTATTTTGTTTGTTTTATTGTTGGCCACAAAGCAAGATAAACAAAATTGTTAACATATACTGACTTTAATGTCTCGCTGGACGAGCCGTTAAAAGGTATAAATTACACGTGTTGATTAATAGAAATTAATCAAATCAATATCTATCTTTACGATGCAATTTCGTAAAGCCAAAAATTCAAAATAAAGATTAAATCATAGCTAAGTTCCTAAAGTTATTACACTAGCGACATGTTAATGATGTTGGAAACATGCTAGCATCATGCTAGTAACTTGCTAATCATGCTAAGAACATGCTAATCATACTAACAACATGCTAGTCACTTGGTAGTCTCTTGCTAATCATGCTAACAACATGCTAGCAACTTACTAGTCATTTGCAATCATGCTAGCAACATGCTAGTCACTTGCTAGTCATGCTAACAACATGCTAGTCACTTGCCAGTCATGCTAGAAACATACTAATCATGCTAGAAACATGTTAATAACATGCTAATAATGCTAACAACATGTTAGCGACAGGCTAGTAATGTGCTAATCATGCTCGAATCATGCTAGCGACATGCTAATCATGCTGTAAACATGCTAGCCACTTGCTAGTCATGCTAGCAAACATGCTAGTCACTTGCTAGTCACGCTAGCAACATGCTAGTCACTTGCTAGTCACGCTAGCAACATGCTAGTCACTTGCTAGTCATGCTAACAACATGCTATTCAGTTGCTAGTCATGCTTGCAAAATGCTAGAAACATGCTAGCAACTTGCTAATCTGTCTGTCTGTCTGTGACTATATGTTTTTTCTGTTAAATTGTATGGTTATCAAAACTTTTAAACTTAATCATAACAGAAATCAGAAACCTCATTAAAGTCCCCACCCAAAATGAATTAATGATAATGGATATTTTACCTTTAAAGATGTTAATTTAGAAGTTAAATCTAAAGAGGCAAGTATTAAGACTGGATCTGTTAAAGCCATAGACATTTGTAAGAGTAACAATGGTTTCACCAAACTGAATAACAGTTATTAACCACCTGCCTTCATTCGAACAATGTGATTCAAGTACAGTGTTATTAAAGTGTGGATTAAATAAAGTCATACCCCAGCAGAATTATTAGAACCAGGACAATACGTAATTTTGCTCCCCCACTGATTTGACAAGAAAGATTCATCTTTCAAGTTTGAATGTGATTCCTGCAAAAAGTAGACATCTCTGTTTTTCAATTTACAAAAAAGAAATAAAGCTTTACGTTCGGTTAAGTCTCGGATTCCCCTATCATTGAGTGAAAAACAAGTCAACTTAAATGTCATGAAAGAACGAATAAGAATGTATAACCAAAAGCTATATTAGTAGTAAAACTAGAACTTCCTTTACAAAATAAGATAAAGAAAAGAAAGACGAGTGCAACACTTGTCCAGACCTCCTCACAGTAAAATTAACCATCTTTCCATTTCTCTAGGCTAGGATGGAACCCTAATAAATAAAATCCAACAGGATGACAAACCTTTGTATATTAGGTATTATGACAACTAAAGAGTCACTTAAATGTTGTCCAGTCATTTTCTTCCCATCGATGACAGCTGTTGAACCCTGAAACCCTGCGCGCTTACCTTCCAGTGTAGCTTGATTGGTGAGTGGCCACAGATTGTTTTGAGCTTCCCTTGCACGTTGTGTTAAGTCTTCTGTTATCCTGATATTTTTTTGTTTGAGGAGTTCGGAACGATTCGCGTTGGCCCAGATGCAATCACGGTGCATGCGAGATGTAAACTGCACAATGATGCGATGAGGTTGAGTGTAGGGGTGTGCAGCGGAGCCATTATTTGTATCTGTATCTGTGACAATCTCAAAATTATTTATATCTGTATTTGTATTCGGATAGATCCGGAAATGGGTGTGGCTTAAACCAGAAGTTCGTCAAATTACATGAAAATACCATTTTAAATGGAAATCTGTTCAATTCTTAGTTTTCATTTAACAAATATGCCTTGTATAACTAAATAAAGTAAACTTTTTTATTATAATTATTACATTGTAAATATCTTCTATTTAAAACTTTATCAAAAAAGAAAAATAACTTTATTCTTCTTATTTTCCAGTGAAACTTTGTGTACAAATTTTTCAAGAGACAATCATCCACAATCTTAAATAAGAGCACTAGTAGAAAAAAAGAAGCTGGGAAAAAAAAAATAGAAATGGAAAGAAAGTGTTCAGTAGCATACTCATAGCAGATTGACTATAAAGCTAACTTGAACTTTAAGTAACTTAGAGATCATGTGTTTTGCGGGAGTCTGTAATCATTTGAGTATTTTATCAACAGAGTGCAACAAATCATTTGGACCCTCCAAAAACCTTGATCAAACATCGCTTTTCTTCGTCTTGTATAATTAAATGTAATGCCATTCACGAAAAGGGCTAATGCAATGCGTTTTTACAGTTGGATTTCGAAAAGGTTTGAAGTTAGGACCGTTTTTATGATATTTTTTGTCGAGTTAATATAACTCCAGACAAAGCTCTGATTTCTGTGAGACGCGCATAGACCCCAACGCGGCTATTGATTTGCGCTCATTTCATTCATATAGGCTATAGTTTACACTCATTCACTTCACACATCCAGGCCCATAGCCAGCTATGAGGTCCAGATCTCCATAAATGTTTCATGTTCAAAAATAAAATTTGAAAGCATGAAAAATTATTTAAAATCATGTCACTGAATAAATTCATGTGGCTGACTCGCAGCAGCTGCGAAACGCAGGAGTGAAGGAGTTTGGCGCAAGTGCAGCCTCCTCTCCATTCCGCCATGTTGCCAGATCTAGTTATTAAAAGTGTTACTGGACTTGTTTTAATACTTAACGTAACAGTGTTAATAAAGTAATTAGGGCATTAATAAAGTGGGAAGATGATGGTTGAGGTTAGAGATTCTGTATCCTATTTGCAAAACACAAGATTTAAACTTATTTCGGTGCATTTTTCAGGAGAATGGTTGTGTTTTTTTTGTTTTTTGTAGCAATATCTGGCAACACTGCTTCTCCGGCACTGACAGTCAGCAATCAAAAAAGGAGCGCGCGGATAGTTTATTGCTGAGGAGACCACATTCGTTACACAAACGCAATGATCAAAAAACAGCATAAAACAGCAAAAACAGCATTCTTCCATCTTAGAAACATTGCCAAGCTACGAAACATGTTACCTGTTTCTGATGCAGAAAAGCTAGTTCATGCATTCATGACCTCTAGACTGGACTATTGTAATGCACTGCTAGCTGGTTGTACTGCATCTTCAATAAACAAGCTACAGGTAGTCCAAAATGCAGTGGCAGTGTCCTTACCAGGTCAAGAAAATATGATCATATTACCCCAATTTTACAGTCTCTGCACTGGCTACCTATTAAATTCCGCATCAGTCACAAAATATTATTACTTACCTATAAGGCCCTTAATGGTTTAGCTCCTGCACACCTAACTAGTCTTATACCACGCTACAATCCATCACGCTCCCTGAGGTCGCAAAACTCTGGACTTTTGGTAGTACCTAGGATAAGAAAGTCAACTAAAGGAGGTAGAGCCTTTTCACATTTGGTTCCAAACTCTGGAATAGCCTTCCTGATAACGTTCGGGGTTCAGACACACTCTTTCTGTTCTGTTCTAGATTAAAATCACATCTCTTTAGCCAAGCATTCACATAATGCATCTCATAATATTGTACTGCAGTTATATTTGATCAAACACACATTATTGTTCTTTAGCTTGGATTGAACAAATAATTTTTGCTTGGTTGGAACAGCAGCTACACTAATTATGTCTCTATTTGTTTCTCTGTTTTTTTTAGGATTTACACAAGCTTCAGTCTGGATCCAGAACACCTGAGAAGAGATGATGCCAACCCCTCAGAGGACCTCAGATGATGCCTACCCTCAGACAACATACAGAACTACCAAATTTCGCCATAAGTTAAATATATTAAGTTTCTACAATATATAAATATATTGTAGAAACTTAATTTCCTGTAAAGCTGCTTTGCAACGATTTGTATTGTGAAAAGCGCTATACAAATAAACTTGAATTGAATCACCATGATATTATCTGTACGAAACTGTGTCAAACTCTATCAAAGCAGTACTAGCCATTATTATTGCACAAATCTTAACCGCAGACCTCACTAGCTGTTCCAGCAAATATGATTGTGTCTGCCGAATATTTTTTCTGTTATTCGGATAAATTCATTATTCGTTTTGAAGCCATTATCTGTGCCTTTCCGAATAAGGTATTCGGCTTCGGGCACATCCCTAGTTGAGTGAGTCTTTTCTTGCCAAACCTGTGAGCTACATCGATGGAAGACTGAAGAACATCTGCCAGACCTGGTGAAACAAACCACCATTTTTACATTTTCACCTTTCTCTTCAGGGCTTACCAGTGATCCTATAAGGTTCCACCACCTTTTGTAAGCCTCTAATTCATCCAGCTTTTCCCAAAGTTGTTTGTTTTCAGTCTTTAGGGATGTAAGTTGGTCCTACATCTCACTAGAATTGGTAACAGCGAGGTCAGCCTTGTCAGAAGTCATGTCCATTTTAGATCAATTTCAATTGTGAAAAAGTCTTTATGAATTGAAACACTGACTCCTTCATTGATTGATTGTTTTTTTTTTGTTCAAATGAATATAGTTTTTAAAAAGATTTAAGCAATGAACATTTTGTCAGAACCACTAGTAAATTAAGTTATTTTGTTTAGTTTTATAATCTTTTTTTCTTCAGAATCGTGAGAGAATCGTGATCTCCAATTTATAAAAAAAAAAAAATAAATAAATAAAAAAACACAAAACAAAACAAAAAAACCCAGTGATTTTCAGTTTATCCAGAATAGTGCAGTTCCAGTTTACATGTTGTTTATTACTGCATACTGCGGGAGGAGCGGGCACAGGAGCTGGAGCCGACACTGGAGCGAGAAGTTTAATTTCATAAAATACAAGTACAAGTTTGTGCTTTTCAGTTGAATAAAAGAATATTTTTCCCTATATATTTCATTATTGAGGATTTCTTTAAAAAAAAGTCTAAAAATCTCATCTCGTCTCATTCTTGTGAACCCAGTCTCATGTCTCGTTTCGTCTTGTCTCATGGGATAAGTGTCTCGTCACACCCCTAGCTTTCAGTGATTGAGAATATTAATTTTCTCAGCAGCATGAATAGCATTTCTATGTTGCGAATTTAATTTGGTCACAATTAATAAAATACACCAGCACAGTTAAATCAGATAGCAATGCAGCAATAATTTTACAGCATAGTAGCATGCAAGCAGACACTGCATTAAAAAAAAAAAAAAAAAGTTACTGTAATGACTTGCTGAAAACCATCTTGGAGCGAGCCACGCTTGCAGCTATTGATTTGATCATACAATACAACTTATTGTTCTTAAAAGGCATACTAATATTTGAAACCATGAAAATAAGTGTGTCATGAAACGCTGGGGACAAAGGAGCAAGGAGACAAGGATAATCTTGAACAACACAGTATGTAATAATAATCTAATAGAACAAATGATGTAGTGAACACAGGAGACAAAAATCACAGGATGACATATAACCGTGAGCAAAGGACCGGGGAAGAACACAGGACTTATAATCAGGGAATGTAATCAGGAAGAACTGAAACAGGTGGATTAATTAATCAAAAACCATAGAAACTAATAAACACGGGAAAATGTGGAAACAGAAACCGAACCAAAACAGATCATAACCATGACAGTCACTCCCCCCTCCCGGAAGGCGCGTCCCTCACCGTAACAGTTCCACCGGGGAGGGGGGGTGAGCGCCCTGGAAGCTGGTGCAGGACTGGGACACGGGGGAGGCCTCCAGGGCAGATCAGGCAATCCAGGGAGACATGGCAGATCAGGGGACTCGGGAGGCCAAGATGGCCTGGCATATGAAATTCCACCGGGGAGGGGGGGTGAGCGCCCTGGAAGCTGGTGCAGGACTGGGACACGGGGGAGGCCTCCAGGGCAGATCAGGCAATCCAGGGAGACATGGCAGATCAGGGGACTCGGGAGGCCAAGATGGCCTGGCATATGAACCCCCCCCCCCCGGTCTTTTAAAGCCCGGAGGGATTCTGGAGGGCGTTCAGGAGGAGCGGGCAATTGAGGGCGCTGAGGAGGAGCAGGCACAGGAGGGTGCTCAGGAGCTGGAGCCGACACTGGAGCGAGCTCTGGGGCTGGAGCCGACTCTGAGGTGAGGATGAGGGCTGCTAGCAGTCTTTTCCTCCTCATCTCCATCTTTCGGTTGGGGGTGAAGTGGGCAGCTGGCGGGCTTGACGTTGTCGGATGGTGGGCTTGACTGAGGAACAGCTGACGGGCTGGATGGCGGCTGGACACTCTCCAGACACCGGAGGATCCCTTCCTTCCAGCTCAGTCCTGTGGTGTCTGGGAGGTCCACGGGTCGATAGTAATTGGCCCCAATCCAGAACAAAGAGTTGAGCGTCGCGTCATCCAGTGCCATACACACGGCGAGCCAGCAGAACTCCTGCGCATACTCCACCAGTGGGAGATCTCGGCAGGCCAGGGCGGAGAACTGAGCGGCGGTTTCCATAGTGAAAAACAGGGAAACCAAAAACTTTCAAAAAACGGAAAAAAAAAACGGGGAAAAGGGACTCCGCTTACTGATTTGTTGGGGTTCGCTGTTCTGTCACGAAATGCTGGGGACAAAGGATCAAGGAGACGAGGATCATCTTGAACAACACAGTCTTTAATAATAATCCAATAGAACAAACGATGTAGCGAACACAGGAGACCAAACACAGGATGACATATAACAGCAAACAAAGGACTCGGGAAGAACACAGGACTTATAAACAGGAAACATAATCAGGAAGAACTGAAACAAGTGGAGTAATTAATCAAAAACCATGGAAACTTATAGACACGGGAACTCAGGTAAATGTGGAAACAGAAACCAAACCAAAACAGACCATAACCGTGACAAAGTGAACAGCTGCCTTTTAGCCAGAATTATTTCTGGGCACATGACACTTCCACTACAAGGTTTACAGCGATCTATGCTTTTGTTGAATACTATGTTAGCTTATTTAAAGGGTAAGAATAAAGGTAAGTATTTCCATTGCAGTAATGTTGACGAATGACAACTCTTGAATGACAAATTTAAAACTATTTGCTCAGGTCACTGAGCCTGAGTCTGGTGGTTGCTGGGGTTTACTTCATCTGTCAGCCTACAACGTGATTCCTGTTTGTTAATGGCACACATAATGCGCATTTCTATCTAGGTAAGTTTGAGCTATTGGCTCAGACACACATACAAGTATCTCACAAAAGTGAGTACACCCCTCACATTTCAGCAACTATTTTATTATATCTTCTCAAGGGACAATACTATAAAAATGACACTTGGATATATTTTAGAGTAGTCAATGTGCAACATGTATAGCAGTGCACATTACTTTGCTCTGAAAATAACTCAACATACAGCCATATTGTCAAAATAGCTGGCAACAAAAGTGAGTACATCCTAAGTGATAACAGTTATATGTCGTTTAACCATGCAAAGCCACATTTCATATTCATCATGTACATGTTTTTGTCTGCTAAACAGGACTATACAAAATTGTGTATCTTGTATTAGAGCAGTTAAAATTTGGTGCTTTGAGTACAATTCTCTCATACTGACCACTGGATGTTCAACATGGCACCTCATGGCAAAGAACTCTCTGAGGATTTGAGAATTAGAATTGTTGCTCTCCACAAAGATGGCCTAGGATATAAGAAGATCAGTAACACCTTGACACTGAGTTACAGTACAGTGGCCAGTATCACACAGAGGTTTTCCAAGACAGGTTCCACTTGGAATAGGCCTTGCAAAGGTCGATCAAAGAAATTGAGTCCTCGTGTTGTGCATCAGGTGCAGAAGCTGGCTTCAAAAAACATATGCATGAGTGCTGCCAGCATTGCTTTAGAGGTTGCAGAAGTGAAAGGTCAGCTTGTCAGTGTTCAGACCATACACCACACACTGCAACAAGTCGGTTTGCATGGCCATCGTCCCAGAAGGAAGCCTCTTCTGAAGCTGGCTCACAAGAAAGCTTGCACACAGTTTGCTGAAGACAACCTGTCCAAGAGCATGAATTACTGGAACCATGTCCTGTGGTCTGATGAGACTCAGATAAACTTGTTTGGCTCAGATGGTGTCCAGTGTGGTGACGGCCTGATGAGGAGTACCAAGAAAATTGTGTCTTGCCTACAGTCAAGCATGGTGGTGGTAGCATCATTGTCTGGGGCTGCATGAGTGCTGCTGGTACTGGGGAGCTGTGGTTAACCCCCTGGGGTCTGAGGTGATTTTGTGGCCCTTGAAATGTTTTGACATGGCCTGATATTTGTGCTTATTTCAGCTACTTAAAACATACTATTGACCAACATGTAATTTGTTTGTATTCAGCACAAACTGTGCTACAATAATATGTGACCCTGATGGATGTACATGTTTGCATTTTTTAGAAAAAAAAATATTATGCGTGGTTAGTAAGTTTTGGGGGAAAAAATGTAGCTGAAATAAGGCCATAAAACCCACACTAAATAGTTCTGAATAAGACTTTTGAGTAATTAGTCTTGTAGGCTAGAATATTTACTTCAAAATTATGTGAAAATCATTCTGCTTACTCATTCACAGAAAACAATATATTGATTTAAATTTTTAAAGACATGTTTTGTGATTGAAAGCCAATATGCGAGGGAGTGGCAATGGCCCTGAATATTAAGTGATTCTCCCCTGAGAGACAAAGGGCCCTCCCCTAATGGCCCATCAGTGTGACTGTGACTTTGAGGCAGGTAAGACAGAATGTGAGGAGACTGAAAAAATGGGTTGTTTAAATTATTTGTATTTTATTTACAACACAGTATAATCAAAACTTACATAATGAAGGTCAAAGACACATTGTGCACACTGACCACGGAGATGTGAACAGACTTTGAGTTATTCCTGCAACAGATTCTGTCCAACAAGTGAAACAAGTAAATCATACCTGATATTTACGTGTGTTATTTAAGTGTTTCTGCTTCTTTCCATGGATTCAAGAAGAAAAAAACATAATCAGTAGTCAAGGAGCTTGTTTTACCATAGAATATCAGTGTAGTTGAACATCTGATGTTGGTACAGCGCTCTCAGAGGAAAACAGTTTGAAGAAAGTCATCAGGATTCATCTGTGGTTCAGGTACCTCATTCACTAAAATACAAACAACCAAAAAACAACAACAACAACAACAACAAAAACATTTGTGAGCATGTTAATATCAGGAGCATCTGTAGGTTTTGTAGCCATAGACTCACGCATGCTTTGTATTATCATTAAAAAAAAAAAGACATTTTATATCTGAGAAACTAATTATTATTGTTTAGCATGTTATTAAAATCTATTTCTGAACAGAGTAGGCTATTAATAATAAACATGTTCTAAACATACTTAGACTCATAGCATTGATCATGTTACAGTGTATACTCATATTACTTTTATTGTTTTATATAGAGCATGAAAACATCATCGCGCCGTAATCAATTTAAATACAATGAATTGCCTTTCATATTCAAAATGTTTTACACGATTTCAAACATTGTAGTCAGGAATTATAGTTTGGGAAAAACCCAACTATGATTTTGTTGTCATATAGCCTAGTATGTATGGTTTTATAGTAGCCTATGATATGATTCTGTAGCCATAGACTCACACATGCTTTGCACTATAAAAAAGGATATTTTACATCTGAGAAACTAATTATTATTGTTTAGCATGTTATTAAAATCTATTTGTGAACAGAGTATTAGTAATAAACATGGTCTAAACATTCTTAGATGCCTAGCATTCATCATGTTGTAGTTTGGGAACAACCTAACTAGTAAATGTGTTCTTGTTTATGTCACAATAACACGTTAACTAATGCAAAAAAGAAACATTACTTACTCATCAGATTGATCTCCTCTACTCGATGAAATCTTGTTCTCCTTTTGAGGGAAATCCAGCCTTTACTCAGCGCGTCTTCTTGCAGAAACGGACAGTAGCCGCGATGAACGAACTCCTCACGCTTTGTTTATATTGGGCGTTTCGATGCGCACGTGTCTCACGTGGATATTTACATATGAACGGCGCGAGCCGCGAGGGGGCGGGATTGCATTAAAGATAATGAGTTAGACGGGAAAGACTGAACATCGTGTTGGTTTCATACGGATTACTTTATCACAGAATATTTGTTTTCGATAAGACTTGCTTCATTTAAAAGTAGACACTTCAAGCTTTCTATAGATATAACTCCCATGTCTCTATGTTGAGATTTCGCCGAGTTACAGTTCATTTTAGTGACGCGTTTCTAAAAGCAGCTCGCGGAGACGGCGAAGACAGAGAGCGCACCCTGTTTGTTTTCTTTATTTTCCAAAACCACAACATTTTGTTTTTATTGTGAGTGTACCCGAAAAAAAATAGATTCTTCAAAGTTTCAATTGATGTATAACACTTATCTGTATGACCAAAATCGACGGAGTATTTTTAGTGTCTTTCACACTGATAAGAAAAAAAATGAGCCTGTCTCGCCGGCGAGACGGCCGACCCCAGGGGGTTAATTGAGGGAAACATGGATTCCAACATGTATTTTGACATTCTGAAGCAGAACATGATGCCCTCCCTTCAGAAACTGGGTTTTCCAACATGATAATGACCCCAAACATACAACCAAGATGACAACTGCCTTGCTGATGAAGCTGAAGGTGAAGGTGATGGAGTGGCTAAGTATGTCTCCAGACCTGAACCCTATTAACCACATGTGGGACATCCTCAAGTGGAAGGTGGAGAAGCGTCATGTGTCTAACATCCAGCAGCTCCATTATGTCATTATGGAGGAGTGGAAGAGGATCCCAGCAACAACCTGTGCACCTCTGGTGAATTCCATGCCCAGGAGGATTAAGGCAATGCTAGATAACAGTGGTGTTCACACAAAATATTGACACTTTGGACACAGTTTTGAAATGTTCACTTAGTGTGTACTCACTTTTGTTGCCAGCTATTTTGACAATAATGTCTGTGTGTTGAGTTATTTTCAGAGCACAGTAAATCTACACTGCTATACATGTTGCACACTGACTACTCTAAAATATATCCAAGTTTCAATTTTATAGTATTGTCCCTTGAGAAGATATAATAAAATAGTTGCTGAAATGTGAGGGGTGTATTTACTTTTGTTAGATATTGTAGTTATTTAGGTCATTAGTTAAATAAACCTAAGGGTACATCACCCAGGTTCACATTGCTAAGCCACTAGTTTAAGCTATCTGGTTAACCGATCAGGTACACACAGCATAGTTCACTAGCGTTAAGCCATTCGGCAAAGCAGGCCAAGGCTCACATAGATAGCAAGCACACGGTCTCATGGCTCTCTGGAGCAGCAGCAGTACAAATGTCTTGGCAATAGATCTGCTTGTTCTAGGTTGTATTTATCTTTTCATCTCGCTTCTGTCTTATTGGGATGATTTCAAAGATGTTATTTTATAGAAGCAGTACACTTTCATGCAACAGCAGCATACATATTTTAGCTCTTTTGTTTATCTTCTTGTCCAGCTTTGTTGGGGGGTTATTTTATATGCTATTTGTGCAGCAGCAGTATGTCTTAAATACTCACAGCACTGTATTGCCATATGCATTGGCAGTAGCAAGTTCCTGTACTTGCTTGCAGCAGCAGCAATAATCTACAACTAGGGTTGTGCCCGAAGCCGAATACCTTATTCGGAAAGGCACGGATAAGGATTTATCCGAATAACAGAAAAAATATTAGGCAGACACAATCACATGTTTGCTGGAACAGCACTACATTAGTGAGGTCTTGTGATTGTGTCTGCCGAATATTCTTTCTGTTATTCGGATAAATGGTGATCATTGCGTTTGTCTAACGAATGTGGTCTCCTCAGCAATAAACTATCCGCGTGCTCCTTTTTTGATTGCTGCCTGTCAGTGCTGGCGAAGCAGTGTTGCCAGATATTGCTAGAAATAAAAATCACATTTACATTTACATTTAGTCATTTAGCAGACGCTTTTATCCAAAGCGACTTACAAATGAGGACATTAGAAGCAATCAAAACCAACAAAAGAGCAACAACATGCAAGTGCTATTACAAGTCTTGGTTAGCCTAACGCAGTACACATAGAAAGATTTTTTTTTTTTTATTTAAGAAAACGAGTAGACAGAATATAGAAAAAAGAAACCTATTGTTTTTATTTATTTATTTATTTATTTATTTATTTTTAACAAGTAGATGGAATAGAAAAGAAAGCTAGTGTTAGTTTTACAAGAAAAGCTAGCAGTTAGAGAATAAGTATGCAATTGATAGAGGGTAAAATGTGTTTTTTTTTTTAAATAAAAAGAAGACATATAGATAAAATAAAATTAGAATAGAGAGTGCTAGAGTTAGAGGATCAAATAAAGATGGAAGAGATGTGTTTTTAGCGGTTTCTTGAAGATGGATAAGGATTCAGCTGCTCGGATTGAGTTGGGCAGGTCATTCCACCAGATGGGAACAGTTAATGAAAAAGTCCGTGAAAGTGATTTTGTGCCTCTTTGGAATGGTACAATAATGTGTCAAACACAACCAATCTCCTGAAAAATGCACCAAAATAAGTTAAAATCTTGTATTTTGCAAATACGTTACAGAATCTCTAACCTCAATCTTCATCTTCCCACTTTATTAATGCCCTAATTATTTTATTAACGTTGTTACATTAAGCATTACAACAAGTCCAGCGACGCTTATAATTACTAGATCTGGCAACATGGCCGAGTGGAGTGGAGGCTGCACTTGCGCCAAGCTCCTTCACTCCTGCGTTTCGCAGCTGCTGCGAGTCAGCCACATTCATTTATTCAGCGACATGATTTTAAATAATTTTTCATATGTTTTCAAATTTTATTTTTGAACATGAAACATTTACAGAGGTCTGGAGCTCATAGCTGCCTATGGGCCTGGATGTGTAAAGTGAATGAGTGTAAACTATAGCCTATATGAATGAAATGAGCGCAAATCAATAGCTGCGTTGGGGTCTATGCGCGTCTCTCAGAAATCAGAGCTTTGTCTGGAGTTATATCAACTCGACAAAAATATCCTAAAAACGGTCCTAACTTCAAACCTTTTCGAAATCCAACTGTAAAAACGCATTACATTAGCCCTCTTCGTGAATGGCATTACATTTAATTATACAAGACAAAGAAAAGCGATGTTTGATAAAGGCTTTTGGAGGGTCCAAATGATTTGTTGCACTCTGTTGATAAAAAACTTGTAAATGATCACAGACTCCCGCAACATATGATCTCTAAGTTACTTAAAGTTCAAGTGAGCTTTATTGTCATTCCGCTATGAGTAGGCTACTGAACACTTCCTTTCCATTTCTATTTTTTTTCAGCTTCTTTTTTTTTCTACTAGTGCTCTTATTTAAAATTGTGGATGCTTGTCTCTTCTCAAATTTGTACACAAAGTTTCACTGGAAAATAAGAAGAGTACAGTTATTTTACTTTTTTGATAAAGTTTTATTTTAAATAGAAGATATTTGCAAAGTTGTAATTTTAATAAAAAAGAATAATTTCTTTAGTTATACAAGGCATATTTATTAAATGAAAATTATGAATCGAACAGATTTGCATTTAAAAAGGTATTTTCAAGTAATTTGACGAACTTCCAGTTTAAGTCACGCCCACATCTGGATCTATCCGAATACAGATACAGATACAAATAATTTTGAGATTGTCACAGATACAGATACAGATAGAAATTAAAGCTGCAAGCAGCGATGAAAGGGCCCTCGCACCCGGGCTTACCGCCATCCGGAAAACGAACCTTTAGGAAAACAACGAACGGTGAGCAATATGCATTTAAAGTCATAAATACAGGAGGAATATGTCAAAGTCATTTATATGTGCCAAACTTCCTGCTGTCAGCTGGTGGCGCTATGACTATAACTGGATATTGACATATAGATGTCTTCAGGCCAGCACATTTATCAAACAAATGACGTTTGGTGCAGATTGGACATTGCATGTTTAAGTTAGTGTAAAACAAATCATTTCCCGTCGCCAGCAGGTGATGCTATGATTACATCTGAATATTGGCCTTTAGATGCCTTTCAGGCCTGGACACTTACCATATCTGTGTAGTTTGGTGCGGATTGGACATGGTTTGTTTAAGTTAGTATAAAGCATGTCACATCCTGTTGTCAACAGGTGGCACTATGATTATAACTGAATATTGTCCTTTAGATGTCTTCAGACCAGTACTTTTATCAAACATATGAAGTTTTGTGCAGACAGAACATGGTATATTTGAGTTAGTATAAACCATGATGTATCCTATTGCCAACAAGTGGCGCTATGATTATAACTGAATATTGGTCTTTAGATATCTTCAGGCCATGACTGTTATCGAACGTGTGAAGTTTGGTACAGAATGGAAATTGCATGTTTAAGTTAGTGTAAAAGAAGCCATTTCCTGTTGCCAGGAGGTGGCGCTATGACTATAACTGAATATGGTCACATAGATCTCTTCAGGTCAGGAGTCTAATCAAATGTGAAGTTTGGTGCAGATTGGAAATTGCATGTTTAAGTTAGTATAAAAGAAGCCATTTCCTGTTGCCAGCAGGTGGAGCTATGATTATAATGGCATATTAGCCTTTAGATGTGTTCAGGCCAGGACTGTTTTCGAACGTGTGAAGTTTGGGGCAGATTGCACATTTTATGGCTGAGTTACAACAACTTCTGTTCCCATGGCGAAACATCGAAATTTGTCAGGCCGCCACAGACACGCCCTTCAATGAAAACTCTAGATCTTTGCAATTTAACATCACAAAGGCCTTTAGATTGGACTGACCAAATTTGGTGTTCATCTAAATTAATCTGTAGGAGGAGTTCGTTAAAGTATGACACCTGAAAATGGCAAAAATGACACAAAATTTGCAGAGAAAATGAAAAATAATCGACTTCCTGTTGGGTTTTGGATTTTGCAACAAGAGACTTTTTTGTAGGTATTGGTGTGTTACACATGCATACCGATTTTCGTACATGTATGTGAAACGTAGCTCAAGGCGCACACCGCTGAAAGTGTATAGGTGGCGCTATCGAGCCATTTTTCCACACCCACTTCTGAAACCCACATCAGATGTAAATTTTCGCCAGTTCTGATGCATGTGCAAAGTTTCATGACTTTTTGATCATGTTTAGGCCCTCAAAAATGCGATTCATTTTGGAGAAAAAGAAGAATAAAAATAATTAAAGCTGCAAGCAGCGATGAAAGGGCCCTCGCACCCGGGCACACCGCCAACAGTGGCTTCAGAAAGACAGGGAACGGTGAGCAATATGCATTTAAAGAGGAAAATATAGAAGGAATATGTCAAAGTCATTTATATGTGCCAAACCTGCTGCCAGCTGGTGGCGCTATGTCTATAACTGAACATTGGCATGTAGATGTCTTCAGACCAGTACTTTCATGAAACATTTGAAGTTTGGCGCAGATGGAACATGGTATGTTTGAGATAGTGTGAAGCATGACATATCCTGTTATCAACAGGTGGCGCTATGATTACATCTGAATTTTGGCCTTTAGATGTTTTCAGGCCGTGACTCTTTCCAAATATGTGAAGTTTGGTGCAGATCGGACATTGCATGTTTAAGTTAGTGTAAAACAAGTAATTTCCTGTTGCCAGCAGGTGGTGCTATGATTATTTTGGAATATAAGGGTTTAGATGTGTTCAGGCTTGGTCTCTTATCAAACGTGTGAAGTTTGAGGCAGATCGGACATTTTATGGCTGAATTACAACAACTTCTATTCCCATGGAGAAACATCGAACTTTGTGAGGCTGCCACGGACACGCCCTTTAACAAAAACTCAAGATCTTCACAATTTTACATTGCAAAGGCCTTTAGACTAGACTTGCTAAATATAATGTTGATGTCATGTTAAATCTCTACGAGGAGTTTGTTACAGAGTAAAACATGTCACTTCCTGTTGCCAGCAGGTGGCACTATGACTATAACTGAATATGGTCACGTAGATCTCTTCAGGTCAGGAGTCTTATCAAACATGTGAAGTTTGGTCCAGATCACACATTGCATGCCTGAGTTATAACAACTTCCTGTGTCATGGCGAAACATCAAAATTTGTCAAGCCGCCACATACATGCCCTTCAACGAAAACTCTAGATCTTCGCAATTTCACATCGCAAAGGCCTTTAGATTAGACTGACCAAATCTGGTGTTCATCTGAATTAATCTGTAGGAGGAGTTTGTTAAAGTACAACCCCTGAAAATGGCAAAAACGACACAAATTTTGCAGAGAAAATTCAAAATAACCGACTTCCTGTTGGGATTCAGATTCCATATCATGAAACTTTTTTGCAGGTATTGGTATGTTACATGTGTGTACCGATTTTCGTACATGTACTTGAAACATAGCTCGAGGCGCACTCTTTTGAATGATTAGAGGTAGCGCTATCGAGCCATTTTTCCACACCCACCTCTGAAACATATATCAGACGTAAACTTTCGCCAGTTCTGATGCGTGTGCAAAGTTTCATGACTTTTCGAGCATGTTTAGGCCCTCAAAAATGCAATTCATTCCGGAGAATAACAATAATAATAATAATAATAATAATAATAAACAGAGCAGATCCAAGAGGGTCCTCACACTATCGGTGCTCGGGCCCTAATTAAAGCTGCAAGAAGTGATGAACGGGCCCTCGCACCCGGCTTACCACCGTCCGGTTGCTTTAGGAAAACAGTGAACAGTGAGCAATGTGCATTTATAGTGATAAATACAGCAGGATTATGTCAACGTCATTTATATGTGCCAAATTTCCTGCTGCCAGCTGGTGGCGCTATGACTATCACTGGATATTGGCATATAGATGTCTTCAGGCCAACACATTTATCAAACATATGAAGTTTGGTGCAAATTGAGCATAGTACGTTTGAGTTAGTATAAAGTATGACGTATCCTATTGCCAACAGGTGGCGCTATGATTGTAACTGAATATTGGCATGTAGATGTCTTTAGACAATTACTTTTATCAAACATATGAAGTTTGGTGCGGATTGCACATTGCATGTTTAAGTTAGTGTACAACAAATCATTTCCCATCGCCAGCAGGAGGCGCTATGATTACATCTGAATATTGGCCTTTAGATGCCTTTTAGGCCAGGACACTTACCATACCTGTGAAATTTGGTGCAGACTGAACATGGTATGTTTGAGTTAGTATAAAGCATGATGTATCCTATTGCCAACAGGTGGCGCTATGATTATAACTGAATATTGGTCTTTAGATGACTTCAGGCCATGACTCTTTTAAGTTAGTGTAAAAGAAGCCATTTCCTGTTGCCAGGAGGTGGCGCTATGACTATAACTGAATATGGTCACATAGATCTCTTCAGGTCAGGAGTCTAATCAAACGTGAAGTTTGGTGCAGATTGGAAATTGCATGTTTAAGTTAGTGTAAAAGAAGCCATTTCCTGTTGCCAGCAGGTGGCGCTATGATTATAATGGAATATTAGCCTTCAGATGTGTTCAGGCCAGGACTGATATCGAACGTGTGAAGTTTGGGGCAGATTGGACATTTTATGGCTGAGTTACAACAACTTCTATTCCCATGGCGAAACATCGAAATTTGTCAGGCCGCCATGGACACGCCCTTTAACCCCCTGGGGTCTGAGGTGATTTTGGGGCCCTTGAGATGTTTTGACATGCCCTGATATTTGTGCTTATTTCAGCTACTTAAAACATACTATTGACCAACATGTAATTTGTTTGTATTCAGCACAAACTGTGCTACAATAATATGTGACCCTGATGGATGTACATGTTTGCATTTTTTAGAAAAAAAAAAATATTATGCGTGGTTAGTAAGTTTTGGGGGGGAAAATGTAGCTGAAATAAGGCCATAAAACCCACACTAAATAGTTCTGAATAAGACTTTTGAGTAATTAGTCTTGTAGGCTAGAATATTTACTTCAAAATTATGTGAAAATCATTCTGCTTACTCATTCACAGAAAACAATATATTGATTTAAATTTTTAAAGACATGTTTTGTGATTGAAAGCCAACATGCGAGGGAGTGGCAATGGCCCTGAATATTAAAGTGATAAACACAGGAGGAATATGTCAAAGTCATTTATATGTGCCAAACTTCCTGCTGCCAGCTGGTGGCGCTATGACTACAACTGGATATTGACATATAGATGTCTTCAGGCCAGTACATTTATCAAACATATGAAGTTTGGTGCAAATTGAGCATAGTACGTTTGAGTTAGTAAACAGCATGACGTATCCTATTGCCAACAGGTGACGCTATGATTATAACTGAATATTGGCATGTAGATGTCTTCAGACAAGTACTTTTATCAAACATATGAAGTTTGGTGCAGATTGGACATTGCATGTTTAAGTTAGTGTAAAACAAGTCATTTCACATCGCCAGCAGGTGGCGCTATGATTACATCTGAATATTGGACTTTAGATGCCTTTCAGGCCTGGACACTTACCATACCTGTGAAATTTGGTGCAGATTGGACATGGTTTGTTTAAGTTAGCATAAAGCATGACACATCCTGTTGTCAACAGGTGGCGCTATGATTATAACTTTGGGTTACTAAGGTGTTTTGGCTGGCTGCAAGGCATTCTATGCAGTTGCGACGTCCTTCCACGTGAGTGAGCAAGATGGTGCCTGTGTTTGGCTTTGCCGCTGCCACTGTCTGTCTACCTCGCTGTGTCCTATCTGTGCTGTGCGTCCTTATGGTTGTTCTGCTGCTTCTAAATGACGGTCTTACTGCTCAGGTGTATGATCGCCAAACTCTTCTACTTATAAGATCATCAATGGTAGATCATAATATTCCACCACCCTGGGCTGATATTCCACACACATGATTGTCCACATCAGTCCACTCAGCTGGTCTTTTTGACCGAAGTTCCCGAAGACAACGGAGGAAGCGGGGGAAAAGGGCTGGTTTTCAGGTGAAGCTGAGACTGTCTTGGAAGAGAGGAGTCGTCGGAAAACGGCGCCGATCGCTTCTGATGAGCTCAGCCTCGGTATATTCGGCCCATCTGTGGAATGAGTTTCCCCTGTTCACGGCTGACAATGTTAGACTCTCTTATCTCCGTCCCATCTTCCTGGATATGTTTGTGGAGACCGTTTTCCCGCCGGCGAATGGAGTTCTCGTGTGCGGCGGATTGAGCCCCCGTCAACTTCGCACAATTCCCTGCAAAATATCCAGCGAAGTTTTTACTCTACCTCTCAGGATGGCACTGGTAAATGCTCGTTCAATAACTAATAAAACTTTTGTCCTAAACGACTTTGTTAAAACTAAGGAGCTGGATTTTTTGTGTATGACTGAAACCTGGCAATGAAATCTGGAAAATGCTCCCCTTAAAAATTTGTCCCAAGGATTACACATTTATTAGTCTGCCTAGACTTTCAGGGCGTGGTGGAGGACTTGCTGCTGTGTTCAGAAACTGTTTTTTTTTTCTCGGATGGTAAATGTTGGGTCTTTTTCCTCTTTTGAAGTGCAAGTGATTCAAGTTGGGCGTACAGATCCCTTTTATTGTATTTTAATTTATCGTCCTCCTGGCCCAAACTGCTCCTTCCTAGATGATTTTGGTGATTTTTGTCATCTATTCTTCAGCTTACTAAAATTGTGATTGTTGGTGACTTCAACATTCATATTGATGATGTTTCTGATAATTTTGCAATTGATTTTATTAATATTACTGAGTCTTTTAATCTTATCCAATATGTTACCGGTCCTACTCATATAAGAGGGCATACTTTAGATCTTATTTTCAGTTATGGTTTAAATATTGGTTCTGTTTTGTCTGAAGATATTTTTATTTCAGATCATAATTGCATCTCATTCGATTTATTTTGTAATTTAGATGCACCACTGTGTAGTCGAGAAATTGATTCTCGCATCCTGAATAACCTCTCTGCAGAGAAATTCTCTGCTGCTTTTGATAATTCGTCCATTAATATGTCAAATGGTAGAGTTGATGTTCAAGTACAATCTTTTAATGAGCATTGCCTTTTAGTCTTGGATAAAGTTGCTCCTGTGAAGTCCAGAGCAGTTCGTCTGTCAAATTCCACTCCCTGGATCAATGATAGTATTCGCTCCTTTAAACGTATTTGTCGTAAAACTGAGCGTCTGTGGAAATCTACTCGATTATTAGTTCACTATCAGCATTTAAAAGAACTTTTAATGGATTTTAATAACAAGGTTAAGGATGCCAGAATTAAGTACTTTTCTAATTTAATATCTAGCAGCAGACATAATCCCAAAATTTTATTTGACACTATACATAACATTGTTTCGCCTCCATCGCCGGCGTTTCAAATCTCTTCAGTTGAAGAGTGCAATAATTTTCTCCATTTCTTTGTGAATAAGATAAAAAATATATGAAATAATATTATTCCTTCTGCTTCACTTCAAATACCTCAAGTCTCCAGGCCAGTAACCCTGGAGAATTTTTCTCCGATAACAATTGAGGAACTTAATAAGATAGTTAGTTCCATGAAAAGTTCTTCTTGTCCTCTGCATGTGGTACCCACTGTCTTGTTTAAAAATGTTATTGACACGATTGGTCCTTGTGTGTTATCTATAATTAATAATTCATTAACATCTGGTCAAGTTCCAGGTTATTTTAAACAAGCTGTGGTTCAACCTATTCTAAAGAAAACAAATCTTGATCCATCCTTACTCCAAAATTATAGACCTATTTCTAAGTTACCTTTTATGGCTAAGGTCTTGGAAAAAGTTGTTGTAAATCAGCTTTTAGCTGTTTTAGATGGTAATAATGTGTTTGATAAATTTCAATCTGGCTTTCGTCGTATGCACTCAACTGAAACTGCTCTTCTTAGAGTTTTAAATGACTTGTTAATGCAAGGCGATGCAGGAGAATGCTCTGTACTGGTTTTATTGGATCTCACTGGTGCTTTTGATACAGTTGATCACTGTATATTAGTTGAGAGGCTTAGACAGGAGGTTGGTATCTCGGGTACAGCCTTGAGTTGGCTTTCATCATACTTATCAGACCGGTCTTTCTCAGTAAGAGTTCAAAATTACACTTCATCTACGGCACCGGTGTCCTGTGGTGTTCCCCAGGGTTCTGTTTTGGCCCCATTGCTTTTTGCTTTGTATTTTGTTGCCTCTGGGGAAACTGATAAGTAGTTTTGAAGGCATTCGCTATCATTGCTATGCAGATGATATTCAACTTTATATCTCTTTTAAGTCTCATGAAATTGCAAAATTGTCTACTCTTTTAAATTGTATCAACTCCATTAAAGTCTGGATGGCAAATAATTATCTACAGCTAAATCCTGAAAAAACTGAAGTACTTATCTCAGCTCCTGTTGGTGTTCTTCCAAAAGTGATGGAAAGTCTTGGTTCTTTATCACATTCTGTTAAATCTACCCTTCGAAATTTAGGTGTTCATATGGGGCAAGCCTTCAGTCTTGATCAACATGTGAATTATCTGGTTCGAAATTGTTTTTATCAGTTGAGAAACATCGCAAAATTGATGCCAGTTGTGTCTACAGCGGAGTTGGAAATGATTATACATGCATTTATTTCCTCCCGCCTTGATTACTGCAACTCTCTTTTTACCTGTCTTAGTAATTCAACACTCAAACGTTTACAAGTGGTTCAAAATTCTGCTGCTAAGCTTTTAAGTCATCAAAGAGATCTCACGTAACCCTAATTTTAATTTCTTTACATTGACTCCCTGTCAAATTTAGAATTCATTTTAAAATTCTTGTCATGGTGTTTAGAGCGTTGCATGGTCAAGCCCCTGTGTATATAAATGAGATGTTGAAACCCTATAACTCTAGTAGGAATCTGAGATCCTCAAATCAGATCCTGCTAGTTGTTCCACGGTCTAGATTGAAGACAAAAGGAGACTGTGCATTTGAAGTAGTTGCTCCCAAGTTGTGGAATGCTCTTCCTCAGGAACTGAGATCTGTGGACTCGGTGGACATTTTCAAAAAGCAGCTGAAAACTCACTTGTTCAAACTTGCTTTTGTCTAATTTTTAAATTGTCATGTCTTTTGTTCTTCATTGTATATTGTTGTTGTACAGCACTTTGTGACACTTGCGCTTGAAAGGTGCTATAGAAATAAATATTACTTACTTACTAACTAAATATTGGCCTTTAGATGTCTTTAGACCAGTACTTTTATCAAACATATGAAGTTTTGTGCAGACTGAACATGGTATGTTTGAGTTAGTATAAAGCATGACCTATCCTATTGCCAACAGGTGGCGCTGTGATTATAACTGAATATTGGTCTTTAGATGTCTTCAGCCCATGACTTTTACCAAACATGTGAAGTTTGGTGCAGATTGGAAATTGCATTTTTAAGCTAGTGTAAAAGAAGCCATTTCCTGTTGCCAGCAGGTGGTGCTATGATCATAATGGAATATTAGCCTTTAGATGTGTTCAGGCCAGGACTGTTATCGAACGTATGAAGTTTGGGGCAGATTGCACATTTTATGGCTGAATTACAACAACTTCTATTCCCACTGCAAAACATCGAAATTTGTCAGGCCGCCACAGACACGCCCTTCAATGAAAACTCTAGATCTTCGCAATTTAACATCGGAAAGGCCTTTAGATTAGACTGACCAAATTTGGTGTTCATCTGAATTAATCTGTAGGAGGAGTTCGTTAAAGTATGACACGTGAAAATGGCAAAAATGACACAAAAATGGCCAAGAAAATGAAAAATAACCGACTTCCTGTTGGGTTTCGGATTTTGCAACAAGAGACTTTTTTTGTAGGTATTGGTGTTTTACACGTGTATACCGATTTTGGTACATGTACGTGAAACTGAGCTCAAGGTGCACTCTGTTGAAAGTGTATAGGTGGCGCTGTCGAGCCATTTTGCCACACTCACTTTTGAAACATATAAAAGCCATTACGAGACATCAAAATTTGTCAGGCTGCCAAGGACAAGCCCTTTAACGAAAACTCAAGATCTTCACAATTTAACATCGCAAAGGCCTTTAGATTAGACTGACCAAATATAATTTTCATGTCATAAAATCTCTAGGAGGAGTTCATTACAGAGTAAAACATGTCACTTCCTGTTGCCAGCAGGTGGCGCTATGACTATAACCGAATATGGGCATGTAAATCTCTTCAGGTCAGGAGTCTTATCAAACATGTCAAGTTTGGGGCAGATCGGACATCGTATGTCCGAGTTATAGCAACTTCCTTTTTCATGGCGAAACATCGAAATTTGTCAGGTCGCCACGGCCATGGCCTTCAACGAAAACTCAAGATCTTCGCAATTTAACATCACAAAGGCCTTTAAATTAGACTGACCAAAATTGGTGTTGATCCGATTTAATCTCTAGGAGGAGTTTGTTAAAGTACGAAACCTGAAAATGGCAAAAATGACACAAAATTTGCTCATATAATAAAAAATAACTGACTTCCTGTTGGGTTTCGGATTTTGCTCCAAGAGACTTTTTTTGTATGTATTGGTATGCTACATGTGTGTGCCAATTTTCGTACATGTATTTGAAACGTAGCTCGAGGCGCACTCTGTTGAAAGTGAACAGGTGGCGCTATCGAGCCATTTTGCCACACCTACCTCTGAATCATATATCAGACGTAAATTTTCGCCAGTTCTGATGCGTGTGCAAAGTTTCATGACTTTTCGAGCATGTTTAGGCCCTCAAAAATGCGATTCATTCCGGAGAATAATAATAATAATAATAATAATAATAATAATAAT
Source organism: Spinibarbus caldwelli (assembly GCA_039654775.1). Taxonomy (NCBI): domain Eukaryota; kingdom Metazoa; phylum Chordata; class Actinopteri; order Cypriniformes; family Cyprinidae; genus Spinibarbus; species Spinibarbus caldwelli. Next base: position 8,396,198 of record CM077226.1, on the reverse strand, counting down.
AATAATAATAATAATAATAATAATAATAATAATGATAATAAATATAGCTGCAAGCAGCGATGGCAGGCCCAAGCCGTCAGTGTAAACGCTACCCTGGTGGCATCAGGAAAACTGTGCCCAGCGGGCACATGCATTACAGTAACCCTCTGGCAGTCTGGTTTTGAGGGATACAACAATGAAAGGGTTAATCCAAACTATCAAGACCGTGAAAGACACACACACACACACACACACACACACACACACATACACACAACAATACATAAAATTTTGGTTACACTTTCAATAAGGTTTCAGTTATTAACATTAACTACATATATTAAATAATATGTAATTATATAGCTTTTATTAATGTTAGTCTCTCTCTAGCCTCTCTCTGTCACACACACACACACACACACACACACACACACACACACACACAGAACTATGTAAAACTTTTGTAACACTTTTCAATAAGTTTTTACTTTTTAACATTATATAAGTTAACATGAAGTTAGGGGAAGTCGTGGCCTAATGGTTAGAGAGTTGGGCTTGTAACCTGAAGGTTGCCGGTTCGATTCTCACACCGGTAGGAATTGAAGGTGGGGATTGTGAATGAACAGCACTCTCTCTGCCTTCGATACCATGACTGAGATGCCCTTGAGCAAGGCACCGAACCCCCAATTGCTCCCCGGGCGCTGGAGCAATGGCTGCCCACTGCTCCGGGTGTGTGTTCACGGTGTGTGTGTGCGTGTTTGTTCACTATTCACTGCTGTGTGTGTGCACTTGGATGGGTTAAATGCAGAGCACCAATTTCGAGTATGGGTCACCATACTTGACAATACGTCACGACTTTCACTTTCTTTTTTTCGACTTTCAAGTTAACATGAACATTAACATTTTTATAGCATTTATGAATCTTGGTTAATGATATGTTCAAAATTGACTACTATATTATTAATTAAAATTTCTAGTTAATGTACATCAGTTACTGTACCATAAACTAACAAAAATTTTTACTAACACAAAGAAATATAGTAAAACATATGTAGTTCATACTTAGTTTGTTAGTTTTGACTTAACTAATATTAAAAACTATATTATTGAACTGTACTTGATAACATAAACAATTATATAACATTTATTAATGTTAATTAATGTTAAGTTAAACATTTATTAATAAATTATTCAAATTTAAAGTTTTATCTTAACATTAGTTTATGTACTGTGAATTAAAAATAAAATTGATATTTTTAATGTTAGTATTAACTAACATTAAATAAGATTAATAAATGATTTTATAATATATTGTTCCTTTTTAGTTCATGTTAATTAATGCAATAATTTATGTTAACCAAAGAGACCTTAATGTAAATTGTTATCAATACTTTTTATGATCTATAACTAATATATATATATATATATATATATATATATATATATATATATTAATGACCTTATTGAAAATTGTTGCCAACAATTTTATGATCTATAACCATTTTAAAATTTTAATTATCTATAAGCATTTCTGACACAATTATATAAAACTACATTAGCAGTAAAATACATATTAACTTATTTTATGTATATATTTCTTATTCTGTTTAACTGATAGAGCAGTAAATGGTCAAGACTTTAACTATTTCTTATCCTATCAGTCAGAGGTTAAGATACATGAAAGTTGTAATGATTTTCCTATAAAGATTTTTTTAAAAATTGTTTTAATGCTCTATTAGGAATTTCTACAATAATTATGTAAAAGTTTACTGACAGTACAGAACATTTCAGCTGATTCTATGCATTATTTTTCATTCTGATACATAGACAGGCAGATCAGGTAGCTCATCAGGATTAAGGTTATGACTCCATCTGCTGGTCATCCTTGGTATTACACACTTTACCTTGAAACAATTTTCAGTGATAGTTTCAAAAATGTATCATGCTCAGGGGGCACAAAAAAATTAAAACTAAGCATGTTTCCTCAGAATGGCTTTTTCCTTGTATGTAAAAAGTTTTCAAGTGTTTGGAAACTGCACTTTAAAGATATAAGATAATTACTGCTATCTTTTTTTACTCTCACTTTAACAAATCACTATTTCAACACCGTTCAAGCTATCCAAAAAGGCGTTTGCAATTTAAATCTCCATAGTAATAGATATGCCTAATAAATAAAGAACAAGGCATTTATAGCTGTATTTATAAAATGCTTTCTTATGACTATTAATGTTGGGACAATGCTTTATAAAGGATGAACTAACTATTTACTAATGCTTACCTTAAGATTCATAGCGTGCAGTTATTATAAAGTGTTACCGAATTATCTTGTCAGTGCCCTACAAATTAACTGGTTCTAGGACTTTTTTGTGTAACATTTTATTTTGATGGTCCCTTTTGAACATTCTGTTGACACAAAGTAATCTTGCAACTACATGTCAACAAACTCTCATAAGAGTATTAGTAGACTGTGTGCTTCATATCTACTAACTCCTTATTATGTTGGTCTCCCAACAGATATTCTACTGACTATAAGTAACTTTGCAAGAACGTGTCAACTTAATCTAACCCTAACCCTACCAGTCAACTATTACACTACTAACACTCTAATGAGAGTTAGTAGAAATGTAGGTGCAACATTACTTATAGTCAATAGAATGTGTCAAAGGGACCATCAAAATAAAGTGAAACCCTTTTTTTTTTTTGTCCCTAAAACTGCCAGAAAATTATAAGGCCTAAGACATTTCTCAAACTGTAATGAAAAAAATACCAACAACAACTAAAAATTACTGATTTTTTTTTTCTTTTTCTGGAGATTAAACAGATGTTTAAAAGTCTCTCTCTTTCTCTCTCTCTCTGTGCCTCTCACCAACCGCCTCACACTTAACACCCCCCCCCCCCCCCCCCCCGACTCCCACTCATAGAGATAGAGTGTGATCACATGTCTGATAGTTTTTTGATTTTCTCTTATCCATAGAGTTTTGTAAAGTCATGAAACTAACCATGTTTCCTCAGAATGACTTTTTCTATGTATGTAAAAAGTTTTGAAGTGTTTGGAAGCTGCACTTTAAAGAAATAAGAAAATTACAGCTATCTTTTTTACTGTTATTTTAATAAAGCGCCATTGCAACACCGTTCAAAATATCCAAAATCCATTCACAATTTAGTATCTTCAGTATCTTGGCATCATGTTGACAAAGTTTGGTGTGAACTACTTGTTTCTGCTTGGAGGAGTATGAATTTATTTACAGCCTGATATTCCAAAAAATCCACATTAAAATAAAAATAGCCGACTTCCTGTTAGTTGTAGCTAATGACTGTAAATTAGAAAGTTGTCCGGCTTGATGAGAACAATATATGTACCGAGCTTGGTGTCTGTAGCTAAAACTAACCCCCCCACTTTTGACAAAAGGTGGCGCAATAGAGTGCCTCCTCCACCCCCATTTATGAGCTTTTCCCAGTGTCTATCTATCATTAATACTGATGTGTGTGTTGAGTTTCATGTCATTCTAAACATGTTATCTGCCTCAAAATCACCAGAAAATAATTTTCAAGTTTGACATGTTGCCATGGCAACAGTATTTTAGATATCAGTATTCCCTTCACAGTTTTAAATCGGCCATGTTTTGACATTATTTTGATGAAGTTTGAAGCAAATCGAGTAAAAATAAGATGCTGAATTCAAAGCATTTTGAAAATGATACAATTCCTGCTGCCAGTTGGTGGCGCTATAACTTTGACTCCTAATAGTCAAATCTATGCGATCGGCATCATACAACGAACACATCCCTGAAGTTTGATCAAAATCAGACAATGTATGTGGATGTTATTAGACACTTCCTGTGTCTCATTTTTCACCATAACTTCATCGCCTCGCTACGGGCAAACCGTTCGAGATATCAAAAATCTCTTCACAATTTAGCATTCCCAATGTCTTGAGATCATGTTCACCGAGTTTGGTGGCAATCGGTTGGAAGTCCTCAGAGGAGTATATCAAATTCCAGAGCATGCGCTTTTGAAACAGACCTGAATAGCTGACTTCATGCTGGGCGGAGCCTATGATATGCAGCGTTAAAGTTGTTTGGCTCAATGAGCTCTATATGTGTTCCGAGTTTCATATGAATATGTACAAGTATGTGTGAGATATACATCAAGATTTCTGACTGTTTTCCAGGGGGTGCTGTAGAGCGCCTTACTGCTTGGGCCCTAATAATAATAATAAACAGAGCAGATCCAAGAGGGTCCTCACACCATTGGTGCTCGGACCCTAATTAAAGCTGCAAGCAGCAATGAAAGGGCCCTCGCACCTGGGCTCACCGCCTCCTGGTGGCTTTAAGAGACAGCGATATGTGAGCAATATACATTTAAAGTGGTAAATATAGGAGGAATATGTCAAAGTCATTTATATGTGTCAAACTTCCTGCTGCCAGCTGGTGGCGCTATGACAATAACTGAATATTGTCATGTATATGTCTTCAGACAAGGACTTTTATAAAACGTGAAGTTTGGTGCAGATTGAACATTGTATGCTTAAGTTAGTATAAAACCAGGCATTTCCTGTTGCCAGCAGGTGGCGCTATGACTACAACTGAATATGGGCATGTAGATCTCTTCAGGACAGGTGTCTTATCAAACATATGCAGTTTGGGGCAGATCTGAGATTGTATGCCTGAGTTATAGCAACTTCCTGTTTCATGGCGAAACATCGAAATTTGCCAGGCCGCCACGGACACGCCCTTTAGCAAAAACTCTAGATCTTGGCAATTTAACATCACAAAGGGCTTTAGATTAGACTCACCAAATTTGGTGTTCATTGTATTAAATCTCTAGGAGGAGTTTGTTAAAATACAATGCATGAAAATGGCAAAAATGACACAAAATTTGCTAAGAAAATTAAAAATAACTGACTTCCTGTTGGGTTTCAGATTTTGTTCTAAGAGATTTTTTTGTAGGTATTGGTGCTTTACATGTGTGTACTGATTTTCGTGCATGTACTTGAAACGTAGCTCAAAGGGCACTTCGTTGAACTTGAATAGGTGGCGCTATCGAGCCATTTTGCCACACCCACTTCTGAAACTTATATCAGACATAAATTTTTGCCAGTTCCGATGTGTGTGCAAAGTTTCATGACTTTTTGAGCATGTTTAGGCCCTCAAAAATGCGATTGTGTGATATCGAACTTCGTCAGGCCGCCATGGACACGCCCTTTAAGAAAAACTCAAGATCTTCACAATTTTACATCGCAAAGGACTTTAGATTATACTGAAAAAAATATAATTATCTTGTCATTAACTCTCTAGGAGGAGTTCGTTACAGAGTAAAACGTCACTTCCTGTTGCCAGCAGGTAGCACTATGACTATAACTGAATATGGTCATGTAGGTCTCTTCAGGTCAGGAGTCTTATCAAACAAGTGAAGTTTGGTGCAGATCGGACATTGCATGCCTGAGTTATAACAACTTCCTGTTTCATGGTGAAACATCAAATTTTGCCAGGCCGCCACAGACACGCCCTTCAACGAAAACTCTAGATCTTCGCAATTTAATGTCACAAAGGGCTTTAGATTACACTGACCAAATTTGGTGTTCATCTGAATTAATCTGTAGGAGGAGTTCGTTAAAATACAAGTCCTGAAAATGGCAAAAATGACACAAAATTTGCAGAGAAAATTAAAAATAACCGATTTCCTGTTGAGTTTCGGGTTTTGCCTCATGAGACTTGTTTGCAGGTATTTGTGTGTTACATGTGTGTACCGATTTTCGTACATGTACGTGAAACGTAGCTCGAGGCTCACTCTTTTGAAAGTTTAGAGGTTGCGCTATCGAGCCATTTTGCCACACCCACCTCTGGAACATATATCAGATGTAAATTTTCACCAGTTTTGATGTGTGTGCAAAGTTTCATGACTTTTCAAGCATATTTAGGCCCTCAAAAATGTGATTCATTCCGGAGAAGAAGAAGAATAATAATAATAATAATAATAATAATAATAATAATAATAATAATAAACAGAGCAGATCCAAGAGGGACCTCAAACCATCGGTGCTCGGGCCCTAATAATAATAATAATAATTAAAGCTGCAAGCAGCGATGAACGGGCCCTCGCACCCGGGCTTACCGCCGTCCGGTTGCTTTAGGAAAACAGCGAACAGTGAGCAATATGCATTTAAAGTGATAAATACAGGAGGAATATGTCAAAGTCATTTATATGTGCCAAACTTCCTGCTGCCAGCTGGTGGCGCTATGACTATAACTGGATATGGGCATATAGATGTCTTCGGGCCAGTACATTTATCAAACATATGAAGTATGGTGCAATTTGAGCATAGTACGTTTGAGTTAGTATAAAGCATGACGTATCCTATTGCCAACAGGTGGCGCTATGATTATAACTGAATATTGGCATGTAGATGTCTTCAGACAAGTACTTTTTATCAAACATATGAAGTTTGGTGCAGATTGGACATTGCATGTTTAAGTTAGTGTAAAACAAGTAATTTCCCGTCGCCAGCAGGTGACGCTATGATTACATCTGAATATTAGCCTTTAGATGCCTTTCAGGCCAGGACACTTACCATACCTGTGAAATTTGGTGCAGATTGGACATGGTTTGTTTAAGTTAGTATAAAGCATGACACATCCTGTTGTCAACAGGTGGCGCTATGATTATAACTTAATATTGGCCTTTAGATGTCTTCAGACCAGTACTTTTATTAAACATATGAAGTTTTGTGCAGACTGTACATGGTATGTTTGAGTTACTATAAAGCATGACGTATCCTATTGCCAACAGGTGGCGCTATGATTATAACTGAATATTGGCCTTTAGATGTCTTCAGGCCATGACTCTTACCAAACATGTGAAGTTTGGTGCAGATTGGAAATTGCATGTTTAAGTTAGTGTAAAAGAAGCCATTTCCTGTTGCCAGCAGGTGACGCTATGATTATAATGGAATATTAGCCTTTAGATGTGTTCAGGCCAGGACTTTTATCGAACGTGTGAAGTTTGGTTCAGATTGCACATTTTATGGCTGAGTTACAACAACTTCTATTCCCATGGCAAAACATCGAAATTTGCCAGGCCGCCACAGACACGCCCTTCAATGAAAACTCTAGATCTTCGCAATTTAACATCGCAAAGGCCTTTAGATTAGACTGACCAAATATAATTTTCATGTCATTAAATCTCTAGGAGGAGTTCATTACAGAGTAAAATATGTCACTTCCTGTTGCCAGCAGGTGGCGCTATGACTATAACTGAATATGGGCATGTAGATCTCTTCAGGTCAGGAGTCTTATCAAACATATGAAGTTTGGGGCAGATCGGACATTGTATGTCCGAGTTATAGCAACTTCCTTTTTCATGGCGAAGCATCGGAATGTGTCGGGACGCCACGGACACACCCTTCAGCGAAAACTCTAGATCTTTGCAATTTAACATCACAAAGGGCTTTAAATTAGACTGACCACATTTGGTGTTGATCTGAATTAATCTCTAGGAGGAGGAGTTAAAGTACGAGACCTGAAAATGGCAAAAACGACAAAAAATCTGCTCAGAAAATTCAAAATAACTGACTTCCTGTTGTGTTTCGGATTTTGCCTCAAGAGACTTTTTTGCAGGTATTGGTGTGTTACATATGTGTACCGATTTTGATACATGAAACGTAACGGGCGGGGTACTTCGTTCAACGTGAATAGGTGGCGCTATCGAGCCATTTTGCCACACCCATTTCTGAAACCTATATCAGACGTAAATTTTCGCCAGTTCTGATGCATGTGCAAAATTTCATGACTTTGAGCATGTTTAGGCCCTCAAAAATGCTATTCATTTTGGAGAAGAAGAAGAAGAAATATTGCTGCAAGCAGCGATGGTGGGCCTAAGCCGTCGGTGCAAACGCCACCCCGGTGGCATCAGGAAAACGGAGCGCAGCGGTCACATGCATTACTAACCCTCTGGCAGTCTGGTTTTAAGGGATACATCAATTAAAGGGTTAATCTAAACCATCAAGACTGTGAAACACACACACACACACAAACATATAACAATATATAAATCTTTAGTAACACTTTAAAATAAGGTTTCAGTTATTAAAATTAACTATATTAACATGAACAATAATTATATAACTTTTATTGATGATAGTTAACTCATTTGAATTACTTTTGCTTAATGTTACACTGTCAGATATGCAAAAGAAATCTCTCCTATCTCTTGCTCTGGCTACTGTGTATCGACCGCCACGGCCGAATACAGATTTCTTAAAAGAATTTGCAGATTTCCTCTCAGACCTATTGGTTACTGTTGATAAAGCTCTAATTGTCGGAGATTTTAACATTCACGTTGATAATACAAATGATGCGTTAGGACTTGCGTTTACTGACCTAATAAATTCTTTTGGAGTCAAGCAAAACGTCACCGGGCCCACTCATCGTTTTAATCATACGCTAGATTTAATTATATCCCATGGAATTGATCTTACTGACATAAATATCGTACCTCAAAGTGATGATGTTACTGACCATTTCCTAGTATCGTGCATGCTGAGTATTACTGATATTAACTATATGGTTCTGTGTTATCGTCCGGGCAGAACTATTGTTCCAACCACTAAAGATAGATTCAGAAATAACCTGCCTGATTTATCTCAAATGCTCTGTGTACCCATAAATACACATGAACTAGATGAAATGACTGGCAACATGGGCACTATCTTCTCTAATACATTAGAAGCTGTTGTGCCCATCAAATTGAAAAAGGTTAGAGAAAAACATACTGCGCCATTGTACAACAGTAATACCCATTCTCTCAAGAAAGAAACGCGTAAACTTGAACGCAAATGGAGAAAAACTAACTTGGAAGTTTTTAGAATTGCATGGAAAAACAGTATGTCCAACTATAGACAGGCTTTAAAAGCTGCCAGGGCAGAGCATATCCGCAAACTCATTTAAAATAACCAAAACAATCCAAGGATTTTATTTAGCACAGTGGCTAGATTAACAAATAAACAGACGCCACCCGATCTAAATATTCCCTCACAATTTAACAGTAATGACTTTATGAATTTATTCACTGATAAGATAGATAACATCAGAAATACAATAACAAATGTAGATTCTGCAGCGTCTAGTACTTCAGCTCCATTCATCGCACCCAAAGAAAAACTGCAGTGCTTTACAACTATAGGACAGGAAGAGCTGAATAAACTTATCACTGCATCTAAACCAACAACATGCCTATTAGATCCTGTACCCACTAAATTACTGAAAGAGTTGTTACCTGTAGCAGAAGAACCGCTTCTCAATATTATTAACTCATCGATATCTTTAGGTCACGTCCCAAAATCATTCAAGCTGGCGGTTATTAAGCCTCTTATTAAAAAAAACACAGCTAGATCCTAATGAACTAGCAAATTACAGACCCTTTTCTAATCTTCCGTTTATGTCTAAAATTTTATAAAAAGTTGTGCCTGCTCAGTTGTGCTCCTTTTTGCAAAAAAATGATCTCTATGAAGAATTTCAGTCAGGTTTCAGGCTCCACCATAGCACAGAAACCGCACTTGTTAAAATAACAAATGACTTGCTTCTTGCGTCAGACCAAGACTGCATCTCATTGCTAGTTTTACTTGATCTTAGTGCTGCGTTCAACACTATAGATCATGACATACTCATAGATCGATTACAAAGCTATACGGGTATTCAAGGGCAGGCTTTAAAATGGTTTATATCTTACCTGTCTGATCGCTACCACTTTGTTTATTTAAACAGGAAGTCATCTCAATTATCACAAGTAAAGTATGGAGTACCACAAGGATCTGTCCTAGATCCTCTGCTATTTTCAATATACATGTTGCACCTTGGTAATATTATTAGAAAATACGGGATTAGTTTCCATTGTTATGCTGATGATACTCAACTATATATCTCAACAAGACCAGATGAAACTTCTAAATTATCTAAGCTAACAGAGTGTGTTAAAAATGTAAAAGATTGGATGACCAATAATTTTCTCCTATTAAATTCAGATAAGACAGAGATATTACTTATTGGACCAAAAAACAGTACACAGAATCTCTTGGATTATAATTTGCAACTAGACGGATGTACTGTTACTTCCTCTACAGTCAAAAATCTGGGTGTTATATTAGACAGCAACTTGTCTTTTGAAAATCATATTTCCCATGTTACAAAAACAGCATTCTTCCATCTTAGAAACATTGCCAAGCTACGAAACATGTTACCTGTTCCTGATGCAGAAAAGCTAGTTCATGCATTCATGACCTCTAGACTGGACTATTGTAATGCACTGCTAGCTGGTTGTCCTGCATCTTCAATAAACAAGCTACAGGTAGTCCTAAATGCAGCGGCTAGAGTCCTTACCAGGTCAAGAAAATATAATCATATTACCCCAATTTTACAGTATCTGCACTGGCTACCTATTAAGTTCCGCATCAGTTACAAAATATTATTACTTACCTATAAGGTCCTTAATGGTTTAGCTCCTGCGTACATAACTAGTCTTCTACCACGCTACAATCAATCACGCTCCCTAAGGTTGCAAAACTCTGGACTTTTGGTAGTACCTAGGATAACAAAGTCAACTAAAGGAGGTAGAGCCTTTTCACATTTGGCTCCCAAACTCTGGAATAGCCTTCCTGATAACGTTCGGGGTTCAGACACACTCTCTCTGTTTAAATCTAGATTAAAGACACATCTCTTTAGCCAAGCATTCACATAATGCATCTCATAATCTTGTACTGCAGTTATATCTGATCAAACACACATTATTGTTCTTTAGCTTGGATTGAGCAAATCATTTTTGCTTGGTTGGAACAATAGCTACGCTAATTATGTCTCTATTTGTTTCTCTGTTTCTGCCACGGGATTAACATCCCGTGGTAACTAGGATTTACACAAGCTTCAGTCTGGATCCAGAACACCTAAGAAGAGATGATGCCAACCCCTCAGAGGACCTCAGATGATGCCTACCCTCAGACAACATACAGAACTACCAAATTTCGCCATAAGTTAAATATATTAAGTTTCTACAATATATAAATATATTGTAGAAACTTAATTTCCTGTAAAGCTGCTTTGCAACGATTTGTATTGTGAAAAGCGCTATACAAATAAACTTGAATTGAATTGAATATAACCTTATTTATCTGTAAATTCACAGTTATAAAAATAAATCTCCCTGTTTCCACAAAAAAGTTTCACTTTCGATTAACAGTACATCACTCCAGAATGTAATTTCCCCAATGCCAGGACTGTCTGATTTCTTATTACAAAATAAAAGCCCTCTAAAATATCATATATGACCAGTTTTGTCTTTGATTTTTGATAGCTCTAAAAAGGAAACTCCCTGTTTCCACAGACCAGTTTCAATTCAGATTGACAGTCCACTACCCCAGGATGTCCCTCAGCCAGTTTCAAGACAATGATGTTGAATTACAAAATAAAAGCTCTCCAAAATCTCATATTTTACCTGTTCAGCCTGTGAATTTGGATGTCCCTCAACAAGTTTCAAGACGATCTGATGTTGCATTACAAAATAAAAGCTCTCCAAAATCTCATAATCTACCTGTTCAGCCTGTGATTTTGGATAGCTCTAAAAAGGAAGCTCCCTGTTTCCACAGACCAGTTTAAATTCAGATTAATAGTCCACTACCCCAGGATGTCCCTTAACCAGTTTCAAGACGATCTGATGTTGCATTACAAAATAAAAGCTCTCCAAAATCTCATATTCTACCTGTTCAGCCTGTGATTTTGGATCACTCTAAAAATGAAACTTCCTGTTTCCACAGATCAGTTTCAATTCATATTGAAAGTCCACTGCCCCAGGGTGTCACTCAACCAGTTTCAAGATGATCTGATGTTGCATTACAAAATAAAAGCCCTCTAAAACTCATATATGACCAGTTTTGTCTTTGATTTTGGATGTCTCTAAAAAGGAAACTCTGTTTCCACAGACCAGTTTTAATTCAGATTAATAGTCAACTAACCTAGAGTGTCACTCAGCCAATGTCATGACTGTCTGATGTTGCATTACAAAAGAAAAGCCCTCCAAAAACTCATTCTACCTGTTCTGTCTGTGATTTTGGATATCTTCAAAAAGGAAACTCCCTGTTTCCACAAACCATTTTCTATTTATATTGATAATACACCACTCCAGAGTATCACTCAGCCAATCCTGATACTGTCTGATGTTTCATTATATAATAAAAGCCATTTAAATCCCGTATATAACCTGTTTTGTCTTGGATAGCTCTAAAAACGAAATTCCCTGTTTCTACAGACCAATTTCAATTTAGATTTTTACAGTCCACCACCCCAGGGTTTCACTAGGCCAATGCCAGGACGATCTGATGTTGCATTACAAAATAAACGATCTCAAAAAAAAAAAAAAAAAAAAAAAAACTTTCATATAAGATGTATTTCCCATATTTTTAGATAGGTTCTAATAAGAAAAGTCTTTTTTACACAGATCCGTTTCGATTCAGATCAACAGTCCACCACCCTACAGTGCCACTGGGCCAATGCCAGGACTCTCTGATGTTGCATTACAAAATAAACAATCTCAAAAAAACTTGCATATTACCTGTATTTCTCATATTTTCAGATAGCTCTAAAAAGAAAAGTCCCTGTTTTCATAGACTATTTTCACTTCAGATTGAAAGCACACCACCCCAGAGTGTCACTTATGCAATGTCAGGACTATTTTATCTATAATTCTGAAATGAAAGCCCTCCAAAAACTCAAATAAATTCTGTTTTGTCTGTGATTCCAGATTAGTATAAAAAAGAAACTTCTGATTTCCACAGACTAGTTTCCACTCAGATTAACAGTACTCTTTCTCACATTGTCACTTACACCATTTCAGGACTATCTGTTGTTGAATCCCAAAATAAGAGCCCGCCAAAACTTATATATACGCTGTTTTGTCTACACAGTCCTAAAGTAGTGTAAATGATAGTATGAGAAGGCGTACTATCAGTCTGATGTGAAAGTAGTCTGTGTAAACAAGGAGATACTCTTTTCTACTTATCTGAATCATTAGAAAGTCCTGACATTGTGTGACTGATATTCTGAGGTGATGTACTATCAGTCTGAAGTGAAAATGGTTTGTGGAAACAAAGTTTCCATTTTATACCAGTCTGAACTGTTATACAAAACATCTTATGAGTTTTTGAAGGAATTTGTAATATTGCACCAGATAATCCTGACATTGTGGGAGCGACACTGAGGAGGTGTACTGGTTACATGAAGTGAAAGTGGTCTGTGGAAACGGTGTTTCCTTTTTAAACCAACTCAAATTTATAGACAAAGCATCTTAAATATGAACTTAGGGGGCTTTTATTTTGGAATTATAGTCCTGACACTGAGAGAGTAACTCTCTAAGCAGGTGTACTATTACTCTGAAATGAAAGTGGTCTGTGGAAACAGGAAGTTTTCTTTTTAGAGCTATTCAAAATTAAAGACAAAACTGGTCATATATGAGTTTTGGAGGGCTTTTATTTTGTAATGCAACATCACATCGTCTTGAAACTGGTTGAGTGACACCCTAGGGTAGTGGACTATTAATCTGAATTGAAACTGGTCTGTGGTAACAGGAAGTTTCCTTTTTAGAGTTATCCAAAATCACAGGCTGAACAGCTAGAATATGAGATTTTGGAGGGCTTTTATTTTTAAATGCAACATCAGATCATCTTGAAACTGGTTGAGGGACATCCTGGGGTAGTGGACTATTAATCTGAATTGAAACTGGTCTGTGGAAAGAGGGAGTTTCCTTTTTAGAGCTATCCAAAATCACAGGCTGAACAGGTAGAATATGAGATTTTGGAGAGCTTTTATTTTGTAATGCAAATCAGATCGTCTTGAAACTGGTTAAGGGACATCCTGGGGTAGTGGACTATTAATCTGAATTGAAACTGGTCTGTGGTAACAGGAAGTTTCCTTTTTAGAGTTATCCAAAATCACAGGCTGAACAGCTAGAATATGAGATTTTGGAGGGCTTTTATTTTTAAATGCAACATCAGATCATCTTGAAACTGGTTGAGGGACATCCTGGGGTAGTGGACTATTAATCTGAATTGAAACTGGTCTGTGGAAAGAGGGAGTTTCCTTTTTAGAGCTATCCAAAATCACAGGCTGAACAGGTAGAATATGAGATTTTGGAGAGCTTTTATTTTGTAATGCAAATCAGATCGTCTTGAAACTGGTTAAGGGACATCCTGGGGTAGTGGACTATTAATCTGAATTTAAACTGGTCTGTGGTAACAGGAAGTTTCCTTTTTAGAGTTATCCAAAATCACAGGCTGAACAGCTAGAATATGAGATTTTGGAGGGCTTTTATTTTTAAATGCAACATCAGATCGTCTTGAAACTGGTTGAGGGACATCCTGAGGTAGTGGACTATTAATCTGAATTGAAACTGGTCTGTGGAAAGAGGGAGTTTCCTTTTTAGAGTTATCCAAAATCACAGGCTGAACAGGTAGAATATGAGATTTTGGAGAGCTTTATTTTGTAATGCAAATCAGATCGTCTTGAAACTGGTTAAGGGACATCCTGGGGTAGTGGACTATTAATCTGAATTTAAACTGGTCTGTGGAAACAGGGAGCTTCCTTTTTAGAGCTGTCCAAAATCACAGGCTGAACAGGTAGATTATGAGATTTTGGAGAGCTTTTATTTTGTAATGCAACATCAGATCGTCTTGAAACTTGTTGAGGAACATCCAAATTCACAGGCTGAACAGGTAAAATATGAGATTTTGGAGAGCTTTTATTTTGTAATTCAACATCAGATCTTCTTGAAACTGGTTGAGGGACATCCTGGAGAAGTGGATTGTTACTCAAAGTATATTATAAAAAAGTGATTGTTTTTTTTACCTATCCCTGGAACATTTCAGTCAAATTTATTTAGAAATATTATGTTCATTACTTGAGTAATGATGTGTGTTAATGTGTACATATAATTAAATAATGGTTTGCTTGTTCAATCTTATATTGCCTGTGATGATGTTTATTGACTTGGCTTGTGCAATTTTAGGTTTCATGCTTTAGAACATAGTAACTGATAGTACACAGATGCATAGTACACTGATGCTCCCTGACTACTGTGGTGCATTGGGGGGTTTTTAGGGACAAAACTGGAAGGATTTTGAAATTGAGAGCCAATAAAATAGCTAATTCCCCGTTCACTTCCCTGACTGCTGGACTAGGGAACTGATTGAGATGTACTCTATAGTAATCTCTTTCACACAGAAACACAATTAAAAAGATATCCTATTTGAGTACTGCGTGGCCATGCACTGCTCAATCAGGTCTATCACTGTCATCAGCTGGAAATGACTGTCACCTGCAAAATAAACATTCGGTATTAGTGCATATAGTTTGGATGTCTATGTGTGTGGGTGAAGAGGCAGTCATTACTGATGTTGTCCAAATGCTTTTTCAAATGTCCTCAACATATATTGCCTCTGTACAATGTCTGTGCAGTGTGTGTGTGTGTGTATATACCTGGTATTGCCTACACTGTAAGGGCCAAATGTCCCCACAAGTATAGTAATACCAGCAATTTTTCATTTTTTGGTACACAGCTTATAAATCATATATAAGTAGAATGAAGTGTTTTAAAAAGTTAAAATAGAAGAAAGTTTCGTGCAAGAGGTAGAGTTAGGGTAAGAAGATAGAAAATACAGTTTGTTCCGTAGAAAAACCATTACGTCTATGAAATGTGTGTGTGCATGTAGGTGCTGCTATGCTTTGAGCAATTTTTCACTACACAGAGAAAATGAAATGTTGTAATACTCATCAGGACAGTCATGTTGTGGATTTCAGCAAACAACAAATCAGTTACATTCTACCTTCAAATACCATACCAGCAGTGATAAGTGTTCATTATGGCAGTGGTTCTCAACTGGTTTGGCCTTGGGACCCACGTTTTCCCATGGTCATCAAGCCGCGACCCACTTTTTATATATATATATATATATATATATATATATATATATATATATATATATATATATAATTTGTTAAAAAATAAACAGCCTGAATAAACAGCCTATAAGGTAAGGCTATTAAATAGCAGTCCCAAACTAGTTTTTGTTAATACAATTAAGCTGGTATGAGACACCACAGTCATTTAAGCATATACAAAATAACACAAAGTGGAAATAACATGATATTTTTGGGTTATGGAAACAACCGTTACCATGAATATACTAACATGAACTGTTAATAACACGTGAAAACTGCTCCTGAATAGAATTAATATCATACCTTCATGCAAATCCTTTCCAGCCAACACACACAGTACCAGTTATGTGATTTATCGGTACTGTACTTTTATTTCACGCGTTGCATGCTCGTAGTTTCTGGTTTTAGTGAGGTGATATACAGCGCCGCGCCGTGTTCGTGCATGCTATAAAAGAGTGCACGCTACGAACACTGTAACATCTGACAGGACAGGATAGTTCGCTTTTCTGAGGTGAGAGACTTTTTTTTTCATAGCAAGTTACGAAAATAACGATAGAATAATGACACTGACAATAAATCTGTCTACATCTCATCTGACCGCAGCTACTGAATCTGGACAACGCATTTTTCTCAGGAATTATTACTGCATCTGACAGAAGTGTCAACAGCTTTCATGCACGTCTTTTAAAATAAAAGTTTCGCATCAGAAAAAATAAAAAAAAATAAATAAATAAAAAAAAATTAGAATTACGTTTTTTGTTGTTGATGTCATTTCTTTGGCCGAACACTCCGCAACCCACTCAGAATGCTCCCGCGACCCACTTTTGGGTCGCGACCCACCAGTTGAGAACCACTGCATTATGGCACTAAGAAAACATGAGGAGATATTAGCTTGAAATAAGATTATCATTGATTCTTGTGGTGAGGTAGTCCCACTTTATCCTTGATCATCCCCCTTGTGTTCAACAATATCTAAACTGAGAACATAAATGTAGTTCCTTTAGCCACAAACATGTGCACATGTCATTATAGGGAGATTATATTAATGTGTTTCCTGTTTATCCAGGTCGATCAAAGCCTAAGTCATCCCTACTTGTCCTGGGGCCACAGATATCCACGATCTAGATGGAGGTGTATTTCAAGTAGTTTACAAAATGAAAGCAGCTGTGTTTCCCTGCATACTGTGGCTTCCTGACACAGATCATTAAACCTTATTAGCCACTTCCTTTTCCAGAGATCTTCACTCCTATTTTCAAGCCTCATATTAACATTTTCGGGGTTTTCAACTGGAAATTATTTGCCTTATTGTAGAGTGTCAACTGCCTTTAGTTTTCTGATGGGTAGTAATTGTCGCTTTAGAGTATAATCACACTGTTTCATTCTCCTACAGCACATCTCTCTCTTATTTTTGTCTTTCTCTCTGTTTGCCTTCAACAGCTTAAAATATTGTTGAAATTGTAGTCTTATAAAATGACATTCCTATTGTGTTTCTTCTGAAGTAAGAAAGAAGTAAATTTATCATCTAATATATCTATTGGGTTATGATATGTGCTGCATAAATAAAAGCATGCAAATAACCAAAAACACCATGTTTTTCTCTGAATTAAATGCACGTGTCTATGTCGAGTGCATTGTTAGGACATTGGACAAATAAGAGGAATTGTTATTAAATGTGACATATTGGATTGAAATTTTGAATTGGATTCTAAATTACCAATTAATTTCTGGA
The DNA here is from genome assembly GCA_039654775.1 of Spinibarbus caldwelli. NCBI lineage: Eukaryota > Metazoa > Chordata > Actinopteri > Cypriniformes > Cyprinidae > Spinibarbus > Spinibarbus caldwelli. The sequence continues at coordinate 8,378,516 of CM077226.1, read as the reverse complement.
TGTGGTCAAAATGGATGAAGAATTAGAATATGAAAATTAAGAGAAGTAGAATTAAAGTGCAATATAATTCACATAACTGCTTTACCTTCAGCATTAGAATAGTGCACAAGACTCTTGGAAAAGAGAGTTTCTTCTAACATGACCACAAAAATGCACACTGCAGTAATACTTTAATCTCATGTATCCATGGATTTCTTCTCTTTCTTATTCCAGCCATGGCAGACCAGATTTATAAATCCCCAATCACAGGCCACTATGACTGCAGATTGGGTCTCTTCATCAATACATATTTTGACATGCAAAATCCATCACAGGGTGCTCTAATTTCACCACACAGCATGACAAACAGAGTGTCCCCATAATTACACCAAAGCACTTCCACCTTTCTTCTGTTTGACAAGAAAAGCAATATGCTATAATTAGTTTGACAAGGGAACGTATTTCTGGTGTGATGTAGAGATGGACAATGTTTCCATAGTGACATGCTTCTGTAACCAGTGGTGTGTAAAATCTAAAGAAGGCATTCGTCTGACAGCAGAAGGCATCTGTTAACTGCACACAAGCCAAGCATATTGAGTTGACACTGACACACAGAGAAAAGCCTGCTGCGATGAGCCAGCTAATGAGGCTTGTTGCTGATTTCTCCAAAGACACACCACAAACATGTGGTATATGATGCTTAACCCTTATGCGGTCTTCATTTTGGGTTGTGCACTCATGGTCTTTGGGGTCTCTAGAGACCTCAGGTAACAAAATGTAATTTTGTAACAAAATAATTGTTTTTATTTTTTTTTTTAAACAAATGTAATTTTACTCTGTTTATTAATGTTTTTATTCCACATTTGTGTAGTTTTTTGAGGATTTATGATATTTTTAAATTTATATAAATAAATTTAAAAATATTTTTTTATATAGGTTTTTGTACAAAAAACAGCTTTTTATGAAAAATTCACTTTATAAAAGACCCACATTTCTAACTTTCATTCATGGGGATAACATGAATCATTTGACATGGTTTAGTGTAAAATTTTTGCCCATCTTTTGGAAATTGCAGTTTTAAAAGTAAAAAAATATATAATTTTTACCAGTAGATGGCTGCAGAGCTCCAGTATTTACTATTTGCTATTTGACCAACTGAAAGATATCTTTTCACAAGTTTTTTTTTTTATTTTTTTATTTTTTTTTATTTTTTTTTTTTCCCAGTTGGATTCATATCTACATATTATGAAAGCACAATTCTAAAAAAAAAAAAAAAAAAAAAAAAAAAAAAATTCAAAGTTTTGAACTTTTAGAACTGAAAAAAAAAAAAAAAAAAAAATCAGTTTTTCAATAGTTACATTATGATTAAAATCAAACCTGAACAAGATGTTACAAAGAGAAAAGTTGGAGTCTTTAGATTTTATCATTTATTTTAATAATCTGTTTTTCATATAATTTTAAGTGTGTGTGTGTGTGTGTGTGTGTGTGAATTGTCGATGTGTCAGTGTCACCAATTTATTTTTGTGGTGGTTTTGCATTTTGGATAATTTTATTTGACAAATTATAAGAAAGCAGTTGTTATGGTCTCACAAATATATTCCTCTGTGTGTGTGTGTGTGTGTGTGTGTGTGTGTGAGCATGATCATTTTGCAATGTTGGAAGTGTGTCACTTCATTTCTGTCCATGTGTGTTCTGTGTTGTTTCTGATTTTGAGGATGAATTTTGTCCATTTTCTATGTGGGGTCTCTTCAAATAAAATAATTCAAAATGCAAGACCACCACAAAAATAAATTGGTGACACTGACACATCGACAATACACACACACACACACACACACACACACACACACACAAATAAATTTGTGAGACCATAAAAACTGCTTTCTTATAATTTGTCAAATAAAATAATCCAAAATGCAGAACCACCACAAAAATAAATTGGTGACACTCACACACACACACACACACACTTAAAATTATATTAAAAACAGATGACTGAAATAAATGATAAACTCTAAAGACTCCAACTTTTCTCTTTGTAACATCTTGTTCAGGTTTGATTCTAATCATAATGTAACATTACTGAAAAACAGTTTTTTTTTTCAATTCTAAAAATGCAAAACTTTGACAAAGTAATTTTTATTGTTATAATTGTGATTTCATAATATGTAGAATATGAATATGAATATGAATATGAATAAAAAAAAAACATTAAAAAAAAAAAAAAACTTGTGAAAAGATATCTTTCAGTTGGTCAAATAGCAAATAGTGGAGCTCTGCAGCCATCTACTGGTAAAAATGATAATCTTTTACTTTTGAAACTGCAATTTCCAAAAGATGGGCAAAAATTTTACACTAAACCATGTCAAATGATCCATGTTATCCCCATGAATGAAGGTTAGAAATGTGGGTATTTTATAAAGTGAATTTTACATAAAAAGCTGTTGTTTGTATAAAAACCTATATAAAAATACTTTTTAATTTATTTATATAAATTTTAAAAATATCATAAATCCTCCAAAAACTACACAAATGTGGAGTAAAAACATTAATAAACTAAGTAAAATTACATTTGTTTAAAAAAAACAAAACAATTAATTTGTTACAAAATTACATTTTGTTGCCTGGGATCTCTAGAGACCCCAAAGACCATAAGTTTGACTTTTTTTTTTTTCACACTAACATAAAATCAAGAAATCATTCCATTTTTTTTTTTTTTTTTCATTTGTAAATCTAGAAAGTGTTGACCACTGTACTAAGTCTCATGTCATTTGGACAAAAAGAACATTTTTTAAAAATTTAACAAACGTCATTTGCGGGTTAAAAAGACCCCGAAGGCCACATAAGGGTTTTAAAAGAATGTTCAAGCTGCTCTGTCTCATACAATGAAAGTGCATGGGGACTAGGGGCTGTTAAGTCCTAAAATGACACTACAAAAGTGTAAAAAAAAAAAAAAAAGTAGTCCATAAGACTCTATATTCCAAGTTTTATCTATATGGAAGCTCTGTGTGAGAGACATTTGAATACTTAAGTTATTATTTGCTGAAATTCATCCCCTTTGCCATGGCTCTCACATTTAATTTGTGATTTACATGTACTGTAACTACACTAGTCAACATTTGAAGTGGATCAAAACCTTTCATCAAAGTTGTCCTAAAACCTAAAACAAAAATGCATTTTTGTCTTAGGACAACTTTGATTAACTTTTTTGATCCACTTTAAATGTTGACTACTATATTTACAATAAGGGTACATAAATAATCATGAACTAATACCTTAATGCTTAGTAGTGTTGGAAATTTTGATTCATCTCAGTGACTCGTCATTTGAGGCCGTTTACCAAAAAGAGTAGTTCAGATGGCTTCACCGATGCTTTCGGTAGCGTTACATATTTACGCCAGTAGGTGGCAGCAAATTAGCATCTTTTATGTGTTATTAGAGAGTTGTTGAAGAAAATCTTAATATCCATTATTAAAATTTGCAACCCTACAAATATATACAAAGATTTTTTTTTCCTCACAACTGACAACAAAGTACATCTAGTTTTCCTTTATTGTATGAACTGCTGAGGATGGCTGTAATTAAACTATGAAAGACAGTAATAGTCTAAATATCATTGTAATAAAGGGTTGTCGGTGGCATGTGTCACATTTAAGAATTCATAATATTCATCAGTTCTGTCCTTGTAGTGAAAACAAATGATTCATATTAGTTAAGTGACTGGTGACTGCTTCTTTCTAGCAGACCACGTTCACAAACGACCTGATACAGTATCTGCTGACAGGCGATATGTCAGCATCATTATTCTACATTACAACATTATTCTAACACTTTATATTCTAAAGGTTTGTATCTTAATACAAGACAGAATAATAGCCTAGGTAGATGATTTTTGCCACACTGCTTGACAGCCAAATGATCTGACTCCTTAAAAAGAGTCAGAATTCCCATCACTAACAAACAAACATGAGAAGTGTTAAAGGCATGAGATGGTGTGGTGGCTACTGCCGCTGTCTTGAAGAATCACTCTCAAAGTCTTGGGGTTTTGATGCCAGAAGATAGACTTTATTACAAGAACAAAGCCGAGAAGTTTTCTGCAGAAAAAATCTCCAGAATGCTTTAGAGCTGTCTCTTTTATACAGTTTTTCCTTTAAGGAGTGTTCTATACATTTCATAGAGTTTTCCTTTATACATACAATCCGATTCCTCCCTAGAGAGAAGGGGCCCCAAGACGTGTTATGGTATAGAAAGAATGCCCCCCTATAAAAGGGAAGTCATGGCCTAATGGTTAGAGAGTCGGCCTCGTACCCTAAAGGTTGCGGGTTCGAGTCTCGGGCCGGCAGGAATTGTAGGTGGGGGGAGTGAGTGTACAGTGCTCTCTCCACCCTCAATACCACGACTGAGGTGCCCTTGAGCAAGGCACCGAACCCCCAACTGCTCCCCGGGCGCCACAGCATAAAAATGGCTGCCCACTGCTCCGGGTGTGTGTTCACGGTGTGTGTGTGTTCACTGCTGTGTGTGTGCACTTTGGATGGGTTAATTGCAGAGCGCAAATTCCGAGTATGGGTCACCATACTTGGCCACATGTCACTTCACTTTCACTTTCACTTTCATATTCTTCCAGATATTTCTTGTCTGCATATTTCAGCCACGTAGGCACTTTTAACCCAGTGGCCTACGAGTATAATGGAAGATTAAATAGATATATTAAAGGCAAGATTCACCTCGATTATACTTGATTAATTCATGCTTTGACTAATAAAACTCTTCGTCAATGGGAGACTTGATTTGCCTTTGATTTCTGGTATTTGTGTTTGTTTTACACAAAACTGTTAGCGAGTGAAAAATAACTAATAAATTACATGAATTAATTACATAATTACATTAATTACATAACTGGTACATCATGTGTTCGCTGAGCAAATGCTGTTTTTTTTTTTTTTTAAAGGATTTCATGGGGCATGTGTATGGGCAATGTACAGGTCTTATCATAACATGACTATCCTGAATCCTAATATAAATAAAACGTTTTGCGATAATGATTGATGAGTTCTATGTTAGGCAACTAGCATATTACCCAGGCTGTCCCGGCCATTTTGTGCCTGTGAGTTGGTGTGTGTTCACACATCCAGTCGTACTTTACATTAAGGTTTATAAAGTCATTCATCAATAATTAATAATTCTTTTACAGATGTATTTTAAATCAATAACCAGTTATAGTATGAATTGGACGATTCACATTAGGCATATATATATATATATATATATATATATAAATAAATAAACAGATGTAAACAATAATTTAATACTGATTAATCTAATTAAAATATCCAGCCTAACTGACCATCAACTACCAATATAGGAAGAATAATTTAAGAACTTAATTGCTTGGGGAATAAATTATAATTTTAACTTATTTTTTGAACATCTGGGAACACAGTATCATTGACCTGATGGTAACAATTCAAAGGTATACGATAAAGAATGTCTCTTATCATTCACAATGATGTTAGTCTTATTTAACACTCTTTCTTTATATATACTCTCTATGCTTTCTAATTTTATTCCTAACAATTTACTTGCTGTTGTTACCACCTTTCCCAATGACCTCTTCTGGGCCTCTGAAGCATTACCATATCAACAGATCACACAAAATGTCATAATGCTTTCAATAAAAGCCCCATAAAACATCAACAACATTCTGCTATCGACATTAAAAGACAGTAATTTCTTTAAGAAGTACATTTTCTGTTGCAGCTTTTTGCTTACACAGTCAGCCCATGCATCCCACCTAAGTTTATTGTCCAACATTCTACCAAGGTATTTATATAATTTGTTACTAACTGAATTTTCTCCCCGTTAATTAATGTAGGATGGGTTACACTTTGCTCTTTCTCTCTAAAATTGATAACCATCTCCTTAGTTTTGGAGATATTTAAGAGGAGATTTGAATTTTCGCACCAATTTAAAAAGAAATCTAAAACAGGCCCATGTTCTTCCTCCGCATCATGGAAAAGGCTCACTAAAGCAGTATCATCTGCATACTTTACAATATGTCTGTTATTAAAAGAACTCACACAAGAATTTGTATATAAAATAAATAATAACGGAGATAAAACACATCCCTGGGGAGCTCCGACCGAAGTGATCATTTTATCTGAAATAGATCCTCCTATTTTAACCTGCTGGATTCTGAAACTAAGAAAATTGGTCACCCAGGCAAGCCTCCTACTATCTAATGAAAATTCTTTGGCCAAGGTAGCAGCTAATATACTGAGAGAAATACAGTTAAAAGCTGATGAGAAATCAACGAACAGAATTTTTGCATTAATATTTGGTTTCTCTGAATGTGAATGGGGCAGGTGCAATACATTAAAATTGCATCCTCAACAACTCTGGAGGACTGATATGCAAATTGCAGAGGATCTATAAGATTCTGTGTTTCAGATAAAATGTACTCTTATCTGGACCTGGACTAAAAATGCTCAATTTATAACTTTTGTTATAAATGCTCGATAAACATGTGCACTAATAAACATTAATTCATTGTAAACTAATGCACAGATAATTGTGAGTTAATGTATGACTCACGAAGAACTAAACCCTTCATTAATGATTATTACATCAGCAACTAATAAAAAAGTCTATCTGATTAATAGATTAAGTAATATATTAAATGTCATTAATTAAATGTGTCATCATGTATTTATTCCCTAACAACATATAGTTTTAACTAATAGTGTAAATTAATGTTTTAATCACCACAACGGGTCAAAGCTATGCATTTCAACTTCCAGTTGTCTGCTTTAATTAATCATTAACTAATGATTTGCAAAGATATCATTATGTTATGATTTTACTTGTTGAGGCACATGGGCTAATTTTTCAGAATCAGAATCAGAATGAGCTTTATTGTCAGGTATGTTTACACATACGAGGAATTTGTTTTCATGACAGAAGCTACCGCAGCGCAACAGAATGACAGTGACAGAACAAAAAACACATAATAAAAAAAAAGAATTAAAAAGAACAATTAAATAAGGAATAACAATATACAAATTGACAATTGTATGTACAGGTATATAACAGTAGACAGTTTTGTATGTACAGGTATATTATGTGCAAATTGAAATGTAGAAATTTTTGAGTACACAGAAAAATGTTGTGATCAGATACTGTTTTACTGTGTCGAAAACTATGTCTGTCACGGACACGCCAGGCTCTTCCACCTATCAGCGCTATCAGTTACTGTGGCACCAGAACAGACCGGCCACACAAAATCTAGGTGCATTCTTCATTCATTTCCGAGAAGTTTTCGGACGACCCGTCGGAGATTCTTCAGTTGGTGAGTAGTTGTATCATTTAAAACAAGGTCAAAAGTCTATTCAAGATTATGCTCTTTGCTTCCGCATTTTACCATCTCCTATCGATCCAGGATGAAAAATACCAAAGCAGATGCTCTGTCAAGACTTCATGCTCCAGACGAACAACCCGAGAATCCAGAGACTATCATCCCTCCTAAGCTCATTGTTAGTCCGATCCAATGGACCCTAGATGTCGACGTTGCAGCAGCCAGTGTCTCCGATTCCGCTTTGCTGGGGTGTCCCCCAAATCACATCTACGTTCCCCGCAGTCAACAAACACCACTCATTCATTCAGCGCACACCTCCCTGGGCACTGGTCATCACGGGACCAATCAAACCCTCTCACTGTTGAAAGATCACTTCTGGTGGCCTGGAATGGCGAATGACGTCAGAAGGTACGTGAGAGGATGCCGGGAATGTGCCATGGCTAAAACACCTCACCACTTACCGACCGGCAAACTCCTACCTCTCCCTGTTCCCCGGCGTCCATGGTCACACCTGGGAGTAGATTTCATCACGGACCTCCCAGCATCTGACAACAACACTTGCATCTAGGTTGCGGTGGACAGATTTTCAAAAGCCTGCCGACTGGTTCCTCTGAGAAGACTCCCAACAGCAATGGAAACTGCGGAGGAACTGTTTAATCATATCTTCCGTAATTTCAGCATTCCTGAAGAGATTGTTTCTGATAGAGGTCCACAGTTTATCTCACGTGTATGGAAAGCTTTCTGTTCACTCCTAGGTGTGATCATTAACCTATCCTCAGGATATCACCCACAGAGCAATGGACAAACGGAACCTCCGTACCTTCTGCCATGGCCACCAGAACTCCTGGAACCGGTTCCTTGCCTGGGCCGAGTATGCACAGAACTCCCTCCGGCAACCCTCCATGAATCTCACTCCATTCCAGTGCGTACTCTGCTATCAGCCACCTCTGTTCCCCTGGTCAGGGGAACCCTCACAGGTTCCCTCCATCACCCATTGGTTCCAGGAGAGTGAGAGGGTCTGGGACTCCGCATACTAACATCTACAGCGGGCAGTAAGATGTCATCAATATCATGCTGATGTCCGGAGAGCCCCTGCTCCCATCTTCCTGCCAGGACAAAAAGTATGGCTCTCCACTCGGGACATCCGGTTGCGCCTCCCCTGTAAGAAGCTGAGTCCCAAGTATATTGGTCCCTTCCCCATCATCCGGCAAATCAACCCAGTTACGTATGAACTCAAACTTCCATCACAATACAGGATTCACCCCACATTCCATGTTTTATTTCTCAGACCCTATCACCCACCTGTTCTCCCTGTTTCCACAGAGCCTGGCACCACAGACGAACCCCCTCTCCCGAAGTTGCTGGAAGATGGAACAATATACTCAGTAAGGGAGATCCTGTGTTCCCCTCGTGTGTTCCTGTGTGAGTGTGCTCCGTCTACTTACCTGCATCCAGCTCCGTCACACCAGCTCCTGGAAAACCCGCGATCCTCACCGTCTCCGTCAGACCTGGTAATCAAGAACATCACTATCAGTATCATCTCCAGTTCAGTTAAAGACTCTGAATCTACTATACTCATCAGTTCCTTGATCTCCCGAATACTGTTCAATAAACCCATCTGTTTGATTCTAACTCACCTGTGTCTCGAGTCTGACTTCCCGTTACAATGTTGAGATCATGAGAACGAGAAAGAAAAAAAAAATGCATGCCCTTAGGACTGCCATACCTTTACGCACGTTTGTACCTTCATACTCCATAGGGGAAAAGCATGTCCAGTGTTAGTTTTTAATGTAATGTGCATGTGTTTTACTAAAAAAACGAAGATAAGAAAATTGAAATGGCATGAATATTGAGTCCCTTAGTTCGATTTTGGCTATGAGGATAAGTAGGGTAGAGAAGAACCCTAAGTGAAAGTGTGCACTCAGTTTTGAGGCTCAAAAATAAAATTCTGTCTACAGTACCAGGAAGAGACATTTTCGTTTCACCTAATTAGTCATGGGAATGTCATGATATGTTGAGATCACAACAAGATCTTTTTTCTCATGGACACAACATCTTATGTTGAAGGAATCACATCCTATTATTATACATATTAAGTATTTACTTTGTTTTCCCCTTCATTTCATGTACCTTTTCACCAACTTACATTTCTGTATTATGTATTTTAATACTTGAAGTATTCTACCATAAATGTTTAGTAAATACTGTAAAAGGCTGATAATCATGCCAGTAAAGCTTTGACTTTGTATTTCTGTAGGCTTGCAGAAGTATGATAAATCAGCGTCTGTTTTCATTTCCAAATAAAACAAAGGTTGATCATGTCCTTTGATTTATTTGTAAGTGAAAACAGATAGAAATCTGTGTTACTGAGCAGTTGAAAAGGTGTGCCAATGTTCAAACACTCGTTAACGCAAATATCTAATCAGCCATTCACAGGGCAGCAACTCAATGCATTTAGGCATGTATACATGGTCAAGGCGGTTTGCAACATAATTAATCTTTTAATTGTTAAAAGGATACTCCACCCCAAAATGAAAATTGTCATTAATCACTTACCCCATGTCGTTCCAAACCCGTAAAAGCTTTGTTCGTCTTCGGAACACAATTTAAGATATTTTGGATGAAAACCGGGAGCCTTGTGACTGTCCCATTGACTGCCAAGTAAATTACACTGTCAAGGCACAGAAAAGTATAAAAAACATCATCAAAATAGTCCATCTGCCATCATTAGACCATCTGAATTTTATGAAGCAACGAGAATACTTTTTGTACGCAAAGAAAATAAAAATAACGACAATTTGTCTCCTCTCTGTCTCTCTGTGTCAGCATAGAGCCATTTTGGAGAGCATCCGATGGATGCAAAGTGCATACACTATTCTCTGTCATCAGTAATGCATAGATACATATTGTACGTTTATTTACGCTTTGATTTGAACGGAAACTGTGTATCCATGCGTTACTGATGACAGAGAATAGCGTACGCACTTTGCGTACATAATTTTAATTTATTCAAAGCAATCATGGCCACCAAAATTCACTTCACACTGATTTTATTTCAACTCAGTCAGTATACTACATGGATAGCTAATGGCTATTTGAGTTTCTGTTACCATATTTAATATGCATAATATGGAATTAGTAAAAGTACAAAGAGTGACAACAGTGTATCTTATGATGGCTGCTTCAAGCAGGATAATGCACCATATCACAAAGCTCAAATCATCTCAAAACTGGTTTCATGTCAATATAATGCCAATATGTACCAAAATCTCTGAGGAATATTTCTGGCACATCCTTGAATCCGTATGCCACAAAGAATCAAAGCAGTTCTGAATATAAAAGGGGGCTTTAGCAAGGTGTACCTAATAAAGTGGCTGGTGAGTGTAGAATTGAAGATTTATTGGAACAACTGTAGGGCATTTACAGTATTAAAAAAAAAAAAAAACATTTACTTTTGATGATATTTGCAACATCGTTATACTGACTGGCATGGTCACAAAGGAATTAAGTTGTGTTTTTTTTTTTTTTTCAGGAAACTTTGTTCATTTTTGTGTTATTCTAAAAATAAATTAATTGAATTAATTTTGAGTCATCATTCACTTCTGTTGCAATAGCAAACTGATTCCACATTGGATCCATCCCAGATGTACAGTCTCAGGAATGGATCTCAACATACTATATTATGTCATTATATATTATAGAAGAAGATGCTATATACGGTTACTATGGTGACCAAGAGGGGACATGTTCAGTTCACATAGTTTTGTCATGCATAAACAAACCAGCGTAAGCATAGAAGCCTGGGATTCATTTTTTTTTTTATCCATCCCACAGTCTTGTAAATCTGTTAACTGATCATGTCTTTTTATTTAATAACTGTATATTATTATTATTATTATTATTATTATTATTATTATTATTATTTAAATGTAATATAATAATATTATAATAATCCAAAACACATCTGGATCGGAGTCCACTTGCACGGCAGATGCACAACAGATAAGGATCACAGATCAGACCAAATCTGGCACAAACCAAATCCATATCCGCTGATGACCCTGGTGAAAAAGAAGTACTCTTAAATATATTAAAGATGTACTTGAAATTCAGATAGTATATTTATAGTATACAGGTGCATCTCAATTAATTAGAATGTCGTGGAAAAGTTCATTTATTTCAGTAATTCAACTCAAATTGTGAAACTCGTGTATTAAATAAATTAAATGCACACAGACTGAAGTAGTTTAAGTCTTTGCTTCTTTTAATTGTGATGATTTTGGATCACATTTAACAAAAACCCACCAATTCACTATCTCAACAAATTAGAATATGGTGACATGCCAATCAGCTAATCAACTCAAAACACCTGTAAAGGTTTCCTGAGCCTTCAAAATGGTCTCTCAGTTTGGTTCACTAGGCTACACAATCATGGGGAAGACTGCTGATCTGACAGTTGTCCAGAAGACAATCATTGACACCCTTCACAAGGAGGGTAAGCCACAAACATTCATTGCCAAAGAAGCTGGCTGTTCACAGACTGCTGTATCCAAGCATGTTAACAGAAAGTTGAGTGGAAGGAAAAAGTGTGGAAGGAAAAGATGCACAACCAACCGAGAGAACCGCAGTCTTATGAGGATTGTCAAGCAAAATCGATTCAAGAATTTGGGTGAACTTCACAAGGAATGGACTGAGGCTGGAGTCAAGGCATCAAGAGCCACCACACACAGACGTGTCAAGGAATTTGGCTACAGTTGTCGTATTCCTCTTGTTAAGCCACTCCTGAACCACAGACAATGTCAGAGGCGTCTTACCTGGGCTAAGGAGAAGAAGAACTGGACTGCTGCCCAGTGGTCCAAAGTCCTCTTTTCAGATGAGAGCAAGTTTTGTATTTCATTTGGAAACCAAGGTCGTAGAGTCTGGAGGAAGGGTGGAGAAGCTCATAGCCCAAGTTGCTTGAAGTCCAGTGTTAAGTTTCCACAGTCTGTGATGATTTGGGGTGCAATGTCATCTGCTGGTGTTGGTCCATTGTGTTTTTTGAAAACCAAAGTCACTGCACCCGTTTACCAAGAAATTTTGGAGCTCTTCATGCTTCCTTCTGCTGACCAGCTTTTTAAAGATGCTGATTTCATTTTCCAGCAGGATTGGGCACCTGCCCACACTGCCAAAAGCACCAAAAGTTGGTTAAATGACCATGGTGTTGGTGTGCTTGACTGGGCAGCAAACTCACCAGACCTGAACCCCATAGAGAATCTATGGGGTATTGTCAAGAGGAAAATGAGAAACAAGAGACCAAAAAATGCAGATGCGCTGAAGGCCACTGTCAAAGAAACCTGGGCTTCCATACCACCTCAGCAGTGCCACAAACTGATCACCTCCATGCCACGCCGAATGAGGCAGTAATTAAAGCAAAAGGAGCCCCTACCAAGTATTGAGTACATATACAGTAAATGAACATACTTTCCAGAAGGCCAACAATTCACTAAAAATGTTTATTTTTTTTATTTTTTTATTGGTCTTATGAAGTCTTCTAATTTGTTGAATTTGTGGGTTTTTGTTAAATGTGAGACAAAATCATCACAATTATAAGAACCAAAGACTTAAACTACTTCAGTCTGTGTGCACTGAATTTATTTAATACACGAGTTTCACAATTTGAGTTGAATTACTGAAATAAATGAACTTTTCCACGACATTCTAATTTATTGAGATGCACCTGTAATTGTACTCCTAACAAGCTTACTTGAAGTGCATTAAAAATGTATTGAATTGCATTTTAAGATATTTTTTTTAAAAGTATACTAGAAATACCTTGATAATAAATGTATGCTTAAGTACGCTTTTAAGAAAAAATAAAAAATAAAAATACTTAAACACCAGATAGCACACGCTTCATCTGGAAAGCATCTGCTGTGTACACACATCTGATAGACATCTTTCAGATGTCAGTTTTACATACATTCTAAATCATAGAATCTTAACTCTTTCCCCGCCATTCACGAGATATCTCGTCAATTAAGAGCCAACGCTTCCCCGCCATTGACGAGTTTTTACGGCAATCTGTGTTCTAGGTGTATTACGGTAAGGAAAGCCCTAGAGCATGTCCTGAATGAGTTACGGGACTTCTGGGTCTTTAGGGTGTGAACAGAAGATGATCGGCATAAACGGAAGGATCATAGATAATGTAGATCATATATAGATCATATATGTAGATCATGTTTTGACCATTTTGAATCTGATCGGGACGAAGTAGTCAGTGAGAGAGATGCCTTTACAGACACAGAAACATCTCTAGTTGTAACCGATAACCCGTCGATCTGAATAGGTGTGTGTGTGTGTGTGTGTGTGTGCACGATCTATATATAGATCTATATCTATCTATCTATCTATCTATCTATCTATCTATCTCTCTCTCTCTCTCTCTCTCTCTCTCTCTCTGTGTGTGTGTGTGTACAGTATATGCATGCATATGTATGTATGTAGCCTGTGTGTGTGTGTGTGTTTGTGTGTGTGTGTGTAATCATATGTATGTATATGTTTGTGTGTGTGTGTGTGTGTGTGTGTCTGTTTGTTCTGTTTATTGAATGCAATTTCAATTATTCATATAATTATTCACAGGTGAAAGAATATGACATCTGAATATATTTTGCTTGAAAATGCACTACTTTGATAAAAATGCATTTTTCTCAGTTTTTTGTCCAAAATGTTGTATTTCTGATGAAACCTATCTGCATTCAAATGGTGATAAAACAAACACATGAAGATAGAATAAAACAGTTTTTTTTTTTTTTTTTTTTTTTTTTTTTAAAGCAGAGGCTTGGTTCTTTATTTTGATATATAATATGTTCTTATATTAATAGCAAAAAATATTCTGAGGGCCATCAAATTTAGGTGAAAATGATCAAAAATGCTGGCGGTGGCTGGCAACTTTTTTAAAAACGCTGGCGGGGAAAGAGTTAAAGACATCTTCTAAACGTCTATTTGACATCTGATTGGAAATGTCCTATAGATGTATTGCAGATGGGCAAACACTCTAAAAAATATAAATATGTAAATGCAGACGTCTAATAGACATCTCTGTGATGTACGAGTGCTTATTTTTTTTTTTTTCCATGCAATTATGTCATAATAATGAGATGTTATGTTGTTATAACAAAATATTTTCTCGAAAACAAGATGTCATGTCGTTTAAAATAACATATTTTCTGGTAATAACGAGATGTAATGTTGTTAAAACAACATATTTTCTCATAATAACAAGATGTTATGTAGTTAAAACAATCTATTCTTGTATGTTATCCCTGTAACAGGGTGAACGAGACGAGAGACGTGCGGATCCATATGCAAGCTTTTATTAATAGACATGGTCAAAACACAGGCGGGTCGAACAAATGGCAAACAGGTATCTTGAGGGCAAGACAGATGAGTACTCAAGTAAACAGGCGTGGTCTCTGATCGGCGAACAATATCCAGAGGGCTTGACAAGAGAGGTAATCCAGGTACACGAGCAATGGTCCAGGCAGGGGCAAACAGAGTCCAAACAACGAGATGAGAGAGATATATGTATATCCATGGCAGGCTATAAACTTCAGGGCAGGCAGAGAACAGACAAGAAACAAGATACACAGGCTAGGATCAGAACACGAACGACTCAGGTAATAACCAGGATAAAGTAGACTAACACTAAGGAAACACAGAATGGCTCCTTATCGCAGCTATTACTAGGAGAGCGATAAATGCAGAACAACACTCGGCGAGTAGAATGAGGAAGTCCAAAGCTTATGTAGGGTGTGTGATTTTGTGATGGGTCTCAGGTGTGAGCGTGTGATTAGTGAAATGGCAGTTGGGAAATGTAGTCCGGAGTGACATGTAACAGCCTGTGAAGTGTAAGAGTCAATGCAACAGAAGAGTGACCTCTGGTGGCAAGCAGATGTAAGTCCATGTACCAGATTCCTGACAGAGCCCCCCCCCCCGGCTTCCAGACGCTCTAAACAATACACAATGCAGGAGGGCGGTGGAGCGGAGGCGGAACAGGGGGAGGGACGGAGGGTAAGGTCCATGTAAAGGTATAAGACCTTGGGACTGAGGCAGGACCGGCAAAACAGGGGACCATGATGGAGCCAGCAGAATGGGTGGAGCTGAGGACCACCATAGCAGAGCAGACGGGTCCAAGAATCCCCACGGCGGAGCAGAAGAACACAAGAGCAAGACAGAAGGCCACCACGGCGGAACAGAAGACCACCAGAGCAAGACAGAAGACCACCACGGCGGAGCAGAAGACCACCATAGCCTGACAGCCGACCACCACGGTGGAGCAGAAGACCACCACAGCGGAGCAGATGGGGCAGAGGACTTCCACGGCGGAGCAGTAAGAGCAAAAGCCCACCAGTGCAGAGAAGACAGGGCAAAAGACCTACACGGCAGAGCAGACGGAGCAGGAGCCCACCAGGGCGGAACAGGAGAGCACCACGGCGGATCAGGAGAGCACCACGGCAGAACAGGAGAGCACCACGGCGGAGCAGAAGACCACCAGAGCCAGACAGCCGACCGCCGTGGCAGAGCAGAAGACCACCAGAGCAGGACAGAAGACGACCACGGCGGAGCAGATGGGGCAGAAGACCTCCACGGCAGAGCAGGAGCACACCAGGGCGGAACAGAAGAGTAACATGATGGATCAGGAGAGCACCAGGACAGATCAGGAGAGCACCACGGCGGAACAGGAGAGCACCACGATGGATCAGGAGAGCACCACGGCGGATGAGGAGAGCACCACAACGGATCAGGAGAACACCACGACAGATCAGGAGAGCACCACGACGGATCAGGAGAGCACCGCAGCAGAGATTGGAGCCTAGGGAAAACTGAGACACAAAAAACAGAGAGAGCATATACAGTCTCAAGGACCGAGGCGGGGAACACAAGAAGTCCATCAACATTTTCCCTGGTGACAACTGAGCGGGCAGACAGTTCATAAGCAAGCTCATAGGCTGAAACTGGACAGACAGATAATTCAGCATCAGATTTGACTGCAGAATTTAAACCAAAAGACAGTTCACAATTGAATGCATTGACTGGTACTGGATTGGCAGAGAGTTCAGCTATTGAGGCTGAATAGACAGACAGTTCATAATTAGATGTATTAACTGAAGCTGGACTGGTAGACATTTCAGTGACTGAAACTTGATAGATCAACAATTCACACTCAGCCCCATTAATAGAAACTGGACAGACGGATTGTTCAACAACAGACTCAAAGACTAAATCAGGACTGACAGATAGCTCAAATTCAGACTCAACAGAAGCACTAGGACAGACAGACAGCTCAGGTTTAGATTCCTTGACAGAGACAGGCAAGACAGACAGTTCATGAATGGTCTCTATGGCAGTGACAGGGTTAACGGAACAAACATGGAGTGCATTTATAGTTTCTGGGCTCATATCTGAACTAATGGGGCAGATAACAGGTTCCTTGTTTGGAACTGGACAGACAGACGGTTCAACATCAGACTCCTTGGGGAAAATGGGACAGACAGACGATTCAAAAACTGATTCATAGATTGATACTGGACAGACTGACAGTTCATGATTAGACTGATTGACAGTAACTGGCAAGACAGAGAGTTCAAAATCAGCATCTAAATGGACAGACAGATCACAATCATCCTCCATGGCTGATTCAGAACAGGATGAGAGTTCAGAGATGGCCTCATCGGCCGGTTCAGAGCAATGCAAGAGTTCACTGACGGCCTCCATAGCCATGACAGGACAGGACATGGATTCACAGACGGCCTCCATAGCCGTGACAGGACAGGAAGAGAGTTCACAGATGGCCTCCATAGCCGTGATAGGACAGGACGAGGATTTGCAGACGGCCTCCATAGCCATGACAGGACAGGGCGAGAGTTGATGAGTGGATACCACTGACACCTCCGGAGGTTCTGCAGCGGTAGCCACCACCTCTGGAGGTTCTACAGCAGTAACAGTCTCTTTGACCGCAACACGACAGGTTGAGAGAACATTGCTGGGCGCCACCACCATACAAGGAGCTGAAGCGAGCCCCGCCGCTTCGGGAGGTTCTGCAGCATGTGCCGCCACCTCTGGAGAAGCTGCAGCAGATGCCCTCATCTTGGAGAACACAGCAGCGAGCGTCACTACCCCAAGAGGTTCTGCAGCATCAGCCGCCACCTCTGGAGACATCTCAGTGGACGCCGCCACCTCGGGCAGTTCTGTGGTGGTGTACGCAGCCCAAACACAACATAAAGCAATTCCCATCATGGGAAGCACTTCAGACAGGGGAATTAGTTCAGGAACAGGAGGGTTAGAGTGAGTGGGTTTGGGGATGCCAGCTGTGTGTGCAGACACCAGCGGTACATCCCTCACTCTAGAAATAAGACTGGGATACCGAAAGACTGACCTTGACGATCTGGGTGCAACAGACAGGACATGACAAGACTCTTTGCGATCAGCTGTGACGTGACGTGACAATGGGAGATCAGCGGAGACATGACGAGACTCTGGAAGATCAGCAGAGACGTGGCGAGACTCTGGAAGATCAGCAGAGACATGACGAGACTCTGGAAGATCAGCGGAGACGTGACGAGACTCTGGAAGATCAGCAGAAACATGACGAGACTCTGGATGATCAGCGGAGACGTGAATATACCCTGTAAGATCAGCTGAGACGTGACGAGACTCTGGAAGATCAGCTGTGACGTGACGAGACTCTGGAAGATCAGCGGAGACGTGACGAGACTCTGGAAGATCAGCGGAGACGTGAGGAGACTCTGGATGATCAGTTGAGACGTGACGAGACTCTGGAAGATCAGCGGAGACGTGACGAGACTCTGGAAGATCAGCGCAGACATGACGAGACTCATGAATTGCAGCAGTGACATGATGGAACGTTGTTGTGGCCACCATTTTGCAAACGGGAGTAGTAATTAGGGGACTACGGTTTGTCACTTTTTTTGATGGATGGTCTCTTGGGGGTTAACCTTTGACCTTAAGATTAACTTATGACCTTTTTTAATGATCTCCAGATGTGTTATGACATTTGTTTGTAATACATCTGCCTTACAGTAATTAAACCGTGACCTCAGAATAAAATAGGATATTGTTTAAATTGACCTTAAATGTACACCAGATGTGTTATGTCATATGTTTGTAACATATACCTAGAGTACCTTAATTAACCTGTGAACTCCAGCTGAAATAAGAGCTTGTTTAAATTGTCCTTAAATGTTCACCAGATGCGTTACGTCATATGTTTGTAACATATACCTAGAGTACCTTAATTAACAGCGGTCCTCCGGTATGGAACATGGAGACTAAAATACAAATGTTAATGTGCCTTTAAGAGAACTTCTGTTGTTGTATGTTCTTACGGTACGTATGCACGTATGGTGTTGTAAGCGTGCACGTACAGAGAGAGTAAGCGGTGAAGAGAGATGGTCGCTCTACTGCTGTGTATTGCATTAATGTGTTTATCCCTTTGTTTGTGATGGAACCAGAGTGTTTTGTTTCTGTTTTATCCTCACTCTTTTACATGTGTGGAAGACAAGTATGCAGATGACGAAACTACTATAAAGGCTCGCGGAACAACTAGCCGACTGCCTCGAGTTTTCATTCTTTTCCCCCAACCTTCTATTTTCTCCGGGTATACTAACTCTCTGGCCCGCTTTACAAATTGGCGCCCGAACCACTGAATTCAGACCGACCATCTTTTGTTTGCATCTGCGTCGAAATTTGCATTTTCTTGTACTATTTTTTGGAGG
Organism: Spinibarbus caldwelli; assembly: GCA_039654775.1. Lineage (NCBI taxonomy): Eukaryota > Metazoa > Chordata > Actinopteri > Cypriniformes > Cyprinidae > Spinibarbus > Spinibarbus caldwelli. The sequence continues at coordinate 8,359,412 of CM077226.1, read as the reverse complement.
AGGATTTTTGTTGCTATGTTGCAGCCACAGGACCGTGCTGACTAGCTTGCTAACTATGTGCTCCATGCGGTCGGTGCGTGACTGATTTCCAGGTAACTTTGCTGTGAATGCGTTTTCTTGATTGATTGCTTATTTTTCTCTCGTGGATTGGCCGCCCATGGACTGTTTTGAGAGTTTATGTTGACTTTTGTAGGTTTTTCGACATTTTTGCCCTGTGGAACACTGAACTGTTAGTTGAGGACTAAAGTGAACTGAATTGCGCTGCATTAGATTTGAACGGAGGGGACCATTTTTTTCTTTAATCGGATATTTATGCAAATGAATGTCAGTGAGGACTGTTTAAATGAAGAGCTTTTGGCCTATGAGACAATTTTTTTTTTTTTCTTTTGAAGCGTGCAAGTCTGTTCATTTAAATCCCACACGTGTGGACTGTGTTACTTGCAAAGACATAGGCCACATTGCTATGTACTATTTCTGAAAAATTTGAGAAAATTTACTATTTAACCAATTTATTATTTGTATTGGTTCATTGTGACTGTGTGTTGTACGTAATGGCTACTCACCCTAACTTTCAGTTTGACCTGACTAACTGGCCCACAGTCGATGATTCTCTACCACAACAAGGGGAGGCACAGCACTCTATTGGAGGCGTAAAAGCTCAAGTCCAGTTGTTACAAGCAGAGGTGGCAGTGCTGCAATGGTGCCTTCATGACTCAATTGACCTGCAAAAAGGCATACTGGACCGCTCGATACAGCAGTGGGGTACTGTACCTGTTATGCCACAGCCAGTTCCCTTAGCCAGCTCAACGCCTTACAGTGCGGCTCAGGTTCCATCGGCGGCTTCAAGGTCTGTGCCAGTTAGTGTAGCTTATAGCTTCATGCAGTCCTTGGTCCAAGTGTGGTGTGTTCACCTCAGGCACAGGCTAGCAGTGCGCCCTCAAGAGATGTTTACTGTTTCAAATGCTTACCTGGATTCACCTCTCGTACTTGCCCAAACTGTAGTTCAAATGCGAAGCCGCATTTGCTCCCAACGGAGCCTCTGAGACAGCAAGGAGATGCTGTCGGTAGACTGCTTGAAAGAGGAAGGACGGATGGCTCTGACCAGACCGCTGAGTATAGAAAAGTGGTTTCAGACTTCACCCAGAGGGGAAACTTCAGGGGAGGGAGGACGTTCAGATGGGGCAATCCTCCCTCCAGGAAGTAAATGTGCCTTGCTTACCTGATGCTTCCATAACTGATCAGCCTACTTTGTGTCATGTGGAGGATGTAGTTTCTACGTCACATTGGAACACTCCGTTCAGAGTGAAGGTTAATCTTTCTGGACAAGCTTTTGACAAACTCTTGACACTGGGGCATCCCTGTCTGCAGTGCAGTCAGTGGTTGTCTAAAATATTCCTGGGAAGGACACACGAATAAAACCGTGGTCTGCTCCTCCTATTCAGCTTGCAGATGGAGCATCCTGCTGCCCGTTGGGGATAATATGGTTGTTATTGGGTTTCATGGGTCAGCGCTTCTATCATCGCTTTGCTGTTCTTCAGAGTCTTTCTTCTCCTGTCATTCTGGGAATGGATTTTATGTTGAGATCTTCAGTTACACTCCATGTGCCTTCCAGGACAGTGGTCCTTGGGGATTAGACAGTGTCTCTTGAGGAGTTAGAGGGTGCAGACTTGATGTCTAGTCCTGATTTGTCATTCTTGGGAGTCAATTCTTCTGTCCTGTCGGAGAAAATTGAGGACGCATCTCTAAATAATGAACAGAAATGCAAACTGACTGAGCTTCTTGAGACATTCAGTGGACTGTTTGATGGTCATTTGGGACACACTTCCCTTATAGAGCATGAGATCAATACTGGTGATGCAAAACCGGTTCACCTTGCACCTTATCGCACTTCTCCTGCTAAAAAGGAGCTCATTGAGTCCCAGATCAAAGACATGTTAAGAGAGGGAATAATTGAACCTGCTTCTGGTCCCTGGGCCGCTCCAGTCGTAATTGTCCCGAAACAATCAGGAGAGCCCAGGTTTTGTGTTGATTATCGTGCACTCAATGAGCTCAAGGTCAAAGACTCATATCCTCTCCCGAGGATTGACGAATCGCTTGACTTTCTGGCTAGAGGGACCTTCATTTCCACTATTGACTTCGACAGAAGCTACTGGCAGGTGGCGGTAGCAGAGAACTCGAAGCCTAAGACTGCGTTCATTTCCCAATGTGGGTTATTTCAGTTTCGGGTCTTACCTTTTGGATTGTGCAACGCGCCCGCCACATTCCAAAGGCTGATGAACTCTGTCCTTGCGGGTCTCATTTATAAGTCGTGTGCCGTCTACTTGGATGATATAGTAGTGGGGTCGCCTACTTTTGAGCAGCACCTTATTGACCTGAGAGAAGTTCTTACCAGGCTGGAATCGGCAGGGCTGTCTGTTAAGCTGGAAAAGTGCCAGTTCTGCAGGAGCGAGCTCACTTTTCTCGGTTACAATGTCACTATGGAAGGTATCCTGCCAAATGAGGAAAAAGTAAGGGCTGTGACTGATTTCAAAACTCCTACTTGCGTAAAACAAGTCAGAAAGTTTCTAGGACTAACCAGCTATTACAGACGTTTTATCCATGATTATGCACGCCACGCTGAGCCACTCTTTGCATTTACAAGGACGGATGTTCCCTTCGTATGGTCCAGTGAATGTCAGGCTGCCATGGATTTTCTCAAAAGACAAGCTGACTTCTGTGCCTGTCCTGAAATTTCCTGACTTTTCACTTCCTTTCTTTATCCATGCGGGTGCATGCGATGTTGGACTCGGTGCTGCCCTCATGAAGAGAGACAACAAAGGCAGAGATGTTGTAGTAGCCTACGCGAGTCGTGCCCTTCATAAGTCTGAGAGACTGTATTCTACTCCTGAAAAAGAGTGCTTAGCCATCATATGGGCTCTTGAACACTTTCGGCTGTATATTGAGGGTCTCCACGTGACAATTTTTTCAGACCACAGTAGCCTGAGATGGCTAATGTCTCGCCCAAACCTCTCTGGCCAGCTGGCTAGATGGTCTGTCCGATTGCAGGACTTTGACTTTAACATTGTTCATAAGCCTGGGACAAGCAATCAGGTGCCAGACGCTCTTTCTCGTAACCCTGTTTCTTCCTGTGAGTCACCATTGGGAATTCTCCCCGATTATGCTATTATTGGGGGCCTTGACCTGCGTACTTAACCCCCTGTCATTTTTTTGGATCGAGAGTACCTCAGGCAAATGCAACTTAATGATCCAGATACGGGAAAACTTCTGCGTATGTTTGAGGGACAGGATGAGAGTTGTGATAAGGAGTTGTCCCAGTATGTGATCCAGGATGGACTTCTACACTTCGTGGATGACAAAGTGTCCTGTAACCTTCACCCCATGAAGTGCCTTAAACTGTATGCACCCACGGCTATGAAAAGAAGTGTAATGGAATATTAGCATGATCATCCAATGGCTGGACATTTGGGAATGACAAAAACAATAGCGAGGCTGAAGCTTCGATTTTACTGGCCAAAGTTGTCCTCCGACGCTAAGTATGTCGCCTCCTGTACTGTCTGTCAGTTCATGAAGCCTAGCCAGAGGAAACCTGCTGGGTTTATGGTCCCCATCCATCCGCAAAAACCTTGGGAATATACAGGGGTGGACATTGTAGGGCTTTTACCGCGCACACCCTGCGGCAATGCGTACATCCTGGTCTTCGTGGACTATTTTTCAAAGTGGGTGGAGGTTAGTGCGATGAAAGAAGCAACTGCCCGAGTTGCCGCCAGCAAGCTGTTGAGTGAGGTATTTGCACGACACAGTGCGCCTACCTATCTGATTTCAGATAGGGGATCCCCATTTGTCAGTGAGCTCTTCAAGAATGTACTCACCACCCTGGGGTCAGAACACAGACTTACGACTGCGTATCACCCCCAAACGAATGCGACTGAGAGAGTGAATCGTTCGTTGAAGACCGCCATTCGTGCTTATGTCGGTAACAAACACACTGCTTGGGATCGTTACTTGCCCCAAATTTGCTTTGCATTGAGAACGGCACCACACGAAAGCACTGGACATAGTCCATCCATGTTGCTGTACGGACGTGAATTGAATACTCCTCTCAACATCATCACTCAGCCGAACAGTGATGGGACGGATGAACCTGGAATTCCTTACCCTGAAAGCTTGGAGTCGTCAATCAGAGAAGCTGTAGTAGATCCTTGAACGGACACACACATACAGCAAGCAGACTCATTCCACAGGAATGAGTAAATCTCTGGTTTCACCTCTGAAGAGTCGTAAAAATAACTAAGTATCCAAAACGATGCCTAAGTGTCTGGACCAAGATCCTGTCTTGTTAATCCTTATCCCTCCAGAGATCAGAACAAGCTAGAGAGTCAACTTCACCAACGCAGAACAAAGGAAACTTCTGGTGGGAAAGATACCAGATCCAGATGGTATCTGAACCCTTGACCAGCCAACATATAAATTGACAAACTTATCAACAAACGCGCGATGGATTTACAGTCGTAGGCCTGACTTAAACATATGCCAGAACTCCTCTCCCGGACACCTTCTGACCTCAGGAGTATTTGCGGCCCCTCCTCGGATGCATTCCTGAAAATGTGCCTTTTTCAGACAGACAAAGGAAACACGCAAAAGTGCACCAAAACTCCAAAAGACAATATTCAGGACTTTTAAGTAATGAAAATGTATTCCCAAATTATGTGTGTTATGCCTTAGATATGCTTGATATGTTAGTAAAACATACGCTACGTTAATCTATCCATTATTAGGTTAGTACCATTTTAACCTATGTATTATGAGGGTATGAATATGTGTGTGTGTCATGTTTGGTGTTAAACGAAAGTATATTTTATTTGCAACAACTCTGTGTGGATGAAATGTAGAAATTAGGTAAATCCCGTAACGTTATAACAGTTATCAAGATTATTAACAAAACCCTGCAAGGATCTTCGGTCAAGTGATTACACGGGCACCTCATTAATTTATGCAGAGAAATGGAACCTAGGAAGCTGAGCTCCACCTTGCAACAAGCGGATTGGTACCCCAGCTCCGGGGCGGGCCTAAGGTGGCCTGCTTAAAATCTAATGTTCAACTAAACTCAACGCTCTTTGCCATGGTTTGAAAACTGCTTCAACTTGTGCGCTCATACGCCGCATCAAACCATCACCTCATTCCAAACTTCAAGCTCTTCAAGAAAACTTCTGCAACCGAGAAAGGAAAGAAGAACTTCTAGCACATCTCATCCAACTAGGCAACCCACCAATTACGCCTGGGGTTCCCTAAAGAGACGTCAGACAAACAACGCTTCGCCAGCCAATCAGCTAAACCTGGGAATTCCCTCAAAGAGACGAGAACGAGACTCGGCAGCAAACCTTCTAAACAAGCAAAACAAAATCTCTTATCTATTGGCTGAAAACGGCACAAAGTTGTTATTAATGGGAAAGATAGAACTAAGCTCTGCTTTGTTGACTTTCTGATAACCACCGAAGTTGAGACTTCCTTCATAACTCAGAATTCTGCATAACTCCGTGATTTGTGTATGTGTGTGTGTGTGTGTGTGTGTGGTCGTATGTGTGTGTTTCGATGATTTAGTCTCATGTAATCTTAGAAGTAGTTCAATAAACTTGTCTCATTTTATAGAGCATTGTCTGTTTTGTATTTGATCAGCTATTGCCTTGCGCTGTCGACCCTTTGCTACCTTGCTCAAAACTTGATAAATTACTATTTTGTTTGTTTTATTGTTGGCCACAAAGCAAGATAAACAAAATTGTTAACATATACTGACTTTAATGTCTCGCTGGACGAGCCGTTAAAAGGTATAGATTATACGTTTTGATTAATAGAAATTAATCAAATCAATATCTATCTTTATGATTCAATTTTGTAAAGCCAAAATTCAAAATAAAGCTTAAATCAGAGCTAAGCCCTTACATTTTTATTGGTGGAGATAATTTTGGGCAGCACAAACTAGCTGTTTAAGTATAAAATCGATACATGCTGTTGTATTTGTTCTATTTTATCCGGAAGAATAGATCAAAGACAGAGAAAACAGTTGCTGCGCTACTGGGGACTTTTATTATGGCATGCCAGTGTGAATGAACTCTGAGTTGTTGGTGTTTGTAACTGCAGTAAAATTAAAACTTTTGTCTGCCAAAGACAAAGTAAAAGAGAAACTCAAGCGTGTTCCTTGTTTGTTCCTCTTAATAAGGCCTGTATAGTTTTGATTCATTAATGCGTGTCCCATTGGTGCGATCTAACTATTTATCTCCCTGGCACATGAGCTTAGGGTAGCTACCTAAGCTTCGTTGCCATCCAAATTCACTAAACTAGTGAAAGTGATGTTGACTCAGAAGAGGAGTGTTCAAACATTATGTTGTGGGAGAATTTTGATCAAAGAAAAGATTGTGTGATGATTATCCACGTGTGTTGTGTTTGTCAAATAGACTGAGATTCGCTGCTATCTCAGTAACATTATTACTATTAATTGCAGTAAAGCTGTTGATTAATTTGCCTCACTCTAACGAGAGGAGAGTCTGAATAACTTAGTGCTTTTGCATGTTCTTTGCAAACTGCGCCGTCAGTTCAAGAAATGCTCGTAAGTTTATTCCTTTGCTATTAGTTCACAGGCTACACTTGTGTTTGCATCACCACGGTGACAGCTGTAACCCCAGAAGTTCCAAGAAACCTCTTCCTGGGTAGCTTTCAAGTGCGCATACGCGGTCCGCCAGCGCCATATTGAGCTGTTTGTAAACAAACCGTAGCATTAGCCGAGCTAGCTAAAGCTAGCGCGGGTGCATTGCAGTCTATGTAAAGCTTGTAGCATTGCTAAAGGGCTAGTGGCTAGCATAGCATTTTGTGGTTTGAATTAGTCTGCGTTTGAATGCAGTGTCAGCAATGTGGTAGTGTACTGGGTCTTTGCTTTAACCCTTTTAGTCACACTAGTTCCTGTATCTCTCTCTTTCTGTTATAATCACTCATCCTTTTGGAAAGAACATGACAAATGTTGAATTAATAAGCTTTTGCGATTTTAAAGCAGGGGTTTAATCTTATTTGTTTAAAGTTGTCATTTCCCTTTCAGTTAAACACTGTGGTTTTATTGACAACTAACTTCGTCCTCATTACTTTAATGACAATTTTGAGTAATTATAATTGCTCTTATTGACTTTAATGACATCAGGGAATATCGATTTTGGATTTGGAACTTTAATTCAATTTTAATTTTAATTCATTCTCATAATTATTTACAGTTTCGGCTTTCATATTGTATTTTACTTAGTGTAGGATACTTGCGAATTAAGTAATTGTAATTGCTTTTATGATGTTGATGACAAATGTCATTCAAGTTTAATCATTAACTATCATTTATTAGTTCGAAATTTTAATTTCATTAGTAATTAATTAGGGTTGGGCTTCCCTAAGACATTGATACTCAATTGATTAATTTCCTTATAATTGCCCTTGTCAGTTTTAATGTTGAACTCATTAAAATTTAAATTCTTAATTATAATTTTGAATTGAAATTGAAATTCAGTCTACAAATAAGACTCGCCTCTCCTTGTCAGGCCGTACTTTCGCTCAGTCGTTTATTTAATTACCTCAGCTAAGTTTTCCTTCGCTTAAGCCTGGTAGTATAGCGCTCCCCCTAGTATTTGGTTGGTGCAGCGACTGTCGCCTTCATGGTGAGTTGCGGTGGACGAGTCACCTGTTCTGACGTAACCTAGTGCCGGCTGGGGGCTAAACCGAATATTTACGTTCCAGTGTTGCAGGTGAGGGCCCGCAGTGGAGGCTCGGCGTTTGTATACACATGGGAGGAGTCAACAGAGGCTGGTCAACAATAGCTTGGGTACACCACCTTGTTCCTATTTTGTTCGCTCCGGCAAATAATTAGGCCAAGGCTTAGCCCATTCTCTTTGCGAGCCAGTCGTTGACGCGCCTCACCCGATAGGCGTGTTCGTGCCCATAGCCATGACTGTTTGAGGCCCATTGCAATACTGGCGGCGTAGTATTCAACCTAGCCTTACAAGAGCTCACTGAGTGCGCTCAGATGGAGGGCCCAGCCACCAAACTCCGACTGGGTCAGCCCAAACTTATCACCAAGCCTAGCGGATAAGAGCATCAGCCCACCTAGCTAGCGAAACCTCAAAAGGGAAAATTAGGGTCTTCTGTAATACTTATGTCAATTAACATCTTCTGCTACCGCAGTAGGCCAACTCCTAGGGATAGCGACCCCACAGCACCACCACCCTGTCAACCTTGTCATTTTTCTTAACATTGGGAGCAAAACCTCACTCATGTTCTCTCTCTCTCTCTCTCTCTCTCTCTCTCTCTCTCTCTGTCTTTCTCTCAGCTGTCCTCTTCTGATTTGACTACTGCTGCTGGTTTTTGGGTTTGTGTTTGTGAAAGTCATAAAGCAGAGCATTTTTGAAACATTTAATAAACCTTTGGGGAACAGGAACACTTCGTTTCAAAATTGTATGACATTTACTGTACCTTCCCTCCACATCCTGTGATCCTACCCAGCTTAGGCTCAAGCAAGTCAACTGGAAGACTGATAGGCGTCCATCAAACCTCGAACACCCGTCTAGAAACGCCTTGGTTGGTGAATGGTTCTCAATCCGACTAGCTGAGAAACCCACACTGTCATTGTTATTGTTTTCTTTCGCCCGGAAAAAAATTTCAATAACAATCACAGTCCTGGTATTGGGAAATCCGTTTCCAAACCCCTATCTAGAAACACCCTTCTGAATTAAAAAAAAATAAAATAAATAAATAAATAATTAATTAAAAATTTTTTTTTTTAACGAAAGAGAAGAAAATTTAACTATACTTATTCTGTGACCAGAAAAGTGTATTCTTATTTGTCTCTGTCTTTCTCTTTCCACTGTAGCCTTAACCTTCTTCCCTTGGGAAAAAAAAAGAGGAAGAGGGAAACTTTCTTTTATAGGAACATTGGAAGCATCCAAGTGTTATTCTGTTCTTTGCTGAATACTATTCTGTTGTTTTCCGTTGTGTTTTGTGTTCCTCTTTCTTTTCCAGTTCTCTAGCTGTGCTAGCCGTGTGTTTACTAATTGCTACAACAGAAATTCCAAATTAGAGGCACGCCCACCAGAGTACCACAGGCTCAGAGAACCACTTTCACCTGCACATTACACACTCAACATCAGACACACCTGACATTGCACACTTACAACTTTATTCTGCCCTGCTTGTTTGTTTTGTTGATTTTTTTTTAATTTGTTTTGTTTGTTTTTTTTTGTTTGTTTTTTTTTCTTTTCTGTTCCTCCAGGTCTGTGTCAGGCTCGGTGCTAAATCTCCCTTGCTGTGTCAAATCATGTCTCGTACAACAGACCCCGTTGGCCACTGGGAAGACCTTGAGACCTGGCTAAGTGTTGCAACAGACAGCCTCCTACCTCAGGCAGCTGAAACACTAAAGCAGCAGACACAGGACCAGCTGGATGACAACATAACAAGCCTCATGAAACAGAACCCAGGTCAGAACTACAGTCACAAAGAATTAACCAAGATCACCGGTTCCTTAAGTCACACACTCATCGCCACCCTGAAGCTGAGCGACAGGCACGCCGCCCACCTCGAGCAGGAGCTGACACGCGCACAACGACGCATCGAACAGCTGGAACTGGAGGCTCAGGAACGAAGGGAAGAGCCAGATGAAGTGGAACAAGGTGCCGAAGAGGAGATCAACAGGCTAAAAGAGACGTTAGCAGCTGCTACACAGGAAATGGAACGAAACAGAGCAGACTACGCTGATCTCTCCAACAAGTTACAGTCTGCAGAACAGCTACTGGAAAAGGCAAAGGCTGACTTCAGAGACAAGAACAGCCGAATTAAAGCCCTTGAAACTCACCTGAATGAGTCCAGAGATGAGATTAGCTGCCTAACACGACAGCGCGACTACATTAAAGATGAGTTCGACAGCATGAAAGAGGAACTCAAACATGCATATGAACTGCTCCGTGAACCGTCAAGAACACGACGGGTACAGACTTCACCCCCGCCGAGCAGAACCGGGTCTCCTGTTCCTGGACTGGCACGTGAGCAAAAGGGGGAGGGGACCATGCTAAAACAGTCACCGGCTCCCTCTGAAGAATCCTACCTAAGCTAAAAGAACTTGCTCCAGCCAGCCACAGATCATCGCACGGCTTGGACCTCAAAGACCTCGACAAGCTCGCCAGGAACATTGGCAAATTCACTCCAAATGTGCCAGGTAGTCAGGAGATCAAAGAATATCTACGAGATGTTGATTTTCATCTGGAAATGAGACCCAGTGTCACCGACAAAGATAGACTGTATTTGATCCGAGCAACATCTAGCTCGGAAGTTCACAGTTTCCTGGACCGCCAGCCGGCCCACATAAAGATTGATTATCACCTGCTCAGAGAAGCCCTCATTAAAGAGTTCTCCAACCCTGAGTCCGAACAAGGCCTAGTGGCTGCCCTGGAGACAAGACAAGGACGTCATGAACCTCCTCAAGCATACTACAGCCGACTCAGACGAGCATATTTCGGAACTCGCAACGAACCTGACATGGAAGACGATCTGAACTTCAAAACTCTCTTCCTAAGAAACCTCCATCCCGGAGTAAGTCACCATCTTGGCGATCTCGTATGTCCACGAACGATGAATGCTCAGCAGTTGCGATACTTGGCGCAGAAAGCCTATGGCAAACAAAAGATGGCCTCAGAAAAGGGCGCCAAAACCCCAGCAGTTCTTGACTTCAACACTCAAAGTCATGGGCTGGCTCTAGACGGCACCCAATGCCAAGACACTGCCAAGCCGCCACCCAGAGAATGGAATGCACCCTCGTCCAACAAAGAACGAGACTCCCACGCTGGTACCCGATCTAAACAGAGAAACAACCGCTGGGAGGGACCACGTGGACGACAATGCTCACCTGGAGATCACTAGGAAAATTCATGGGACCAATCAAGACCGCATGAGAGTCATTGGGAGAGATCATGGAATCAACCGAGCTCATTTGGAAACTCAAAATCCAATGGAAACTCCAAGGGGAAACGACAAGCTCACCCTGGAGCGACCAGCCCAAGGAATCGACGAAAGAATTCACAAAGATTCCAAGCTCAAACCGAATCCACACAAGAACAAAAGACACCACCATGTTTCGACTCACAAGAACTGATGAAGATGATGATGATGAAAGAATTCTTCCAACAAAAGGAGGAGGGTCGGAAGTGGGAAAAGAAAGAGAAACCAGATTCAGCCTGACTAGCGGCCGGAAAAGAAGGCAGCGACCAGCTGACCCAACCAGCCACAGAAAACAGCACTCCCCCACCTCACTCTCAGCGAACTGTAACTACCCTAACTTCAGATGGACACGAAAAACCACCTGAAAGCCCAGCAACAGAGTTAGACACTAACTCAACACTCAATGCTTCAGATCACAGCAGCGTCCAACAAACACCTGCTGACGAAACCCCTGAAGTTCCTGAAAGTGCTGTCTTGGTCTTCTGCCACTCTTCCGACGAACACATCAGTCCTGACATCCTAACTGTTTCCTCCCAAACCCCAGTCCCTCAACTCCTAGGTGATCTCATCGAAAGAGGTATAGCAAGAAAGTTTTATCTCTCCATTATCACTGAACGACACATCAGAGTCGAAGCCCTTCTCGATACAGGGGCCAACATTACTCTAATGTCTACCGAACTCCTCGAAGAAGTCCAAGAAGGAGCAAAGAGGACTAACAGAACCCTCAAACTCCAGAGGTGTGAACTGAACCTCCAAGCATATTCCCACACGGGCCTACAACTAAACATGTGGCCCCAATCCACCTAACGGTGGGATCAATGGATCTCATTCATCCAATATACGTCTCACCACTCAAGACGTATCCACTCCTCATCGGGAAAGATCTGCTTAATCGCTTCGAACCTCTAATAGACTTCAAGCACCTAAAGATGTGGACGCAAGTCCGCGAGCATCTGCCCTTCCAGTCAGTAGACTCTAACGAGTCACCGTGTCAAGCCACGGACACTGCCCCCCATTCACTGATCGGCGATGCAAGGTCAAAGCCAAGAGCAAGTTCAACTCCAAACAACAAGACCCAAGACCCCTTCCTCTGCTCATTGCAAGCGTCTGACTCAGACTCAGGTCTCTTTCAAATCATGACGGCCATAAATGTCCAAGACACACCAGTGCCTGATGCAGCATTAGCCCTGTGGGCTGAAAACTCAGCTATCAGCCTAAAGCTCTTCAGAACATTGAAGCAGAGGCATCAGAGCCTACCACACCTCTCAAAGCACAGCCGCTTCCCCCTCAGCCCATGGTCAACAACCATGGCTACCTCCAAGATCATCTGTGCTGTAGACATACGATGGAACAACAGACTCCTGAGCCACTACTTCCTCGTTGTCCCCAACCTACCTTATGACATCTACATTGGAGCAGACATCATGGTCCGTCTTAACGCCTGCGTCGACACAGTGAATGCCGTCATATGGGCTCCACTGTCACATCAACTGCCAACTTCAGTCAATCTCAAGAACCTGCGGTCTGGTCAAACAATGCCAGACGCATGCGCCATGATTACGGAGCAAGAAGCCACGATACCTGCGTATAGCAAGAGCGTCAGCATCCGCCTCAACATGCGACCTGACCAAACGCTTAACAGTGAACTAGGCTTCTTCCACCCTTCTAGGACCTGCCTAAAGCTAGGACTGACCTTGGAAGCCACACCTCTCATTGAAGTGTCATCTCGTGCTGTGTATGTGTTGTTCAACAACTGTACGGCCAAAGACATCAACGTGCCCAAAGCCAGTCACATGGGATGGCTCATCAACCAGGCGTTCCATGACTTTGAACTGATGATACCTGTCATAGGCCCACTACCAGCCGAACTAATGTCAGATGAATGTGATGACACTGTAACCTTCACAAAGCCCCATGAGATCATCGCCATCACTTCGATTCTACCAGTGTCCAAAGAAAGTGTCTGCCAATCAGAGCTCACAGATGACACTCACCTTGCTGTCTATGCTGTCTCAACACAGCCCGCAACAGAGCCACCTGTTCAAGCGACACACAAGGCCCAGAGTCCCTCAAATGACTCAGCTGCAGAGGAACCCTACGCCGGGTTCAATGCACAAATCCAAAAAATCCTGAACGAGGCGAATGCCCTCCACAGCGAGTTGGATCGTCAAGGACTCAAAGATGTTCTACACAAATACAAAGACTCTTTCGCAAAAGATTCCCTGGATTGTGGCCTGACCAACATCCACACGGTGCGCATCCCGACAAACCCAAATGCGCCACCCACATTGGTCCGGCAGTATAAAATTCCAATAGCGTTATATGAGCCAGTGCAAGAAATTGTTGACTCCATGCTGAAAAAGGGGGTCATCCGGCCCTGTAACAGCACATACTCTGCTCCGATATGGCCAGTCCTAAAGCCCAACGGCAAATGGCGGCCCAACATCGACTATCGCAAATTGAACCAGCAAGTACCCTTGTCATGATGGCCTATGACCCAGTTGGACCAAGAAATTCGAAAAATCAAAGGCTCGACGATCCTTTCCACACTGGACGTCGCCTCCGGGTTCTGGATAATCCCTCTCCACCCCGATGACCAACACAAGCTGGCATTCACGTTTGGCAATCGACAATACACCTTCACACGGTGCCCCTTCGGCTATGCCAACTCACCAGCAGAATTCAACATCTTCTTGAACAAAGCATGCCCTGACGCCAGAGGCAGAGGCAACCTCGTCTACGTGGATGATGTCTTAATTAAAAGCTCAAGTGTGGAAGACCACCTCAAAGAAATCATTCACGTCCTAAACCAGCTGACAACAGCAGGAGCTAAGATCGCCCTTCACAAAGGACAGTGGTGCAAAACCAAGGTGAACTATGTCGGACTGGTTGTCGGAAGAAATGGCATCGAGCCACAGTCGAACCGCACCCAAGCAATCCAAAGCATAAAGACGCCGACTAACATCTCTGAGCTGCAAAGCTTTCTGGGAGTGTGCAATTACTCACGACAGTTCATCGAAAACTACGCTGACATCGCACGACCACTAACTTCCCTCCTGAAAAAGGATGAACCCTTCGTTTGGACAGAAGCCCAGGAAACAGCAATGAGCCAGCTCAAACAGCGCCTCTGCTCTGTTCCGTGCCTGGCCTACCCAGGAAAAGAATTCTATCTGGATGCTGGATTCTCCAATCATTGCCTCAGTGCAGGCCTATACCAGCTCCATGACAAAGACAAGCGAGTGGTCGCTTATGCCAGCAAAACGCTGCTTTCCCCAGAATGCAAGTATTCAAACTGCGAAAAAGCGTTGCTTTGCACTGTGTGGGCTATCCAGCGTTTCTCTAATTACATCGGTGCTCAGAAAGTCATCATTGAAACGTGTCATCAACCAGTTACCTTCCTCAACAGCCAACGAATCAGAGATGGCGTGGTAACCAATGCACGCATAGCTACATGGTTAATGACGCTCCAAGGACGAGACGTCGAGGCAAGATATGCCCAAAACCACAAATCATCGCTGGGAAACGGGTTAGCAGCTTGCCAAAACTGTTCAACGGATACGCTGTACACCTCAGCGGCACCTAAAGAACCGTCACAACCTCAACTGACAAACTACAGGTACTTTGAAGAGAATGTGTGCACAGGCATGCCCACAGCATATGTCGATGGCTGCTCCTACAATCAACAGGGCAACTTAAAAGCAGGAGCAGGTGGCTCAACAACGACCCTTACCCACCACAACAATTCAAATTAGGCCCTCACTCATCGCAATATGCAGAAATAGCAGCCATCCTCATCACCCTACAGCTGGCTGCCTCCCACAACATCAAAGAACTCTTAATATGTACCAACTCCAACTACGCCCGTCTAAGCTTCACATGCCACCTAGCTGGATGGAAACAGAATGGATTCAAGACAGCTAACAACAAGCCTGTCAAACATCAGGAACTCTTCCAAGCATGTGATGCCATTGTCACTGAACGCAACATGATCGTTTATTGGAAAAAGGTTCGAGGTCATTCACGTCAACCAGGACAAGACAAAGACTTCAATGACCAAACCGATGCCTTCGCCAAAGCAGGTGCATTACATGGAGAGTCCTGGACATTTCAAGCCCTCCCACCCAACCCAACTGTGGCAGCCATAACCCGCCGCCAACACACCACTGGCGTGCATACCCCCACCTCCTCCTACATTGCCCTATCACCTCAATTCGCTGCGGACGATCTCCTCACCCTCCAAGCTGCGGATCCGACACTGTGAACTATGGCAGCCCACATTTCTGACCCATTAACTCATCCAATTACCACCTCCGACCTAGCCACCTCCTCCGAGCTCCGCAAACTCCACTCAATCAAGCAAATGCTGCATCTACGAGACGGTGTTCTCACATATGTCCCTGAGCCCCTCACTGCGCCAAAGCTCGTAGTCCCTCAGGGCCAAAGGGGGATTATGCTGACACACGCCCACGATGCACCATGCGCAGGACACCACGGAGCCAAGGCCAACTATGAAACACTCAAGCAAGTAGCATTCTGGCCTGGCATGCAGCAAGATGTAGCGGAATACGTAAAAGGATGCCTGGTGTGTTGCCAGTTCCAACCGGGAAACCCAAACCACCGAGCACCACTACAATGGAAAGGAATGACCTTCCCATGGTCAGACCTCCAAATAGACTGGGTAGGACCCCTGCCACGGTCAACACGGGGTAACAAATACTTCCTCACCGTGGTTTGCGAATTCACAAAGTGGATAGAGTGCCTCCCAGCTCCAAATGATACAGCAGAAACGACAGCCTGCCTGTTAATGAACCACATCTTCTCAAGATTTGGACTGCCTTTAAGAGTCAACTCTGACCGAGGAACCCACTTCACCGCCGAAGTCATGCAGGAAGTATGGAAACTCCTGGGCATACAGGCCAAGCTTCATATAAGCCATCACCCAGTTTCCTCAGGTCAGGTCGAACGGGCCAACAGGACAGTGACAAGCATGTTGAAGAAGTATGTGTCCGCCAATCAAAAGGATTGGGATATCAAGCTTCCTCTGGTACTGATGGCCATAAGGGCCACCTCTCATCGGTCTACCGGAGTACCCCCGTTCGAAATGATGACGGGGCGACAAATGACACTACCACTACACCTGCTGTACCAACCGGGTGACTTGAACCTCGTCACCGCTTACACCACTCACCAGTACCTGAAAGAGTTGCATCAGCACCTGAGAACGATATTCGCCTTCGCCCAACAAAATCTCCAAAGAAGCGCAGAAGGTCGTACAGCCTACTACGACCGAAAGGCCTCTCACCAGGAACTCAATGTCGGAAACAATGTGTGGTACTACAGCTTCACCCAACCAAGGCAGAACACTCCCCATCGCCTGTCAAAGAAATTCCTACCTCACTGGACAGGACCCCACGAGATTGTGGACAAGCTCTCACCTGTGGCCTACCGAATCAAAATCAGACAAGGCCGGAATGAGCCAGTCTTTCGATGGGTCCATAGGAATCAGATAAAGAGGCACCAAGGTTCCAACCAACAGGGAAAGGAGGAGAATCAAACCCACTGACACAGACCGACAATCCCATACTCTACTCCACACTAATGATGTCTGTCATTTTAGGAAAATACATGATTTTGTTTCGTTTGTTTGTTTTTATTTTTTTTTACACAACACCTACACACGCTCCTCCACAGCACTGCTAGGACTAACCTCTAGTAGAGAGGAGTTACTCCACACATGTGACACTCATTTTACTCTCGTGAATTCAGTCAGTGTCCTTGTGTCTCTTTGTGTTTTCCGTTTCTCTTTCTCGCTCCGTTTTTTTTTTTTGTTTGTTTTTTTTTCTCTCCGTTTCCTCTCTCATTATAACTTCCTTTCACCTAGTCCCCTCATCAGGGAACTCCCTTAACTGATCCAGGTACCGATAGTAGGATTGACTCCCCTTCACCAGAAGTGTCGTAACTTGTAAAAGCCGTTGTTAACCACTCGAGGCGACCCCGCCAAACCATCATCTTCGCAGCTAAGTGTTCCTTCTTTCTGTTCTCTCACCAGGAAGATTCTCAGACTTGCTGCCTTGTGCCTCTGCATGATCGGGGTTATGCCCCAGCCAGAAGTTGAGTCGCCCGGACCAGCGTCGGGGATAGTACTCCGTGAACAACCGGGGTTATTGATAACGAACTGCAAAACATACACCCAAAAGGTGTATGTCTGATTTGTCCTCCGTGATGTTGTCAGAGCTCACTACATCCCCTCAGCCTCTCAAACCACTTGGGCTGGAGCCTGTTGGACACAGGAAATCCTCACCCATGCCCAAGCAGATGTGACCCATATTCTGCAACAATTCCACACTATTTGATACCTCTCAATCTGGTCCAAAACATCCTAGCCTTGGCCACACCGGGCCCTGCTAGTCCCATACAAACCCATCTCGCCTTTTCCCTGGGTAGTGCTATTCCCTTATATGTAAACCCGGAAACAGGCGACATGGCCTTTCTCCTCAGTTTGCCCATTATCGACTCGAATAATATTTACCGGCTCAAGGATGTCGTGAATGTGGGATTTTGGCAAGGGAACACCTATGTCAAAATACACACTCCCGAAGTCGTGGTGTATCATGATAACAACGAGCAGTTGTATCTGGCCCCAAACCTAAAAATGTGTACGCTCACTAAGGACATTCATTACCTCTGCCCGAGTAAACTCTTCGTCCGCGATAATACCGAGGGCATCTGTGGCCTAGAATCCATTAGACCCGACACTAGCTGCCCTGCCGAAGCTACCCCACGGTCTCAAATTGAGACAACTCAAGCCGAAATTGTCAGAAACCGATGGCTAGTCAATACTCCTGCACGTACCGCTACCCTCACCTATGATCAACATGACACTGCCACTCGCATTATCCTACCCAAACAAACTTTATGGATTAATGTCCCTAAGGGCTCAATCCTCCATATTGACGAGCTAGCATTGTATCACCTTACTGACGACGAGTATCAGGCCGAACTTGAAATTTCACTTTTTTTAAACAGCATTCTTTCACCCTTGATCCAGAATTGGAAGAAAGGAACAAGGAGGAAGGAACGCAACTCATTGACTTGACTCCAGTAAATACAGCCTTAGAAGCTATTGCTCGCCTTCCGCCCCCTAGCGCACCAATCATTCGGTCTTGGTCTGCCGCTAACACAGCGCTTTGCATCTCTACTATTGTAGGATATATTATGACCTTGACGCTGGCCTTCCTCCTGCACAAGCGAGTGAATGCCGTACAAGATTCTTTCAACAAATGCACGTCTGGCATCCCGCGCATTTTCCGACGTGATAAAACTGACCAAGAACCTGAACCTGAGAACCCAACAAACCTGATTGAGATCACGCCTATACCGCCTCGTCGAACCACGGACAATTAGATCAATAAGTTACAATTACAAATTACCAACAACCCTGAACAATACACCCCTACATCGATTGAAGTGTTCCTAACCCAGTTATCCCAAATTACCCAAGTCCTGCACCGGAATTCAGTCAGTGATGGAGATGTTGTTTGTATCTTGTGTGTTCCTGTTCTGCCTCTTGTTCCAGTGCCTGCTGACGTTCGCAATGTGAACCTCACCAAGCAAAAGGGGGATGTGTAGGAGATCCTTGAACGGACACACATATACAGCAAGCAGACTCATTCCAGAGGAATGAGTAAATCTCTGGTTTCACCTCTGAAGAGTTGTAAAAATAACTAAGTATCCAAGACGATGCCTAAGTGTCTGGACCAAGATCCTGTCTTGTTAATCCTTATCCCTCCAGAGATCAGAACAAGCTAGAGAGTCAACTTCACCAACGCAGAACAAAGGAAACTTCTGGTGGGAAAGATACCAGATCCAGATGGTATCTGAACCCTTGACCAGCCATCGTATAAATTGACAAACTTATCAACAAACGCGCGATGGATTTACAGTCATAGGCCTGACTTAAACATATGCCAGAACTCCTCTCCTGGACACCTTCTGACCTCAGGAGTACTTGCGGCCCCTCCTCGGATGCATTCCTGAAAATGTACCTTTTTCAGACAGACAAAGGAAACACGCAAAAGTGCGCCAAAACTCCAAAAGACAATATTCAGGACTTTTAAGTAATGAAAATGTATTCCCAAATTATGTGTGTTATGCCTTAGATATGCTTGATATGTTAGTAAAACATACGCTATGTTAATCAATCCATTATAAGGTCAGTACCATTTTAACCTATGTATTATGAGGGTATGAATATGTGTGTGTGTCATGTTTGGTGTTAAACGAAAGTATATTTTATTTGCAACTACTCTGTGTGGATGAAATGTAGAAATTAGGTAAATCCCGTAACGTTATAATGTTTATCAAGATTATTAACAAAACCCTGCAAGGATCTTCGGTCAAGTGATTACACGGGCAGCTCGTTAATTTATGCAGAGAAATGGAGCCTATGAAGCTGAGCTCCACCTTGCAACAAGCGGATTGGTACCCCAGCTCCGGGGCGGGCCTAAGGTGGCCTGCTTAAATTCTAATGTTCAACTAAACTCAACGCTCTTTGCCATGGTTTGAAAACTGCTTCAACTTGTGCGCTCATACGCCGCATCAAACAATCACCTCATTCCAAACTTCAAGCTCTTCAAGAAAACTTCTGCAACCGAGAAAGGAAAGAAGAACTTCTAGCGCGTCTCATCCAACTAGGCAACCCACCAATCACGCCCGGGGTTCCCTAAAGAGACGTCAGATAAACAACGCTTCGCCAGCCAATCAGCTAAACCCGGGAATTCCCTCAAAGAGACGAGAACGAGACTCGGCAGCAAACCTTCTAAACAAGTAAAACAAAATCTCTTATCTATTGGCTGAAAACGGCGCAAAGTTGTTATTAATGGGAAAGATAGAACTAAGCTCTGCTTTGTTGACTTTCTGATAACCACCGAAGTTGAGACTTCCTTCATAACTCATAATTCTGCATAACTCCGTGATTTGTGTGTATGTGTGTGTTTAGATGATTTAGTCTCATGTAATCTTAGAAGTAATTCAATAAACTTGTCTCATTGTATAGAGCATTGTCTGTGTTTTGTATTTGATCATCTATTGCCTTGCACTGTCGACCCTTTGCTACCTTGCTCAAAAATTGATAAATTACTATTTTGTTTGTTTTATTGTTGGCCACAAAGCAAGATAAACAAAATTGTTAATATATACTGACTTTAATGTCTCGCTGGACGAGCCGTTAAAAGGTATAAATTAATAGAAATTAATCAAATCAATATCTATCTTTACGCTTCAATTTCGTAAAGCCAAAATTCTAAATAAAGCTTAAATCAGAGCTAAGTCCTTACAAAGCGGATGATCACGCTAGGTCCATTTTGGATGAAACCCAGGCCAAAAGGAAAAAGTACTATGACCAAAGACGTCGGCCTGTGTCTTACTCTGTAGATGAATTGGTCAGAGTGAAAACTGATCCTCGTTCAGATGCTCTGGCAAACTTCACAGCTAAGCTATATGCAGGCCCTTATCGTATTACACAAAAGCTATCCAAAGTGAACTACAGACTCACTGACGTGAATACTGGAGCAGACGCAGGTGTTTTTCATGTCGTAAATCTGCTGCCTTTTCGTACCTGGGACCCACTTGTTGAACCAGAGACTGTGCCTGCAGACAGTTCTGCTATAGAAGCTACAGCTGGCAGTTCATTGTTAGCTGACATGCCTAAGGAAGCGAGTAGTGGTTCTACCAGCTTGAACTTAACAGACTTCCAACTTGAGGGTGACTGTAGTCGCCCTGTGACGTTCAGTATTCATGATCTGCCAGAAAGTGGGGAGAGTGTTGATTGTTTGCCTGACAAACATGTTGCCTTGGAGAACCAAATCATTGATGTGACTGTTGGGGGGGGGGGGGGGGGGGGGTGAACACCACTATGACTTAAGACCTTGACGTGTCCCGAGAATCACCTCCGACTGGTCATCTAATAGGAAACAAAAGAAAATCAGCATGAATAATCAGTCTGTTGACATGTTGTTTGTTCCAGTGTTTAAAAAAAAAAAAAAAAAACACTGAAAATGCTGTACTGAGAACAGTAAGTTATTTTGTTTATGGTTGGTTTCATGCAGTTTTTATTTGTGTGGAATATGCTACTGCAGATTATGTATTTTGATTTGTCCATACTGTCATGTATGGCGGTGTGTGCCTAATTAACACATGTCCTGTATGGTTCTATATTTTGACAACTTTTCATGTCTGAGGTTGTTTAAAATAATGTGGTACTCAGTTGTATACGGCTGAGGACAATCTTTATCTACCTGGGGGGGGGGGGGATCTGTAATGGTCACTAAAATACTGTTCCTAAAATACAAATGTTAATGTGCCTTTAAGATAATTTCTGTTGTTGTATGTTCTTACGGTACGTATGCACGTATGGTGTTGTAAGTGTGCACGTACAGAGAGAGTAAGCGGTGAAGAGAAATGGTCACTCTACCACTGTGTATTGCATTAACGTGTTTATCCCTTTGTTTGTGACGGAACCAGAGTGTTTTGTTTCTGTTTTATGCTCGTTCTTTTACATGTGTGGAAGACGAGTATGCCGATGATGAAACTACTATAAAGGCTCGCGGAACAACTAGCCGACTGCCTCGAGTTTTCATTCTTTTCCCCCAACCTTCTATTTTCTCTGGGTAGACTAACTCTCTGGCCCGCGTTACAACACACACACACACATTCTATTGGATGTTTTCTCAGCATTATAATGAAATAAAGAATTAAAAACTTAGCTTAATGAATAAATAATTTAAATAAAAACAAAAACTTTGAGCATAAAATTGTCTTACATTTTCAGGTTGGCTGGGATATTACATCTTTACAGATTAGCCACAGATCCTCAAATAGTTGAAGCTGTATTCAGAGCACAAAGAGTTTTTTTTATTTAATTATTTATTTTTACATGTCTAACTCTCAGAGCGAAATGAGAGTTTCTCATCTCCACTAGCCGTCTCACACACACACACACACACGTTCAGGCAGACTATAGGAAATGGGGGTCTCTCTCTCTCTCTCTCTCTCTCTCTCTCTCACTGTCGGGGACACACACATACACACACACACACACACACACACACAGGCAGGCAGGCTATACCAGACTATAGGACCTACTTGTTTTAAGTCCACACAAGGGATGTGTATGTAACACAATCTCCAGTTGTTTATTTTAGGCTTATACAATACTGGATCCCACATATGGAGAAAATTTGGTGGCAAATATTGTTACGTCTGGGATGTCTGACATCATGATCTAATGGCTTATAAGGATAAAAATATAAAAAAATAAAATAAAAAAAAAAACACCGGTCATCCGGCAGCTGCTTAGCAAAAACCTTGTACATTTTACCAGGAGTGGGAAAAACAGTGGTCATGTTAGAAAAAGTTATCGGTCGATTGTAATGAGGGAACAGCGACGGCGAAATAAGTAAAGGGAAAAAATATATATTTTAACAGGCAAACGATAAGGGTTATCGGATTTCCCTGACATGTCCATGTTTAATCGAGGCTTTCCATAGACATAATTAAATTCAATTCCATTCAAATTTTTTTATTTTTTATAGCTTTTCACAAAACAAATTGGTGCAAAGCAGTTTCACAGAAAATCAAAGTTTCTACATTATATTTAGAACCTTTAATATTTAAGTTGGCTTGAGAAAGCCAACTTACTGAAATCCTATTTAAACGTATTAAGTTGGCTTGAGAAAGCCAACTTACTGAAATCCTATCTAAACGTATTAAGTTGGCTTGAAAAAGCCAATTTACTGAAATCCTATATAAACTTAAGTTGGCTTGAAAAAGCCAACTTACTGAAATCCTATATAAACTTACTAAGTTGGCTTGAAAAAGCCAACTTACTGAAATCCAATATAAACTTATTATTAAGTTGCTTGAAAAAGCCAATTTACTGAAATCCTGTATAAACTTCTTCTTCTTCTTCTTCTTCTTCTTCTTCTTCTTCTTCTTCTTCTTCTTCATCTTCTTCGACCAAATTTTAAAATGTATCTCCTCCTAGACCTTTAAAGCTACAACCACCAAACTCGGCCCAGACCTTCAGACTGGTCTGACTATATCTTTTCTAATTGATCCGCCTTACGGTTTTCCTAAAAATTATGATGAAAACTGGGAAAAAATCCCATAGACTTACATTGACGGAATGTTCAGATGAGCCAAGACTCATCAAGCTCCAACTGTCAAACTTTGAAATGTAAACACAATGAAGCCTATTGGAATCAATTAAGCTTTGCTTCTATGTACTATTTCTAATTCATTTAAACTCATTTAAGCTTCCACTCTATCTAATATTTCTAATATTTCTAATCTAAATCATGCTAGCAACATGCTAATCATGCTAGAAACATATTAATAACATGCTAATGATGCTAGAATCATGCTAGCGACATGCTAATCATACTGAAAACATGCTAGCGACATGCTAATCATGCTAACAACATTTTAGCGACATGCTTATCATGCTGGAAACATGCTAGCGACATGCTAGTAACTTGCTAATCATGCTAACAACATGCTATTAACATGGTAATCATGCTAACAACATGCTAGTCACTGGCTAGTCATGCTAGAATCATGCTAGCAACATGCTAATCATGCTGGAAACATGCTAGTGAAATGCTAATCATGCTAACGACATGCTAATCATGCTGTAAACATGCTAGTGACATGCTAGTAACTTGCTAATCATGCTAACAACATGATAATAACATGCTAATCATACTAACAACATCCTAGTCACTTGCTAGTCTCTTGCAAATCATGCTTGCAAAATGCTAGAAACATGCTAACAACATTCTAGGAACTCGCTAATCATGCTAACAACACGCTAGTCACTTGCAAGTCATGCTAGCAACATGCTAGTCATTTGCCAGACATGCTAGCAACATGCTAGTTACTTGCTAGTCATGCTAGCAACATGCTAGTCACTTGCTAGTCATGGTAGAAACGCTAATAATGTTAACAACATGCTACCGACTGGCTAGTAACTTGATAATCATGCTAGAATCATGCTAGCGACATGCTAATCATGCTGTAATCATGCTAGCGACATGCTAATAATGCTAACAACATGCTAGTCAGTTGCTAGTCATGTTAACAACATGCTAGTCACTTGCTAGTCATGCTAGCAAACATGTTAGTCACTTGCTAATTATGCTAATAACATGCTAGTCACTTGCTAGTCATGCTAACAACATGCTAGTCACTTGCTAGTCATGCTAGTAAACATGCTAGTTACTAGCTAGTCATGCTAGCAACATGCTAGTCACTTTGCTAATCATGCTAGTAACATGCCTGTCACTTGCTAGTCATGCTAGCAAACATGCTAGTCACTTGCTAGTCATGCTAGTAACATGCTAGTCACTTGCTAGTCATGCTAGCAAATATGCAAGTCACTTGCAAGTCATGCTAGTAACATGCTAGTCACTTGCTAGTCATGCTAGCAAACATGCTAGTCTTTTGCTAGTCATGCTAGCAACATGCTAATCACTTGCTAATCATGCTAACAACATGCTAGTCACTTGCTAGTCATGCTAGCAACATGCTAGTCACTTGCTAATCATGCTAACAACATGCTAGTCACTTGCTAGTCATGTTAGCAAATATGCTAGTCACTTGCTAATCATGCTAGTAAGATGTTAGTACCTTGCTAACAACATGCTAGCAACTTGCTAATCATGAAAGAATTATGTTAGCAACATGCTAGTAACTTGCTAATCATGCTAACAACATGCTAGTAACTTGCTAATCATGCTAGAAACATGCTAGCAACATGCTAGTATCTTTGATAATCATGCTAGAATCATGTTAGCGACATGCTAATCATGCTGGAAACATTCTAGTGACATGCTAATCATGCTAACAACTTGTTAATGACATGCTAATCATGCTGGAAACATGCTAGTGACATGCTAGTAACTTCCTAATCATGTTAGAATCATGCTAGCAACATGCTAGTCACTTGCTAGTCATGCTAAAAACATGCTAGTCATGCTAGCAAATTGCTAGAAACATGCTACCAACATACTAGCAACTTACTAATCATGCTAACAACATGCTAGTCACTTGCTAATCTTGATAGTGACATGCTAATAACTAGCTAATGTGATGCTAGCAACTAGCTAATCATGTTAATGACATGATAGCAACATGCTAGATACTTGCTAATCATGCTAACAACATGTTAGTCACATGCTAGTCATACTAGCAAACATGCTAGTCACTTGTTAATCATGCTAGTAACATGCTAGTCACTTGCTGGTAATTCTAACAACATGCTAGTCACTTGCTAATCATGCTAGTAACATGCTAGTCACTTGCTAGTCATGCTAGCAAACATGCTAGTCACTTCCTAGTCATGCTAGCAACATGCTAGTCATTTGCTAGTTATGCTAACAACATGCTAGTCACTTGCTAGTCATGCTAGCAAACATGCTCGTCACTTGCTAATCATGCTAGTAACGTGCTAGTAACTTGCTAACGACATGCTAACAACTTGCTAATCATGCTTGTTACATGTTAGTAACTTACTAATGACATGCTAGCAACTTGCTTCTCATGCTAACAACATGCTAGTCATGCTAGTAACATGCTAGTCATTTGCTAGTCATGCTAACAAAATGCTAGTCACTTGCTAGTCATGCTAGCAAAATGCTAGAAAGATGCTAAGAACATACTAGCAACTTGCCAATAATGCTAACAATATGCTACCAACTTTGCTAATCATGCTATAAACATGTTAGTCACTTGCTAGTCATGCTAGCAAACATGCTAGTCACTTGCTAGTCATGCTAGCAACATGCTAGTCATTTGCTAGTAATGCTAACAACATGCTAGTCAGTAGCTAGCCATGATAGCAACATGCTAGTTACTTGCTAGAAACCACAAAAATCTGTTTATCTGTCTGTCTGTCTGTGACTATCTGTTTTTCTGGTAAATTGTATAGTCTTCAAATATTTAAAACTTCAAACTTTAAAACTACTTTAAACTTCAAAATAGTTAAAACTGAAAACCTTCAAACTTTAAGCTTTGAAAACTACTTCAAACTTTCTGGCTAGGCTTTTTCAAGCAAACTTAAAGTTTGTCTATGAACTTTACTATCTAGTTAAGTTGACTTGAAAAAGCCAACTTACTGAAATCCTGTCTAAACTTCTTCTTCTTCTTCTTCTTCTTCTTCTTCTTCTTCTTCTTCTTCTTCTTATTCTTCTTCTTCTTCTTCTTCTTCTTCTGAGACCAAATTTTAAAATGTATCTCCTCCTAGACCTTTAAAGCTACAACCCCCAAACTTGGCCCAGTCCTTCAGACTGGTCTGACTCGGGATGCTGTATCTTTTCTAACTGATCCGGCTTACGGTTTTTGTAAAAATTACGATGAAAACTGCGAAAAATCCCATAGACTTACATTGATGGAATGTTCAGATGAGTCAAGACTCATCAAACACCAACTGTCAAACTTTCAAATGTAAACACACTGAAGCCTATTGGACTCAATTAAGCTTCACTTCTATGTACTATTTCTAATCCTTTTCAACTCATTTAATCTTCCACTCCATTTAATATTTCTAATCTAAATCATGCTAGCAACATGCTAGTAACATTCTAATCATGTTAGAAACATGCTAATAACATGTTAATAATGCTGGAAACATGCTAGAAAAAATGCTAGTCACTTGCTAGTCATGCTAGCAACATGCTAGTCACTTGCTAGTCATGCTAACAACATGCTAGTCACTTGCTAGTCATGCTAGCAAACATGCTAGTCACTTGCTAATCATGGTAGTAACATGCTAGTCACTTGCTAGTCATGCTAGCAAACATGCTAGTCACTTGCTAGTCATGCTAGCAACATGCTAGTCATGCTAGCAACATGCTAGTCACTTGCTAGTCATGCTAGCAAACATGCTAGTCACTTGCTAATCATGCTAGTAACATGCTAGTCACTTGCTAGTCATGCTAGCAAACATGCTAGTCACTTGCTAGTCATGCTAGCAAACGTGTTAGTCATGCTAGCAACATGCTAGTCACTTGCTAATCATGCTAGCAAACATGCTATTCACTTGCTAATCATGCTAGTAACATGCTAGTCACTTGCTAGTCATGCTAGCAAACATGCTAGTCACTTGCTAGTCATGCTAGCAACATGCTAGTCATGCTAGCAACATGCTAGTCACTTGCTAGTAATGCTAGCAAACATGCTATTCATTTGCTAATCATGCTAGTAACATGCTAGTCACTTGCTAGTCATGCTAGCAAACATGCTAGTCACTTGCTAGTCATGCCAGCAAACATGCTAGTCATGCTAGCAACATGCTAGTCACTTGCTAGTCATGCTAGCAAACATGCTAGTCATTTGATAATCATGCTAGTAACATGCTAGTCACTTGCTAGTCATGCTAGCAAACATGCTAGTTACTTGCTAGTCATGCTAGTAAACATGCTAGTCACTTGCTAGTCATGCTAGCAACATGCTAGTCATGCTAGCAAACATGCTAGTCACTTGCTAGTCATGCTAGCAAAATGCTAGTCACTTGCTAGTCATGCTAGCAAACATGCTAGTCACTTGCTAGTCATAAGAGGAACATGCTAGTCACTATCTAGTCATGCTAGGAACACGCTAGTCACTTGCTAGTCATGCTAGCAAACATGCTTGTCACTTGCTAGTCATGCTAGTAACATGCTAATCACTTGATAGTTATGCTAACAACATGCTTGTCATGCTAGCAAACATGCTAGTCACTTGCTAGTCATGCTAGTAACATGCTTGTCACTTGCTAGTCATGCTAGCAACATGCTAGTCACTTGCTAATCATGCTAGCGAACATGCTAGTCACTTGCTAGTTATGCTAACAACATGCTAGTCATGCCTGCAAACATGCTAGTCACTTGCTAGTCATGCTAGCAACATGCTAGTCACTTGCTAGCAATGCTAGCAAACATGCTATTCACTTGCTAATCATGCTAGTAACATGCTTTTCACTTGCTAGTCAAGCTAGCAAACATGCTAGTCACTTGCTAGTCATGCTAGCAACATGCTAGTCACTTGCTAATCATTCTAACAACATGCTAGTCACTTGCTAGTCATGCTAGCAAAGATGCTTGTCAATTCCTAGTAATGCTAGCAACATGTTAATCACTTGCTATTTATGCTAACAACATGCTAGTCATGCTAGCAAGCATGCTAGTCACTTGCTAGTCATTCTAGCAAACATGCTAGTCACTTGCTAGTCATGCTAGCAACATGCTAGTCACTTGCTAGTCATGCTAACAACATGCTACTCACTTGCTAATCATGCTAGCAAACATGCTAGTCACTTCCTAGTCATGCTAGCAACTTGCTAGTCACTTGCTAATCATGCTAGCAAACATGCTAATAACTTGCTAGTCATGCTAGCAACATGCTAGTCACTTACTAATCATGCTAGCAACATGGTAGTCACTTGCTAGTCATGCAAGCAAACATGCTATTCACTTGCTTATCATGCTAGCAACATGCTAGTAACTTGCTAATCATGCTAGCAAACATGCTAGTCACTTGCTAGTCATGCTAGCAACATGCTAGTCACTTGCTAGTCATGCTAACAACATGCTAGTCACTTGCTAATCATGCTAACAACATGCTAGTCACTTGCTAGTCATGCTAGTAAACATGCTTGTCACTTGCTAGTCATGCTAGCAACATGCTAGTCACTTGCTAGTCATGCTAACAACATGTTAGTAACTTGCTAGTAATGCTAACAACATGCTAGTCGCTTGCTAGTCATGCTATCAAACATGCTAGTCACTTGCTAATCATGCTGACAACATGCTACCAACTTGCCAATTGTGCTAACTTGCTAGTCATGCTAGCAAACATGCTAGACACTTGCTAGTCATGCTAACAACATGCTAGTCACTTGCTAATCATGCTAACAACATGCCAGTCACTTGCTAGTCATGCTAGCAACATGCTAGTCATTTGCTAGAAACCGCAAAAATCTGTTTATCTGTCTGTCTGTCTGTGACTATTTTTCTGGTAAATTGTAAGGTTTTCAAAAATTTAAAACTTGAAACTTTAAAACTAATTTAAACTTCAAAATAGTTAAAACTGAAAACCTTCAAACTTTAAGCTTTGAAAACTAATTCAAACTTTCTGGCTAGGCTTTTTCAAGCCAACTTAAAGTTTGTCTACGAACTTTACTATCTAGTTAAGTTGGCTTGAGAAAGCCAACTTACTGATCTACTATGTAAACTTCTTATTATTAGTGGTGCTTGCCAAAGGCAAGGCATCACTATTGTTATCTTGCATACTTATTATTCTTCTTATTAGTGGTGCTTGCCAAAGGCAAGGCATCACTATTGTTATCTTGCATACTTATTATTATTCTTCTTCTTCTTATTCTTCTTATTCTTATTCTTCTTCTGGACAAAACTTTGGCGCGCTACTCCTCCTGCACCGTTTGTCACAGACCCATGAATGAGGTGTCATATCGACCGGCTCATTGAGGAGAGGTGTGCTATATCTTTTCTAAGCGATCGGACCTACGATGTTCGCACAGCGGACGAAAAAGCGGGCAAAAAAGTCCCATTGACTTACAATGGCGGAATGTTCATGAATTTGAATCTCAACTGTCACTTTCTCAAACACACACACACACACACACACACACACACACACACACACAGGCCCTTAGGAACCCCTTCTCTCTCTCTCTCTCTGTAACTCACACACACTCATTTGACTCATCTTTTAAGTAACCAATAAGTAATGACCTATGATCTTCATAGCCACACCCTAGCAACCACTTACAGCACCCTAGCAACCACCCCATAGACCTCCATTTAAACAGATCAAAAGGGATATCTTTGGATAGAAATGTCATTTGCTCTTTTGATTCAGAGCAAACAGGACTTCCATCATGCTACACATGCTAGCAGTGAATAGCTACATGCTAATAATGATTAGCTAAGTGCTAAAACATGCTAAATATTCCAACACACACACACACACACACACACACACACACACACACACACATACACAGAGTCTGGCATATGTGGTTTACGGGGACTCTCCATAGGTGTAATGGTTTTTATACTGTACAAACTGTATGTGATATTGCCCTACACCAACCCTACACCTAAACCTACCCCTTACAGGAAACTTTCTGCATTTTTAGATTTTCAAAAAAACAATAGTATGTTTTTAAACCTTTTGGTTTACGAGGACATAGGTAGTATCCTCATAAACCACCTTCACGTTGTAGGTACCATGTAATTATACACATTTGTGTCCTCATAAACCATATATACTAGTTCACTCACACACACACACACACACACACACACACACACACAGAGCCTAAGAAATCATCTCTCTTTCACTTTCACATTGTGTTCCGTACATAAACAGATAAACGTTTGTACATGATTGTACAGCCAATGGAATCACACTTTCACTATGGACCTTTTTCACAGACTATTGTGATGAGGCAAATCTGTAATATTCAGGGTTTGTACAAGGTGCTTAAAGTGCCTGAAGTACTTGAATTTGACGTTTTGACATTTAAGTCCTGGAAAACCCTTGAAAACAGCTATATTTATGAAAAAGTATTTGAAAAATACTTGAAATTTTAAAAGGCAGTATATATGAAATTATTGTTCATTTTTGGTTTCGATAAAAACAATCTTTTCATGCAAAATTAACAAAGCAGTGCATGTTAAATAAATACAGAGCCATTTCACCTGGCTTTTGGGAGCGTATAAGATCTCGCGATACTTCTTGAGGTGAAAGTTTGTGGTAAAACCTTTGATAGTGCTTGCATTATATTATTCAGTCTTTTATTGCGTGTGCTGTTTGTTTGGGTTTCATTTGAGAACACACATAAACTCTGACGTGCTTTGTGTTGCGCTGTTATCATTTACAAGCTTGGAGCGCATCTCCATCTCAGCAGCTCGGTCCACAAACTCTTCCTCTGCATATGCTGAGTTTAGGATGCTTAACATTCATCTGGGGAAAAAAAAGTGTGTCTGTGTGTGTGTGTGTGTGTGTGTGTGTTATCTCACATGGTGTCTACAATGTTTTGCCACGGCAAGCACCACTCACATTTTCTTCAGGAAATGTACATTCTAGTTCTTCTTCTTCTTCTTCTTCTTCTTCTGGACAAAACTTCGGCGCGCTACTCCTCCTGCACCGTTTGTCACAGACCCATGAATGAGGTGTCATATCGACCGGGTCATTGAGGAGAGGTGTGCTATATCTTTTCTAAGCGATCGGACCTACGATGTTCGCACAGCGGACGAAAAAGCGGGCAAAAAAGTCCCATTGACTTACAATGGCGGAATGTTCATGAATTTGAATCTCAACTGTCACTTTCTCACACACACACACACAGGCCCTTAGGAACCCCTTCTCTCTCTCTCTCTCTCTCTCTCTCTCTCTCTCTCTCTCTCTGTAACTCACACACACTCATTTGACTCATCTTTTAAGTAACCAATAAGTAATGACCTATGATCTTCATAGCCACACCCTAGCAACCACTCACAGCACCCTAGCAACCACCCCATAGACCTCCATTTAAACAGATCAAAAGGGACATCTTTGGATAGAAATGTCATTTGCTCTTTTGATTCAGAGCAAACAGGACTTCCATCATGCTACACATGCTAGCAGTGAATAGCTACATGCTAATAGTGATTAGCTAAGTGCTAAAACATGCTAAATATCCCAACACACATGCGTGTGCATACACATTTGTTTTTGTGAAAAGTGGGGACATCCCATAGGTGTAATGGCTTTTATACTGTACAAACTGTATGTGCTATTGCCCTACACCTAAACTTAGCCCTCACAGGAGACTGTGCATTTTGAAAAGTGGGGACATGGGTTAATGTCCTCATAAGTTACCTTCTCCTTGTAATACTTATGTCATACCCATGTCATTATACAAATTTATGTCCTCATTTGTCACAAAAACGTCCACGCACACACAAGCGCACAAACACACACACACACACACAAAGGGCCTTAAGAATCATCTCTCTTTCTATCTGTTTCTCTCTCTCATGGCATAAAATTTCTTAGCCAAAGTCCAAATTCTGCAACATTACATGTTTATAACCTGCCTTGTTCTTCTGATGACAAGCTTCCACTTTACTTTCACATTGTGTTCCGTACATAAACAGATAAACATTTGTATATTATTTTACAGCCAATGAAATCACACTTTCACTATGGACCTTGTTCACAGACTATTGTGATGAGGCAAATCTGTAATATTCAGGGTTTGTACAAGGTGCTTAAAGTGCTTGAGGTACTTGATTTTAACTTTTTGAAATTTAAGTCCTGGAAAACCCTTGAAAACAGCTATATTTATGAAAAAGTATTTGAAAAATACTTGAAATTTTAAAAGGCAGTATATATGAAATTATTGTTCATTTTTGGTTTTGATAAAAACAATCTTTTCATGCAAAATTAACAATGCAGTGCATGTTAAATAAATACAGAGCCATTTCACCTGGCTTTTGGGAGCGCATAAGATCTCGCGATACTTCTTGAGGTGAAAAGCGGTCTCACGTTATCAGCATAAAGTTGAGTTTGTGGTAAAACCTTTGATAGTGCTTGCATTATATTACTCAGTCTTTTATTGCGTGTGCTGTTTGTTTGGGTTTCATTTGAGAACACACATAAACTCTGACGCGCTTTGTGTTGCGCTGTTATCATTTACAAGCTTGGAGCGCATCTCCATCTCAGCAGCTCGGTCCACAAACTCTTCCTCTGCATATGCTGAGTTTAGGATGCTTAACATTCATCTGGGGAAAAAAAAAGTATATGTGTGTGTGTGTTATCTCACATGGTGTCTACAGTGTCGGAGTTTTGCCACGGCAAGCACCACTCACATTTTCTTCAGGAAATGTACATTCTAGTTATTCTTCTTCTTCTGAGACTAAAATTTCTGACTCTAACTCCTCCTAGAGCTTTAACTCTACAAACTCCAAACTCAGCCCAGACCTTCAGACTGATCTCACCGAGTGTGCTATATCTTTTCTAACTGATCAGATTTACGGTTTTCATAAAAATGAAGATTAAAAATCATAAAAATCCCATAGACTTACATTGATGGAATGTTCAGATGGGCCAAGACTATTCAAACTCCAACTGTCAAAAATTCAAATCTAAACACACTGAAGCCCATTAGACTCAATCAGACTGCCCTTCTATGTACTATATCTAACCCATTCAAACTCATTCAAACTCATCTATCTAATATTTCTAATCTATCTATCTTTCTATCTATCTATCTATCTATCTATCTATCTATCTATCTATCTATCTATGTACAATCTGACTATTTCTTTCTATTTATCTATCTATCTATCTATCTATCTATCTATCTATCTATCTATCTTTCTATCTATCTCTCTATCTATTTATCTATCTATCTATCTGATTATGTCTATCTATCTCTCTATCTATCTACAATCTGATTATATCTATCTATCTATCTATCTATCTATCTATCTATCTATCTATCTATCTATCTATCTATCTATCTATCTATCTATGTATCTACAATCTGACTATTTCTATCTATCTATCTATCTATCTATCTATCTATCTATCTATCTATCTATCTATTTATCTATCTATCTATCTATCTATCTATCTATCTACAATCTGACTATTTACATCTATCTATCTATCTATCTGCTAGCAACATGCTAGTAACATGCTAATCATGCTAGAAAAATGCAAGTAACATGCGAGTAACTTGCTAGTCATGCTAACAACATGCTAGTCATCCTAAAACATGCTAGTAACTTGCTAATCATGCTAGCAAACATGCTAGTCACTTGCTAGTCATGCTAACAACGTGCTAGTCACTTGCTAGTCATGCTAAAAACATGCTAGTCATGCTAACAACATGCTAGTCACTTGCTAGTCATGCTAGCAAATTGTTAGAAACATGCTAGCAACATACTAGCAACTTGCTAATCATGCTAACAACATGCTCGTAACATGCTAGAAATGTACTAGCAACATGCTAGTGACTTGCTAATCATGTTATCTACATGCTAATCGTCCTAGAAACATGCTAACAACATGCTAATCATCCTAGAAACATGCTAGTAGCTTGCTAATCATGCTAGAAATGTGCTAGCAATATGCTAGTAAGATGCTAATCATGCTTGTAACATGCTAGTAACTTGCTAATCATGTTAACAACATGCTAGTAACAACCTAGCCACCACACGGGGTACCGTACCAACCGCTTAGCAACACCTTAACAACCGCCCCGGGTACCGTAGCAACCGCATAGCAACACCTTAGCAACTACCCCAGATACCCTAGCAACCGCATAGAAACAGCTTAGGAAGCACTCAGAGTACCCTAGCAACTCCCTAGCAACCATCCCAAGAACCCTAGCAACCCCAGAGCAACAACCTAGCAACCACCTTGGACACCCTAGCAACCGCATAGCAACACCTTAGCAACCACCCTGAGTACCATAGCAACCACATAGCAACATCTTAGCAACCACCCTGAGTACCAAAGCAACTGCATAGCAACACCCTAGCAACCGTCCTAGGTACCCTAGAAACCGCACCAGATAACCTAGCAACCGTATAGCAAAACCCTAGCAACCTCCCAGAGTACTCTAGAAACCACATAGCAAAACCCTAGCAACCACCCTGGACACCCTAGCAACCGCATAGCAACAACTTAGCAACCACCCTGAGTACCATAGCAACCGCATTGTAACACCTTAGCAACCACCCTGAGTACCATAGCAACCGCATAGCAACACCCTAGCAACCGTCCTAGATACCCTAGCAACCGCATAAAATTACCCTAGCAACCACCCCAGGTACCCTAGCAACCGCATAGCAACACCCTAGCAACAATCCAGAGCACCTTAGCAACCGCATAGCTATACCCTAGCAACCACCCCAAGTACCCTAGCAACCACATAGCAACACCCTAGCAACAATCAGGAGCACCTTAATTACCACATAGCAACATCCTAGCAACCACCTAGAATACCCTAGCAACCACTATGAGGTCCTTAGTTGGCCTCAGATCTATCTATCTTAGCATCTATGTATCTTAGCAGATCTATCTATCTATCTATCTATCTATCTATCTATCTATCTATCATCTGACTAATTCTATCTATCTATCTCTCTATCTATCTATCTATCTATCTATCTATCTATCTATCTATCTATCTATCACTGACAGACTGCATTGCCTTCAAAACATCTAAACTTTAAGCTTTTAAAACTACTTTAAAACTTTAAACCGTTTCAGACTGAAACTTAAAACTTTTTTAAACTTCTTAAACTTTTTGAAATTTTTAAACTTTTCAAACTTTTTAAAACTTTCTGGTCCGGCTTTCTCAAGTCAACTTAAAGTTTGTCTCGACAAACTTTTTTATCTAGTTATTAGTGGTGCTTGCCAAAGGCAAGGCATCACTATTGTTATCTTGCATACTTATTATTAAGTTGGCTTGAGAAAGCCAACTTACTGAAATCCGACTTAAACTTACAGTTCTTATTATTATTATTATTCTTCTGAGACTAAAATTTCTGACTCTAACTCCTCCTAGAGCTTTAACTCTACAAACTCCAAACTCAGCCCAGATCTTCAGACTGATCTCACCGAGTGTGCTATATCTTTTCTAACTGATCGGACTTACGGTTTTCATAAAAATGAAGATTAAAAATCATAAAAATCCCATAGACTTACATTGACGGAATGTTCAGATGGGCCAAGACTATTCAAACTCCAACTGTCAAAAATTCAAATCTAAACACACTGAAGCCCATTAGACTCAATCAGACTGCCCTTCTATGTACTATTTCTAACCCATTCAAACTCATTCAAACTCATCTATCTAATATTTCTAATCTATCTATCTATCTATCTATCTATCTATCTATCTATCTATCACCTGACTATATCTATCTCTCTATCTATCTATCATTGACTCTATCTATCTATCTATCTATCTATCTATCTATCTATCTATCTATCTATCACCTGACTATATCTATCTATCTATCTATCTATCTATCTATCTATCTATCTATCATTGACTCTATCTATCTATCTATCTATCTATTTATCTATCTATCTATCTATCACCTGACTATATCTATCTATCTATCTATCTATCTATCTATCTATCTATCTATCTATCAATCACTGACTATCATGTATCTATCTATCTATCTATCTATCTATCTATCTATCTATCTATCTATCTATCTATCTATCTATCTATCACCTGACTATATCTATCTATCTATCTATCTATCTATCTATCTATCTATCTATCTATCTATCTATCTATCTATCTATCATTGACTATCTATCTATCTATCTATCTATCTATCTATCTATTATTGACTCTATCTATCTATCTATCTATCTATCTATCTATCTATCATCTGACTCTATCATCTGACTCTATCTATCTATTTATCTATCTATCTGCTAGCAACATGCTAGTAACTTGCTAATCATGCTAGAAAAATGCTAGTAACATGCTAGTATCTTGCTAGTCATGCTAACAACATGCTTTTCATCCTAGAAACATGCTAGTAACTTGCTAATCATGCTAACAACATGCTAGTAACATGCTAATCATGCCAGAAATGTGCTAGCAACATGCTAGTAACTTGCTAATCATGTTAACAACATGCTAATCATCCTAGAAACATGCTAGTAACTTGCTAATCATGCTAGAAATATGCTAGCAACATGCTAATCATGCTGGTAACATGCTAGTAACTTGCTAATCATGTTAAAAACATGCTATTAACACCCTAGCAACCACAAGGGGTACCATAGCAACCACAGGGCAACAGCTTAGCAACCACCCCAAGTACCCTAGTAACCGAATAGCAACACCCTAGCAACCGCCCCGGGTACTGTAGCAACCACATAGCAACACCTTAGCAACCAACCCGGGTACCCTAGCAACCGCATAGCAACCACCCAGTGTACCCTAGCAACCACATAGCAACACCTTAGCAACCACCCCAGATACCTTAGCAACCGCATAGCAACACCCTAGCAACCAGCCCAAGTACCCTAGCAACCGCATAGCAACACCTTAGCAACCACTCTGGGTATCTTAGCAACCGCATAGCAACACCTTAGCAATCACCCTGGGCACCCTAGCAACCGCATAGCAACACCTTAGCAACCACCCAGAGTACCTTAGCAACCGCATAGCAACACTTTAGCAACCACCCAGAGTACCCTAGCAACCGCATAGCAACACCTTATTAACCACCCTGAGTACTCTAGAAACCGCATAGAAACACCTTAGTAACCACCCAGGGTACCCTAGAAACCGCATAGCAACATCCTAGCAACCACCCCGGGTACCCTAGTAACAACTTAGCAACCACCCTGAGTACCCTAGCAACCACATAGAAACACCTTAGCAACCACTCTGTGTACCATAGCAACACCCTAGCAACCGCTAAGCAATAGACTAGCAACCACCCTGGACACCCTAGCAAACACATAGCAACACCTTAGCAACCACCCTGAGTAACATAGCAATCGCATAGCAACAACTTAGCAATCTATTTATCTATCTATCAAACTTTAAACTTTTAAAACTACGCTAAACTTCAAACTAATTCAGACTGAAAACCGTCAAACTTAAAACTTCCCAAACTTTTTAAACTTCTTAAACTTTTTTTAACTTTTCAAACTTTTTTTAAACTTTTCAAACTTTTTAAAACTTTCTGGTCCGGCTTTCTCAAGCCAACTTAAAGTTTGTCTCGACAAACTTTTTTATCTAGTTCTTCTTATTCTTCTTCTTCTTCTTCTTATTCTTCTTCTGGACAAAACTTCGGCGCGCTACTCCTCCTGCACCGTTTGTCACAGACCCATGAATGAGGTGTCATATCGACCGGCTCATTGAGGAGAGGTGTGCTATATCTTTTCTAAGCGATCGGACCTACGATGTTCGCACAGCGGACGAAAAAGCGGGCAAAAAAGTCCCATTGACTTACAATGGCGGAATGTTCATGAATTTGAATCTCAACTGTCACTTTCTCACACACACACACACACACACACACAGGCCCTTAGGAACCCCTTCTCTCTCTCTCTCTCTCTCTGTAACTCACACACACTCATTTCACTCTTTTAAGTAACCAATAAGTAATGACCTATGATCTTCATAGCCACACCCTAGCAACCACTTACAGCAACCTAGCAACCACCCCATAGACCTCCATTTAAACAGATCAAAAGGGATATCTTTGGATAGAAATGTCATTTGCTCTTTTGATTCAGAGCAAACAGGACTTCCATCATGCTACACATGCTAGCAGTGAATAGCTACATGCTAATAATGATTAACTAAGTGCTAAAACATGCTAAATATTTCAACACACACACACACAGTCTGGCATATGTGGTTTACGGGGACTCTCCATAGGCGTAATGGTTTTTATACTGTACAAACTGTATGTGCTATTGCCCTACACCAACCCTACACCTAAACCTACCCCTTACAGGAAACTTTCTGCATTTTTAGATTTTCAAAAAAACACCATTTAGTATGTTTTTAAGCCTTTTGTTTTACTGGGACATAGGCAGTGTCCTCATAAACCACCTTCACGTTCTAGTACCCATGTAATTATACACATTTGTGTCCTCATAAACCATATATACCAGTTCACACACACACACACACACACACACACGCACACACACACACACACACACACACACACAGGGCCTAAGGAATCATCTCTCTTTCACTTTCACATTGTGTTCCGTACATAAACAGATAAACGTTTGTACATGATTGTACAGCCAATGGAATCACACTTTCACTATGGACCTTGTTCACAGACTATTGTGATGAGGCAAATCTGTAATATTCAGGGTTTGTACAAGGTGCTTAAAGTGCTTGAAGTACTTGAATTTGACGTTTTGAAATTTAAGTCCTGGAAAACCCTTGAAAACAGCTATATTTATGAAAAAGTATTTGAAAAATACTTGAAATTTTAAAAGGCAGTATATATGAAATTATTGTTCATTTTTGGTTTCAATAAAAACAATCTTTTCATGCAAAATTAACAATGCAGTGCATGTTAAATACAGAGCCATTTCACCTGGCTTTTGGGAGCCCATAAGATCTCGCGATACTTCTTGAGGTGAAAGTTTGTGGTAAAACCTTTGATAGTGCTTGCATTATATTATTCAGTCTTTTATTGCGTGTGCTGTTTGTTTGGGTTTCATTTGAGAACACACATAAACTCTGACGCGCTTTGTGTTGCGCTGTTATCATTTACAAGCTTGGAGCGCATCTCCATCTCAGCAGCTCGGTCCACAAACTCTTCCTCTGCATGTGCTGAGTTTAGGATGCTTAACATTCATCTGGGGAAAAAAAAGTGTGTGTGTGTGTGTGTTATCTCACATGGTGTCTACAGTGTCTGAGTTTTGCCACGGCAAGCACCACTCACATTTTCTTCAGGAAATGTACATTCTAGTATTGTTATTACTATTCGCCCGGACAAAACTTCGGCACGCTACTCCTCCTGCACCTTTTGTCGTAGACCCATGAATGAGATTTCAAATCATGCGACATATTGAGGAGAGGTGTGCTATATCTTTTATAAGTAATTGAGTGTACGATGTTCGTCTGGTGGATGAAAAAATTTGGGCGAAAAAGTCCCATAGACTTAACACTGGCACAAAATTAATGAGATTATATCTTTGGATCAGGAGGTCACAGAGACTCGGGGGTGGGCTCTTTTGACTCGGCCTATCAAGCAGCCAATAAGTACTGACATGACAACTTCAT
Organism: Spinibarbus caldwelli; assembly: GCA_039654775.1. Lineage (NCBI taxonomy): Eukaryota > Metazoa > Chordata > Actinopteri > Cypriniformes > Cyprinidae > Spinibarbus > Spinibarbus caldwelli. The sequence continues at coordinate 8,319,544 of CM077226.1, read as the reverse complement.
AGCTATGCCCTAGCAACCACTTACAGCACCCTAGCAACCGTAAAAGGACATTAACAAACAATTATTCAGCACCAGAACATTGTAGAAACATGGGGTTGGGCTCTGTTGATTCAGACTGTCAAATAGTCTTTAAATATCATCCCATAAACTGTATAGCCAATCCATAGCAACAATTTAGAGTACCTTAGCAACTGAACAAACACATGAATAAGCAATTTCTCAGCACCAGAAAGTGGTATAGATATCTTTTGTTTCGGCTGAAAAACCAGTCTGTACGAATTACCATGGCGACTGTGCAGCTACACCCTAGCAACCATATAGAGCACCCTAGTGACCGTATAGCAACATAAAGAAGCCATATCTCAGCTCCACAACATCATACAGACATGGGAGTTGGCTCTCTACAATCATTCTGAAGGCTCCACTGACGGCCTAGTGCCGAGTTTTGCCACGGCAAGCACCACTCACATTTTCTTCAGGAAATGTACATTCTAGTTATTATTATTCTTCTGAGACTACATTTCTGACTGCTACTCCTCCTAGAGCTTTAACTCTACAAACTCCAAACTCAGCCCAGATCTTCAGACTGATCTCACCGAGTGTGCTATGTCTTTTCTAACTGATCCGACTTACGGTTTTTATAAAAATGAAGATTAAAAATCATAAAAATCCCATAGACTTACATTGACGGAATGTTCAGATGGGCCAAGACTATTCAAACTCCAACTGTCAAAAATTCAAATCTAAACACACTGAAGCCAATTAGACTCAATCAGACTGCCCTTCTATGTACTATTTCTAACCCATTCAAACTCTATCAAACTCATCTATCTAATTTTTCTAATCTATCTATCTATCTATCTATCTATCTATCTATCTATCACTTGACTATATCTATCTATCTATCTATCTATCTATCTATCTATCTATCTATCATTGACTCTATCATCTATATATCTATCTAT
>CM077226.1:8296079-8316079 GCA_039654775.1 Spinibarbus caldwelli | reverse complement strand
AGGTGAAAGTTTGTGGTAAAACCTTTGATAGTGCTTGCATTATATTATTCAGTCTTTTATTGCATGTGCTGTTTGTTTGGGTTTCATTTGAGAACACACATAAACTCTGACGCGCTTTGTGTTGCGCTGTTATCATTTACAAGCTTGGAGCGCATCTCCATCTCAGCAGCTCGGTCCACAAACTCTTCCTCTGCATATGCTGAGTTTAGGATGCTTAACATTCATCTGGGGAAAAAAAAGTGTGTGTGTGTGTGTGTGTGTGTGTGTGTTATCTCACATGGTGTCTACAGTGTCCGAGTTTTGCCACGGCAAGCACCACTCACATTTTCTTCAGGAAATGTACATTCTAGTTATCATTATTCTTCTGAGACTAAAATTTCTGACTGCTACTCCTCCTAGAGCTTTAACTCTACAAACTCCAAACTCAGCCCAGATCTTCAGACTGGTCTGACTCGAGTTGCTATATCTTTTCTAACTGATCGGACTTACAGTTTTCATAAAAATCAGATTAAAAATCATAAAAAATCCCATAGACTTACATTGAATAGTCTGAACATTCCTTCAACTCCAACTGTCAAAAATTCAAATCTAAACACACTGAAGCCCATTAGACTCCATTAAACGTCCCTTCTATGTACTATTTCTAATCCATTTAAACTCATTCAAACTCATCTAATATTTCTTATCTATCTATTTATCTATCTATCTATCTATCTATCTATCTATCTATCTATCTATCTATCTATATCATCTGACTCTATCTTTCTATCTATCTATAATCTGACTCTATCTATCTATCTATCTATCTATCTATCTATCTATCTATCTATCTATCTATGTCATCTGACTATTTCTATCTATCTATCTATCTATCTATCTATCTATCTCTCTATCTATCTATCTATCTATCTATCTATCTATCTATCTATCTATCTATCTATCTATCTATCTATCTTCATAGCAACACTCTAGCAACCATCCAAACTAAACTAGCAACCACTCAGAGAACCCTAGCAACCGCTTAAAAACACCTTATCTATCTATCTATAATCTGACTCTATCTATCTTTCTATATATCTATCTATCAATCTATCATCTGACTCTATCTTTCTATCTATCTATCTATCTATCTATCTATCTATCTATCTATCTATCTATTTATCTATCTATCTATCTATCTATCTATCTATCTATCTATCTATCTATCTATCATTCTATCATTCTATCTATCTATCTATCTATCTATCTATCTATCTATCTATCTATCTATCTTCATAGCAACACTCTAGCAGCCATCAAAACTAACCTAGCAACCAAACTGAGTACAATGGCAATCTCATAGCAACACCCTAGCAACCACTCAGAGTACCCAAGTAACTGCTTTACAAAACCTTAGCAACCACCCAGGGTACCTTAGCAACCGCATAGAAACACCTTAGCAACCACCCCGGGCACCCTAGCAACCGCATAGCAACACCTTAGCAACCACCCAGAGTACCCTAGCAACCGTATAGAAACACCTTAGCAACCACCCTGGGTACCTTAGCAACCACATAGCAAAACCTTAGCAATCACACTGGGCAACCTAGCAACCGCATAGCAACACCTTACCAACCACCCAGAGTAACTTAGCAACCGCATAGCAACCGCATAGCAACCCCTTAGCAACCACCTTGGGTATCTTAGCAACCGCATAGCAACACCTTAGCAACCACCCAGAGTACCCTAGCAACCGCATAGCAACACCTTAGTAACCACCCCAGGCACCCTAGCAACCACATACCAACACCTTAGCAACCACCCAGAGTAACCTACCAACCGCATAGCAAAATCTTAGTAACCACCCTGGGTACCTTAGAAACCGCATAGCAACACCTTAGCAACCACCCAGAGTACCCTAGCAACCGCATAGCAACACCTTAGCAACCATCCTGGATACCTTAGCAACCCCATAGCAACACTTTAGCAATAACCTGGGCACCCTAGCAACCGCATAGCAACACCTTAGCAACCACCCAGAGTGCCATAGCAACCGCATAGCAACACCTTAGCAACCACCCCAGGCACCCTAGCAACCGCATAGCAATGCATTAGCAACCACCCAGAGTACCCTAGCAACCGCATAGCATCTATCTATCTATTTTTTCAATCTATCTATCTATCTATCTATCTATCTATCTATCTATCTATCTATCTATCTATCTATCATCTATCCGTCTATCTATCTATCTATCTATCTATCTATCTATCTATCTATCTATCTATCTATCTATCTATCTATCTGTTTCAGTCTGTTTCAGACTGAAACTTAAAACTTCTTAAACTTTTTGAAATTTTTTAACTTTTCAAACTTTTTCAAACTTTCTGGTCCGGCTTTCTCAAGCCAACTTAAAGTTTGTCTCGACAAACTTTTTTATCTAGTTAAGTTGGCTTGAAAAAGCCAACTTACTGAAATCCTGTCTAAACTTATTAAGTTGGCTTGAGAAAGCCAACTTACTGAAATGCTATTTAAACTTATTAAGTTGGCTTGAGAAAGCCAACTTACTGAAATGCTATTTAAACGTATTATTATTATTAAGTTGGCTTGAGAAAGCCAACTTACTGAAATCCTATTTAAACTTCTTATTATTCTTCTGAGACTAAAATTATCAACTCTAACTCCTCCTAGAGCTTTAACTCTACAGACTCCAAACTCAGCCCAGATCTTCAGACTGATCTGAAGTTAGTTGCTATATCTTTTCTAACTGATCGGACTTACGGTTTTCATAAAAATGAAGATTAAAAATCATAAAAATCCCATAGACTTACATTGACGGAATGTTCAGATGGGCCAAGACAATTCAAACTCCAACTGTCAAAAATTCAAATCTAAACACACTGAAGCCCATTAGACTCAATCAGACTGCCCTTCTATGTACTATTTCTAACCCATTCAAACTCATTCAAACTCATCTATCTAATATTTCTCATTTATCTATCTATCTATCTATCTATCTATCTATCTATCTATCTATCTATCTGACTATTTCTTTCTATCTATCTATCTATCTATCTATCTATCTACAATCTATGTCTATCTATCTATCTATCTATCTATCTGCTAGCAACATGCTAGTAACTTGCTAATCATGATAGTAACATGCTAATCATGCTAGAAAAATGCTAGTAACATGCTAGTAACTTGCTAGTCATGCTAACAACATGCTAGTCATCCTAGAAACATGCTAACAACATGCTAATCATTCTAGAAACATGCTAGTAACTTGCTAATCATGCTAACAACATGCTAGTAACATGCTAATCATGCCAAAAATGTGCTAGCAACATGCTAGTAACTTGCTAATCATGTTAACAACATGCAAATCATCCTAGAAACATGCTAATCATCCTAGAAACATGCTAGTAACTTGCCTACCATGCTAGAAATGTGCTAGCAACATGCTAGTAACATGCTAATCATGCTTTTAACATACTAGTAACTTGCTAATCATGTTAACAACATGCTAGTAACACCCTAGCAACCACACGGGGTACCGTAGCAACCGCATAGCAACACCTTAGCAACCACCCCAAGTACCCTAGTAACCGCATAGCAATACCCTAGTAGCTGCCCCGGGTACCATAGCAACCGCATAGCAACACCTTAGCAACCACTCAGAGTACCCTAGCAACTCCCTAGCAACCATCCCAGGAACCCTATCAACCCCATAGCAACAACCTAGCAACCACCCTGGACACCCTAGAAACCGCAAAGCAACACCTTAGCAACCACCCTGAGTACCATAGAAACCACATAGCAACATCTTAGCAACCACCCTGAGTACCATAGCAACTGCATAGCAACACCCTAGCAACCATCCTAGATACCCTACCAACCGAATAACATCACCCTAGCAACTGCACCGGGTACCCTAGCAACCGCATAGCAACACCCTAGCAACCACCCAGAGTAAACTAGCAACCACATAGCAAAACCCTAGCAACCACCCTGGACACCCTAGCAACCGCATAGCAACACCTTAGCAACCACCCTGAGTACCATAGCAACCGCATAGCAACACCCTAGCAACCACCCGGGTACCCTAGCAACCGTCTAGCAACAAAAAAAACGAAACGAAAATCCATACTGTATATGTATTATCTAATATTTCTAATCTATCTATCTATCTATCTATCTATCTATCTATCTATCTATCTATTATCTGACTCTATCTATCTATCTATCTATCTATAATCTGACGCTATCTATCTATATCATCTGACTCTATCTATCTATCTATCTATCTATCTACGATCTATTTCTATCTATCTATCTATCTATCTGCTAGCAACATGCTAGTAACTTGCTAATCATGATAGTAACATGATAATCATGCTAGAAAAATGCTATTAACATGCCAGTAACTTCCTAGTCATGCTAACAACATGCTAGTCATCCTAGAAACATGCTAAAAACATGCTAATCATTCTAGAAACATGCTAGTAACTTGCTAATCATGCTAACAACATGCTAGTAACATGCTAATCATGCCAGAAATGTGCTAGCAACATGCTAGTAACTTGCTAATCATGTTAACAACATGCTAATCATCCTAGAAACATGCTAACAACAAGCTAATCATCCTAGAAACATGCTAGTAACTCGCTAATCATGCTAGAAATATTCTAGCAACATGCTAGTAACGTGCTAATCATGCTGGTAACATGCTAGTAACTTGCAAATCATGTTAAAAACATGCTACTAACACCCAAGCAACCACACAGGGTACCGTAGCAACCACAGGTCAACACCTTAGCAACCACACCAAGAACCCTAGTAACCGAATAGCAACACCCTAGCAACCGCCCTGGGTACTGTAGCAACCGCATAGCAACACCTTAGCAACCAACCCGGGTACCCTAGCAACCGCATAGCAACCACCCAGTGTACCCTAGCAACCACATAGCAACACCCTAGCAACCACCCCAGATACCTTAGCAACCACATAGCAATACCCTATCAACCAGCCCAAGTACCCTAGCAACCGCATAGCAACACCTTAGCAACCACTCTGGGTATCTTAGCAACCGCATAGCAACACCTTAGCAACCACCCAGAGTACCCTAGCAACCGCATAGCAAAACCTTGGCAATCACCCTGGGCACCCTAGCAACCGCATAGCAACACCTTAGCAACCACCCAGAGTACCCTAGCAACCGCATAGCAACACCTTAGCAACCACCCTGGGTACCTTAGCAACCGAATAGCAACACCTCAGCAACCACCCAGAGTACCCTAGCAACCGCATAGCAACACTTTAGCAACCACCCTGAGTATCCTAGCAACCACATAGAAACACCTTAGCAACCACCCTGGATACCCTAGCAACCGCATAGCAACACCCTAGCAACCACCCCGGGTACCCTAGCAACAACTTAGCAACCACCCTGGATACCCTAGCAACCGCATAGCAAAACCCTAGCAACCACCCCGGGTACCCTAGCAACAACTTAGTAACCACCCTGAGTACCCTAGAAACCACATAGAAACACCTTAACAACCACTCCGGGTACCCTAGCAACCGCATAGCAACACCTTAGCAACCACCCTGGGTACCATAGCAACACCCTAGCAACCGCTAAGCAATACCCTACCAACCACCCTGGACACCCTAGCAACCACATTGCAACACCTTAGCAACCACCCTGAGTAACATAGCAACCGCATAGCAACACCTTAGCAACTGCCTTAGCAACCACCAGAGCTAGCCTAGCAACCATCATAGCAACCACTCTAAGTACCCTAGCAACCACTCTGAGGTCCTTAGAATCTATCTATCTATCTATCTATCTATCTATCTATCTATCTATCTATCTATCTATCTGTCTGTCTGTCTGTCTATCTATAATCTGAGCCTATCTATCTATCTATCTATCTATCTATCTATCAAACTTTAAACTTTTAAAACTACGCTAAACTTCAAACTAATTCAGACTGAAAACCGTCAAACTTAAAACTTCCCAAACTTTTCAAACTTAAACTTTTCAAACTTCTTAAACTTTTTTTAACTTTTCAAACTTTTTTAAACTTTTCAAACTTTTTAAAACTTTCTGGTCTGGCTTTCTCAAGCCAACTTAAAGTTTGTCTCGACAAACTTTTTTATCTAGTTATTAAGTTGGCTTGAGAAAGCCAACTTACTGAAATGCTATTTAAACTTATTAAGTTGGCTTGAGAAAGCCAACTTACTGAAATCCTATTTAAACTTATTATTATTATTATTATTATTATTATTATTATTCTTCTTCTGAGACTAAAATTTCTGACTGCTACTCCTCCTAGAGCTTTAACTCTACAAACTCCAAACTCAGCCCAGATCTTCAGACTGGTCTGACTCGAGTTGCTATATCTTTTCTAACTGATCGGACTTACGGTTTTCATAAAAATTAAGATTAAAAATCATAAAAAATCCCATAGACTTACATTGGCTCATCTGAACATTCCGTGAACTCCAACTGTCAAAAATTCAAATCTAAACACACTGAAGCCCATTAGACTCAATCAGACTGCCCTTCTATGTACTATTTCTAACCCATTCAAACTCATTCAAACTCATCTATCTAATATTTCTTATCTATCTATCTATCTATCTATCTATCTATCTATCTATCTATCTATCTATCTATCTATCTATCTATCTATCTATCATCTGACTATCTCTCTATCTATCTATCTATCTATCTATCTATCTATCTATCTATCATCTGACTATCTATCTATCTATCGATCTATCTGACTATCTTTCTATCTATCTATAATCTGACTCTATCTATCTATCTATCTATCTATCTATCTATCTATCTATCTATCTATAATCTGACCCTATCTATCTATCTATCTACCTATCTATCTATCTATCTATCTATCTATCTATCTATCTATCTATCTACAATCTGTCTTTCTATCTATCTATCTGTCTATCCGTCTATCTATCTATCTATCTATCTATCTATCTATCTATCTGTTTATCTATCTATCTATCTATCTATCTATCTATCTATCTATCTATCTATCTATCTATCTATCTATCTATCTATCATTGACTCTATCTATCTATCTATCTATCTATCTGTTTATCTATCTATCTATCTATCTATCTATCTATCTATCTATCTATCATTGACTCTATCTATCTATCTATCTATCTATCTGAGATCTATCTCTCACACACACGCACACACACACACACACACACACACAAACAAACATACCTTCCCTATTTAACACATACACAAACACACGCACACAAGAAATAGACAGAAAATGTGAAATATATAATATATACACTGCATTTATTCGCATTTGTATTAGCATTATTTCTTAACCCTCATAAGACCTGTTTTTCCTGTTTACACCTGTGTCCTTTGGGGTCAATATGACCCCAAAATTGAAAGAGTAATTGTAAAACATTTATAAATTTTTAATCATACAAATAATATATCATTTTTTGTTTGTTTGTTTACTTCTCATCTATACATTAACGCTGTGTTTTGGGAGAAATGAAATACTTTTGTACCTGTTTACCACAAAAATCCTCAACTACACCATTAGCTTGCATGTGAAATATTACATTTTTATGAATAAATCTCTTAAATGATGATCTAAATTTAAATTAAATTGTTTCTGGAGATTGATCTAGGTGTAAGGTGTACAATTCTGCCATCTGGTGGTTAGAGAAAAATTTGTAGAAATCAGTTTTTGAAAGAATAGTGTAATGACCATATATATCCAGCAGAGGCCCATAGAGAGCCATTCATTTATAAATTTGAGGGAAGAGGTAAAGACTAATGATTTGATATCATATTTATATTTTTAAATTGATCTTTTATATTTATTTCATATTTATGAAAATGTATGGCTATACATATGTTTGGATTAAAATCCAGTATAATTTTATTTATTTATTTATTTGTTTTTTTACATATATATATATATATATATATATATATATATATATATATATTTTTTTTTTTTTTTAAATGTTTTTATATATATCTGAAAGGCTTGAGATATATCTGAAAGCTAAATGAAGCCTGAAGTTGGTGTAGTTTTGAAGATTTCACTGTTTGAGCTCTGTTGAGAATCTCCATAGGGTTCAATAGGCCCATCTAGTGGCTGAAAATATAAATGCATTTTTTTGTCATTTTTCCCAGCCAGATGGCCTCAGAGACACTCAGTGACCCAGTTCCTGATGGATAATGATGTTTAAAGTAGAAATTGTGTCTTTGTTTTTTTTTTTTGTGTGTTTTTTTTGGTGAAATTATGTATGCAAATATGCTAATTTCCATAAAAAATTCAGAATTTAAGGAAAATAAAATAAAATAAATCACCAAAAATAATAACAAAACCTACTTTTTTTTTTTTTTTTTTTTTTTAATACATAAAAAAGAATTTCAGGACTGAAAAAAAATTAACGTTGAATGCCTTCGGGTCATTTGGACCCACGAGGGACACTTTTGTTATAGGTTCGGGAGGGATGGATGAGGGTTTAAACATGCTAAAATAACAATTTATTATTTATTTATTTATTTATTTACTTATTTATTTATTATTTTTTATTTAGCCATTTTAGTTGTTTTATCTCTATCTATCTATATGTATATATATATATATATATGTATGTATGTATGTATATGTAAGGGATAATCAACGATAATAATAAGGGATAATATCTCTCTGTCTGTCTATCTATCTATCTATCTATCTATCTATCTATCTCTCTATCATCTGAGTCTATCTCTCTATCTATCTATCTATCTGTCTATCTGTCTGTCTGTCTATAATCTGAGCCTATCTATCTATCTATCTATCTATCTATCTATCTATCTATCTATCTATCTATCTATCTATCTATCTATCTATCTATCTTTAAACTTTTAAAACTACTTTAAACTTCAAACTAATTCAGACTGAAAACCGTCAAACTTAAAACTTCCCAAACTTTTCAAACTTAAACTTTTTAAACTTCTTAAACTTTTTTAAACTTTTAAAACTTTTTTAAACTTTTCAAACTCTTTTAAACTTTCTGGTCCGGCTTTCTCAAGCCAACTTAAAGTTTGTCTCGACAAACTTTTTTATCTAGTTATTATTATTATTATTATTCTTCTGAGACTAAAATTTCTGACTGCTACTCCTCCTAGAGCTTTAACTCTACAAACTCCAAACTCAGCCCAGATCTTCAGACTGGTCTGACTCGAGTTGCTATATCTTTTCTAACTGATCGGACTTACGGTTTTTAAAAAAATGAAGATTAAAAATCATAAAAATCCCATAGACTTACATTGACGGAATGTTCAGATGGGCCAAGACTATTCAAACTCCAACTGTCAAAAATTCAAATCTAAACACACTGAAACCCATTAGACTCAATCAGACTGCCCTTCTATGTACTATTTCTAACCCATTCAAACTCATTCAAACTCATCTATCTAATATTTCTAATCTATCTATCTGTCTATCTATCTATCTATCTATTATCTGACTCTATCTATCTATCTATCTATCTATCTATCTATCTATCTATCTATCTATCTATCTATCTGATTATTTCTATCTATCTATCTATCTATCTATCTATCTATCTATCTATCTATCTATCTATCTATCTACAATCTGACTATTTCTATCTATCTATCTATCTATCTATCTATCTATCTATCTATCTATCTATCTATCTATGTACAATCTGACTATTTCTTTCTATTTATCTATCTATCTATCTACCTATCTATCTATCTATCTATCTATCTATCTATCTACAATCTGACTATTTCTTTCTATCTACCTATCTATCTATCTATCTATCTATCTATCTATCTATCTGATTATTTCTATCTATCTATCTATCTATCTATCTATCTATAATCTGACTCTAACTATCTATCTATGTGCTAGCAACATGCTAGTAACTTGCTAATCATGATAGTAACATGCTAATCATGCTAGAAAAATACTAGTAACATACGAGTAACTTGCTAGTCATGCTAACAACATGCTAGTCATCCTAAAACATGCTAGTAACTTGCTAATCATGCTAGCAAACATGCTAGTCATTTGCTAGTCATGCTAACAACGTGCTAGTCACTTGCTAATCATGCTAGTAACATGCTAGTCACTTGCTAGTCATGCTAGCAAACATGCTAGTCACTTGCTAGTCATGCTAAAAACATGCTAGTCATGCTAACAACATACTAGTTACTTGCTAGTCATGCTAGCAAATTGTTAGAAACATGCTAACAACATACTAGCAACTTGCTAATCATGCTAACAACATGCTCGTAACATGCTAATCATGCCAGAAATGTACTAGCAACATGCTAGTAACTTGCTAATCATGTTATCTACATGCTAATCATCCTAGAAACATGCTAACAACATGCTAATCATCCTAGAAACATGCTAGTAACTTGCTAATCATGTTATCTACATGCTAATCATCCTAGAAACATGCTAAAAACATGCTAATAATTCTAGAAACATGCTAGTAACTTGCTAATCATGCTAACAACATGCTAGTAACATGCTAATCATGCCAGAAATGTTCTAGCAACATGCTAGTAACTTGCTAATCATGTTAACAACATGCTAATCATCCTAGAAACATGCTAACAACATGCTAATCATCCTAGAAACATGCTAGTAACTTGCTAATCATGCTAGAAATATGCTAGAAACATGCTAGTAACATGCTAATCATGCTGGTAACATGCTAGTAACTTGCTAATCATGTTAAAAACATGCTACTAACACCCTAGCAACCACACGGGGTACCGTAGCAGCCACAGGGCAACACCTTAGCAACCACCCGAAGTAACCTAGTAACCGAATAGCAACACCCTAGCAACCACCCCGGGTACTGTAGCAACCACATAGCAACACCTTAGCAACCAACCCGGGTACCCTAGCAGCCGCATAGCAACCACCCAGTGTACCGTAGCAACCACATAGCAACACCCTAGCAACCACCCCAGATACCTTAGCAACACCCTAGCAACCAGCCCAAGTACCCTAGCAACCGCATAGCAACACCTTAGCAACCACTCCGGGTATCTTGGCAACCGCATAGCAACACCTTAGCAACCAACCCGGGTACCCTAGCAAACGCATAGCAACCACCCAGTGTACCCTAGCAACCACATAGCAACACCCTAGCAACCACCCCAGATACCTTAGCAACCGCATAGCAACACCCTAGCAACCAGCCCAAGTACCCTAGCAACCGCATAGCAACACCTTAGCAACCACCCCTGGTACCCTAGCAACCGCATAGCAACACCCTTACAACCGCCCCGGGGACCGTAGCAACCATATAGCAACACCTTAGCAACCATCCCGGGCACCCTAGCAACCGGATAGCAACACCTTAGCAACGACCCTGAGGAACACAGCAACCGCATAGCAACCGCCTTAGCAACCACCAGAGCTAGCCTAGCAACCATCATAGCAACCACTCTAAGTACCCTAGCAACCACTCTGAGGTCCTTAGAATCTATCTATCTATCTCTCTATCTATCTATCAAACTTTAAACTTTTAAAACTACGTTAAACTTCAATCTAATTCAGACTGAAAACCGTCAAACTTAAAACTTCCCAAACTTTTTAAACTTCTTAAACTTTTTTAAACTTTTCAAACTTTTTAAAACTTTCTGGTCCGGCTTTCTCAAGCCAACTTAAAGTTTGTCTCGACAAACTTTTTTATCTAGTTATTATTATTCTTCTGAGACTAAAATTTCTGACTGCTACTCCTCCTAGAGCTTTAACTCTACAAACTCCAAACTCAGCCCAGATCTTCAGACTGAGCAACCACCCTGAGTACCATAGCAACCGCATAGTAACACCCTAGCAACCATCCTAGATACCCTAGCAACCGCATAACATTACCCTAGCAACCGCCCCAGGTACCCTAGCAACCGCATAGCAACACCCTAGCAACCGACCTGGGTACCTTAGCAACCGCATAGCTACACCCTAGCAACCACCCCAAGTACCCTAGCAACCGCATAGCAACACCCTAGCAACAATCCAGAGCACCTTAGCAACCGCATAGCTATACCCTAGCAACCACCCCAAGTGCCCTAGCAACCACATAGCAACACCCTAGCAACAATCAGGAGCACCTTAGCTACCACATAGCAATATCCTAGCAACCACCTAGAATACCCTAGCAACCACTCTGAGGTCCTTAGTTGGCCTCAGATCTATCTATCTTAGCATCTATGTATCTTAGCAGATCTATCTATCTATCTATCTATCTATCACTGACAGACTGCATTGCCTTCAAAACATCTAAACTTTAAGCTTTTAAAACTACTTTAAAACTTTAAACCGTTTCAGACTGAAACTTAAAACTTTTTTAAACTTCTTAAACTTTTTGAAATTTTTAAACTTTTCAAACTTTTTAAAACTTTCTGATCCGGCTTTCTCAAGCCAACTTAAAGTTTGTCTCGACAAACTTTTTTATCTAGTTCTTCTTCTTCTTCTTCTTCTTCTGAGACCAAATTTTAAAATGTATCTCCTCCTAGACCTTAAAAGCTACAACCACCAAACTCGGCCCAGACCTTCAGACTGGTCTGACTCGGGTTGCTATATCTTTTCTAACTGATCCGGCTTACGGTTTTCGTAGAAATTACGATAAAAACTGCGAAAAATCCCATAGACTTACATTGATGGAATGTTCAGATGGGCCAAGACTCATCAAACACCAACTGTCAAACTTTCAAATGTAAACACAATGAAGCCTATTGGACTCAATTAAGCTTCACTTCTATGTACTATTTCTAATACATTTAAACTCATTTAAGCTTCCACTCTATTTAATATTTCTAATCTAAATCATGCTAGCAACATGCTAGTAACATGCTAATCATGCTAGAAACATGCTAATGACATGTTAATAATGCTGGAAACATGCTAGCAAACATGCTAGTCACTTGCTAATCATGCTGGCAAACATGCTAGTAACTTGCTTGTCATGCTAGCAACATGCTAGTCACTTGCTAATCATGCTAGCAACATGCTAGTCACTTGCTAGTCATGATAGCAAACATGCTTTTCACTTGCTAGTCATGCTGGCAACATGTTATTCACTTGTTAGTCATGCTAACAACATGCTAGTCATGCTAGCAAGCATGCTAGTCACTTGCTAGTCATGCTAGCAACATGCTAGTCACTTGCTAGTCATGCTAGCAAACATGCTAGTCACTTGCTAGTCATGCTAGCAACATGCTAGTCACTTGCTAGTCATGCTAGCAACATGTTAACCACTTGCTAGTTATGCTAACAACATGCTAGACATGCTAGCAAGCAAGCTAGTCACTTGCTAGTCATGCTAGCAACATGCTAGTCACTTGCCAGTCATTCTAGCAAACATGCTAGTCACTTGCTAGTCATGCTAGCAACATGCTAGTCACTTGCTAATCATGCTAGTAAACATGCTAGTCACTTGCTAGTCATGCTAGCAACATGCTAGTCACTTGCCAGTCATTCTAGCAAACATGCTAGTCACTTGCTAGTCATGCTAGCAACATATTATTCACTTGTTAGTCATGCTAACAACATGCTAGTCATGCTAGCAAGCATGCTAGTCACTTGCTAGTCATGCTAGCAACATGCTAGTCACTTGCTAGTCATGCTAGCAAAAATGCTAGTCACTTGCTAGTCATGCTAGCAACATGCTAGTCACTTGCTAGTCATGCTAGCAACATGTTAACCACTTGCTAGTTATGCTAACAAAATGCTAGACATGCTAGCAAGCAAGCTAGTCACTTGCTAGTCATGCTAGCAAACATGCTTGTCACCTGCTAGTCATGCTAGCAACATGCTAGTAACTTGCTAGTCATGCTAGCAACATGCTAGTCACTTGCTAGTAATGCTAGCAACATGCTAGTCACTTGCTAATCATGCTAACAACATGCTAGTCATTGCTAGTCATGCTAGCAAACATGCTAGTCATTTGCTAGTCATGCTAACAACATGTTAGTCGCTTGGTAGTAATGCTAGCAAACATGCTAGTCGCTTGCTAGTCATGCTAGCAACATGCTAATCACTTGCTAATCATGCTAACAACATGCTAATCATTTGCTAATTATGCTAGTAACATGCTAATCACTTGCTAGTCATGCTAGCAACATGCTAGTCACTTGCTAGTCATGCTGACAACATGCTAGTCACTTGCTAATCATGCTAGTAACATGCTAGTAACTTGCTGACGACATGCTAACAACTTGCTAATCATGCTTGTTACATGTTAGTAACTTGCTAACGACATGCTAGAAACTTGCTAATCATGCTAACAACATGGTAGTCATGCTAGAAACATGCTAGTCACTTGCTAGTCATGCTAACAACATGCTATTCACTTGCAAGTCATGCTAGCAAAATGCTAGGAATATGCTAACAACATACTAGCAACTTGCTAATCATGCTGACTACATGCTACCAACTTGCTAATTGTGCTAACTAGCTAGTCAAGCTAGCAAAAATGCTAGTCACTTTCTAGTCATGCTAACAACATGCTAGTCACTTGCTAATCATGCTAGTAACATGCTAGTCACTTGCTAGTCATGCTAGCAACATGCTAGTCATTTGCTAGAAACCGCAAAAATCTGTTTATCTGTCTGTCTGTCTGTGACTGTTTTTCTGGTAAATTGTAAGGTTTTCAAAAATTTAAAACTTCAAACTTTAAAACTACTTTAAACTTCAAAATAGTTAAAACTGAAAACCTTCAAACTTTAAGCTTTGAAAACTACTTCAAACTTTCTGGCTAGGCTTTTTCAAGCCAACTTAAAGTTTGTCTACAAACTTTACTATCTAGTTCTTCTTCTTCTTCTTCTTCTGAGACCAAATTTTAAAATGTATCTCCTCCTAGACCTTTAAAGCTACAACCACCAAACTCGGCCCAGACCTTCAGACTGGTCTGACTCGGGTTGCTATATCTTTTCTAACTGATCCGGCTTACAGTTTTCGTAAAAATTACGATGAAAATTGCGAAAAATCCCTTAGACTTACATTGCTGGAATGTTCAGATGGGCCAAGACTCATCAAACACCAACTGTCAAACTTTCAAATGTAAACACACTGAAGCCTATTGGACTCAATTAAGCTTCACTTCAATGTACTATTTCTAATCCATTTAAACTCATTTAAGCTTCCACTCTATTTAACATTTCTAATCTAAATCATGCTAGCAACATGCTAGTAACATGCTAATCATGTTAAACATGCTAATAACATGTTAACAATGCTGGAAACATGCTAGCAAACATGCTAGTCACTTGCTAGTCATGCTAGCAACATGCTAGTCACTTGCTAGTCATGCTAACAACATGCTAGTCACATGCTAATCATGCTATTAACATCCTAGTCACTTACTAGTCATGCTAGCAAACATGCTAGTCACTTGCTAGTTATGCTAGCAACATGCTAGTCACTTGCTAGTCATGCTAGCAAACATGCTAGTCACTTGCTAGTCATGCTAGCAACATGCTAGTCACTTGCTAGTCATGCTAGCAACATGCTAGTCATGCTACCAAACATGCTAGTCACTTGCTAATCAGGCTAGCAACATGCTAGTCACTTGCTAATCATGCTAGCAACATGCTAGTCACTTGCTAATCATGCTAGTAACATGCTAGTCACTTGCTAGTCATGCTAGCAAACATGCTAGTCACTTGTTAGTTATGCTAGCAACATGCTAGTCATGCTAACAACATGCTTGTCACTTGCTAGTCATGCTAGCAACATGCTAGTCACTTGGTAATCATGCTAACAACATGCTACTGTTGTTATGCAGTTGCTAGTCACTTGCTAATCATGCTAGTAACATGCTAGTCATTTGCTAATCATGCTAGCAAACATGCTAGTCACTTGCTAGTCATGCTAGCAACATGCTAGTCACTTGCTAATCATGCTAGTAACATGCTAGTCACTTGCTAGTCATGCTAGCAACATGCTAATCACTTGCTAGTTATGCTAACAACATGCTAGTCATGCTTGCAAACATGCTAGTCACTTGCTAGTCATGTTAGTAACATGCTAGTCACTTGATAGTCATGCTAGTCACTTGCTTGTCATGCTAGCAACATGCTAGTCACTTGCAAGTCAGGCTAGCAAACATGCTAGTCACTTACTAGTCATGCTAGCAACATGCTAATCACTTGCTAGTCATGCTAACAACATGCTAGACATGCTAGCAAACATGCTATTCATGCTAGCAAACATGCTAGTCTCTTGCTAGTCATGCTAGCAACATGCTAATCACTTGCTAATCATGCTAGTAACATGCTATTCACTTGATAGTTTGCTAGCAAACATGCTAGTCACTTGCTAGTCATGCTAGCAACATGCTAGTCACTTGCTAATCATGCTAAGAACATGCTAGTCACTTGGTAATCATGCTAACAACATGCTACTGTTGTTATGCAGTTGCTAGTCACTTGCTAATCATGCTAGTAACATGCTAGTCACTTGCTAGTCACGCTAGCAAACATGCTAGTCACTTGCTAGTCACTAGCAACATGCTAGTCATTTGCTAATCATGCTAGCAAACATGCTAGTCTCTTGCTAGTGATGCTAGCAACATGCTAGTCACTTGCTAATCATGCTAGTAACATGCTAGTCACTTGCTAGTCATGCTAGCAACATGCTAATCACTTGCTAGTTATGCTAACAACATGCTAGTCATGCTTGCAAACATGCTAGTCACTTGCTAGTCATGCTAGTAACATGCTAGTCACTTGCTAGTCATGCTAGTCACTTGCTTGTCATGCTAGCAACATGCTAGTCATTTGCAGGTCAGGCTAGCAAACATGCTAGTCACTTACTAGTCATGCTAGCAACATGCTAATCACTTGCTAGTCATGCTAACAACATGCTAGACATGCTAGCAGACATGCTATTCATGCTAGCAAACATGCTAGTCTCTTGCTAGTCATGCTAGCAACATGCTAGTCACTTGCTAATCATGCTAGTAACATGCTATTCACTTGATAGTCATGCTAGCAAACATGCTAGTCACTTGCTAGTCATGCTAGCAACATGCTAGTCACTTGCTAATCATGCTAAGAACATGCTAGTCACTTGCTAGTCATGCTAGCAATCATGGTTGTCACTTGCTAGTCATGCTAGCAACATCCTAGTCACTTGCTAATCATGCTAGTAACATGCTATTCACTTGCTAGTCATGCTAGCAAACATGCTAGTCACTTGCTAGTCATGGTAGCAACATGCTAGTCACTTGCTAATCATGCTAAGAACATGCTAGTCACTTGCTAGTCATGCTAGCAAACATGGTTGTCACTTGCTAGTCATGCTAGCAACATGTTAATCACTTGCTAATCATGCTAACAACATGGTAGTCACTTGCTAGTAATGCTAGCAAACATGCTTGTCACTTGCTTGTCATGCTAGCAACATGCTAGTAACTTGCTAGTCATGCTAGCAAACATGCTAGTCACTTGGTAGTCATGCTAACAACATGCTAGTCACTTGCTAGTCATGCTAGCAACATGCTAGTCACTTGCTAGTCATGCTAGCAAACATGCTAGTCACTTGCTAGTCATGCTAACAACATGCTATTCACTTGCTAGTCATGCTAACAACATGCTAGTCACTTGCTAGTAATGCTAACAACATGCTAGTTGCTTGCTAGTCATGCTATCAAACATGCTAGTAACTTGCTAGTCATGCTAGCAACATGCTAGTCATGCTAACAACATGCTAGTCACTTGCTAGTCATGCTGACAATATGCTAGTCACTTGCTAATCATGCTAGTAACTTGCTGACGACATGCTAACAACTTGCTAATCATGCTTGTTACATGTTAGTAACTTGCTAACGACATGCTAGAAACTTGTTAATCATGCTAACAACATGGTAGTCATGCTAGAAACATGCTAGTCACTTGCTAGTCATGCTAACAACATGCTATTCACTTTCAAGTCATGCTAGCAAAATGCTAGGAATATGCTAACAACATACTAACAACTTGTTAATCATGCTGACAACATTCTACCAACTTGCTAATTGTGCTAACTTACTAGTCATGCTAGCAAACATGCTAGTCACTTGCTAGTCATGCTAGCAACATGCTAATCACTTGCTAGTTATGCTAACAACATGCTAGTCATGCTTGCAAACATGCTAGTCACTTGCTAGTCATGTTAGTAACATGCTAGTCACTTGATAGTCATGCTAGTCACTTGCTTGTCATGCTAGCAACATGCTAGTCACTTGCAAGTCAGGCTAGCAAACATGCTAGTCACTTACTAGTCATGCTAGCAACATGCTAATCACTTGCTAGTCATGCTAACAACATGCTAGACATGCTAGCAAACATGCTATTCATGCTAGCAAACATGCTAGTCTCTTGCTAGTCATGCTAGCAACATGCTAGTCACTTGCTAATCATGCTAGTAACATGCTATTCACTTGATAGTTTGCTAGCAAACATGCTAGTCACTTGCTAGTCATGCTAGCAACATGCTAGTCACTTGCTAATCATGCTAAGAACATGCTAGTCACTTGGTAATCATGCTAACAACATGCTACTGTTGTTATGCAGTTGCTAGTCACTTGCTAATCATGCTAGTAACATGCTAGTCACTTGCTAGTCACGCTAGCAAACATGCTAGTCTCTTGCTAGTGATGCTAGCAACATGCTAGTCACTTGCTAATCATGCTAGTAACATGCTAGTCACTTGCTAGTCATGCTAGCAACATGCTAATCACTTGCTAGTTATGCTAACAACATGCTAGTCATGCTTGCAAACATGCTAGTCACTTGCTAGTCATGCTAGTAACATGCTAGTCACTTGCTAGTCATGCTAGTCACTTGCTTGTCATGCTAGCAACATGCTAGTCACTTGCAGGTCAGGCTAGCAAACATGCTAGTCACTTACTAGTCATGCTAGCAACATGCTAATCACTTGCTAGTCATGCTAACAACATGCTAGACATGCTAGCAGACATGCTATTCATGCTAGCAAACATGCTAGTCTCTTGCTAGTCATGCTAGCAACATGCTAGTCACTTGCTAATCATGCTAGTAACATGCTATTCACTTGATAGTCATGCTAGCAAACATGCTAGTCACTTGCTAGTCATGCTAGCAACATGCTAGTCACTTGCTAATCATGCTAAGAACATGCTAGTCACTTGCTAGTCATGCTAGCAAACATGGTTGTCACTTGCTAGTCATGCTAGCAACATCCTAGTCACTTGCTAATCATGCTAGTAACATGCTATTCACTTGCTAGTCATGCTAGCAAACATGCTAGTCACTTGCTAGTCATGGTAGCAACATGCTAGTCACTTGCTAATCATGCTAAGAACATGCTAGTCACTTGCTAGTCATGCTAGCAAACATGGTTGTCACTTGCTAGTCATGCTAGCAACATGTTAATCACTTGCTAATCATGCTAACAACATGGTAGTCACTTGCTAGTAATGCTAGCAAACATGCTTGTCACTTGCTTGTCATGCTAGCAACATGCTAGTAACTTGCTAGTCATGCTAGCAAACATGCTAGTCACTTGGTAGTCATGCTAACAACATGCTAGTCACTTGCTAGTCATGCTAGCAACATGCTAGTCACTTGCTAGTCATGCTAGCAAACATGCTAGTCACTTGCTAGTCATGCTAACAACATGCTATTCACTTGCTAGTCATGCTAACAACATGCTAGTCACTTGCTAGTAATGCTAACAACATGCTAGTTGCTTGCTAGTCATGCTATCAAACATGCTAGTAACTTGCTAGTCATGCTAGCAACATGCTAGTCATGCTAACAACATGCTAGTCACTTGCTAGTCATGCTGACAATATGCTAGTCACTTGCTAATCATGCTAGTAACTTGCTGACGACATGCTAACAACTTGCTAATCATGCTTGTTACATGTTAGTAACTTGCTAACGACATGCTAGAAACTTGTTAATCATGCTAACAACATGGTAGTCATGCTAGA
>CM077226.1:8256079-8291079 GCA_039654775.1 Spinibarbus caldwelli | reverse complement strand
TCTTAGCAACCGCATAGCAACACCTTAGCAATCACCCTGGGCACCCTAGCAACCGCATAGCAACACCTTAGCAACCACCCAGAGTACCCTAGCAACCGCATAGCAACACCTTAGCAACCACCCTGGGTACCTTAGAAACCGCATAGCAACACCTTAGCAACCACCCAGAGTACCCTAGCAACCGCATAGCAAAACCTTAGCAACCACCCAGAGTACCCTAGCAACCGCATAGCAACACCTAAGCAACCACCCTGGGTAACTTAGCAACCGCATAGGAACACCTTAGCAACCACCCAGAGTACCCTAGCAACCGCATAGCAACACCTTATTAACCACCCTGAGTACCTTAGCAACCGCATAGAAACACCTTAGCAACCACCTAGGGTACACTAGCAACCGCATAGCAACACCCTAGCAACCACCCCGGGTACCCTAGCAACAACTTAGCAACCACCCTGAGTACCCTAGCAACCACATAGAAACACCTTAGCAACCACTCTGGGTACCATAGCAACACCCTAGTAACCGCTAAGCAATACCCTAGCAACCACCCTGGACACCCTAGCAAACACATAGCAACACCTTAGCAACCACCCTGAGTAACATAGCAACCGTATAGCAACACCTTAGCAACCGCCTTAGCAACCACCAGAGCTAGCCTAGCAACCATCATAGCAACCACTCTAAGTACCCTAGCAACCACTCTGAGGTCCTTAGAATCTATCTATCTATCTATCTATCAAACTTTAAACTTTTAAAACAACGCTAAACTTCAAACTAATTCAGACTGAAAACCGTCAAACTTAAAACTTCCCAAACTTTTCAAACTTAAACTTTTTAAACTTCTTAAACTTTTTTAAACTTTTCAAACTTTTTAAAACTTTTCAAACTTTTTTAAACTTTTCAAACTTTTTTAAACTTTTCAAACTTTTTAAAACTCTCTGGTCCGGCTTTCTCAAGCCAACTTAAAGTTTGTCTCGACAAACTTTTTTATCTAGTTAAGTTGGCTTGAGAAAGCCAACTTACTGAAATCCTATTTAAACTTCTTATTATTATTATTATTATTCTTCTGAGACTAAATTATCAACTCTAACTCCTCCTAGAGCTTTAACTCTACAGACTCCAAACTCAGCCCAGATGTTCAGACTGATCTGAAGTTAGTTGCTATATCTTTTCTAACTGATCGGACTTACGGTTTTCATAAAAATGAAGATTAAAAATCATAAAAATCCCATAGACTTACATTGACGGAATGTTCAGATGGGCCAAGACAATTCAAACTCCAACTGTCAAAAATTCAAATCTAAACACACTGAAGCCCATTAGACTCAATCAGACTGCCCTTCTATGTACTATTTCTAACCCATTCAAACTCATCTATCTAATATTTCTAATCTATCTATCTGTCTATCTATCTATCTGTCTGTCTGTTTGTCTGTCTATAATCTGAGCCTATCTATCTATCTATCTATCTATCTATTATCTGACTCTATCTATCTATCTATCATCTGACTCTATCTATCTATCTATCTATCTATCTATCTATCTATCTATCTATCTATCTATTATCTGACTCTATCTATCTATCTATCTATCTATCTATCTATCTATCTATCTATCTATCTATCATCTGACTCTATCTATCTATCTATCTATCTATCTATCTATCTATCTATCTATCTATCTATCTATCTATCTACGATCTATTTCTATCTATCTATCTATCTATCTATCTATCTATCTATCTATCTATCTATCTATCTATCTATCTATCTACATACGATCTATTTCTATCTATCTATCTATCTATCTATCTATCTGCTAGCAACATGCTAGTAACTTGCTAATCATGATAGTAACATGCTAATCATGCTAGAAAATGCTATTAACATGCTAGTAACTTGCTAGTCATGCTAACAACATGCTAGTAACATGCTAATCATGCCAGAAATGTGCTAGCAACATGCTAGTAACTTCCTAATCATGTTAACAACATGCTAATCATCCTAGAAACATGCTAACAACAAGCTAATCATCCTAGAAACATGCTAGTAACTCGCTAATCATGCTAGAAATATGCTAGCAACATGCTAGTAACATGCTAATCATAATGGTAACATGCTAGTAACTTGCTAATCATGTTAAAAACATGCTACTAACACCCAAGCAACCACACGGGGGACCGTAGCAACCACAGGGCAACACCTTAGCAACCACACCAAGAATCCTAGTAACCGAATAGCAACACCCTAGCAACCGCCGCGGGTTCTGTAGCAACCGCATAGCAACACCTTAGCAACCAACCCGCGTACCCTAGCAACCGCATAGCAACCACCCAGTGTACCCTAGCAACCACATAGCAACACCCTAGGAACCACCCCAGATACCTTAGCAACCACATAGCAACACCCTAGCAACCAGCCCAAGTACCCTAGCAACCGAATAGCAACACCTTAGCAACCACCCTGGGCACCCTAGCAACCGCATAGCAACACCTTAGCAACCACCCAGAGTACCCTAGCAACCGCATAGCAACACCTTAGCAATCACCCTGGCCACCCTAGCAACCGCATAGCAACACCTTAGCAACCACCCAGAGTACCCTAGCAACAACTTAGTAACCACCCTGAGTACCCTAGCAACCACATAGAAACACCTTTGCAACCACTCCGGGTACCCTAGCAACCGCATAGCAACACCTTAGCAACCACCCTGGGTACCATAGCAACACCCTAGCAACCGCTAAGCAATACCCTAGTAACCACCCTGGACACCCTAGCAACCACATAGCAACACCTTAGCAACCACCCTGAGTAACATAGCAACCGCATAGCAACACCTTAGCAACCACCCTGAGTAACATAGCAACCGCATAGCAACACCTTAGCAAACGCCTTAGCAACCACCAGAGCTAGCCTAGCAACCATCATAGCAACCACTCTAAGTACCCTAGCAACCACTCTGAGGTCCTTAGAATCTATCTATCTATCTATCTATCTATCTATCTATCTATCTATCTATTATCTGACTCTATCTATCTATCTATCTATCTATCTATCTATTATCTGACTCTATCTATCTATCTATCTATCTATCTATCTATCTATCTATCTATCTATCTATCTATCTATTATCTGACTCTATCTATCTATCTATCTATCTATCTATCTATCTATCTATCTATCTATCATCTGAATCTATCTATCTATCTATCTATCTATCTATCTATCTATCTATCTATCTATCTATCTATAATCTGAGCCTATCTATCTATCTATCTATCTATCTATCTATCTATCTATCTATCTATCTATTATCTGACTCTATCTATCTATCTATCTATCTATCTATCTATCTATTATCTGACTCTATCTATCTATCTATCTATCTATCTATCTATCTATCTATCTATCTATCTATCTATCTATCTATCTATCTATCTCTATCATCTGAGTCTATCTCTCTATCTATCTATCTATCTATCTATCTATCTATCTATTATCTGACTCTATCTATCTATCTATCTATCTATCTATCTATCTATCTATCTATAATCTGAGCATATCTATCGATCTATCTATCTATCTATCTATCTATCTATCTATCTATCTATCTATCTATCTATCTATCAAACTTTAAACTTTTAAAACTACGTTAAACTTCAAACTAATTCAGACTGAAAACCGTCAAACTTAAAACTTCCCAAACTTTTCAAACTTAAACTTTTTAAACTTCTTAAACTTTTTTAAACTTTTCAAACTTTTTAAAACTTTCTGGTCCGGCTTTCTCAAGCCAACTTAAAGTTTGTCTCGACAAACTTTTTTATCTAGTTATTATTATTATTCTTCTGAGACTAAATTATCAACTCTAACTCCTCCTAGAGCTTTAACTCTACAGACTCCAAACTCAGCCCAGATCTTCAGACTGATCTGAAGTTAGTTGCTATATCTTTTCTAACTGATCGGACTTACGGTTTTCATAAAAATGAAGATTAAAAATCATAAAAATCCCATAGACTTACATTGATGGAATGTTCAGATGGGCCAAGACAATTCAAACTCCAACTGTCAAAAATTCAAATCTAAACACACTGAAGCCCATTAGACTCAATCAGACTGCCCTTCTATGTACTATTTCTAACCCATTCAAACTCATTCAAACTCATCTATCTAATATTTCTTATCTATCTATCTATCTATCTATTATCTGACTATTTCTATCCATCTATCATCTATCTATCTATTATCTGACTATTTCTATCTATATATCTATCTATCTATCTATCTATCTATCTATCTATCTATCTATCATCTGACTCTATCTATCTATCTATCTATCTATCTTTCTATCTATCTATCTATCTATCTATCTATCTATCTATCTATCTATCTATTATCTGACTATTTCTATCTATCTATCTATCTATCTATCTATCTATCTATCTATCTATCTATCTATCTGAGATCTATCTCTCACACACACACACACACACACACACACAGACACACACATACACACACACACAAACAAACAAACAAACAAACATACCTTCCCTATTTAACACATACACAAACACACGCACACAAGAAATAGACAGAAAATGTGAAGCTTTAATATATACACTGCATTTATTCGCATTTGTATTAGCATTATTTCTTAACCCTCATAAGACCTGTTTTTCCTGTTTACACCTGTGTCCTTTGGGGTCAATATGACCCCAAAATTGAAAGAGTAATTGTAAAACATTTATAAATTTTTAATCATACAAATAATATATCATTTTTTTTTTTTTTTTTACTTCTCATCTATACATTAATGCTGTGTTTTGGGAGAAATGAAGTACTTTTGTACCTGTTTACCACAAAAATCCTCAACTACACCATTAGCTTGCATGTGAAATATTACATTTTTATGAATAAATCTCTTAAATGATGATCTAAATTTGATTTAAATTGTTTCTGGAGATTGATCTAGGTGTAAGGTGTACAATTCTGCCATCTGGTGGTTAGAGAAAAACTTGTAGAAATCAGTTTTTGAAAGAATAGTGTAATGACCATATATATCCAGCAGAGGCCCATAGAGAGCCATTCATTTATAAATTTGAGGGAAGAGGTAAAGACTATTGATTTGATATCATATTTATATTTTTAAATTTATCTTTTATATTTATTTCATATTTATGAAAATGTATGGCTATACATATGTTTGGATTAAAATCCAGTATAATTTTATTTATTTATTTTATTTTATTTTTTTACATATATATATATATATTTTTAAATGATTTTTATATATATTTGAAAGCCTTGAGATATATCTGAAAGCTAAATGAAGCCTGAAGTTGGTGTAGATTTGAAGATTTCACTGTTTGAGCTCTGTTGAGAATCTCCATAGGGTTCAATAGGCCCATCTAGTGGCTGAAAATATAAATGCAATTTTTTGTCATTTTTCCCAGCCAGATGGCCTCAGAGACACTCAGTGACCCAGTTCCTGATGGATAATGATGTTTAAAGTAGAAATTGTGTCTTTGTTTTTTTTTTTTTGTTTGTTTTTGTTTTTTTTTTTAGTGAAATTATGTATGCAAATATGCTAATTTCCATAAAAAGTTCAGAATTTAAGGAAAATAAAATAAAATAAATCACCAAAAATAATAACAAAACCTACTTTTTTTAAAGATAAAAAAAGAATTTCAGGACTGAAAAAAAATTAACGTTGAATGCCTTCGGGTCATTTGGACCCACGAGGGACACTTTTGTTATAGGTTCGGGAGGGATGGATGAGGGTTTAAACATGTCAAACTAACAATTTATTATTTATTTATTTATTTATTTATTTATTTATTATTTTTTTATTTAGCCATTTTAGTTGTTTTATCTATATATATATATATATATATATATATATATATGTATGTATGTATATGTAAGGGATAATCAACGATAATAATAAGGGATAATATCTCTCTGTCTGTCTATCTATCTATCTATCTATCTATCTATCTATCTTTAAACTTTTAAAACTACGTTAAACTTCAAACTAATTCAGACTGAAAACTGTCAAACTTAAAACTTCCCAAACTTTTCAAACTTAAACTTTTTAAACTTCTTAAACTTTTTTAAACTTTTCAAACTTTTTTAAACTTTTCAAACTTTTTTAAACTTTCTGGTCCGGCTTTCTCAAGCCAACTTAAAGTTTGTCTCGACAAACTTTTTTATCTAGTTATTATTCTTTTTCTGAGACTAAAATTTCTGACTCTAACTCCTCCTAGAGCTTTAACTCTACAAACTCCAAACTCAGCCCAGATCTTCAGACTGATCTCACCGAGTGTGCTATATCTTTTCTAACTGATCCGACTTACGGTTTTAATAAAAATGAAGATTAAAATTCATAAAAATCCCATAGACTTACATTGACGGAATGTTCAGATGGGCCAAGACTATTCAAACTCCAACTGTCAAAATTTAAATCTAAACACACTGAAGCCAATTAGACTCAATCAAGCTTCCCTTCTATGTACTATTTCTAACCCATTCAAACTCATTTAAACTTAGCTATCTAATATTTCTAATCTATCTATCTATCTATCTATCTATCTATCTATCTATCTATCTATCTATCTATCTATCTATCATTCATTCGTTCTATCTATCTATCTATCTTCATAGCAACACTCTAGCAGCCATCAAAACTAACCTAGCAACCAAACTGAGTACCATGGCAATCTCATAGCAACACCCTAGCAACCACTCAGAGTACCCAAGCAACTGCTTTATAAAACCTTAGCAACCTCCCAGGGTACCTTAGCAACCGCATAGAAACACCTTAGAAACCACCCAGAGTACCCTAGCAACCGTATAGAAACACCTTAGCAAGCACCCTGGGTACCTTAGCAACCGCATAGAAACACCTTAGAAACCACCCCGGGCACCCTAGCAACCGCATAGCAACACCTTAGCAACCACCCAGAGTACCCTAGCAACCGTATAGAAACACCTTAGCAACCACCCAGGGTACCTTAGCAACCACGCAGAAACACCTTAGCAACCACCCCGGGCACCCTAGCAACCGCATAGCAACACCTTAGCAACCACCCAGAGTACCCTATCAACCGTATAGAAACACCTTAGCAAGCACCCTGGGTACCTTAGCAACCGCGTAGAAACACCCTAGCAATCACACTGGGCAACCTAGCAACCGCATAGCAACACCTTAGCAACCACCTTGTGTATCTTAGCAACCGCATAGCAACACCTTAGCAACCACCTTGTGTATCTTAGCAACCGCATAGCAACACCTTAGCAACCACCCAGAGTACCCTAGCAACCGCATAGCAACACCTTAGTAACCACCCCAGGCACCCTAGCAACCACATACCAACACCTTAGCAACCACCCAGAGTACCCAAGCAACTGCTTTACAAAACCTTAGCAACCACCCAGGGTACCTTAGCAACCGCGTAGAAACACCTTAGCAACCACCCCGGGCACCCTAGCAACCGCATAGCAACACCTTAGCAACCACCCAGAGTACCCTATCAACCGTATAGAAACACCTTAGCAACCACCCTGGGTACCTTAGCAACCGCGTAGAAACACCTTAGCAATCACACTGGGAAACCTAGCAACTGCATAGCAACACCTTAGCAACCACCCAGAGTAACTTAGCAACCGCATAGCAACCCCTTAGCAACCACCTTGGGTATCTTAGCAACCGCATAGCAACACCTTAGCAACCACCCAGAGTACCCTAGCAACCGCATAGCAACACCTTAGTAACCACCCCAGGCACCCTAGCAACCACATACCAACACCTTAGCAACCACCCAGAGTACCCAAGCAACTGCTTTACAAAACCTTAGCAACCACCCAGGGTACCTTAGCAACCGCGTAGAAACACCTTAGCAACCACCCCGGGCACCCTAGCAACCGCATAGCAACACCTTAGCAACCACCCAGATACCATATCAACCGTATAGAAACACCTTAGCAACCACCCTGGGTACCTTAGCAACCGCGTAGAAACACCTTAGCAATCACACTGGGCAACCTAGCAACCGCATAGCAACACCTTAGCAACCACCCAGAGTAACTTAGCAACCGCATAGCAAACCCTTAGTAACCACCCTGGGTACCTTAGAAACCGCATAGCAACACCTTAGCAACCATCCTGGATACCTTAGCAACCCCATAGCAACACTTTAGCAATCACCCTGGGCACCCTAGCAACCGCATAGCAACACCTTAGCAACCACCCAGAGTACCATAGCAACCGCATAGCAACACCTTAGCAACCACCCCAGGCACCCTAGCAATCGCATAGCAATGCATTAGCAACCACCCAGAGTACCCTAGCAACCGCATAGCATCTATCTATGTATTTTTTCAATCTATCTATCTATCTATCTATCTATCTATCTATCTATCTATCTATCTATCTATCTATCTATCCGTCTATCTATCTATCTATCTATCTATCTATCTATCTATCTATCTATCTATCTGTTTCAGTCTGTTTCAGACTGAAACTTAAAACTTCTTAAACTTTTTGAAATTTTTTAACTTTTCAAACTTTTTCAAACTTTCTGGTCCGGCTTTCTCAAGCCAACTTAAAGTTTGTCTCGACAAACTTTTTTATCTAGTTAAGTTGGCTTGAAAAAGCCAACTTACTGAAATCCTGTCTAAACTTCTTCTTCTTCTTCTTCTTCTTCTTCTTCTTCTGAGACCAAATTTTAAAATGTATCTCCTCCTAGACCTTTAAAGCTACAACCACAAAACTCGGCCCAGACCTTCAGACTGGTCTGACTCGGGTTGCTATATCTTTTCTAACTGATCCGGCTTACGGTTTTCGTAAAAAATTACGATAAAAACTGCGAAAAATCCCATAGACTTACATTGATGGAATGTTCAGATGGGCCAAGACTCATCAAACACCAACTGTCAAACTTTCAAATGTAAACACACTGAAGCATATTGGACTCAATTAAGCTTCACTTCTATGTACTATTTCTAATACATTTAAACTCATTTAAGCTTCCACTCTATTTAATATTTCTAATCTAAATCATGCTGGCAACATTTTAGTAACATGCTAATCATGCTAGAAACATGCTAATGACATGTTAATAATGCTGGAAACATGCTAGCAAACATGCTAGTCACTTGCTAGTCATGCTAGCAACATGCTAGTCACTTGCTAGTCATGCTGACAACATGCTAGTCACTTGCTAATCATGCTAGTAACATGCTAGTCATTTGCTAGAAACCGCAAAAATCTGTTTATCTGTCTGTCTGTGACTGTTTTTCTGGTAAATTGTAAGGTTTTCAAAAATTTTAAACTTCAAACTTTAAAACTAATTTAAACTTCAAAATAGTTAAAACTGAAAACCTTCAAACTTTAAGCTTCGAAAACTACTTCAAACTTTCTGGCTAGGCTTTTTCAAGCCAACTAAAAGTTTGTCTACGAACTTTACTATCTAGTTAAGTTGGCTTGAGAAAGCCAACTTACTGAAATGCTATTTAAACTTCTTCTTCTTATTAAGTTGGCTTGAGAAAGCCAACTTACTCAAATCCTATTTAAACTTCTTATTATTATTATTCTTCTGAGACTAAATTATCAACTCTAACTCCTCCTAGAGCTTTAACTCTGCAGACTCCAAACTCAGCCCAGATCTTCAGACTGATCTGAAGTTAGTTGCTATATCTTTTCTTACTGATCGGACTTACGGTTTTCATAAAAATGAAGATTAAAAATCATAAAAATCCCATAGACTTACATTGACGGAATGTTCAGATGGGCCAAGACTATTCAAACTCCAACTGTCAAAAATTCAAATCTAAACACACTGAAGCCCATTAGACTCAATCAGACTGCCCTTCTATGTACTATTTCTAACCCATTCAAACTCATTCAAACTCATCTATCTAATATTTCTTATCTATCTATCTATCTATCTATCTATCTATCTATCTATCTATCACCTGACTATATCTATCTATCTATCTATCTATCTATCATCTGACTCTATCTATCTATCTATCGATCTATAATCTGACGCTATCTATCTATATCATCTGACTCTATCTATCTATCTATCTATCTATCTATCTATCTGCTAGCAACATGCTAGTAACTTGCTAATCATGATAGTAACATGCTAATCATGCTATAAAAATGCTAGTAACATGCTAGTAACTTGCTAGTCATGCTAACAACATGCTAGTCATCCTAGAAACATCCTAATCATTCTAGAAACATGCTAGTAACTTGCTAATTATGCTAACAACATGCTAGTAACATGCTAATCATGGCAGAAATGTGCTAGCAACATGCTAGTAACTTGCTAATCATGTTAACAACATGCTAATCATCCTAGAAACATGCTAACAACATGCTAATCATTCTAGAAACATGCTAGTAACTTCGTAATCATGCTAAAAATATGCTAGTAACATGCTAGTAACATGCTAATCATGCTGGTAACATGCTAGTAACTTCCTAATCATGTTAAAAACATGCTACTAACACCCTAGCAACCACACGGGGTACCGTAGCAACCACAGGGCAACACCTTAGCAACCACCCCAAGTACCCTAGTAACCGAATAGCAACACCCTAGCATCCGCCCCGGGTACTGTAGCAACCGCATAGCAACACCTTAGCAAACCAACCCGGGTACCCTAGCAACCGCATAGCAACCACCCAGTGTACCCTATCAACCATATAGGAACACCCTAGAAACCACTCCAGATACCTAAGTAACCGCATAGCAACACCCTCGCAACCAGCCCAAGTATCCTAGCAACCGCATAGCAACACCTTAGCAACCATTCCGGGTATCTTAGCAACCGCATAGCAACACCTTAGCAATCACCCTGGGCACCCTAGCAACCGCATAGCAACACCTTAGCAACCACCCAGAGTACCCTAGCAACCGCATAGCAACACCTTAGCAACCACCCTGGGTACCTTAGAAACCGCATAGCAACACCTTAGCAACCACCCAGAGTACCCTAGCAACCGCATAGCAAAACCTTAGCAACCACCCAGAGTACCCTAGCAACCGCATAGCAACACCTAAGCAACCACCCTGGGTAACTTAGCAACCGCATAGGAACACCTTAGCAACCACCCAGAGTACCCTAGCAACCGCATAGCAACACCTTATTAACCACCCTGAGTACCTTAGCAACCGCATAGAAACACCTTAGCAACCACCTAGGGTACACTAGCAACCGCATAGCAACACCCTAGCAACCACCCCGGGTACCCTAGCAACAACTTAGCAACCACCCTGAGTACCCTAGCAACCACATAGAAACACCTTAGCAACCACTCTGGGTACCATAGCAACACCCTAGTAACCGCTAAGCAATACCCTAGCAACCACCCTGGACACCCTAGCAAACACATAGCAACACCTTAGCAACCACCCTGAGTAACATAGCAACCGTATAGCAACACCTTAGCAACCGCCTTAGCAACCACCAGAGCTAGCCTAGCAACCATCATAGCAACCACTCTAAGTACCCTAGCAACCACTCTGAGGTCCTTAGAATCTATCTATCTATCTATCTATCAAACTTTAAACTTTTAAAACAACGCTAAACTTCAAACTAATTCAGACTGAAAACCGTCAAACTTAAAACTTCCCAAACTTTTCAAACTTAAACTTTTTAAACTTCTTAAACTTTTTTAAACTTTTCAAACTTTTTAAAACTTTTCAAACTTTTTTAAACTTTTCAAACTTTTTTAAACTTTTCAAACTTTTTAAAACTCTCTGGTCCGGCTTTCTCAAGCCAACTTAAAGTTTGTCTCGACAAACTTTTTTATCTAGTTATTATTATTATTCTTCTGAGACTAAATTATCAACTCTAACTCCTCCTAGAGCTTTAACTCTACAGACTCCAAACTCAGCCCAGATCTTCAGACTGATCTGAAGTTAGTTGCTATATCTTTTCTAACTGATCGGACTTACGGTTTTCATAAAAATGAAGATTAAAAATCATAAAAATCCCATAGACTTACATTGATGGAATGTTCAGATGGGCCAAGACAATTCAAACTCCAACTGTCAAAAATTCAAATCTAAACACACTGAAGCCCATTAGACTCAATCAGACTGCCCTTCTATGTACTATTTCTAACCCATTCAAACTCATTCAAACTCATCTATCTAATATTTCTTATCTATCTATCTATCTATCTATTATCTGACTATTTCTATCCATCTATCATCTATCTATCTATTATCTGACTATTTCTATCTATATATCTATCTATCTATCTATCTATCTATCTATCTATCTATCTATCTATCTATCTATCATCTGACTCTATCTATCTATCTATCTATCTATCTTTCTATCTATCTATCTATCTATCTATCTATCTATCTATCTATCTATCTATCTATCTATTATCTGACTATTTCTATCTATCTATCTATCTATCTATCTATCTATCTATCTATCTATCTATCTATCTATCTATCTATCTATCTGAGATCTATCTCTCACACACACACACACACACACACACAGACACACACATACACACACACACAAACAAACAAACAAACAAACATACCTTCCCTATTTAACACATACACAAACACACGCACACAAGAAATAGACAGAAAATGTGAAGCTTTAATATATACACTGCATTTATTCGCATTTGTATTAGCATTATTTCTTAACCCTCATAAGACCTGTTTTTCCTGTTTACACCTGTGTCCTTTGGGGTCAATATGACCCCAAAATTGAAAGAGTAATTGTAAAACATTTATAAATTTTTAATCATACAAATAATATATCATTTTTTTTTTTTTTTTTACTTCTCATCTATACATTAATGCTGTGTTTTGGGAGAAATGAAGTACTTTTGTACCTGTTTACCACAAAAATCCTCAACTACACCATTAGCTTGCATGTGAAATATTACATTTTTATGAATAAATCTCTTAAATGATGATCTAAATTTGATTTAAATTGTTTCTGGAGATTGATCTAGGTGTAAGGTGTACAATTCTGCCATCTGGTGGTTAGAGAAAAACTTGTAGAAATCAGTTTTTGAAAGAATAGTGTAATGACCATATATATCCAGCAGAGGCCCATAGAGAGCCATTCATTTATAAATTTGAGGGAAGAGGTAAAGACTATTGATTTGATATCATATTTATATTTTTAAATTTATCTTTTATATTTATTTCATATTTATGAAAATGTATGGCTATACATATGTTTGGATTAAAATCCAGTATAATTTTATTTATTTATTTTATTTTATTTTTTTACATATATATATATATATTTTTAAATGATTTTTATATATATTTGAAAGCCTTGAGATATATCTGAAAGCTAAATGAAGCCTGAAGTTGGTGTAGATTTGAAGATTTCACTGTTTGAGCTCTGTTGAGAATCTCCATAGGGTTCAATAGGCCCATCTAGTGGCTGAAAATATAAATGCAATTTTTTGTCATTTTTCCCAGCCAGATGGCCTCAGAGACACTCAGTGACCCAGTTCCTGATGGATAATGATGTTTAAAGTAGAAATTGTGTCTTTGTTTTTTTTTTTTGTTTGTTTTTTTTTTTTTTTTTAGTGAAATTATGTATGCAAATATGCTAATTTCCATAAAAAGTTCAGAATTTAAGGAAAATAAAATAAAATAAATCACCAAAAATAATAACAAAACCTACTTTTTTTAAAGATAAAAAAAGAATTTCAGGACTGAAAAAAAATTAACGTTGAATGCCTTCGGGTCATTTGGACCCACGAGGGACACTTTTGTTATAGGTTCGGGAGGGATGGATGAGGGTTTAAACATGTCAAACTAACAATTTATTATTTATTTATTTATTTATTTATTTATTTATTTATTATTTTTTTATTTAGCCATTTTAGTTGTTTTATCTATATATATATATATATATATATATATATATATATGTATGTATGTATATGTAAGGGATAATCAACGATAATAATAAGGGATAATATCTCTCTGTCTGTCTATCTATCTATCTATCTATCTATCTATCTTTAAACTTTTAAAACTACGTTAAACTTCAAACTAATTCAGACTGAAAACTGTCAAACTTAAAACTTCCCAAACTTTTCAAACTTAAACTTTTTAAACTTCTTAAACTTTTTTAAACTTTTCAAACTTTTTTAAACTTTTCAAACTTTTTTAAACTTTCTGGTCCGGCTTTCTCAAGCCAACTTAAAGTTTGTCTCGACAAACTTTTTTATCTAGTTATTATTCTTTTTCTGAGACTAAAATTTCTGACTCTAACTCCTCCTAGAGCTTTAACTCTACAAACTCCAAACTCAGCCCAGATCTTCAGACTGATCTCACCGAGTGTGCTATATCTTTTCTAACTGATCCGACTTACGGTTTTAATAAAAATGAAGATTAAAATTCATAAAAATCCCATAGACTTACATTGACGGAATGTTCAGATGGGCCAAGACTATTCAAACTCCAACTGTCAAAATTTAAATCTAAACACACTGAAGCCAATTAGACTCAATCAAGCTTCCCTTCTATGTACTATTTCTAACCCATTCAAACTCATTTAAACTTAGCTATCTAATATTTCTAATCTATCTATCTATCTATCTATCTATCTATCTATCTATCTATCTATCTATCTATCTATCTATCTATCATTCATTCGTTCTATCTATCTATCTATCTTCATAGCAACACTCTAGCAGCCATCAAAACTAACCTAGCAACCAAACTGAGTACCATGGCAATCTCATAGCAACACCCTAGCAACCACTCAGAGTACCCAAGCAACTGCTTTATAAAACCTTAGCAACCTCCCAGGGTACCTTAGCAACCGCATAGAAACACCTTAGAAACCACCCAGAGTACCCTAGCAACCGTATAGAAACACCTTAGCAAGCACCCTGGGTACCTTAGCAACCGCATAGAAACACCTTAGAAACCACCCCGGGCACCCTAGCAACCGCATAGCAACACCTTAGCAACCACCCAGAGTACCCTAGCAACCGTATAGAAACACCTTAGCAACCACCCAGGGTACCTTAGCAACCACGCAGAAACACCTTAGCAACCACCCCGGGCACCCTAGCAACCGCATAGCAACACCTTAGCAACCACCCAGAGTACCCTATCAACCGTATAGAAACACCTTAGCAAGGACCCTGGGTACCTTAGCAACCGCGTAGAAACACCCTAGCAATCACACTGGGCAACCTAGCAACCGCATAGCAACACCTTAGCAACCACCTTGTGTATCTTAGCAACCGCATAGCAACACCTTAGCAACCACCTTGTGTATCTTAGCAACCGCATAGCAACACCTTAGCAACCACCCAGAGTACCCTAGCAACCGCATAGCAACACCTTAGTAACCACCCCAGGCACCCTAGCAACCACATACCAACACCTTAGCAACCACCCAGAGTACCCAAGCAACTGCTTTACAAAACCTTAGCAACCACCCAGGGTACCTTAGCAACCGCGTAGAAACACCTTAGCAACCACCCCGGGCACCCTAGCAACCGCATAGCAACACCTTAGCAACCACCCAGAGTACCCTATCAACCGTATAGAAACACCTTAGCAACCACCCTGGGTACCTTAGCAACCGCGTAGAAACACCTTAGCAATCACACTGGGAAACCTAGCAACTGCATAGCAACACCTTAGCAACCACCCAGAGTAACTTAGCAACCGCATAGCAACCCCTTAGCAACCACCTTGGGTATCTTAGCAACCGCATAGCAACACCTTAGCAACCACCCAGAGTACCCTAGCAACCGCATAGCAACACCTTAGTAACCACCCCAGGCACCCTAGCAACCACATACCAACACCTTAGCAACCACCCAGAGTACCCAAGCAACTGCTTTACAAAACCTTAGCAACCACCCAGGGTACCTTAGCAACCGCGTAGAAACACCTTAGCAACCACCCCGGGCACCCTAGCAACCGCATAGCAACACCTTAGCAACCACCCAGATACCATATCAACCGTATAGAAACACCTTAGCAACCACCCT
The DNA here is from genome assembly GCA_039654775.1 of Spinibarbus caldwelli. NCBI lineage: Eukaryota > Metazoa > Chordata > Actinopteri > Cypriniformes > Cyprinidae > Spinibarbus > Spinibarbus caldwelli. Next base: position 8,275,041 of record CM077226.1, on the reverse strand, counting down.
GGGTACCTTAGCAACCGCGTAGAAACACCTTAGCAATCACACTGGGCAACCTAGCAACCGCATAGCAACACCTTAGCAACCACCCAGAGTAACTTAGCAACCGCATAGCAAACCCTTAGTAACCACCCTGGGTACCTTAGAAACCGCATAGCAACACCTTAGCAACCATCCTGGATACCTTAGCAACCCCATAGCAACACTTTAGCAATCACCCTGGGCACCCTAGCAACCGCATAGCAACACCTTAGCAACCACCCAGAGTACCATAGCAACCGCATAGCAACACCTTAGCAACCACCCCAGGCACCCTAGCAATCGCATAGCAATGCATTAGCAACCACCCAGAGTACCCTAGCAACCGCATAGCATCTATCTATGTATTTTTTCAATCTATCTATCTATCTATCTATCTATCTATCTATCTATCTATCTATCTATCTATCTATCTATCCGTCTATCTATCTATCTATCTATCTATCTATCTATCTATCTGTTTCAGTCTGTTTCAGACTGAAACTTAAAACTTCTTAAACTTTTTGAAATTTTTTAACTTTTCAAACTTTTTCAAACTTTCTGGTCCGGCTTTCTCAAGCCAACTTAAAGTTTGTCTCGACAAACTTTTTTATCTAGTTAAGTTGGCTTGAAAAAGCCAACTTACTGAAATCCTGTCTAAACTTCTTCTTCTTCTTCTTCTTCTTCTTCTTCTTCTGAGACCAAATTTTAAAATGTATCTCCTCCTAGACCTTTAAAGCTACAACCACAAAACTCGGCCCAGACCTTCAGACTGGTCTGACTCGGGTTGCTATATCTTTTCTAACTGATCCGGCTTACGGTTTTCGTAAAAAATTACGATAAAAACTGCGAAAAATCCCATAGACTTACATTGATGGAATGTTCAGATGGGCCAAGACTCATCAAACACCAACTGTCAAACTTTCAAATGTAAACACACTGAAGCATATTGGACTCAATTAAGCTTCACTTCTATGTACTATTTCTAATACATTTAAACTCATTTAAGCTTCCACTCTATTTAATATTTCTAATCTAAATCATGCTGGCAACATTTTAGTAACATGCTAATCATGCTAGAAACATGCTAATGACATGTTAATAATGCTGGAAACATGCTAGCAAACATGCTAGTCACTTGCTAGTCATGCTAGCAACATGCTAGTCACTTGCTAGTCATGCTGACAACATGCTAGTCACTTGCTAATCATGCTAGTAACATGCTAGTCATTTGCTAGAAACCGCAAAAATCTGTTTATCTGTCTGTCTGTGACTGTTTTTCTGGTAAATTGTAAGGTTTTCAAAAATTTTAAACTTCAAACTTTAAAACTAATTTAAACTTCAAAATAGTTAAAACTGAAAACCTTCAAACTTTAAGCTTCGAAAACTACTTCAAACTTTCTGGCTAGGCTTTTTCAAGCCAACTAAAAGTTTGTCTACGAACTTTACTATCTAGTTATTATTATTCTTTTTCTGAGACTAAAATTTCTGACTCTAACTCCTCCTAGAGCTTTAACTCTACAAACTCCAAACTCAGCCCAGATCTTCAGACTGATCTCACCTAGTGTGCTATATCTTTTCTATCTGAAAAAGCCAACTTACTGAAATCCTGTCTAAACTTATTCTTCTTCTTCTTCTTCTTCTGAGACCAAATTTTAAAATGTATCTCCTCCTAGACCTTTAAAGCTACAACCACCAAACTCGGCCCAGACCTTCAGACTGGTCTGACTCGGGTTGCTATATCTTTTCTAACTGATCCGGCTTACAGTTTTCGTAAAAATTACGATGAAAACTGCGAAAAATCCCTTAGATTTACATTGATGGAATGATCAGATGGGCCAAGACTCATCAAACACCAACTGTCAAACTTTCAAATGTAAACACACTGAAGCCTATTGGACTCAATTAAGCTTCACTTCAATGTACTATTTCTAATCCATTTAAACTCATTTAAGCTTCCACTCTATTTAACATTTCTAATCTAAATCATGCTAGCAACATGCTAGTAACATGCTAATCATGCTAAAACATGCTAATAACATGTTAATAATGCTGGAAACATGCTAGCAAACATGCTAGTCACTTGCTAGTCATGCTAGCAACATGCTAGTCACTTGCTAGTCATGCTAACAACATGCTAGTCACATGCTAATCATGCTATTAACATCCTAGTCACTTACTAGTCATGCTAGCAAACATGCTAGTCACTTGCTAGTCATGCTAGCAACATGCTAGTCATGCTAGCAACATGCTAGTCACTTGCTAGTCATGCTAGCAACATGCTAGTCATGCTAGCAAACATGCTAGTCACTTGCTAATCAGGCTAGCAACATGCTAGTCACTTGCTAATCATGCTAGCAACATGCTAGTCACTTGCTAATCATGCTAGTAACATGCTAGTCACTTGCTAGTCATGCTAGCAAACATGCTAGTCACTTGTTAGTTATGCTAGCAACATGCTAGTCATGCTAACAACATGCTAGTCACTTGCTAGTCATGGTAGAAAACATGCTAGTCACTTGCTAGTCATGCTAGCAACATGCTAGTCACTTGCTAATCATGCTAACAACATGCTACTGTTGCTATGCAGTTGCTAGTCACTTGCTAATCATGCTAGTAACATGCTGGTCACTTGCTAGTCACGCTAGCAAACATGCTAGTCACTTGCTAGTCATACTAGCAACATGCTAGTCATTTGCTAATCATGCTAGCAAACATGCTAGTCACTTGCTAATCATGCTAGTAACATGCTAGTCACTTGCTAGTCATGCTAGCAACATGCTAGTCACTTGCTAATCATGCTAGTAACATGCTAGTCACTTGGTAGTCATGCTAGCAACATGCTAATCACTTGCTAGTTATGCTAACAACATGCTAGTCATGCTTGCAAACATGCTAGTCACTTGCTAGTCATGCTAGTAACATGCTAGTCACTTGCTAGTCATAGTAGTCACTTGCTTGTCATGCTAGCAACATGCTAGTCACTTGCAAGTCAGGCTAGCAAACATGCTAGTCACTTGCTAGTCATGCTAACAACATGCTAGTCAGTAGCTAGCCATGATAGCAACATGCTATTCACTTGCTAGTCATGCTAGCAAACATGCTAGTCACTTGCTAGTCATGCTAGCAACATGCTGGTCACTTGCTAATCATGCTAGTAACATGCTATTCACTTGCTAGTCATGCTAGCAAACATGCTATTCATGCTAGCAAACATGCTAGTCACTTGCTAGTCATGCTAGCAACATGCTAGTCACTTGCTAATCATGCTAGCGACATGCTAGTCACTTGCTAACATCATAGCAACACTCTAGCAACTATCGAAACTAACCTAGAAACCACCCTGATTACCCTAGCAACACCATGGAAACCACTCCGAGTACCCTAGCAACACCCTAGTAACCAACCGGGGTACCCTAGCAACCGCATAGCAACACCGTAGCAACCGTCCTCAGTGCCCTAGCAACCTCATAACATCACCCTAGCAACCACCGTGGACACCCTAGCAACCGCATAGCAACACCTTAGCAACCACGTGGAGTACCCTAGCAACTCAAGAACAACCACCCTGGGTACCCTAGCAACCGCATAGCAACAACCTAGAAGCTATCCCGGGTACCCTAGCAACCGCATAGCAACACCCTAGCAACCAACCCGGGAACCCTAGCAACCGCATAGCAACACCCTAGCAACCACTCCGGGTACCCTACCAACCGCATAGCAACACTCTAGCAACCAACCCTGGTACCCTAGCAACCGCATAGCAACACCCTAGCAACCGACCTGGGTACCTTAGCAAACACATAGCTACACCCTAGCAACCACCCCAAGTACCCTAGCAACCCATAGCAACACCCTAGAAACAATCCAGAGTACCATATCTACCACATAGCAACATCCTAGCAACCACTGAGAGGTCCTTAGCATCTATCTATCTATCTATCTACCATCTGACTACTTCTGTCTATCTATCTATATATCTATCTATCTATCTGTCTGTCTGTCTGTCTGTCTGTCATCTGACTCTATCTATATATCTATCTATCTATCATCTGACTAATTCTATCTATCTATCTATCTATCTATCTATCTATCTATCTATCTATCTATCTATCTATCACCTGACTATATCTATCTATCTATCTATCTATCTATCTATCTATCTATCTATCTATCTATCTATCTATCACTGACAGACTGCATTGCCTTCAAAACATCTAAACTTTAAGCTTTTAAACCAACTTTAAACTTTAAATTGTTTCAGACTGAAACTTAAAACTTTTTTAAACTTTTTAAACTTTTTGAAATTTTTAAACTTTTCAAACTTTTTCAAACTTTCTGGTCCGGCTTTCTCAAGCCAACTTAAAGTTTGTCTCGACAAACTTTTTTATCTAGTTATTATTATTCGTTTTCTGAGACTAAAATTTCTGACTCTAACTCCTCCTAGAGCTTTAACTCTACAAACTCCGAACTCAGCCCAGATCTTCAGACTGATCTCACCGAGTGTGCTATATCTTTTCTAACTGATCCGACTTACGGTTTTCATAAAAATGAAGATTAAAAATCATAAAAATCCCATAGACTTACATTGACGGAATGTTCAGATGGGCCAAGACTATTCAAACTCCAACTGTCAAAATTTAAATCTAAACACACTGAAGCCAATTAGACTCAATCAAGCTTCCCTTCTATGTACTATTTCTAACCCATTCAAACTCATTTAAACTCATCTATCTAATAATTCTAATCTATCTATCTATCTATCTATCTATCTATCTATCTATCACCTGACTATATCTATCTATCTATCTATCTATCTATCTATCTATCTATCTATCATTGACTCTATCTATCTATCTATCTATCTATCTATCTATCATTGACTCTATCTATCTATCTATCTATCTATCTATCTATCTATCTATCTATCTATCTATCACCTGACTATATCTATCTATCTATCTATCTATCTATCTATCTATCTATCTATCTATCTATCTTTCATCTCACTCTATCTACCTATCTATCTATATATTCTAGCGAAATGCTAATTATTCTATAAACATTAACAACATGCTAGTAGCATGGTAATCATGCTAGCAACATGCTAATCATGTTAGAAACATGCTAGCGATATGCTAGTAATTTGCTAATCATGCTAGAAACATGCTAGTTACTTGCTAATCAAGCTAGAAACATGCTAGCAACATGCTAGTAACTTCCTAATCATGCTAGAAACATGCTAGCGATATGCCAGTAACTTGCTAATCATGCTAGTAGCATGCTAAACATGCTAGAAACATGCTAGTGACATGCTAGAAACATGCTATTAATTTGTGAATCATGCTAGCAACAAGCTAGTCAATTGCTAACTTCAGAGCAACACTCTAGCAACTATCCAAACCAACCTAGCAACCACCCTGAGTACCCTAACAACACCATGGAAACCACCCCGAGTACCCTAGCAACCACATAGCAACATCCTAACAACCACCCTAGGTAGCCTAGCAACTGCATAGCAACACCCTAGCAACCACCCCAGGTAGCCTAGCAAATGCATAGCAACACCCTAGCAACCATCCCGGGTACCTTAGCAACCGCATAGTAACACCCTAGCAACCACCCCAAGTACCCTAGCAACTGCATAGCAACACCCTAGCAACCATCATGGGTATCTTAGAAACCGCATAGCAACACCCTAGCAACCACTCCGGGTACCTTAGCAACCACATAGCAACACCCTAGCAACCACCCCAGGTACCTTAGCAACTGCATAGCGACACCTTAGCAACCACCCCGGGTACCCTAGCAACATCCTAGTAACCAACCCGGATACCTTAGTAACCGCATAGCAACACCCTAGCAACCACCCAGTGTACCCTAGCAACTACATAACAACACCCTAGAAGCCATCCCTGATACCTTAGCAACCGCATAGTAACACCCTTGAAACCAGCCCAAGTACCCCAGCAACTGCATAGCAACACCTTAGCAACCACCCCGGGTATCTTAGTAACTGCATAGCAATACCCTAGCAACCACCTCGAGTAGCCTATCAACCGCATTTAAACACCATAGCAACCACCCAGGTACCTTAGCAACCACATAGCAACACCTTAGCAACCACCCACGTGTACCTTAGCAACTGCATAGCGATACCCTAGCAATCACCCCAAGTACCCTAGCAACCACATACCAACACCCTAGCAACCACCCAGTCTACCCTAGCAACTGCATAGCAACATCCTAGCAACCGTCCAGGGCACACTAGCAACCACCCCAAGTACCTTAGCAACCACATAGCAACAACATAAGAACCATCCAGAGCACCTTAGCTACCACATAGAATGCCGTAGCAACCACTCTGCGGTTCTTAGCATCTATCTATCTATCTATCTATCTATCTATCTATCTATCTATCTATCTATCTATAACTTGCTAATCATGCTAACAACATGCTAGTAACATGCTAATCATGCCAGAAATGTGCTAGCAACATGCTAGTAACTTGCTAATCATGTTAACAACATGCTAATCATCCTAGAAACATACTAGTAACTTGCTAATCATGCTAGAAATGGGCTAGCAACATGCTAGTAACATGCTAATCATGCTTGTAACATGCGAGTAACTTGCTAATCATGTTAACAAAATGCTAGCAAAACCCTAGCAACCACACAGGGTACCATAGCAACTGCATAGCAACACCTTAGCAACCACCCCATCTACCCTAGTAACCGCATAGCAACACTCTAGCAACTGCCCCGTGTACCGTAGCAACTGCATAGTAACACCTTAGCAACCACATGCTAGTCATGCTAGCAACCGCATAAATCTGTTTATCTGTCTGTGATAAATCTGTTTTTCTAGTAAATTGTATGGTTTTCAAAAAATGTAAAACTTCAAACTTTAAAACTACTTTAAACTTCAAAATAGTTAAACTGAAAACCTTCAAACTTTAAGCTTTTAAAACTATTTCAAACTTTCTGGCTAGAATTTTTCAAGCCAACTTAAAGTTTGTCTACGAACTTTACTATCTAGTTAAGTTGGCTTGAAAAAGCCAATTTACTGAAATCCTGTCTAAACTTCTTCTTCTTCTTCTTCTTCTTCTGAGACCAAATTTTAAAATGTATCTCCTCCTAGACCTTTAAAGCTACAACCACAAAACTCGGCCCAGACCTTCAGACTGGTCTGACTCGGGTTGCTATATCGTTTCTAACTGATCCGGCTTACGGTTTTCGTAAAAATTACGATGAAATCTGCGAAAAATCCCATAGACTTACATTGATGGAATGTTCAGATGGGCCAAGACTCATCAAACACCAACTGTCAAACTATCAAATGTAAACACACTGAAGCCTATTGGTCTCAATTAACCTTCACTTCTATGTACTATTTCTAATCCATTTAAACTCATTTAAGCTTCCACTCTATTTAATTTTTCTAATCTAAATCATGCTAGCTGGACGCTAGTAACATGATAATCATGCTAGTGACATGCTAGTAACTTGCTAATGACATGCTAGTAAATAGCTAATCATGTTAATGACATGCTAGCAACGAGCTAGATACTTGCTAATCATGCTAACAACATGCTAGTCACTTGCTAGTCATGCTAGCAAACATGCAAGTGACTTGCTAGTCATGCTAGCAACATGCAAGTCACTTGCTAGTCGTGCTAACAACATGCTAGTCACTTGATAATCATGCTAGTAACATGCTAGTCACTTGCTAGTCATGCTATCAAACATGCTAGTCACTTGCTAGTCATGCGAGCAACATGCTAGTCACTTGCTAGTAATGCTAACAACATGCTAGTCACTTTGCTAATCATTCTAGTAACATGCTAGTCACTTGCTATTCATGCTAGCAATGTGCTAGTCACTTGCTAATCATGCTAACAACGTGCTAGTCACTTCCTAGTCATGCTAGCAAACATGTTAGTCACTTGCTAGTCATGCTAGCAACATGCTAGTCACTTGCTAGTCATGCTAACAACGTGCAAGTCACTTGCTAGTCATGATATAAACATGCTAGTCATGCTAACAAAATGCTAGTCACTAGCTAGGCATGCTAGCAAATTGCTAGAAACATGCTAACAACATACTACCAACTTGCTAATCATGCTAACTACGTGCTAGTCACTTGCTAGTCATGCTAGCAAACATGCTAGTCACTTGCTAGTCATGCTAGCAATGTTCTAGTCACTTGCTAATCATGCTAACAACGTGCTAGTCACTTGCTAGTCATGCTGACAACATGCTAGTCACTTTGCTAATCATGCTAGTAACATGCTAGTAACTTGCTGACGACATGCTAACAACTTGCTAATCATGCTTGTTACATGTTAGTAACTTGCTAACGACATGCTAGAAACTTGCTAATCATGCTAACAACATGGTAGTCATGCTAGAAACATGCTAGTCACTTGCTAGTCATGCTAACAACATGCTATTCACTTGCAAGTCATGCTAGCAAAATGCTAGGAATATGCTAACAACATACTAGCAACTTGCTAATTATGCTGACAACATGCTACCAACTTGCTAATTGTGCTAACTTGCTAGTCAAGCTAGCAAACATGCTAGTCACTTTCTAGTCATGCTAACAACATGCTAGTCACTTGCTAATCATGCTAGTAACATGCTAGTCACTTGCTAGTCATGCTAGCAACATGCTAGTCATTTGCTAGAAACCACAAAAATCTGTTTATCTGTCTGTCTGTCTGTGACTGTTTTTCTGGTAAATTGTAAGGTTTTCAAAAATTTAAAACTTCAAACTTTAAAACTACTTTAAACTTCAAAATAGTTAAAACTGAAAACATTCAAACTTTAAGCTTTGAAAACTACTTCAAACTTTCTGGCTAGGCTTTTTCAAGCCAACTTAAAGTTTGTCTACGAACTTTACTATCTATTCTTCTTCTTCTTCTTCTTCTTCTTCTTCTTCTTCTTCTTCTTCTTCTGAGACCAAATTTTAAAATGTATCTCCTCCTAGACCTTTAAAGCTACAACCACCAAACTCGGCCCAGACCTTCAGACTGGTCTGACTCGGGTTGCTATATCTTTTCTAACTGATCCGACTTACGGTTTTCGTAAAAATTACGATAAAAACTGCGAAAAATCCCATATACTTACATTGATGGAATGTTCAGATGAGTCAAGACTCATCAAACACCAACTGACAAACTTTCAAATGTAAACACACTGAAGCCTATAGAACTCAATTAAGCTTCACTTCTATGTACTATTTCTAATCAATTTAAACTCATTTAAGCTTCCACTCTATTTAACATTTCTAATCTAAATCATGCTAGCAACATGCTAGTAACATGCTAATCATGCTAGCAAACATGCTAGCAACATGCTAGTCACTTAATAGTCATGCTAACAAACATGCTAGTCACTTGCTAATCATGCTAACAACATGCTAGTCACTTGCTAGTCATGCTAGCAAGCATGCTAGTCACTTGCTAATCATGCTAACAACATGCTAGTCACTTGCTAGTCATGCTAGCAAGCATGCTAGTCACTTGCTAATCATGCTAGCAACATGCTAGTCACTTGCTAATCATGCTAACAACATGCTAGTCACTTGCTAGTTATGCTAACAACATGCTAGTCATGCTAGCAAACATGCTAGTCACTTGCTAGTCATGTTAGCAACATGCTAGTCACTTGCTAATCATGCTAGCAAACATGCTAGTCACTTGCTAGTCATGCTAGCAACATGCTAGTCACTTGCTAGTCATGCTAGCAAACATGCTAGTCACTTGCTAGTCATGCTAGCAACATGCTAGTCACTTGCTAGTCATGCTGACAACATGCTAGTCACTTGCTAATCATGCTAGTAACATGCTAGTCATTTGCTTGAAACCACAAAAATCTGTTTATCTGTCTGTCTGTGACTGTTTTTCTTGTAAATTGTAAGGTTTTCAAAAATTTAAAACTTCAAACTTTAAAACTAATTTAAACTTCAAAATAGTTAAAACTGAAAACCTTCAAACTTTAAGCTTTGAAAACTACTTCAAACTTTCTGGCTAGGCTTTTTCAAGCCAACTTAAAGTTTGTCTACGAACTTTACTATCTAGTTATTATTATTCTTTTTCTGAGACTAAAATTTCTGACTCTAACTCCTCCTAGAGCTTTAACTCTACAAACTCCAAACTCAGCCCAGATCTTCAGACTGATCTCACCGAGTGTGCTATATCTTTTCTAACTGATCCGACTTACGGTTTTCATAAAAATGAAGATTAAAAATCATAAAAATCCCATAGACTTACATTGACGGAATGTTCAGATGGGCCAAGTCTATTCAAACTTCAACTGTCAAAATTTAAATCTAAACACACTGAAGCAAATTAGACTCAATCAAGCTTCCCTTCTATGTATTATTTCTAACCCATTCAAACTCATTTAAACTCATCTATCTAATATTTCTACTCTATCTATCTATCTATCTATCTAGCTATCTAGCTATCTATCTATCTATCATTCTATCTATCTATCTATCTATCTATCTATCTATCTATCTATCTATCTATCTATCTTCATAGCAACACTCTAGCAGCCATCAAAACTAACCTAGCAACCAAACTGAGTACCATGGCAATCTCATAGCAACACCCTAGCAACCACTCAGAGTACCCAAGCAACTGCTTTACAAAACCTTAGCAACCACCCAGGGTACCTTAGCAACCGCATAGAAACACCTTAGCAACCACCCTGGGCACCCTAGCAACCGCGTAGCAACACCTTAGCAACCACCCAGAGTACCCTAGCAACCGTATAGAAACACCTTAGCAACCACCCTGGGTACCTTAGCAACCACATAGCAACACCTTAGCAACCACCCAGAGTACCCTAGCAACCGCATAGCAACACCTTAGTAACCACCCCAGGCACCCTAGCAACCACATACCAACACCTTAGCAACCATCCAGAGTAACCTAGCAACCGCATAGCAACCCCTTAGTAACCACCCTGGGTACCTTAGAAACCGCATAGCAACACCTTAGCAACCACCCAGATTACCATAGAAACCGCATAGCAACACCTTAGCAACCATCATGGATACCTTAGCAACCCCATAGCAACACTTTAGCAATCACCCTGGGCACCCTAGCAACCGCATAGCAACACCTTAGCAACCACCCAGAGTACCATAGCAACCGCATAGCAACACCTTAGCAACCACCCCAGGCACCCTAGCAACCGCATAGCAATGCATTAGCAACCACCCAGAGTACCCTAGCAACTGCATAGCATCTATCTATCTATTTTTTCAATCTATCTATCTATCTATCTATCTATCTATCTATCTATCTATCTATCTATCTATCTATCTATCTATCCTCTTTCCGTCTATCTATCTATCTATCTATCTATCTATCTATCTATCTATCTATCTATCTATCTATCTGTTTCAGTCTGTTTCAGACTGAAACTTAAAACTTCTTAAACTTTTTGAAATTTTTAAACTTTTCAAACTTTTTCAAACTTTCTGGTCCGGCTTTCTCAAGCCAACTTAAAGGTTGTCTCGACAAACTTTTTTATCTAGTTAAGTTGGCTTGAGAAAGCCAACTTACTGAAATCCCATTTAAACTTATTATTATTATTATTATTAGTGGTGCTTGCCAAAGGCAAGGCATCACTATTGTTATCTTGCATACTTATTAGTGGTGCTTGCCAAAGGCAAGGCATCACTATTGTTATCTTGCATACTTATTATTCTTCTTCTTATTAGTGGTGCTTGCCAAAGGCAAGGCATCACTATTGTTATCTTGCATACTTATTATTAGTGGTGCTTGCCAAAGGCAAGGCATCACTATTGTTATCTTGCATACTTATTATTCTTCTTCTTCTTATTCTTCTTCTGGACAAAACTTCGGCGCGCTACTCCTCCTGCACCGTTTGTCACAGACCCATGAATGAGGTGTCATATCGACCGGCTCATTGAGGAGAGGTGTGCTATATCTTTTCTAAGCGATCGGACCTACGATGTTCGCACAGCGGACGAAAAAGCGGGCAAAAAAGTCCCATTGACTTACAATGGCGGAATGTTCATGAATTTGAATCTCAACTGTCACTTTCTCACACACACACACACACACACACAGGCCCTTAGGAACCCCTTCTCTCTCTCTCTCTCTGTAACTCACACACACTCATTTCACTCTTTTAAGTAACCAATAAGTAATGACCTATGATCTTCATAGCCACACCCTAGCAACCACTTACAGCAACCTAGCAACCACCCCATAGACCTCCATTTAAACAGATCAAAAGGGATATCTTTGGATAGAAATGTCATTTGCTCTTTTGATTCAGAGCAAACAGGAGCACACACACACACACACACACACACACACACATACACAGAGTCTGGCATATGTGGTTTACGGGGACTCTCCATAGGTGTAATGGTTTTTATACTGTACAAACTGTATGTGCTATTGCCCTACACCAATCCTACACCTAAACCTACCCCTTACAGGAAACTTTCTGCATTTTTAGATTTTTAAAAAAACACTATTTAGTATGTTTTTAAGCCTTTTGGTTTACGGGGACATAGGCAGTGTCCTCATAAACCACCTTCACGTTGTAGTACCCACGTAATTATACACATTTGTGTCCTCATAAACCATATATACCAGTTCTCACACACACACACACACACACACACACACACACACACACACACACAGGGCCTAAGGAATCATCTCTCTTTCTCTCTGTTTCTCTCTCTCATGGCATAAAATTTCTTAGCCAAATTCCAAATTCTGCAACATTACATGTTTATAACCTGCCTTGTTCTTCTGATGACAAGCTTCCACTTTACTTTCACATTGTGTTCCGTACATAAACAGATAAACGTTTGTACATGATTGTACAGCCAATGGAATCACACTTTCACTATGGACCTTGTTCACAGACTACTGTGATGAGGCAAATCTGTAATATTCAGGGTTTGTACAAGATGCTTAAAGTGCTTGAAGTACTTGAATTTGACGTTTTGAAATTTAAGTCTTGGAAAACCCTTGAAAACAGCTATATTCATGAAAAAGTATTTGAAAAATACTTGAAATTTTAAAAGGCAGTATATATGAAATTATTGTTCATTTTTGGTTTTGATAAAAACAATCTTTTCATGCAAAATTAACAATGCAGTGCATGTTAAATAAATACAGAGCCATTTCACCTGGCTTTTGGGAGCGCATAAGATCTCGCGATACTTCTTGAGGTGAAAAGCGGTCTCACGTTATCAGCATAAAGTTGAGTTTGTGGTAAAACCTTTGATAGTGCTTGCATTATATTATTCAGTCTTTTATTGCGTGTGCTGTTTGTTTGGGTTTCATTTGAGAACACACATAAACTCTGACGTGCTTTGTGTTGCGCTGTTATCATTTACAAGCTTGGAGCGCATCTCCATCTCAGCAGCTCGGTCCACAAACTCTTCCTCTGCATGTGCTGAGTTTAGGATGCTTAACATTCATCTGGGGAAAAAAAAGTGTGTCTGTGTGTGTGTGTGTTATCTCACATGGTGTCTACAGTGTCCGAGTTTTGCCACGGCAAGCACCACTCACATTTTCTTCAGGAAATGTACATTCTAGTTCTTATTAAGTTGGCTTGAGAAAGCCAACTTACTGAAATCCTATTTAAACTTCTTATTATTATTATTATTATTATTATTATTATTCTTCTGAGACTAAATTATCAACTCTAACTCCTCCTAGAGCTTTAACTCTACAGACTCCAAACTCAGCCCAGATCTTCAGACTGATCTGAAGTTAGTTGCTATATCTTTTCTAACTGATCAGACTTACGGTTTTCATAAAAATGAAGATTAAAAATCATAAAAATCCCATAGACTTACATTGACGGAATGTTCAGATGGGCCAAGACAATTCAAACTCCAACTGTCAAAAATTCAAATCTAAACACACTGAAGCCCATTAGACTCAATCAGACTGCCCTTCTATGTACTATTTCTAACCCATTCAAACTCATTCAAACTCATCTATCTAATATTTCCAATCTATCTATATCTATCTATCTATCTATCAATCTATCTATCTATCTATCTATCTATCTACAATCTGACTAAATCTATATATCTATCTATCTATCTATCTATCTATCTATCATTGACTCTATCTATCTATCTATCTATCTATCTATCTATCTATCTATCTATCACCTGACTATATCTATCTATCTATCTATCTATCTATCTATCATTGACTCTATCTATCTATCTATCTATCTATCTATCTATCTATCTATCTATCTATCTATCAATCATTGACTCTATCTATCTATCTATCTATCTATCTATCTATCTATCTATCTATCTATCTATCTATCTATCTATCATCTGACTCTATCTATCTATCTATCTATCTATCATCTGACTCTATCTATCAATCTATCTATCTGTCTATCTATCCTAGTGACATGCTAATTATGCTAGAAACATTAACAACATGCTGGTAGAATGCTAATCATGCTAGCAACATGCTAGTTACTTGCTAATGATGCTAAAAACATGCTAGCAACATGCTAGTAACTTGCTAATCATGCTAGAAACAAGCTAACGACATGCTAGTAACTTGCTAATCATGCTAGCAACATGCTAGTAACTTGTTAATCATGCTAGAAACATGCTAGCGACATGCTAGTAACTTGCTAATCATGCTAGAAACATGCTACCGACATGCTAGTAACTTGCTAATCATGCTAGCAACATGCTAGTTACTTGCTAATGATGCTAAAAACATGCTAGCAACATGCTAGTAACCTGCTAATCATGCTAGAAATAAGCTAGCGACATGCTAGTAACTTGCTAATCATGCTAAAATCATGCTAGCAACATGCTAGTAACTTGTTAATCATGCTAGAAACATGCTAGCGACATGCTAGTAACTTGCTAATCATGCTAGAAATATGCTAGTGACATGCTAGTAACTTGTTAATCATGCTAGCAACATGCTAGTCACTTGCTAGTCTTGCTAGCAAAATGCTAGTAACATGCTAATTATGCTAAAACATGCTAGAAACATGCTAGTCACTTGTTAATCTTGCTAGCAACATGCTAATCACTTGCTAATCATGCTAGCGACATGCTAGTCATTTGCTAACTTCATAGCAACACTCTAGCAACTATCGAAACCAACCTAGCAACCACCCTGATTAACCTAGCAACCACATAGAAACACCTTAGCAACCGCCTTAGCAACCACCAGAGCTAGCCTAGCAACCATCATAGCAACCACTCTAAGTACCCTAGCAACCACTCTGAGGTCCTTAGATAGATAGATAGATAGATAGATAGATGATTCTATCTATCTATCTGTCTGTCTGTCTGTCTGTCTGTCTGTCTATCTATAATCTGAGCCTATCTATCTATCTATCTATCTATCTATCTATCTATCTATCTATCTATCTGTCTGTCTGTCTGTCTATCTATAATCTGAGCCTATCTATCTATCTATCTATCTATTTATCTATCTATCTATCTATCTATCTATCTATCTATCTATCAAACTTTAAACTTTTAAAACTACGCTAAACTTCAAACTAATTCAGACTGAAAACCGTCAAACTTAAAACTTCCCAAACTTTGCAAACTTAAACTTTTTAAACTTCTTAAACTTTTTTTTAACTTTTCAAACTTTTTTAAACTTTTCAAACTTTTTAAAACTTTCTGGTCCGGCTTTCTCAAGCCAACTTAAAGTTTGTCTTGACAAACTTTTTTATCTAGTTCTTATTCTTATTCTTCTTCTGGACAAAACTTCGGCGCGCTACTCCTCCTGCACCGTTTGTCACAGACCCATGAATGAGGTGTCATATCGACCGGCTCATTGAGGAGAGGTGTGCTATATCTTTTCTAAGCGATCGGACCTACGATGTTCGCACAGCGGACGAAAAAGCGGGCAAAAAAGTCCCATTGACTTACAATGGCGGAATGTTCATGAATTTGAATCTCAACTGTCACTTTCTCACTCACACACACACACACACACACTCACACACACACACACACACACACACACACACACAGGCCCTTAGGAACCCCTTCTCTCTCTCTCTCTCTGTAACTCACACATACTCATTTGACTCATCTTTTAAGTAACCAATAAGTAATGACCTATGATCTTCATAGCCACACCCTAGCAACCACTTACAGCACCCTAGCAACCACCCCATAGACCTCCATTTAAACAGGTCAAAAGGGATATCTTTGAATAGAAATGTCATTTGCTCTTTTGATTCAGAGCAAACAGGACTTCCATCATGCTACACATGCTAGCAGTGAATAGCTACATGCTAATAATGATTAGCTAAGTGCTAAAACATGCTAAATATCCCAACACACACACACACACACACACACAGACACACATACACAGAGTCTGGCATATGTGGTTTACGGGGACTCTCCATAGGTGTAATGGTTTTTATACTGTACAAACTGTATGTGCTATTGCCCTACACCAACCCTACACCTAAACCTACCCCTTACAGGAGACTTTCTGCATTTTTAGATTTTCAAAAAAACACTATTTAGTATGTTTTTAAGCCTTTTGGTTTACGGGGACATAGGCAGTGTCCTCATAAACCACCTTCACGTTGTAGTACCCATGTGATTATACACATTTGTGTCCTCATAAACCATATATACCAGTTCTCACACACACACACACACACACACACACACACACACACAGGGCCTAAGAAATCATCTCTCTTTCACTTTCACATTGTGTTCCGTACATAAACAGATAAACGTTTGTACATGATTGTACAGCCAATGGAATCACACTTTCACTATGGACCTTGTTCACAGAATATTGTGATGAGGCAAATCTGTAATATTCAGGGTTTGTACAAGGTGCTTAAAGTGCTTGAAGTACTTGAATTTGACGTTTTGAAATTTAAGTCCTGGAAAACCCTTGAAAACAGCTATATTTATGAAAAAGTATTTGAAAAATACTTGAAATTTTAAAAGGCAGTATATATGAAATTATTGTTCATTTTTGGTTTCGATAAAAACAATCTTTTCATGCAAAATTAACAAAGCAGTGCATGTTAAATAAATACAGAGCCATTTCACCTGGCTTTTGGGAGCGCATAAGATCTCGCGATACTTCTTGAGGTGAAAGTTTGTGGTAAAACCTTTGATAGTGCTTGCATTATATTATTCAGTCTTTTATTTCGTGTGCTGTTTGTTCGGGTTTCATTTGAGAACACACATAAACTCTGACGCGCTTTGTGTTGCTCTGTTATCATTTACAAGCTTGGAGCGCATCTCCATCTCAGCAGCTCGGTCCACAAACTCTTCCTCTGCATATGCTGAGTTTAGGATGCTTAACATTCATCTGGGGAAAAAAAAGTGTGTGTGTGTGTGTGTTATCTCACATGGTGTCTACAGTGTCGGAGTTTTGCCACGGCAAGCACCACTCACATTTTCTTCAGGAAATGTACATTCTAGTATTGTTATTACTATTCGCCCGGACAAAACTTCGGCGCGCTACTCCTCCTGCACCATTTGTCGTAGACCCATGAATGAGATGTCAAATCATGCGACATATTGAGGAGAGGTGTGCTATATCTTTTATAAGTAATTGAGTGTACGATGTTCGTCTGGTGGATGAAAAAATTTGGGCGAAAAACTCCCATAGACTTAACACTGGCACAAAATTAATGAGATTATATCTTTGGATCAGGAGGTCACAGAGACTTGGAGGTGGGCTCTTTTGACTCGACCTATCAAGCAGCCAATAATTACTGACATGACAACTTCATAGCTATGCCCTAGCAACCACTTACAGCACCCTAGCAACCCTAAAAGGACATTAACAAACAATTATTCAGCACCAGAACATTGTAGAAACATGGGGTTGGGCTCTGTTGATTCAGACTGTCAAATAGTCTTTAAATATCATCCCACAAACTGTATAGCCAATCCATAGCAACAATTTAGAGTACCTTAGCAACTGAACAAACACATGAATAAGAAATTTCTCAGCACCAGAAAGTGGTATAGATATCTTTTGTTTTGGCTGAAAAACCAGTCTGTAAGAATTACCATGGCGACTGTGCAGCTACACCCTAGCAACCATATAGAGCACCCTAGTGACCGTATAGCAAAATAAAGAAGACATATCTCAGCTCCACAACATCATACAGACATGGGAGTTGGCTCTCTACAATCATGCTGAAGGCTCTACTGACGGCCTAGTGCCGAGTTTTACCACGGCAAGCACCACTCACATTTTCTTCAGGAAATGTACATTCTAGTTATTCTTCTTATTCTTCTTATTCTTATTCTTCTTCTGGACAAAACTTTGGCGCGCTACTCCTCCTGCACCGTTTGTCACAGACCCATGAATCAGGTGTCATTACGACCGGCTTATTGAGGAGAGGTGTGCTATATCTTTTCTAAGCGATCGGACCTACGATGTTCGCACAGCGGACGAAAAAGCGGGCAAAAAAGTCCCATTGACTTACAGTGGCGGAATGTTCATGAATTTGAATCTCAACTGTCACTTTCTCACACACACACACAGGCCCTTGGGAACCCCTTCTCTCTCTCTCTCTCTGTAACTCACACACACTCATTTGACTCATCTTTTAAGTAACCAATAAGTAATGACCTATGATCTTCATAGCCACACCCTAGCAACCACTTACAGCACCCTAGCAACCACCCCATAGACCTACATTTAAACAGATCAAAAGGGACATCTTTGAATAGAAATGTCATTTGCTCTTTTGATTCAGAGCAAACAGGACTTCCATCATGCTACACATGCTAGCAGTGAATAGCTACATGCTAATAATGATTAGCTAAGTGCTAAAACATGCTAAATATTCCAACACACACACACACACACACACACACACACACACACACACACACACACACACACATACACAGAGTCTGGCATA
>CM077226.1:7796079-8251079 GCA_039654775.1 Spinibarbus caldwelli | reverse complement strand
TGTGAATCATGCTAGCAACAAGCTAGTCAATTGCTAACTTCAGAGCAACACTCTAGCAACTATCCAAACCAACCTAGCAACCACCCTGAGTACCCTAACAACACCATGGAAACCACCCCGAGTACCCTAGCAACCACTTAGCAACATCCTAACAACCACCCTAGGTAGCCTAGCAACTGCATAGCAACACCCTAGCAACCACCCCAGGTAGCCTAGCAACTGCATAGCAACACCCTAGCAACCATCCCGGGTACCTTAGCAACCGCATAGTAACACCCTAGCAACCACCCCAAGTACCCTAGCAACTGCATAGCAACACCCTAGCAACCATCATGGGTATCTTAGAAACCGCATAGCAACACCCTAGCAACCACTCGGGGTACCTTAGCAACCACATAGCAACACCCTAGCAACCACCCCAGGTACCTTAGCAACTGCATAGCGACACCTTAGCAACCACCCCGGGTACCCTAGCAACACCCTAGCAACCAACCCGGATACATTAGTAACCGCATAGCAACACCCTAGCAACCACCCAGTGTACCCTAGCAACTACATAACAACACCCTAGAAACCATCCCGGGTACCTTAGCAACCGCATAGTAACACCCTAGCAACCACCCCAAGTACCCTAGCAACTGTATAGCAACACCCTAGCAACCATCATGGGTATCTTAGAAACAGCATAGCAACACCCTAGCAACCACTCCGGGTACCTTAGCAACCATATAGCAACACCCTAGCAACCACCCCAGGTACCTTAGTAACCGCATAGCAACACCCTAGCAACCACCCAGTGTACCCTAGCAACTACATAACAACACCCTAGAAACCATCCCTGATACCTTAGCAACCGCATAGTAACACTCTAGAAACCAGCCCAAGTACCCCAGCAACTGCATAGCAACACCTTAGCAACCACCTCGGGTATCTTAGTAACTGCATAGCAACACCCTAGCAACCACCTCGAGTAGCCTATCAACCGCATATAAACACCATAGCAACCACCCAGGTACCTTAGCAACCACATAGCAACACCTTAGCAACCACCCCCGTGTACCTTAGCAACTGCATAGCGACACCCTAGCAATCACCCCAAGTACCCTAGCAACCACATACCAACACCCTAGCAACCACCCAGTGTACCCTAGCAACTGCATAGCAACATCCTAGCAACCGTCCCGGGCACACTAGCAACCACCCCAAGTACCTTAGCAACCACATAGCAACAACATAAGAACCATCCAGAGCACCTTAGCTACCACATAGAATGCCCTAGCAACCACTCTGTGGTTCTTAGCATCTATCTATCTATCTATCTATCTATCTATCTATCTATCTATCTATCTATCTATCTATCTATCTATCTATCTATAACTTGCTAATCATGCTAACAACATGCTAGTAACATGCTAATCATGCCAGAAATGTGCTAGCAACATGCTAGTAACTTGCTAATCATGTTAACAACATGCTAATCATCCTAGAAACATGCTAGTAACTTGCTAATCATGCTAGAAATGGGCTAGCAACATGCGAGTAACTTGCTAATCATGTTAACAAAATGCTAGCAAAACCCTAACAACCACACAGGGTACCATAGCAACCGCATAGCAACACCTTAGCAACCACCCCATCTACCCTAGTAACCGCATAGCAACACTCTAGCAACTGCCCCGTGTACCGTAGCAACCGCATAGTAACACCTTAGCAACCACATGCTAGTCATGCTAGCAACCGCATAAATCTGTTTATCTGTCTGTGATAAATCTGTTTTTCTAGTAAATTGTATGGTTTTCAAAAAATGTAAAACTTCAAACTTTAAAACTACTTTAAACTTCAATCTAGTTAAAACTGAAAACCTTCAAACTTTAAGCTTTTAGAACTATTTCAAACTTTCTGGCTAGGCTTTTTCAAGCCAACTTAAAGTTTGTCTACGAACTTTACTATCTAGTTAAGTTGGCTTGAAAAAGCCAATTTACTGAAATCCTGTCTAAACTTCTTCTTCTTCTTCTTCTTCTTCTTCTTCTGAGACCAAATTTTAAAATGTATCTCCTCCTAGACCTTTAAAGCTACAACCACCAAACTCGGCCCAGACCTTCAGACTGGTCTGACTCGGGTTGCTATATCTTTTCTAACTGATCCGACTTACGGTTTTCGTAAAAATTACGATGAAAACTGCGAAAAATCCCATAGACTTACATTGATAGAATGTTCAGATGAGTCAAGACTCATCAAACACCAACTGACAAACTTTCAAATGTAAACACACTGAAGCCTATAGGACTCAATTAAGCTTCACTTCTATGTACTATTTCTAATCAATTTAAACTCATTTAAGCTTCCACTCTATTTAATATTTCTAATGTAAATCATGCTAGCAACATGCTAGTAACAAGCTAATCATGCTAGAAACATGTTAATAACATGTTAATAATGCTGGAAACATGCTAGCAAACTTGCTAGTCACTTGCTAATCATGCTAGTAACATGCTAGTCACTTGCTAGTCATGCTAGCAACATGCAAGTCACTTGCTAGTCATGCTAACAACATGCAAGTCACTTGCTAGTCATGCTAACAACATGCTAGTCACTTGCTAGTCATGCTAGCAAACATGTTAGTCACTTGCTAATCATGCTAGTAACTTGCTAGTCACTTGCTAGACATGCTAGCAAACATGCTAGTCACTTGCTAGTAATGCTAGCAACATGCTAGTCACTTGCTAGTCATGCTAGCAAACATGCTAGTCACTTGCTAATCATGCTAGTAACATGCTAGTCACATGCTAGTCATGCTAGCAAACATGCTAGTCATGCTAGCAACATGGTAGTCATGCTAGCAACATGCTAGTCACTTGCTAATCATGCTAGCAAACATGCTAGTCACTTGCTAGTCATGCTAGCAACATGCTAGTCACTTGCTAATCATGCTAGCAAACATGCTAGTCACTTGCTAGTCATGCTAGCAACATGCTAATCACTTGCTAGTCATGCTAGCAAACATGCTAGTCACTTGCTAATCATGCTAACAACATGCTAGTCACTTGCTAGTCATGCTAGCAAACATGCTTGTCACTTGCTAGTCATAAAAGCAACAGGCTAGTCACTTGCTAGTTATGCTAACAACATGCTAGTCACTTGCTAGTCATGCTAGCAAAAATGCTTGTCACTTGCTTGTCATGCTAGCAACATGCTAATCACTTGCTAGTTATGCTAACAACATGCTAGTCACTTGCTAGTCATGCTAGCAAACATGCTAGTCACTTGTTAATCATGCTAGTAACATGCTAGTCACTTGCTAGTCATGTTAGCAAACATGCTAGTCACTTGATAGTCATGCTAGCAACATGCTAGTCACTTGCTAATCATGCTAGCAAACATGCTAGTCACTTGCTAGTCATGCTAGCAACATGCTAGTCACTTGCTAATCATGCTAGCAAACATGCTTGTCACTTGCTAGTCATGCTAGCAACATGTTAATCACTTGCTAGTTATGCTAACAACATGCTAGTCATGCTAGCAAACATGCTAGTCATGCTAGTAACATACTAGTCACTTGCTAGTCATGCTAGCAAACATGCTAGTCACTTGATAGTCATGCTAGCAACATGCTAGTCACTTGCTAATC
This sequence comes from Spinibarbus caldwelli, assembly GCA_039654775.1. NCBI lineage: Eukaryota > Metazoa > Chordata > Actinopteri > Cypriniformes > Cyprinidae > Spinibarbus > Spinibarbus caldwelli. Next base: position 8,247,451 of record CM077226.1, on the reverse strand, counting down.
ATGCTAGCAAACATGCTAGTTACTTGCTAGTCATGCTAGCAACATGCTAGTCATTTGCTAATCATGCTAGCAAACATGCTTGTCACTTGCTAGTCATGCTAGCAACATGTTAATCACTTGCTAGTTATGCTAACAACATGCTAGTCATGCTAGCAAACATGCTAGTCATGCTAGTAACATACTAGTCACTTGTTAGTCATGCTAGCAAACATGCTAATCACTTGCTAGTCATGCTAGCAACATGCTAATCACTTGCTAGTCATGCTAGCAAACATGTTAGTCACTTGCTAATCATGCTAACAACATGCTAGTTACTTGCTAGTCATGCTAGCAAACATGCTTGTCACTTGCTTGTCATGCTAGCAACATGCTAGTCACTTGCTAGTCATGATATAAACATGCTAGTCATGCTAACAAAATGCTAGTCACTAGCTAGGCATGCTAGCAAATTGCTAGAAACATGCTAACAACATACTACCAACTTGCTAATCATGCTAACAACATGCTAGTCACTTGCTAATCATGCTAGTGACATGCTAGTAACTTGCTAATGACGTTCTAGCAACTAGCTAATCAGGTTAATGACATGCTAGTAACAAGCTAGATAATTGCTAATCAAGCTAACAACATGCTAGTCACTTGCTAATCATGCTAACTACGTGCTAGTCACTTGCTAGTCATGCTAGCAAACATGCTAGTCACTTGCTAGTCATGCTAACAATGTTCTAGTCACTTGCTAATCATGCTAACAACGTGCTAGTCACTTGCTAGTCATGCTAACAACATATTTGTCACTTGCTAGTCATGCTAGCAAACATGCTAGTCACCTGCTAGTCATGCTAGCAATCATGCTAGTCACTTGCTAGTCATGCTAGCAACATGCTAGTCATGTTAACAACATGCTAGTCACATTGCTAATCATGCTAGCAACATGCTAGTCACTTTCTAGTCATGCTACCAAACATGCTATTCATTTGCTAGTCATGCTAGCAACATGCTAGTCACTTGCTAGTCATGCTAACAACGTGCTAGTCACTTGCTAATCATGCTAGTGACATGCTAGTAACTTGTTAATGACATGCTAACAACTAGCTAATCATGTTAATGACATGCTAACAACATGCAAGATACTTGCTAATCATGCTAACAACATAATAGTCACTTGCTAGTCATGCTAGAAAACATGCTAGTCACTTGCTAGTTAGGTTAGCAACATGCTAGTCACTTGCTAGTCATGCTAACAACATGCTAGTCACTTGCTATTCATGCTAGTAACATGCTAGTCACTTGCTAGTCATGCTAGCAAACATGCTAGTCACTTGCTACTCATGCTAGCAACATGGTAGTCACTTGCTAGTCATGCTAACAACGTGCTAGTCTCTTGCTAGTCATGCTAGTAACATGCTAGTCACTTGCTTGTCATGCTAACAACGTGCTAGTCACTTGCTAATCATGCTTGTAACATGCTAGTCACTTGCTGGTCATGCTAGCAAACATGCTAGTCACTTCCTAATCATGCTAAAAACATGCTAGTCATGCTAACAACATGCTAGTCACTTGCTAGTCATGCTAGTAACATGCTAGTCACTTGCTAGTCACTTGCTAGTCATGCAAATAACATGCTAGTCACTTGCTAGTCATGCTAGCAAACATGCTAGTCACTTGCTAGTCATGCTAACAACATGCTTGTCACTTGCTAGTCATGCTAGTAACATGCTAGTCACTTGCTATTCATGCTAGCAAACATGATAGTCACTTGCTAGTCATGCTATCAAGATGATTGTCACTTTGCTAATCATGCTAGTAACATGCTAGTCACTTGCTAGTCATGCTAGCATCATGTTAGTCACTTGCTAGTCATGCTAACAATGTGCTAGTCACTTGCTAGTCATGCTAGCAAACATGCTAGTCACTTCCTAATCATGCCAAAAACATGCTAGTCATGCTAACATGCTAGTCACTTGCTAGTCATGCTAGTAACATGCTAGTCACTTGCTAGTCATGCAAGTAACATGCTAGTCACTTGCTAGTCATGCTAGCAAACATGCTAGTCACTTGCTAGTTATGCTAGCAACATGCTAGTCACTTGCTAGTCATGCTAACAACATGCTAGTCACTTGCTAGTCATGCTAGTAACATGCTAGTCACTTGCTATTCATGCTAGCAAACATGCTAGTCACTTGCTAGTCATCCTAGCAACATGCTAGTCACTTGCTAGTCATGCTAGTAACATGCTAGTCACTTGCTAGTCATGCTAGCATCATGCTATTCACTTGTTAGTCATGCTAACAACATGCTAGTCACTTGCTAATCATGCTAGTAACATGCTAGTAACTTGTTAACGACATGCTAACAACTTGCTAATCATGCTTGTTACATGTTAGTAACGTGCTAACGACATGCTAGCAACTTGCTAATCGTGCTAACAACATGCTAGTCATGCTAGCAACATGCTAGTCATTTGCTAGTTATTCTAACAACATGCTAGTCACTTGGTAGTCATGCTAGCAAAATGCTAGAAACATGCTAACAACATACTAGCAACTTGCTAATCATGCTGACAACATGCTACCAACTTGCTAATCACACTAGCAACATGCTAGTCACTTGCTATAAACCGCAAAAATCTGTTTATCTCTCTGTCTGTCTGTGACTATCTGTTTTTCTGGTAAATTGTATGGTTTTGAAATATTTAAAACTTCAAACTTTAAAACTACTTTAAACTTCAAAATAGTTAAAACTGAAAACCTTCAAACTTTAAGCTTTGAAAACTACTTCAAACTTTCTGGCTAGGCTTTTTCAAGCCAACTTAAAGTTTGTCTACGAACTTTACTATCTAGTTATTATTGTTCTTCTGAGACTAAAATTTCTTACTGTAACTCCTCCTAGAGCTTTAACTCTACAAACTCCAAACTCAGATCAGATCTTCAGACTGATCTCACTTAGTGTGCTATATCTTTTCTAACTGATCGGACTTACGGTTTTCATAAAAATGAAGATTAAAAATCATAAAAATCCCATAGACTTACATTGACGGAATGTTCAGATGAGCTAAGACTATTCAAACTCCAACTGTCAAAAATTTAAATCTAAACACACTGAAGCCCATTAGACTCAATCAGACTGCCCTTCTATGTACTAGGAAGGAATACTTCGTTTCCTACCTATTTCTATTCTGCTTTTTCGTTGAGGTTGATATTTTTGATTGCACTTACTGGTAATTATAATAATTTGCGCCTCGGCTAAGAAGGAGCCTGTGTCATTTGCATTTGCTCCTTGCGCTAAGTGTTAGTTTCGTCTTGAGCTATTAGCACTCCGTTGGGCTATTGGCTGGGCTAATCAGAAGCCGGCCACAGCGACTGTTAAAATTATTTAAACTGCTTGGTCGCTGTTAGAACTTGGGAGAAGCCGATTAGTCACCAGAAGAGACGGACGGCAGCGCGTAAGTGTTGTTGTAATACTTGTTGGTAGATCTGTTGTTTAAATTATTTACTTGCTGCTAGGAAGGAATACTTCGTTTCCTACCTATTTCTATTCTGCTTTTTCGTTGAGGTTGATATTTTTGATTGCACTTACTGGTAATTATAATAATTTGCGCCTCGGCTAAGAAGGAGCCTGTGTCATTTGCATTTGCTCCTTGCGCTAAGTGTTAGTTTCGTCTTGAGCTATTAGCACTCCGTTGGGCTATTGGCTGGGCTAATCAGAAGCCGGCCACAGCGACTGTTAAAAGTATTTAAACTGCTTGGTCGCTGTTAGATCTTGGGAGAAGCCGATTAGTCACCAGAAGAGACGGACGGCAGCGCGTAAGTGTTGTTGTAATACTTGTTGGTAGATCTGTTGTTTAAATTATTTACTTGCTGCTAGGAAGGAATACTTCGTTTCCTACCTATTTCTATTCTGCTTTTTCGTTGAGGTTGATATTTTTGATTGCACTTACTGGTAATTATAATAATTTGCGCCTCGGCTAAGAAGGAGCCTGTGTCATTTGCATTTGCTCCTTGCGCTAAGTGTTAGTTTCGTCTTGAGCTATTAGCACTCCGTTGGGCTATTGGCTGGGCTAATCAGAAGCCGGCCACAGCGACTGTTAAAAGTATTTAAACTGCTTGGTCGCTGTTAGAACTTGGGAGAAGCCGATTAGTCACCAGAAGAGACGGACGGCAGCGCGTAAGTGTTGTTGTAATACTTGTTGGTAGATCTGTTGTTTAAATTATTTACTTGCTGCTAGGAAGGAATACTTCGTTTCCTACCTATTTCTATTCTGCTTTTTCGTTGAGGTTGATATTTTTGATTGCACTTACTGGTAATTATAATAATTTGCGCCTCGGCTAAGAAGGAGCCTGTGTCATTTGCATTTGCTCCTTGCGCTAAGTGTTAGTTTCGTCTTGAGCTATTAGCACTCCGTTGGGCTATTGGCTGGGCTAATCAGAAGCCGGCCACAGCTGTTTTCACTCTAGTCTGTTAAACTGTGTATTTATTTGATGTCCGTGCGCTGACGCGGAAGCGTCTGCGGAAGCGTCGTGTTCAGCCTCCTCGTGTGAAGACCGACGAGTGTAAAGACGAACGACTTTTTCCTGCGCGACTTTAACCGAGCAACGAACTTAAGTATCATTTCTATCTTCCCTCACACACTCTCCTTTTCTGTCCTCTTTCTTTCCACCTCTATCATGTGTTTCCAAACCATTCCGGTTATCTCTCAACCACGCTCTAACATCACACGCAGACGGCAACGTAATCCTGCTAACCTGCGCCCTATCTCTACATCTCCTACCGCACCTCTTTCTTTCTCTGTGGGTCTCTGGAACTGTCAGTCAGCGGTCAACAAAGCTGACTTCATTTCTGCTTTTTCTTTACAATCCACGCTCAGCATCTTGGGCTTGACTGAGACCTGGATTCGTCCAGAAGACTCAGCAACCCCAGCTGCTCTCTCTAACAATTTCTCTTTCTCTCACACCCCACGTCAAGTTGGCCGGGGTGGGGGTACTGGGCTGCTCATTTCAAAGAATTGGACATACTCAACCCACTCTCCCCTATGTAATTACAACTCATTTGAATGTCATGCGATTACTGTAACAGCTCCTATAAAACTCCAGATTGTGGTAATTTACCGTCCCCCTGGCCAAATTCTAGCCAGGGGGACGGTAGCCATCCTAGAGGAGCCATCCTAGCCATCCTAGAGGAGCTGGACGGGCTGCTGTCCTCTTTCATGGAGGTTGGCACTCCACTCTTAGTCTTTGGCGTTTTCAACATTCATCTGGACAAGCCTTATGCTACAGGCTTCCATTCACTCCTAGCTTCATTTGATCTCAAACGCCTTACCACTTCTAGCACGCACAAATCAGGCAACCAACTTGATTTAATTTACACACACAATTGCACTGCAGATAACATTCTGGTGCAACCACTACATATCTCTGACCATTTCTTCATTTCTTTTACATTACTTTTTGATACCCATGTGCCATCAACCCCCTTACCGGTTACTTTTAGACGAAACCTACGCTCCCTTTCTCCCTCACATCTGTCCTCTGTAGTATCCTCCTCTCTTCCCTCACCTACCCATTTCTCATCTCTGGATGTGAATGCAGCTACTGACACTCTATGCCAGACCTTAACCTCTTGTCTTGACGACATTTGTCCTCTCTCCTCCAGCCCAGCACGGGTTTCCCCTTCTAACCCCTGGTTATCCGAGGTTCTTCGTGAACATCGAACCAAACTCAGAGCGGCAGAGAGAAAATGGCGCAAATCAAACGATCCGTCGGACCTGAGTAGGTATCAGTCCTTGCTCTCATCTTTCTCTGCTGAAGTCCACACTGCCAAATCCTCACATTTCCACGACAAGATCAACAGCGCTCCAGACATGCGTAACCTCTTCAGAACATTTAATTCTCTCCTCTGTCCCCCTCCACCACCTCCCACCACTTCTATAACAGCTGATGACTTTGCCACTTTTTTTACAGGCAAAACTAGAACAATCAGTAGTCAGTTCTCTCCTCCACACACACACGACCTCCAACCAACCACATCCACTGCTAAAACTCCCATCTTCTCCTTCTGTCCACTCACTGAGGCAGAGGTATCCAAACTTCTCCTCTCCAGCCATCCTACAACATGTCCTCTAGACCCAATCCCATCACACCTTCTCCAAGCAATCTCTCCCACACTCTTACCAGCACTCACACACATCATCAACACATCTCTCCTCACAGGCATTTTCCCCACTGCGTTCAAGCAGGCTCGGGTAACCCCACTGCTCAAGAAACCTACATTAAACACTTCTCTTACTGAAAACTACAGACCTGTCTCTCTCCTTCCATTCATAGCGAAAACACTCGAACGAGTTGTCTTCAACCAGGTCTCATTGTTTCTTTCACAGAACAACAAACTGGATGCTAAACAGTCAGGTTTCAGGAGTGGCCATTCGACTGAGACGGCGCTACTCTCAGTCACTGAAGCCCTGCGAATTGCAAAAGCAGACTCCAAATCATCAGTCCTCATTCTGCTGGATCTATCTGCTGCGTTTGACACTGTTAATCATCAGATCCTCCTGTCTACCCTCTCATCTCTGGGCATCACTGGGATTCCACTTTGCTGGTTTGAATCCTATCTCACTGGCAGGTCTTTCAGGGTGGCCTGGGGAGGTGAGGTATCCAAAGCACATCAACTGGTCACTGGGGTTCCTCAGGGATCGGTTCTTGGACCCCTCCTCTTCTCCACATACACGACATCACTGGGTCCCATCATACAGGCACATGGCTTCTCCTACCATTGCTACGCTGATGACACACAGCTCTATCTCTCTTTTCAACCAGATGATCCAACAGTAGCTGCACGGATCTCAGGCTGCCTGGCGGACATCTCGGCATGGATGAAAGAACATCACCTACAGCTCAACCTGGCAAAGACTGAGCTTCTTGTCTTCCCTGCTACTCCAACCCTACAGCATGACTTCACGATTCAGTTAGGTTCATCAACAATTGCCCCATCAACTTCGGTCAGAAATCTCGGTGTAATCTTTGATGACCAATTGACCTTCAAAGAGCACATTGCAAAGTCCGCTCGATCTTGCAGGTTTGCACTACACAACATCAGAAAGATCAGGCCCTTTCTGACAGAGCATGGTGCACAACTTCTTGTTCAGGCCCTCGTCATTTCTAGGCTGGACTACTGCAATGCTCTTCTGGCTGGACTTCCATCAAACACAATCAAACCTCTACAAATGATTCAGAATGCAGCGGCACGTCTGGTCTTCAATGAGCCCAAAAGAGCCCATGTTACACCTCTCTTTATCTCCTTGCACTGGCTACCAGTTGCAGCTCGGATCAAGTTCAAGACACTGATGCTTGCATATAGAACAACCACAGGCTCAGCACCCGCCTACTTCCACTCAATATTACGAATCTACACCCCCTCCAGAAGTCTGAGATCTGCTAGTGAGCGACGCCTCGTGGTACCATCACAGAGAGGCTCAAAATCACTCTCCAGAACATTCTCATTCACCATTCCTGGCTGGTGGAATGATCTTCCCACCCCTATCCGGAATGCTGGATCCCTACCAATCTTTAAGAAACAACTGAAAACTCATCTCTTTCAGCACTACTTGACTTCATCCTAAAAAAAAAAAAAAAAAAAAAATTCTTTCTCTTTATTTATTCCTTTCCTTTCTAGCTTGTACTTATTTGAACAATGCCTGAGACTTGTTGTTACAAGCACTTCCTCTGTCTGATTGCCTCTTCTAGACGAATCGCTTTATGTATTCCCCAATTGTAAGTCGCTTTGGATAAAAGCGTCTGCTAAATGACTAAATGTAAATGTAATGTAAATGTACTATTTCTAATCCATTTAAACTCATTCAAACTCATCTATCTAATATTCCTTTTCTATCTATCTATCTATCTATCTATCCATCTATCCATCTATCTATCTATCATCTGACTCTATCAAATATATCTATCTATCTATCTATCTATCTATCTATCTATCTATCTATCTATCTATCTATCTATCTATCTTTCTATCTTTCTGTCTATCTATTTATCTATCTATTATCTGACTCTATCTATCTATCTATCTATCTATCTATCTATCTATCTATCTATCTATCTATCTATCTTTCTATCTTTCTGTCTATCTATTTATCTATCTATTATCCGACTCTATCTATCTATCTATCTATCTATCTATCTATCTATCTATCTATCTATATATCTATCTATCATCTGACTATTTCAATCTATCTATCTATCTATCTATCTATCTATCTATCTATCTATCTATCTATCTATCTATCTATCTATCTATCTATCTATCTTTCTATCTTAAATTTTTAAATTTTTAAACTTTTCAAACTTTTCCAAACTTTCTGGTCTTGCTTTCTCAAGCCAACTAAAAGTTTTTCTTGACAAACTTTTTTATCTAGTTATTCTTCTTCTTCTGAGACTAAAATTTCTTACTCTAACTCCTCCTAGAGCTTTAACTCTACAAACTCCAAACTCAGCCCAGATATTCAGACTGATCTCACTTAGTGTGCTGTATCTTTTCTAACTGATTGGACTTACGGTTTTCATAAAATGAAGATTAAAAATCATAAAAATCCCTTAGACTTACACTGACGGAATGTTCAGATGAGCCAAGACTATTCAAACTCCAACTGTCAAAATTAAAATCTAAACACACTGAAGCCCATTAGACTCAATCAGACTGCCCTTCTATGTACTATTTCTAACCCATTCAAACTCATTCAAACTCATCTATCTATCTATCTATCTATCTATCACCTGATTATATCTATCTATCTATCTATCTATCTATCTATCATTAACTCTATCTATCTATCTATCTATCTATCTATCTATCTATCTATCTATCTATCACCTGACTATATCTATCTATCTATCTATCTATCTATCTATCTATCATTCACTCTATCTATCTATCTATCTATCTATCTATCTATCTATCTATCTATATATCTATCTTTCATCTCACTCTATCTACCTATCTATCTATCTATTCTAGTGAAATGCTAATTATTCTATAAACATTAACAACATGCTAGTAGCATGGTAATCATGCTAGCAACATGCTAATCATGTTAGAAACATGCTAGCGATATGCTGGTAATTTGCTAATCATGCTAGAAACATGCTAGTTACTTGCTAATCAAGCTAGAAACATGCTAGCAACATGCTAGTAACTTCCTAATCATGCTAGAAACATGCTAGCGACATGCCAGTAACTTGCTAATCATGCTAGTAGCATGCTAATCATGCTAGAAACATGCTAGTGACATGCTATTAATTTGTGAATCATGCTAGCAACAAGCTAGTCAATTGCTAACTTCAGAGCAACACTCTAGCAACTATCCAAACCAACCTAGCAACCACCCTGAGTACCCTAACAACACCATGGAAACCACCCCGAGTACCCTAGCAACCACTTAGCAACATCCTAACAACCACCCTAGGTAGCCTAGCAACTGCATAGCAACACCCTAGCAACCACCCCAGGTAGCCTAGCAACTGCATAGCAACACCCTAGCAACCATCCCGGGTACCTTAGCAACCGCATAGTAACACCCTAGCAACCACCCCAAGTACCCTAGCAACTGCATATTAACACCCTAGCAACCATCATGGGTATCTTAGAAACCGCATAGCAACACCCTAGCAACCACTCGGGGTACCTTAGCAACCACATAGCAACACCCTAGCAACCACCCCAGGTACCTTAGCAACTGCATAGCGACACCTTAGCAACCACCCCGGGTACCCTAGCAACACCCTAGCAACCAACCCGGATACATTAGTAACCGGATAGCAACACCCTAGCAACCACCCAGTGTACCCTAGCAACTACATAACAACACCCTAGAAACCATCCCGGGTACCTTAGCAACCGCATAGTAACACCCTAGCAACCACCCCAAGTACCCTAGCAACTGTATAGCAACACCCTAGCAACCATCATGGGTATCTTAGAAACAGCATAGCAACACCCTAGCAACCACTCCGGGTACCTTAGCAACCATATAGCAACACCCTAGCAACCACCCCAGGTACCTTAGTAACCGCATAGCAACACCCTAGCAACCACCCAGTGTACCCTAGCAACTACATAACAACACCCTAGAAACCATCCCTGATACCTTAGCAACCGCATAGTAACACTCTAGAAACCAGCCCAAGTACCCCAGCAACTGCATAGCAACACCTTAGCAACCACCTCGGGTATCTTAGTAACTGCATAGCAACACCCTAGCAACCACCTCGAGTAGCCTATCAACCGCATATAAACACCATAGCAACCACCCAGGTACCTTAGCAACCACATAGCAACACCTTAGCAACCACCCCCGTGTACCTTAGCAACTGCATAGCGACACCCTAGCAATCACCCCAAGTACCCTAGCAACCACATACCAACACCCTAGCAACCACCCAGTGTACCCTAGCAACTGCATAGCAACATCCTAGCAACCGTCCCGGGCACACTAGCAACCACCCCAAGTACCTTAGCAACCACATAGCAACAACATAAGAACCATCCAGAGCACCTTAGCTACCACATAGAATGCCCTAGCAACCACTCTGTGGTTCTTAGCATCTATCTATCTATCTATCTATCTATCTATCTATCTATCTATCTATCTATCTATCTATAACTTGCTAATCATGCTAACAACATGCTAGTAACATGCTAATCATGCCAGAAATGTGCTAGCAACATGCTAGTAACTTGCTAATCATGTTAACAACATGCTAATCATCCTAGAAACATGCTAGTAACTTGCTAATCATGCTAGAAATGGGCTAGCAACATGCGAGTAACTTGCTAATCATGTTAACAAAATGCTAGCAAAACCCTAACAACCACACAGGGTACCATAGCAACCGCATAGCAACACCTTAGCAACCACCCCATCTACCCTAGTAACCGCATAGCAACACTCTAGCAACTGCCCCGTGTACCGTAGCAACCGCATAGTAACACCTTAGCAACCACATGCTAGTCATGCTAGCAACCGCATAAATCTGTTTATCTGTCTGTGATAAATCTGTTTTTCTAGTAAATTGTATGGTTTTCAAAAAATGTAAAACTTCAAACTTTAAAACTACTTTAAACTTCAATCTAGTTAAAACTGAAAACCTTCAAACTTTAAGCTTTTAGAACTATTTCAAACTTTCTGGCTAGGCTTTTTCAAGCCAACTTAAAGTTTGTCTACGAACTTTACTATCTAGTTAAGTTGGCTTGAAAAAGCCAATTTACTGAAATCCTGTCTAAACTTCTTCTTCTTCTTCTTCTTCTTCTTCTTCTGAGACCAAATTTTAAAATGTATCTCCTCCTAGACCTTTAAAGCTACAACCACCAAACTCGGCCCAGACCTTCAGACTGGTCTGACTCGGGTTGCTATATCTTTTCTAACTGATCCGACTTACGGTTTTCGTAAAAATTACGATGAAAACTGCGAAAAATCCCATAGACTTACATTGATAGAATGTTCAGATGAGTCAAGACTCATCAAACACCAACTGACAAACTTTCAAATGTAAACACACTGAAGCCTATAGGACTCAATTAAGCTTCACTTCTATGTACTATTTCTAATCAATTTAAACTCATTTAAGCTTCCACTCTATTTAATATTTCTAATGTAAATCATGCTAGCAACATGCTAGTAACAAGCTAATCATGCTAGAAACATGTTAATAACATGTTAATAATGCTGGAAACATGCTAGCAAACTTGCTAGTCACTTGCTAATCATGCTAGTAACATGCTAGTCACTTGCTAGTCATGCTAGCAACATGCAAGTCACTTGCTAGTCATGCTAACAACATGCAAGTCACTTGCTAGTCATGCTAACAACATGCTAGTCACTTGCTAGTCATGCTAGCAAACATGTTAGTCACTTGCTAATCATGCTAGTAACTTGCTAGTCACTTGCTAGACATGCTAGCAAACATGCTAGTCACTTGCTAGTAATGCTAGCAACATGCTAGTCACTTGCTAGTCATGCTAGCAAACATGCTAGTCACTTGCTAATCATGCTAGTAACATGCTAGTCACATGCTAGTCATGCTAGCAAACATGCTAGTCATGCTAGCAACATGGTAGTCATGCTAGCAACATGCTAGTCACTTGCTAATCATGCTAGCAAACATGCTAGTCACTTGCTAGTCATGCTAGCAACATGCTAGTCACTTGCTAATCATGCTAGCAAACATGCTAGTCACTTGCTAGTCATGCTAGCAACATGCTAATCACTTGCTAGTCATGCTAGCAAACATGCTAGTCACTTGCTAATCATGCTAACAACATGCTAGTCACTTGCTAGTCATGCTAGCAAACATGCTTGTCACTTGCTAGTCATAAAAGCAACAGGCTAGTCACTTGCTAGTTATGCTAACAACATGCTAGTCACTTGCTAGTCATGCTAGCAAAAATGCTTGTCACTTGCTTGTCATGCTAGCAACATGCTAATCACTTGCTAGTTATGCTAACAACATGCTAGTCACTTGCTAGTCATGCTAGCAAACATGCTAGTCACTTGTTAATCATGCTAGTAACATGCTAGTCACTTGCTAGTCATGTTAGCAAACATGCTAGTCACTTGATAGTCATGCTAGCAACATGCTAGTCACTTGCTAATCATGCTAGCAAACATGCTAGTCACTTGCTAGTCATGCTAGCAACATGCTAGTCACTTGCTAATCATGCTAGCAAACATGCTTGTCACTTGCTAGTCATGCTAGCAACATGTTAATCACTTGCTAGTTATGCTAACAACATGCTAGTCATGCTAGCAAACATGCTAGTCATGCTAGTAACATACTAGTCACTTGCTAGTCATGCTAGCAAACATGCTAGTCACTTGATAGTCATGCTAGCAACATGCTAGTCACTTGCTAATCATGCTAGCAAACATGCTAGTTACTTGCTAGTCATGCTAGCAACATGCTAGTCATTTGCTAATCATGCTAGCAAACATGCTTGTCACTTGCTAGTCATGCTAGCAACATGTTAATCACTTGCTAGTTATGCTAACAACATGCTAGTCATGCTAGCAAACATGCTAGTCATGCTAGTAACATACTAGTCACTTGTTAGTCATGCTAGCAAACATGCTAATCACTTGCTAGTCATGCTAGCAACATGCTAATCACTTGCTAGTCATGCTAGCAAACATGTTAGTCACTTGCTAATCATGCTAACAACATGCTAGTTACTTGCTAGTCATGCTAGCAAACATGCTTGTCACTTGCTTGTCATGCTAGCAACATGCTAGTCACTTGCTAGTCATGATATAAACATGCTAGTCATGCTAACAAAATGCTAGTCACTAGCTAGGCATGCTAGCAAATTGCTAGAAACATGCTAACAACATACTACCAACTTGCTAATCATGCTAACAACATGCTAGTCACTTGCTAATCATGCTAGTGACATGCTAGTAACTTGCTAATGACGTTCTAGCAACTAGCTAATCAGGTTAATGACATGCTAGTAACAAGCTAGATAATTGCTAATCAAGCTAACAACATGCTAGTCACTTGCTAATCATGCTAACTACGTGCTAGTCACTTGCTAGTCATGCTAGCAAACATGCTAGTCACTTGCTAGTCATGCTAACAATGTTCTAGTCACTTGCTAATCATGCTAACAACGTGCTAGTCACTTGCTAGTCATGCTAACAACATATTTGTCACTTGCTAGTCATGCTAGCAAACATGCTAGTCACTTGCTAGTCATGCTAGCAATCATGCTAGTCACTTGCTAGTCATGCTAGCAACATGCTAGTCATGTTAACAACATGCTAGTCACATTGCTAATCATGCTAGCAACATGCTAGTCACTTTCTAGTCATGCTACCAAACATGCTATTCATTTGCTAGTCATGCTAGCAACATGCTAGTCACTTGCTAGTCATGCTAACAACGTGCTAGTCACTTGCTAATCATGCTAGTGACATGCTAGTAACTTGTTAATGACATGCTAACAACTAGCTAATCATGTTAATGACATGCTAACAACATGCAAGATACTTGCTAATCATGCTAACAACATAATAGTCACTTGCTAGTCATGCTAGAAAACATGCTAGTCACTTGCTAGTTAGGTTAGCAACATGCTAGTCACTTGCTAGTCATGCTAACAACATGCTAGTCACTTGCTATTCATGCTAGTAACATGCTAGTCACTTGCTAGTCATGCTAGCAAACATGCTAGTCACTTGCTACTCATGCTAGCAACATGGTAGTCACTTGCTAGTCATGCTAACAACGTGCTAGTCTCTTGCTAGTCATGCTAGTAACATGCTAGTCACTTGCTTGTCATGCTAACAACGTGCTAGTCACTTGCTAATCATGCTTGTAACATGCTAGTCACTTGCTGGTCATGCTAGCAAACATGCTAGTCACTTCCTAATCATGCTAAAAACATGCTAGTCATGCTAACAACATGCTAGTCACTTGCTAGTCATGCTAGTAACATGCTAGTCACTTGCTAGTCACTTGCTAGTCATGCAAATAACATGCTAGTCACTTGCTAGTCATGCTAGCAAACATGCTAGTCACTTGCTAGTCATGCTAACAACATGCTTGTCACTTGCTAGTCATGCTAGTAACATGCTAGTCACTTGCTATTCATGCTAGCAAACATGATAGTCACTTGCTAGTCATGCTATCAAGATGATTGTCACTTTGCTAATCATGCTAGTAACATGCTAGTCACTTGCTAGTCATGCTAGCATCATGTTAGTCACTTGCTAGTCATGCTAACAATGTGCTAGTCACTTGCTAGTCATGCTAGCAAACATGCTAGTCACTTCCTAATCATGCCAAAAACATGCTAGTCATGCTAACATGCTAGTCACTTGCTAGTCATGCTAGTAACATGCTAGTCACTTGCTAGTCATGCAAGTAACATGCTAGTCACTTGCTAGTCATGCTAGCAAACATGCTAGTCACTTGCTAGTTATGCTAGCAACATGCTAGTCACTTGCTAGTCATGCTAACAACATGCTAGTCACTTGCTAGTCATGCTAGTAACATGCTAGTCACTTGCTATTCATGCTAGCAAACATGCTAGTCACTTGCTAGTCATCCTAGCAACATGCTAGTCACTTGCTAGTCATGCTAGTAACATGCTAGTCACTTGCTAGTCATGCTAGCATCATGCTATTCACTTGTTAGTCATGCTAACAACATGCTAGTCACTTGCTAATCATGCTAGTAACATGCTAGTAACTTGTTAACGACATGCTAACAACTTGCTAATCATGCTTGTTACATGTTAGTAACGTGCTAACGACATGCTAGCAACTTGCTAATCGTGCTAACAACATGCTAGTCATGCTAGCAACATGCTAGTCATTTGCTAGTTATTCTAACAACATGCTAGTCACTTGGTAGTCATGCTAGCAAAATGCTAGAAACATGCTAACAACATACTAGCAACTTGCTAATCATGCTGACAACATGCTACCAACTTGCTAATCACACTAGCAACATGCTAGTCACTTGCTATAAACCGCAAAAATCTGTTTATCTCTCTGTCTGTCTGTGACTATCTGTTTTTCTGGTAAATTGTATGGTTTTGAAATATTTAAAACTTCAAACTTTAAAACTACTTTAAACTTCAAAATAGTTAAAACTGAAAACCTTCAAACTTTAAGCTTTGAAAACTACTTCAAACTTTCTGGCTAGGCTTTTTCAAGCCAACTTAAAGTTTGTCTACGAACTTTACTATCTAGTTATTATTGTTCTTCTGAGACTAAAATTTCTTACTGTAACTCCTCCTAGAGCTTTAACTCTACAAACTCCAAACTCAGATCAGATCTTCAGACTGATCTCACTTAGTGTGCTATATCTTTTCTAACTGATCGGACTTACGGTTTTCATAAAAATGAAGATTAAAAATCATAAAAATCCCATAGACTTACATTGACGGAATGTTCAGATGAGCTAAGACTATTCAAACTCCAACTGTCAAAAATTTAAATCTAAACACACTGAAGCCCATTAGACTCAATCAGACTGCCCTTCTATGTACTAGGAAGGAATACTTCGTTTCCTACCTATTTCTATTCTGCTTTTTCGTTGAGGTTGATATTTTTGATTGCACTTACTGGTAATTATAATAATTTGCGCCTCGGCTAAGAAGGAGCCTGTGTCATTTGCATTTGCTCCTTGCGCTAAGTGTTAGTTTCGTCTTGAGCTATTAGCACTCCGTTGGGCTATTGGCTGGGCTAATCAGAAGCCGGCCACAGCGACTGTTAAAATTATTTAAACTGCTTGGTCGCTGTTAGAACTTGGGAGAAGCCGATTAGTCACCAGAAGAGACGGACGGCAGCGCGTAAGTGTTGTTGTAATACTTGTTGGTAGATCTGTTGTTTAAATTATTTACTTGCTGCTAGGAAGGAATACTTCGTTTCCTAC
The DNA here is from genome assembly GCA_039654775.1 of Spinibarbus caldwelli. NCBI lineage: Eukaryota > Metazoa > Chordata > Actinopteri > Cypriniformes > Cyprinidae > Spinibarbus > Spinibarbus caldwelli. Next base: position 8,231,015 of record CM077226.1, on the reverse strand, counting down.
CTATTTCTATTCTGCTTTTTCGTTGAGGTTGATATTTTTGATTGCACTTACTGGTAATTATAATAATTTGCGCCTCGGCTAAGAAGGAGCCTGTGTCATTTGCATTTGCTCCTTGCGCTAAGTGTTAGTTTCGTCTTGAGCTATTAGCACTCCGTTGGGCTATTGGCTGGGCTAATCAGAAGCCGGCCACAGCGACTGTTAAAAGTATTTAAACTGCTTGGTCGCTGTTAGATCTTGGGAGAAGCCGATTAGTCACCAGAAGAGACGGACGGCAGCGCGTAAGTGTTGTTGTAATACTTGTTGGTAGATCTGTTGTTTAAATTATTTACTTGCTGCTAGGAAGGAATACTTCGTTTCCTACCTATTTCTATTCTGCTTTTTCGTTGAGGTTGATATTTTTGATTGCACTTACTGGTAATTATAATAATTTGCGCCTCGGCTAAGAAGGAGCCTGTGTCATTTGCATTTGCTCCTTGCGCTAAGTGTTAGTTTCGTCTTGAGCTATTAGCACTCCGTTGGGCTATTGGCTGGGCTAATCAGAAGCCGGCCACAGCGACTGTTAAAAGTATTTAAACTGCTTGGTCGCTGTTAGAACTTGGGAGAAGCCGATTAGTCACCAGAAGAGACGGACGGCAGCGCGTAAGTGTTGTTGTAATACTTGTTGGTAGATCTGTTGTTTAAATTATTTACTTGCTGCTAGGAAGGAATACTTCGTTTCCTACCTATTTCTATTCTGCTTTTTCGTTGAGGTTGATATTTTTGATTGCACTTACTGGTAATTATAATAATTTGCGCCTCGGCTAAGAAGGAGCCTGTGTCATTTGCATTTGCTCCTTGCGCTAAGTGTTAGTTTCGTCTTGAGCTATTAGCACTCCGTTGGGCTATTGGCTGGGCTAATCAGAAGCCGGCCACAGCTGTTTTCACTCTAGTCTGTTAAACTGTGTATTTATTTGATGTCCGTGCGCTGACGCGGAAGCGTCTGCGGAAGCGTCGTGTTCAGCCTCCTCGTGTGAAGACCGACGAGTGTAAAGACGAACGACTTTTTCCTGCGCGACTTTAACCGAGCAACGAACTTAAGTATCATTTCTATCTTCCCTCACACACTCTCCTTTTCTGTCCTCTTTCTTTCCACCTCTATCATGTGTTTCCAAACCATTCCGGTTATCTCTCAACCACGCTCTAACATCACACGCAGACGGCAACGTAATCCTGCTAACCTGCGCCCTATCTCTACATCTCCTACCGCACCTCTTTCTTTCTCTGTGGGTCTCTGGAACTGTCAGTCAGCGGTCAACAAAGCTGACTTCATTTCTGCTTTTTCTTTACAATCCACGCTCAGCATCTTGGGCTTGACTGAGACCTGGATTCGTCCAGAAGACTCAGCAACCCCAGCTGCTCTCTCTAACAATTTCTCTTTCTCTCACACCCCACGTCAAGTTGGCCGGGGTGGGGGTACTGGGCTGCTCATTTCAAAGAATTGGACATACTCAACCCACTCTCCCCTATGTAATTACAACTCATTTGAATGTCATGCGATTACTGTAACAGCTCCTATAAAACTCCAGATTGTGGTAATTTACCGTCCCCCTGGCCAAATTCTAGCCAGGGGGACGGTAGCCATCCTAGAGGAGCCATCCTAGCCATCCTAGAGGAGCTGGACGGGCTGCTGTCCTCTTTCATGGAGGTTGGCACTCCACTCTTAGTCTTTGGCGTTTTCAACATTCATCTGGACAAGCCTTATGCTACAGGCTTCCATTCACTCCTAGCTTCATTTGATCTCAAACGCCTTACCACTTCTAGCACGCACAAATCAGGCAACCAACTTGATTTAATTTACACACACAATTGCACTGCAGATAACATTCTGGTGCAACCACTACATATCTCTGACCATTTCTTCATTTCTTTTACATTACTTTTTGATACCCATGTGCCATCAACCCCCTTACCGGTTACTTTTAGACGAAACCTACGCTCCCTTTCTCCCTCACATCTGTCCTCTGTAGTATCCTCCTCTCTTCCCTCACCTACCCATTTCTCATCTCTGGATGTGAATGCAGCTACTGACACTCTATGCCAGACCTTAACCTCTTGTCTTGACGACATTTGTCCTCTCTCCTCCAGCCCAGCACGGGTTTCCCCTTCTAACCCCTGGTTATCCGAGGTTCTTCGTGAACATCGAACCAAACTCAGAGCGGCAGAGAGAAAATGGCGCAAATCAAACGATCCGTCGGACCTGAGTAGGTATCAGTCCTTGCTCTCATCTTTCTCTGCTGAAGTCCACACTGCCAAATCCTCACATTTCCACGACAAGATCAACAGCGCTCCAGACATGCGTAACCTCTTCAGAACATTTAATTCTCTCCTCTGTCCCCCTCCACCACCTCCCACCACTTCTATAACAGCTGATGACTTTGCCACTTTTTTTACAGGCAAAACTAGAACAATCAGTAGTCAGTTCTCTCCTCCACACACACACGACCTCCAACCAACCACATCCACTGCTAAAACTCCCATCTTCTCCTTCTGTCCACTCACTGAGGCAGAGGTATCCAAACTTCTCCTCTCCAGCCATCCTACAACATGTCCTCTAGACCCAATCCCATCACACCTTCTCCAAGCAATCTCTCCCACACTCTTACCAGCACTCACACACATCATCAACACATCTCTCCTCACAGGCATTTTCCCCACTGCGTTCAAGCAGGCTCGGGTAACCCCACTGCTCAAGAAACCTACATTAAACACTTCTCTTACTGAAAACTACAGACCTGTCTCTCTCCTTCCATTCATAGCGAAAACACTCGAACGAGTTGTCTTCAACCAGGTCTCATTGTTTCTTTCACAGAACAACAAACTGGATGCTAAACAGTCAGGTTTCAGGAGTGGCCATTCGACTGAGACGGCGCTACTCTCAGTCACTGAAGCCCTGCGAATTGCAAAAGCAGACTCCAAATCATCAGTCCTCATTCTGCTGGATCTATCTGCTGCGTTTGACACTGTTAATCATCAGATCCTCCTGTCTACCCTCTCATCTCTGGGCATCACTGGGATTCCACTTTGCTGGTTTGAATCCTATCTCACTGGCAGGTCTTTCAGGGTGGCCTGGGGAGGTGAGGTATCCAAAGCACATCAACTGGTCACTGGGGTTCCTCAGGGATCGGTTCTTGGACCCCTCCTCTTCTCCACATACACGACATCACTGGGTCCCATCATACAGGCACATGGCTTCTCCTACCATTGCTACGCTGATGACACACAGCTCTATCTCTCTTTTCAACCAGATGATCCAACAGTAGCTGCACGGATCTCAGGCTGCCTGGCGGACATCTCGGCATGGATGAAAGAACATCACCTACAGCTCAACCTGGCAAAGACTGAGCTTCTTGTCTTCCCTGCTACTCCAACCCTACAGCATGACTTCACGATTCAGTTAGGTTCATCAACAATTGCCCCATCAACTTCGGTCAGAAATCTCGGTGTAATCTTTGATGACCAATTGACCTTCAAAGAGCACATTGCAAAGTCCGCTCGATCTTGCAGGTTTGCACTACACAACATCAGAAAGATCAGGCCCTTTCTGACAGAGCATGGTGCACAACTTCTTGTTCAGGCCCTCGTCATTTCTAGGCTGGACTACTGCAATGCTCTTCTGGCTGGACTTCCATCAAACACAATCAAACCTCTACAAATGATTCAGAATGCAGCGGCACGTCTGGTCTTCAATGAGCCCAAAAGAGCCCATGTTACACCTCTCTTTATCTCCTTGCACTGGCTACCAGTTGCAGCTCGGATCAAGTTCAAGACACTGATGCTTGCATATAGAACAACCACAGGCTCAGCACCCGCCTACTTCCACTCAATATTACGAATCAACACCCCCTCCAGAAGTCTGAGATCTGCTAGTGAGCGACGCCTCGTGGTACCATCACAGAGAGGCTCAAAATCACTCTCCAGAACATTCTCATTCACCATTCCTGGCTGGTGGAATGATCTTCCCACCCCTATCCGGAATGCTGGATCCCTACCAATCTTTAAGAAACAACTGAAAACTCATCTCTTTCAGCACTACTTGACTTCATCCTAAAAAAAAAAAAAAAAAAAAAAAATTCTTTCTCTTTATTTATTCCTTTCCTTTCTAGCTTGTACTTATTTGAACAATGCCTGAGACTTGTTGTTACAAGCACTTCCTCTGTCTGATTGCCTCTTCTAGACGAATCGCTTTATGTATTCCCCAATTGTAAGTCGCTTTGGATAAAAGCGTCTGCTAAATGACTAAATGTAAATGTAATGTAAATGTACTATTTCTAATCCATTTAAACTCATTCAAACTCATCTATCTAATATTCCTTTTCTATCTATCTATCTATCTATCCATCTATCCATCTATCTATCTATCATCTGACTCTATCAAATATATCTATCTATCTATCTATCTATCTATCTATCTATCTATCTATCTATCTTTCTATCTTTCTGTCTATCTATTTATCTATCTATTATCTGACTCTATCTATCTATCTATCTATCTATCTATCTATCTATCTATCTATCTATCTATCTATCTTTCTATCTTTCTGTCTATCTATTTATCTATCTATTATCCGACTCTATCTATCTATCTATCTATCTATCTATCTATCTATCTATCTATATATCTATCTATCATCTGACTATTTCAATCTATCTATCTATCTATCTATCTATCTATCTATCTATCTATCTATCTATCTATCTATCTTTCTATCTTAAATTTTTAAATTTTTAAACTTTTCAAACTTTTCCAAACTTTCTGGTCTTGCTTTCTCAAGCCAACTAAAAGTTTTTCTTGACAAACTTTTTTATCTAGTTATTCTTCTTCTTCTGAGACTAAAATTTCTTACTCTAACTCCTCCTAGAGCTTTAACTCTACAAACTCCAAACTCAGCCCAGATATTCAGACTGATCTCACTTAGTGTGCTGTATCTTTTCTAACTGATTGGACTTACGGTTTTCATAAAATGAAGATTAAAAATCATAAAAATCCCTTAGACTTACACTGACGGAATGTTCAGATGAGCCAAGACTATTCAAACTCCAACTGTCAAAATTAAAATCTAAACACACTGAAGCCCATTAGACTCAATCAGACTGCCCTTCTATGTACTATTTCTAACCCATTCAAACTCATTCAAACTCATCTATCTATCTATCTATCTATCTATCTATCTATCTATCTATCTCTCTGTCTGTCTGTCTGTCTGTCTGTCTGTCTTTCTGTCTATCATCTGACTCTATCTATCTATCTATCTATCTATCTATCTATCTATCTTAAATTTTTAAACTTTTCAAACTTTTCCAAACTTTCAGGTCCTCCTTTCTTAAGCCAGACTCAATCAGACTGCCCTTCTATGGACTATTTCTAAACCTTTCAAACTCATTCAAACTCATCTATCTATCTATCTATCTATCTATCTATCTATCTATCTATCTATCTATCTATCTATTTATCTGTCTGTCTGTCTGTCTGTCTGTCTATCATCTGACTCTATCTATCTATCTATCTATCTATCTATCTATCTAGCAACATGCTAGCAACTTGCTAATCATGCTAACATCATGCTAATCATTCTAGAAACGTGCTAGCAACATGCTAGTAACTGGCTAATCATGCTAACAAAATGTTAGTCGCTTGCTTGTCATGCTAGCAACATGCTAATCATTCTACAAACGTGCTAGCAACATGCAAGTAGCATGCTAATCATGCTAGCAACATGCTAGTTTCATGCTAATTATGTTAGAAACATGCTAGTGACATGCTAGTAACTTGCTAATCATGCTAGTCAATTGCTAGTCATGCTAGCAACATGCTAATCACTTGCTAGTCATGCTAGCAAACACGCTAGTCACTTGCTAATCATGCTAACAACATGCTAGTCACTTGCTAGTCATGCTAGCAAACATGCTTGTCACTTGCTAGTCATGCTAGCAACATTTTAATCACTTGCTGGTTATGTTAACAACATGCTAGTCATGCTAGCAAACACGCTAGTTATGCTAGTCACTTGTTAGTCATGCTAGCAAACATGTTAGTCACTTGCTAGTCATGATATAAACATGCTAGTCATGCTAACAAAATGCTAGTCACTAGCTAGGCATGCTAGCAAATTGCTAGAAACATGCTAACAACATACTACGAACTTGCTAATCATGCTAACAACATGCTAGTCACTTGCTAATCATGCTAGTGACATGCTAGTAACTTGCTAATGACGTTCTAGCAACTAGCTAATCATGTTAATGACATGCTAGTAACAAGCTAGATACTTGCTAATCAAGCTAACAACATGCTATTCACTTGCTAATCATGCTAACTACGTGCTAGTCACTTTCTGGTCATGCTAGCAAACATGCTAGTCACTTGCTAGTCATGCTAGCAATGTTCTAGTCACTTGCTAATCATGCTAACAACGTGCTAGTCTCTTGCTAGTCATGCTAAAAACATTTTAGTCACTTGCTAGTCATGCTAGCAAACATGCTAGTCACTTGCTAGTAATGCTAGCAACATGCTAGACATGTTAACAACATGCTAGTCACATTGCTAATCATGCTAGTAACATGCTAGTCACTTGCTAGTCATGCTAGCAAACATGCTAGTCACTTGCTAATCATGCTAGTAACATGCTAGTCACTTGCTAGTCATGCTAGCAACATGCAAGTCACTTGCTAGTCATGCTAACAACATGCAAGTCACTTGCTAGTCATGCTAACAACATGCTAGTCACTTGCTAGTCATGCTAGCAAACATGCTAGTCACTTGCTAATCATGCTAGCAACTTGCTAGTCACTTGCTAGACATGCTAGCAAACATGCTAGTCACTTGCTAGTAATGCTAGCAACATGCTAGTCACTTGCTAGCCATGCTAGCAAACATGCTAGTCACTTGCTAATCATGCTAGTAACTTGCTAGTCACATGCTAGTCATGCTAGCAAACATGGTAGTCATGCTAGCAATATGGTAGTCATGCTAGCATACATGCTAGTCACTTGCTAATCATGCTAGTAACATGCTAGTCACTTGCTAGTCATGCTAGCAAACATGCTAGTCATGCTAGCAACATGCTAGTCACTTGCTAATCATGCTAGCAAACATACTAGTCACTTGCTAGTCATGCTAGCAACATGCTAGTCACTTGCTAATCATGCTAGCAAACATGCTTGTCACTTGCTAGTCATGCTAGCAACATGTTAATCACTTGCTAGTTATGCTAACAACATGCTAGTCATGCTAGCAAACACGCTAGTCATGCTAGTCACTTGTTAGTCATGCTAGCAAACATGCTAGTCACTTGCTAGTCATGCTAGCAACATGCTAATCACTTGCTAGTCATGCTAGCAAACATGCTAGTCACTTGCTAGTTATGCTAACAATATGCTAGTCACTTGCTAGTCATGCTAGCAAACATGCTTGTCACTTGCTTGTCATGCTAGCAACATGCTAATCACTTGCTAGTTATGCTAACAACATGCTAGTCACTTGCTAGTCATGCTAGCAAACATGCTAGTCACTTGCTAGTCATGCTAGTAACATGCTAGTCACTTGCTAGTCATGTTAGCAAACATGCTAGTCATTTGATAGTCATGCTAGCAACATGCTAGTCACTTGCTAATCATGCTAGCAAACATGCTAGTCACTTGCTAGTCATGCTAGCAACATGTTAATCACTTGCTAGTTATGCTAACAACATGCTAGTCATGCTAGCAAACATGCTAGTCATGCTAGTAACATACTAGTCACTTTTTAGTCATGCTAGCAAACATGCTAATCACTTGCTAGTCATGCTAGCAACATGCTAATCACTTGCTAATCATGCTAGCAAACATGCTAGTCACTTGCTAGTCATGCTAGCAACATGCTTGTCACTTGCTAATCATGCTAACAACATGCTAGTCATGCTAGCAAACATGCTTGTCACTTGCTAGTCATGCTAGCAAACATGCTAGTCACTTACTAATCATGCTAACAACGTGCTAGTCACTTGCTAGTCATGCTAGCAACATTTTAATCACTTGCTGGTTATGTTAACAACATGCTAGTCATGCTAGCAAACACGCTAGTCATGCTAGTCACTTGTTAGTCATGCTAGCAAACATGCTAGTCACTTGCTAGTCATGATATAAACATGCTAATCATGCTAACAAAATGCTAGTCACTAGCTAGGCATGCTAGCAAATTGCTAGAAACATGCTAACAACATACTACCAACTTGTTAATCATGCTAACAACATGCTAGTCACTTGCTAATCATGCTAGTGACATGCTAGTAACTTGCTAATGACGTTCTAGCAACTAGCTAATCATGTTAATGACATGCTAGTAACAAGCTAGATACTTGCTAATCAAGCTAACAACATGCTAGTCACTTGCTAATCATGCTAACTACGTGCTAGTCACTTTCTGGTCATGCTAGCAAACATGCTAGTCACTTGCTAGTCATGCTAGCAATGTTCTAGTCACTTGCTAATCATGCTAACAACGTGCTAGTCACTTGCTAGTCATGCTAAAAACATGCTAGTCACTTGCTAGTCATGCTAGCAACATGCTAGACATGTTAACAACATGCTAGTCACATTGCTAATCATGCTAGTAAGATGCTAGTCACTTGCTAGTCATGCTAGCAAACATGCTAATCACTTGCTAGTCATGCTAGCAACATGCTAATCACTTGTTAATCATGCTAGCAAACATGCTAGTCACTTGCTAGTCATGCTAGCAACATGCTTGTCACTTGCTAATCATGCTAACAACATGCTAGTCATGCTAGCAAACATGCTTGTCACTTGCTAGTCATGCTAGCAACATTTTAATCACTTGCTGGTTATGTTAACAACATGCTAGTCATGCTAGCAAACACGCTAGTCATGCTAGTCACTTGCTAGTCATGATATAAACATGCTAGTCATGCTAACAAAATGCTAGTCACTAGCTAGGCATGCTAGCAAATTGCTAGAAACATGCTAACAACATACTACCAACTTGCTAATCATGCTAACAACATGCTAGTCACTTGCTAATCATGCTAGTGACATGCTAGTAACTTGCTAATGACGTTCTAGCAACTAGCTAATCATGTTAATGACATGCTAGTAACAAGCTAGATACTTGCTAATCAAGCTAACAACATGCTAGTCACTTGCTAATCATGCTAACTACGTGCTAGTCACTTTCTGGTCATGCTAGCAAACATGCTAGTGACTTGCTAGTCATGCTAGCAATGTTCTAGTCACTTGCTAATCATGCTAACAACGTGCTAGTCACTTGCTAGTCATGCTAAAAACATGCTAGTCACTTGCTAGTCATGCTAGCAACATGCTAGACATGTTAACAACATGCCAGTCACTTGCTAATCATGCTAACTACGTGCTAGTCACTTTCTGGTCATGCTAGAAAACATGCTAGTCACTTGCTAGTCATGCTAGCAATGTTCTAGTCACTTGCTAATCATGCTAACAACGTGCTAGTCACTTGCTAATCATGCTAGCAACATGCTATTCACTTGCTAGTCATGATATAAACATGCTAGTCATGCTAACAAAATGCTAGTCACTAGCTAGGCATGCTAGCAAATTGCTAGAAACATGCTAACAACATACTACCAACTTGCTAATCATGCTAACAACATGCTAGTCACTTGCTAATCATGCTAGTGACATGCTAGTAACTTGCTAATGACGTTCTTACAACTAGCTAATCATGTTAATGACATGCTAGTAACAAGCTAGATACTTGCCAATCAAGCTAACAACATGCTAGTCACTTGCTAATCATGCTAACTACGTGCTAGTCACTTGCTAGTCATGCTAGCAAACATGCTAGTCACTTGCTAGTCATGCTAGCAATGTTCTAGTCACTTGCTAATCATGCTAACAACGTGCTAGTCACTTGCTAGTCATGCTAACAACATGCTAGTCACTTGCTAGTCATGCTAGCAAACATGCTAGTCACTTGCTAGTCATGCTAGCAACATGCTAGTCATGTTAACAATATGCTAGTCACATTGCTACTCATGCTAGTAACATGCTAGTCACTTGCTAGTCATGCTACCAAACATGCTATTCATTTGCTAGTCATGCTAGCAACATGCTAGTCACTTGCTAGTCATGTTAACAATGTGCTAGTCACTTGCTAATCATGCTAGTGACATGCTAGTAACTTGTTAATGACATGCTAACAACTAGCTAATCATGTTAATGACATGCTAACAACATGCAAGATACTTGCTAATCATGCTAACAACATAATAGTCACTTGCTAGTCATGCTAGAAATCATGCTAGTCACTGGCTAGTTAGGTTAGCAACATGCTAGTCACTTGCTAGTCATGCTAACAACATGCTAGTCACTTGCTAATCATGCTTGTAACATGCTAGTCACTTGCTGGTCATGCTAGCAAACATGCTAGTCACTTCCTAATCATGCTAAAAACATGCTAGTCATGCTAACAACATGCTAGTCACTTGCTAGTCATGCTAGTAACATGCTAGTCACTTGCTAGTCATGCAAATAACATGCTAGTCACTTGCTAGTCATGCTAGCAAACATGCTAGTCACTTGCTAGTCATGCTAACAACATGCTTGTCACTTGCTAGTCATGCTAGTAACATGCTAGTCACTTGCTATTCATGCTAGCAAACATGATAGTCACTTGCTAGTCATGCTATCAAGATGATTGTCACTTTGCTAATCATGCTAGTAACATGCTAGTCACTTGCTAGTCATGCTAGCATCATGTTAGTCACTTGCTAGTCATGCTAACAATGTGCTAGTCACTTGCTAGTCATGCTAGCAAACATGCTAGTCACTTCCTAATCATGCCAAAAACATGCTAGTCATGCTAACATGCTAGTCACTTGCTAGTCATGCTAGTAACATGCTAGTCACTTGCTAGTCATGCAAGTAACATGCTAGTCACTTGCTAGTCATGCTAGCAAACATGCTAGTCACTTGCTAGTTATGCTAGCAACATGCTAGTCACTTGCTAGTCATGCTAACAACATGCTAGTCACTTGCTAGTCATGCTAGTAACATGCTAGTCACTTGCTATTCATGCTAGCAAACATGCTAGTCACTTGCTAGTCATCCTAGCAACATGCTAGTCACTTGCTAGTCATGCTAGTAACATGCTAGTCACTTGCTAGTCATGCTAGCATCATGCTATTCACTTGTTAGTCATGCTAACAACATGCTAGTCACTTGCTAATCATGCTAGTAACATGCTAGTAACTTGTTAACGACATGCTAACAACTTGCTAATCATGCTTGTTACATGTTAGTAACGTGCTAACGACATGCTAGCAACTTGCTAATCGTGCTAACAACATGCTAGTCATGCTAGCAACATGCTAGTCATTTGCTAGTTATTCTAACAACATGCTAGTCACTTGGTAGTCATGCTAGCAAAATGCTAGAAACATGCTAACAACATACTAGCAACTTGCTAATCATGCTGACAACATGCTACCAACTTGCTAATCACACTAGCAACATGCTAGTCACTTGCTATAAACCGCAAAAATCTGTTTATCTCTCTGTCTGTCTGTGACTATCTGTTTTTCTGGTAAATTGTATGGTTTTGAAATATTTAAAACTTCAAACTTTAAAACTACTTTAAACTTCAAAATAGTTAAAACTGAAAACCTTCAAACTTTAAGCTTTGAAAACTACTTCAAACTTTCTGGCTAGGCTTTTTCAAGCCAACTTAAAGTTTGTCTACGAACTTTACTATCTAGTTATTATTGTTCTTCTGAGACTAAAATTTCTTACTGTAACTCCTCCTAGAGCTTTAACTCTACAAACTCCAAACTCAGATCAGATCTTCAGACTGATCTCACTTAGTGTGCTATATCTTTTCTAACTGATCGGACTTACGGTTTTCATAAAAATGAAGATTAAAAATCATAAAAATCCCATAGACTTACATTGACGGAATGTTCAGATGAGCTAAGACTATTCAAACTCCAACTGTCAAAAATTTAAATCTAAACACACTGAAGCCCATTAGACTCAATCAGACTGCCCTTCTATGTACTAGGAAGGAATACTTCGTTTCCTACCTATTTCTATTCTGCTTTTTCGTTGAGGTTGATATTTTTGATTGCACTTACTGGTAATTATAATAATTTGCGCCTCGGCTAAGAAGGAGCCTGTGTCATTTGCATTTGCTCCTTGCGCTAAGTGTTAGTTTCGTCTTGAGCTATTAGCACTCCGTTGGGCTATTGGCTGGGCTAATCAGAAGCCGGCCACAGCGACTGTTAAAAGTATTTAAACTGCTTGGTCGCTGTTAGATCTTGGGAGAAGCCGATTAGTCACCAGAAGAGACGGACGGCAGCGCGTAAGTGTTGTTGTAATACTTGTTGGTAGATCTGTTGTTTAAATTATTTACTTGCTGCTAGGAAGGAATACTTCGTTTCCTACCTATTTCTATTCTGCTTTTTCGTTGAGGTTGATATTTTTGATTGCACTTACTGGTAATTATAATAATTTGCGCCTCGGCTAAGAAGGAGCCTGTGTCATTTGCATTTGCTCCTTGCGCTAAGTGTTAGTTTCGTCTTGAGCTATTAGCACTCCGTTGGGCTATTGGCTGGGCTAATCAGAAGCCGGCCACAGCGACTGTTAAAAGTATTTAAACTGCTTGGTCGCTGTTAGAACTTGGGAGAAGCCGATTAGTCACCAGAAGAGACGGACGGCAGCGCGTAAGTGTTGTTGTAATACTTGTTGGTAGATCTGTTGTTTAAATTATTTACTTGCTGCTAGGAAGGAATACTTCGTTTCCTACCTATTTCTATTCTGCTTTTTCGTTGAGGTTGATATTTTTGATTGCACTTACTGGTAATTATAATAATTTGCGCCTCGGCTAAGAAGGAGCCTGTGTCATTTGCATTTGCTCCTTGCGCTAAGTGTTAGTTTCGTCTTGAGCTATTAGCACTCCGTTGGGCTATTGGCTGGGCTAATCAGAAGCCGGCCACAGCTGTTTTCACTCTAGTCTGTTAAACTGTGTATTTATTTGATGTCCGTGCGCTGACGCGGAAGCGTCTGCGGAAGCGTCGTGTTCAGCCTCCTCGTGTGAAGACCGACGAGTGTAAAGACGAACGACTTTTTCCTGCGCGACTTTAACCGAGCAACGAACTTAAGTATCATTTCTATCTTCCCTCACACACTCTCCTTTTCTGTCCTCTTTCTTTCCACCTCTATCATGTGTTTCCAAACCATTCCGGTTATCTCTCAACCACGCTCTAACATCACACGCAGACGGCAACGTAATCCTGCTAACCTGCGCCCTATCTCTACATCTCCTACCGCACCTCTTTCTTTCTCTGTGGGTCTCTGGAACTGTCAGTCAGCGGTCAACAAAGCTGACTTCATTTCTGCTTTTTCTTTACAATCCACGCTCAGCATCTTGGGCTTGACTGAGACCTGGATTCGTCCAGAAGACTCAGCAACCCCAGCTGCTCTCTCTAACAATTTCTCTTTCTCTCACACCCCACGTCAAGTTGGCCGGGGTGGGGGTACTGGGCTGCTCATTTCAAAGAATTGGACATACTCAACCCACTCTCCCCTATGTAATTACAACTCATTTGAATGTCATGCGATTACTGTAACAGCTCCTATAAAACTCCAGATTGTGGTAATTTACCGTCCCCCTGGCCAAATTCTAGCCAGGGGGACGGTAGCCATCCTAGAGGAGCCATCCTAGCCATCCTAGAGGAGCTGGACGGGCTGCTGTCCTCTTTCATGGAGGTTGGCACTCCACTCTTAGTCTTTGGCGTTTTCAACATTCATCTGGACAAGCCTTATGCTACAGGCTTCCATTCACTCCTAGCTTCATTTGATCTCAAACGCCTTACCACTTCTAGCACGCACAAATCAGGCAACCAACTTGATTTAATTTACACACACAATTGCACTGCAGATAACATTCTGGTGCAACCACTACATATCTCTGACCATTTCTTCATTTCTTTTACATTACTTTTTGATACCCATGTGCCATCAACCCCCTTACCGGTTACTTTTAGACGAAACCTACGCTCCCTTTCTCCCTCACATCTGTCCTCTGTAGTATCCTCCTCTCTTCCCTCACCTACCCATTTCTCATCTCTGGATGTGAATGCAGCTACTGACACTCTATGCCAGACCTTAACCTCTTGTCTTGACGACATTTGTCCTCTCTCCTCCAGCCCAGCACGGGTTTCCCCTTCTAACCCCTGGTTATCCGAGGTTCTTCGTGAACATCGAACCAAACTCAGAGCGGCAGAGAGAAAATGGCGCAAATCAAACGATCCGTCGGACCTGAGTAGGTATCAGTCCTTGCTCTCATCTTTCTCTGCTGAAGTCCACACTGCCAAATCCTCACATTTCCACGACAAGATCAACAGCGCTCCAGACATGCGTAACCTCTTCAGAACATTTAATTCTCTCCTCTGTCCCCCTCCACCACCTCCCACCACTTCTATAACAGCTGATGACTTTGCCACTTTTTTTACAGGCAAAACTAGAACAATCAGTAGTCAGTTCTCTCCTCCACACACACACGACCTCCAACCAACCACATCCACTGCTAAAACTCCCATCTTCTCCTTCTGTCCACTCACTGAGGCAGAGGTATCCAAACTTCTCCTCTCCAGCCATCCTACAACATGTCCTCTAGACCCAATCCCATCACACCTTCTCCAAGCAATCTCTCCCACACTCTTACCAGCACTCACACACATCATCAACACATCTCTCCTCACAGGCATTTTCCCCACTGCGTTCAAGCAGGCTCGGGTAACCCCACTGCTCAAGAAACCTACATTAAACACTTCTCTTACTGAAAACTACAGACCTGTCTCTCTCCTTCCATTCATAGCGAAAACACTCGAACGAGTTGTCTTCAACCAGGTCTCATTGTTTCTTTCACAGAACAACAAACTGGATGCTAAACAGTCAGGTTTCAGGAGTGGCCATTCGACTGAGACGGCGCTACTCTCAGTCACTGAAGCCCTGCGAATTGCAAAAGCAGACTCCAAATCATCAGTCCTCATTCTGCTGGATCTATCTGCTGCGTTTGACACTGTTAATCATCAGATCCTCCTGTCTACCCTCTCATCTCTGGGCATCACTGGGATTCCACTTTGCTGGTTTGAATCCTATCTCACTGGCAGGTCTTTCAGGGTGGCCTGGGGAGGTGAGGTATCCAAAGCACATCAACTGGTCACTGGGGTTCCTCAGGGATCGGTTCTTGGACCCCTCCTCTTCTCCACATACACGACATCACTGGGTCCCATCATACAGGCACATGGCTTCTCCTACCATTGCTACGCTGATGACACACAGCTCTATCTCTCTTTTCAACCAGATGATCCAACAGTAGCTGCACGGATCTCAGGCTGCCTGGCGGACATCTCGGCATGGATGAAAGAACATCACCTACAGCTCAACCTGGCAAAGACTGAGCTTCTTGTCTTCCCTGCTACTCCAACCCTACAGCATGACTTCACGATTCAGTTAGGTTCATCAACAATTGCCCCATCAACTTCGGTCAGAAATCTCGGTGTAATCTTTGATGACCAATTGACCTTCAAAGAGCACATTGCAAAGTCCGCTCGATCTTGCAGGTTTGCACTACACAACATCAGAAAGATCAGGCCCTTTCTGACAGAGCATGGTGCACAACTTCTTGTTCAGGCCCTCGTCATTTCTAGGCTGGACTACTGCAATGCTCTTCTGGCTGGACTTCCATCAAACACAATCAAACCTCTACAAATGATTCAGAATGCAGCGGCACGTCTGGTCTTCAATGAGCCCAAAAGAGCCCATGTTACACCTCTCTTTATCTCCTTGCACTGGCTACCAGTTGCAGCTCGGATCAAGTTCAAGACACTGATGCTTGCATATAGAACAACCACAGGCTCAGCACCCGCCTACTTCCACTCAATATTACGAATCTACACCCCCTCCAGAAGTCTGAGATCTGCTAGTGAGCGACGCCTCGTGGTACCATCACAGAGAGGCTCAAAATCACTCTCCAGAACATTCTCATTCACCATTCCTGGCTGGTGGAATGATCTTCCCACCCCTATCCGGAATGCTGGATCCCTACCAATCTTTAAGAAACAACTGAAAACTCATCTCTTTCAGCACTACTTGACTTCATCCTAAAAAAAAAAAAAAAAAAAAAAAATTCTTTCTCTTTATTTATTCCTTTCCTTTCTAGCTTGTACTTATTTGAACAATGCCTGAGACTTGTTGTTACAAGCACTTCCTCTGTCTGATTGCCTCTTCTAGACGAATCGCTTTATGTATTCCCCAATTGTAAGTCGCTTTGGATAAAAGCGTCTGCTAAATGACTAAATGTAAATGTAATGTAAATGTACTATTTCTAATCCATTTAAACTCATTCAAACTCATCTATCTAATATTCCTTTTCTATCTATCTATCTATCTATCCATCTATCCATCTATCTATCTATCATCTGACTCTATCAAATATATCTATCTATCTATCTATCTATCTATCTATCTATCTTTCTATCTTTCTGTCTATCTATTTATCTATCTATTATCTGACTCTATCTATCTATCTATCTATCTATCTATCTATCTATCTATCTTTCTATCTTTCTGTCTATCTATTTATCTATCTATTATCCGACTCTATCTATCTATCTATCTATCTATCTATCTATCTATCTATCTATCTATATATCTATCTATCATCTGACTATTTCAATCTATCTATCTATCTATCTATCTATCTATCTATCTATCTATCTATCTTTCTATCTTAAATTTTTAAATTTTTAAACTTTTCAAACTTTTCCAAACTTTCTGGTCTTGCTTTCTCAAGCCAACTAAAAGTTTTTCTTGACAAACTTTTTTATCTAGTTATTCTTCTTCTTCTGAGACTAAAATTTCTTACTCTAACTCCTCCTAGAGCTTTAACTCTACAAACTCCAAACTCAGCCCAGATATTCAGACTGATCTCACTTAGTGTGCTGTATCTTTTCTAACTGATTGGACTTACGGTTTTCATAAAATGAAGATTAAAAATCATAAAAATCCCTTAGACTTACACTGACGGAATGTTCAGATGAGCCAAGACTATTCAAACTCCAACTGTCAAAATTAAAATCTAAACACACTGAAGCCCATTAGACTCAATCAGACTGCCCTTCTATGTACTATTTCTAACCCATTCAAACTCATTCAAACTCATCTATCTATCTATCTATCTATCTATCTATCTATCTATCTATCTATCTATCTCTCTGTCTGTCTGTCTGTCTGTCTGTCTGTCTTTCTGTCTATCATCTGACTCTATCTATCTATCTATCTATCTATCTATCTATCTATCTATCTATCTTAAATTTTTAAACTTTTCAAACTTTTCCAAACTTTCAGGTCCTCCTTTCTTAAGCCAGACTCAATCAGACTGCCCTTCTATGGACTATTTCTAAACCTTTCAAACTCATTCAAACTCATCTATCTATCTATCTATCTATCTATCTATCTATCTATCTATCTATCTATCTATCTATCTATCTATTTATCTGTCTGTCTGTCTGTCTGTCTGTCTATCATCTGACTCTATCTATCTATCTATCTATCTATCTATCTATCTAGCAACATGCTAGCAACTTGCTAATCATGCTAACATCATGCTAATCATTCTAGAAACGTGCTAGCAACATGCTAGTAACTGGCTAATCATGCTAACAAAATGTTAGTCGCTTGCTTGTCATGCTAGCAACATGCTAATCATTCTACAAACGTGCTAGCAACATGCAAGTAGCATGCTAATCATGCTAGCAACATGCTAGTTTCATGCTAATTATGTTAGAAACATGCTAGTGACATGCTAGTAACTTGCTAATCATGCTAGTCAATTGCTAGTCATGCTAGCAACATGCTAATCACTTGCTAGTCATGCTAGCAAACACGCTAGTCACTTGCTAATCATGCTAACAACATGCTAGTCACTTGCTAGTCATGCTAGCAAACATGCTTGTCACTTGCTAGTCATGCTAGCAACATTTTAATCACTTGCTGGTTATGTTAACAACATGCTAGTCATGCTAGCAAACACGCTAGTTATGCTAGTCACTTGTTAGTCATGCTAGCAAACATGTTAGTCACTTGCTAGTCATGATATAAACATGCTAGTCATGCTAACAAAATGCTAGTCACTAGCTAGGCATGCTAGCAAATTGCTAGAAACATGCTAACAACATACTACGAACTTGCTAATCAT
The DNA here is from genome assembly GCA_039654775.1 of Spinibarbus caldwelli. Taxonomy (NCBI): domain Eukaryota; kingdom Metazoa; phylum Chordata; class Actinopteri; order Cypriniformes; family Cyprinidae; genus Spinibarbus; species Spinibarbus caldwelli. The sequence goes on along the minus strand of CM077226.1, from coordinate 8,212,744 downwards.
GCTAACAACATGCTAGTCACTTGCTAATCATGCTAGTGACATGCTAGTAACTTGCTAATGACGTTCTAGCAACTAGCTAATCATGTTAATGACATGCTAGTAACAAGCTAGATACTTGCTAATCAAGCTAACAACATGCTATTCACTTGCTAATCATGCTAACTACGTGCTAGTCACTTTCTGGTCATGCTAGCAAACATGCTAGTCACTTGCTAGTCATGCTAGCAATGTTCTAGTCACTTGCTAATCATGCTAACAACGTGCTAGTCTCTTGCTAGTCATGCTAAAAACATTTTAGTCACTTGCTAGTCATGCTAGCAAACATGCTAGTCACTTGCTAGTAATGCTAGCAACATGCTAGACATGTTAACAACATGCTAGTCACATTGCTAATCATGCTAGTAACATGCTAGTCACTTGCTAGTCATGCTAGCAAACATGCTAGTCACTTGCTAATCATGCTAGTAACATGCTAGTCACTTGCTAGTCATGCTAGCAACATGCAAGTCACTTGCTAGTCATGCTAACAACATGCAAGTCACTTGCTAGTCATGCTAACAACATGCTAGTCACTTGCTAGTCATGCTAGCAAACATGCTAGTCACTTGCTAATCATGCTAGCAACTTGCTAGTCACTTGCTAGACATGCTAGCAAACATGCTAGTCACTTGCTAGTAATGCTAGCAACATGCTAGTCACTTGCTAGCCATGCTAGCAAACATGCTAGTCACTTGCTAATCATGCTAGTAACTTGCTAGTCACATGCTAGTCATGCTAGCAAACATGGTAGTCATGCTAGCAATATGGTAGTCATGCTAGCATACATGCTAGTCACTTGCTAATCATGCTAGTAACATGCTAGTCACTTGCTAGTCATGCTAGCAAACATGCTAGTCATGCTAGCAACATGCTAGTCACTTGCTAATCATGCTAGCAAACATACTAGTCACTTGCTAGTCATGCTAGCAACATGCTAGTCACTTGCTAATCATGCTAGCAAACATGCTTGTCACTTGCTAGTCATGCTAGCAACATGTTAATCACTTGCTAGTTATGCTAACAACATGCTAGTCATGCTAGCAAACACGCTAGTCATGCTAGTCACTTGTTAGTCATGCTAGCAAACATGCTAGTCACTTGCTAGTCATGCTAGCAACATGCTAATCACTTGCTAGTCATGCTAGCAAACATGCTAGTCACTTGCTAGTTATGCTAACAATATGCTAGTCACTTGCTAGTCATGCTAGCAAACATGCTTGTCACTTGCTTGTCATGCTAGCAACATGCTAATCACTTGCTAGTTATGCTAACAACATGCTAGTCACTTGCTAGTCATGCTAGCAAACATGCTAGTCACTTGCTAGTCATGCTAGTAACATGCTAGTCACTTGCTAGTCATGTTAGCAAACATGCTAGTCATTTGATAGTCATGCTAGCAACATGCTAGTCACTTGCTAATCATGCTAGCAAACATGCTAGTCACTTGCTAGTCATGCTAGCAACATGTTAATCACTTGCTAGTTATGCTAACAACATGCTAGTCATGCTAGCAAACATGCTAGTCATGCTAGTAACATACTAGTCACTTTTTAGTCATGCTAGCAAACATGCTAATCACTTGCTAGTCATGCTAGCAACATGCTAATCACTTGCTAATCATGCTAGCAAACATGCTAGTCACTTGCTAGTCATGCTAGCAACATGCTTGTCACTTGCTAATCATGCTAACAACATGCTAGTCATGCTAGCAAACATGCTTGTCACTTGCTAGTCATGCTAGCAAACATGCTAGTCACTTACTAATCATGCTAACAACGTGCTAGTCACTTGCTAGTCATGCTAGCAACATTTTAATCACTTGCTGGTTATGTTAACAACATGCTAGTCATGCTAGCAAACACGCTAGTCATGCTAGTCACTTGTTAGTCATGCTAGCAAACATGCTAGTCACTTGCTAGTCATGATATAAACATGCTAATCATGCTAACAAAATGCTAGTCACTAGCTAGGCATGCTAGCAAATTGCTAGAAACATGCTAACAACATACTACCAACTTGTTAATCATGCTAACAACATGCTAGTCACTTGCTAATCATGCTAGTGACATGCTAGTAACTTGCTAATGACGTTCTAGCAACTAGCTAATCATGTTAATGACATGCTAGTAACAAGCTAGATACTTGCTAATCAAGCTAACAACATGCTAGTCACTTGCTAATCATGCTAACTACGTGCTAGTCACTTTCTGGTCATGCTAGCAAACATGCTAGTCACTTGCTAGTCATGCTAGCAATGTTCTAGTCACTTGCTAATCATGCTAACAACGTGCTAGTCACTTGCTAGTCATGCTAAAAACATGCTAGTCACTTGCTAGTCATGCTAGCAACATGCTAGACATGTTAACAACATGCTAGTCACATTGCTAATCATGCTAGTAAGATGCTAGTCACTTGCTAGTCATGCTAGCAAACATGCTAATCACTTGCTAGTCATGCTAGCAACATGCTAATCACTTGTTAATCATGCTAGCAAACATGCTAGTCACTTGCTAGTCATGCTAGCAACATGCTTGTCACTTGCTAATCATGCTAACAACATGCTAGTCATGCTAGCAAACATGCTTGTCACTTGCTAGTCATGCTAGCAACATTTTAATCACTTGCTGGTTATGTTAACAACATGCTAGTCATGCTAGCAAACACGCTAGTCATGCTAGTCACTTGCTAGTCATGATATAAACATGCTAGTCATGCTAACAAAATGCTAGTCACTAGCTAGGCATGCTAGCAAATTGCTAGAAACATGCTAACAACATACTACCAACTTGCTAATCATGCTAACAACATGCTAGTCACTTGCTAATCATGCTAGTGACATGCTAGTAACTTGCTAATGACGTTCTAGCAACTAGCTAATCATGTTAATGACATGCTAGTAACAAGCTAGATACTTGCTAATCAAGCTAACAACATGCTAGTCACTTGCTAATCATGCTAACTACGTGCTAGTCACTTTCTGGTCATGCTAGCAAACATGCTAGTGACTTGCTAGTCATGCTAGCAATGTTCTAGTCACTTGCTAATCATGCTAACAACGTGCTAGTCACTTGCTAGTCATGCTAAAAACATGCTAGTCACTTGCTAGTCATGCTAGCAACATGCTAGACATGTTAACAACATGCCAGTCACTTGCTAATCATGCTAACTACGTGCTAGTCACTTTCTGGTCATGCTAGAAAACATGCTAGTCACTTGCTAGTCATGCTAGCAATGTTCTAGTCACTTGCTAATCATGCTAACAACGTGCTAGTCACTTGCTAATCATGCTAGCAACATGCTATTCACTTGCTAGTCATGATATAAACATGCTAGTCATGCTAACAAAATGCTAGTCACTAGCTAGGCATGCTAGCAAATTGCTAGAAACATGCTAACAACATACTACCAACTTGCTAATCATGCTAACAACATGCTAGTCACTTGCTAATCATGCTAGTGACATGCTAGTAACTTGCTAATGACGTTCTTACAACTAGCTAATCATGTTAATGACATGCTAGTAACAAGCTAGATACTTGCCAATCAAGCTAACAACATGCTAGTCACTTGCTAATCATGCTAACTACGTGCTAGTCACTTGCTAGTCATGCTAGCAAACATGCTAGTCACTTGCTAGTCATGCTAGCAATGTTCTAGTCACTTGCTAATCATGCTAACAACGTGCTAGTCACTTGCTAGTCATGCTAACAACATGCTAGTCACTTGCTAGTCATGCTAGCAAACATGCTAGTCACTTGCTAGTCATGCTAGCAACATGCTAGTCATGTTAACAATATGCTAGTCACATTGCTAATCATGCTAGTAACATGCTAGTCACTTGCTAGTCATGCTACCAAACATGCTATTCATTTGCTAGTCATGCTAGCAACATGCTAGTCACTTGCTAGTCATGTTAACAACGTGCTAGTCACTTGCTAATCATGCTAGTGACATGCTAGTAACTTGTTAATGACATGCTAACAACTAGCTAATCATGTTAATGACATGCTAACAACATGCAAGATACTTGCTAATCATGCTAACAACATAATAGTCACTTGCTAGTCATGCTAGAAATCATGCTAGTCACTGGCTAGTTAGGTTAGCAACATGCTAGTCACTTGCTAGTCATGCTAACAACATGCTAGTCACTTGCTATTCATGCTAGTAACATGCTAGTCACTTGCTAGTCATGCTAGCAAACATGCTAGTCACTTGCTACTCATGCTAGCAACATGGTAGTCACTTGCTAGTCATGCTAACAAGGTGCTAGTCTCTTGCTAGTCATGCTAGTAACATGCTAGTAACTTGCTTGTCATGCTAACAACATGCTAGTCACTTGCTAATCATGCTTGTAACATGCTAGTCACTTGCTGGTCATGCTAGCAAACATGCTAGTCACTTCCTAATCATACTAAAAACATGCTAGTCATGCTAACAACATGCTAGTCACTTGCTAGTCATGCTAGTAACATGCTAGTCACTTGCTAGTCACTTGCTAGTCATGCAAATAACATGCTAGTCACTTGCTAGTCATGCTAGCAAACATGCTAGTCACTTGCTAGTCATGCTAACAACATGCTTGTCACTTCCTAGTCATGCTAGTAACATGCTAGTCACTTGTTATTCATGCTAGCAAACATGATAGTCACTTGCTAGTCATGCTAGCAACATGCTTGTCACTTTGCTAATTATGCTAGTAATATGCCAGTCACTTGCTAGTCATGCTAGCATCATGTTAGTCACTTGCTAGTCATGCTAACAATGTGCTAGTCACTTGCTAGTCATGCTAGCAAACATGCTAGTCACTTCCTAATCATGCCAAAAAAATGCTAGTCATGCTAACATGCTAGTCACTTGCTAGTCATGCTAGTAACATGCTAGTCACTTGCTAGTCATGCAAGTAACATGCTAGTCACTTGCTAGTCATGCTAGCAAACATGCTAGTCACTTGCTAGTTATGCTAGCAACATGCTAGTCACTTGCTAGTCATGCTAACAACATGCTAGTCACTTGCTAGTCATGCTAGCAACATGCTAGTCACTTGCTATTCATGCTAGCAAATATGCTAGTCACTTGCTAGTCATGCTAGCAACATGCTAGTCACTTGCTAGTCATGCTAGTAACATGCTAGTCACTTGCTAGTCATGCTAGCATCATGCTATTCACTTGTTAGTCATGCTAACAACATGCTAGTCACTTGCTAATCATGCTAGTAACATGCTAGTAACTTGCTAACGACATGCTAACAACTTGCTAATCATGCTTGTTACATGTTAGTAACTTGCTAACGACATGCTAGCAACTTGCTAATCGTGCTAACAACATGCTAGTCATGCTAGCAACATGCTAGTCATTTGCTAGTCATTCTAACAACATGCTAGTCACTTGGTAGTCATGCTAGCAAAATGCTAGAAACATGCTAACAACATACTAGCAACTTGCTAATCATGCTGACAACATGCTACCAACTTGCTAATCACACTAGCAACATGCTAGTCACTTGCTATAAACCGCAAAAATCTGTTTATCTCTCTGTCTGTCTGTGACTATCTGTTTTTCTGGTAAATTGTATGGTTTTGAAATATTTAAAACTTCAAACTTTAAAACTACGTTAAACTTCAAAATAGTTAAAACTGAAAACCTTCAAACTTTAAGCTTTGAAAACTACTTCAAACTTTCTGGCTAGGCTTTTTCAAGCCAACTTAAAGTTTGTCTACGAACTTTACTATCTAGTTATTATTGTTCTTCTGAGACTAAAATTTCTTACTGTAACTCCTCCTAGAGCTTTAACTCTACAAACTCCAAACTCAGATCAGATCTTCAGACTGATCTCACTTAGTGTGCTATATCTTTTCTAACTGATCGGACTTACGGTTTTCATAAAAATGAAGATTAAAAATCATAAAAATCCCATAGACTTACATTGACGGAATGTTCAGATGAGCTAAGACTATTCAAACTCCAACTGTCAAAAATTTAAATCTAAACACACTGAAGCCCATTAGACTCAATCAGACTGCCCTTCTATGTACTATTTCTAATCCATTTAAACTCATTCAAACTCATCTATCTAATATTCCTTTTCTATCTATCTATCTATCTATCTATCTATCCATCTATCCATCTATCTATCTATCAGCTGACTCTATCAAATATATCTATCTATCTATCTATCTATCTATCTATCTATCTATCTATCTTTCTATCTTTCTGTCTATCTATTTATCTATCTATTATCTGACTCTATCTATCTATCTATCTATCTATCTATCTATCTATCTATCTATCTATCTATCATCTGACTCTATCTATCTATCTATCTATCTATCTATCTATCTATCTATCTTAAATTTTTAAATTTTTAAACTTTTCAAACTTTTCCAAACTTTCTGGTCTTGCTTTCTCAAGCCAACTAAAAGTTTTTCTTGACAAACTTTTTTATCTAGTTATTCTTCTTCTTCTGAGACTAAAATTTCTTACTCTAACTCCTCCTAGAGCTTTAACTCTACAAACTCCAAACTCAGCCCAGATATTCAGACTGATCTCACTTAGTGTGCTGTATCTTTTCTAACTGATTGGACTTACGGTTTTCATAAAATGAAGATTAAAAATCATAAAAATCCCATAGATTTACACTGACGGAATGTTCAGATGAGCCAAGACTATTCAAACTCCAACTGTCAAAATTAAAATCTAAACACACTGAAGCCCATTAGACTCAATCAGACTGCCCTTCTATGTACTATTTCTAACCCATTCAAACTCATTCAAACTCATCTATCTATCTATCTATCTATCTATCTATCTATCTATCTCTCTGTCTGTCTGTCTGTCTGTCTGTCTTTCTGTCTATCATCTGACTCTATCTATCTATCTATCTATCTATCTATCTATCTATCTATCTATCTTAAATTTTTAAACTTTTCAAACTTTTCCAAACTTTCAGGTCCTCCTTTCTCAAGCCAGACTCAATCAGACTGCCCTTCTATGGACTATTTCTAAACCTTTCAAACTCATCTATCTATCTATCTATCTATCTATCTATCTATCTATCTATCTATCTATTTATCTGTCTGTCTGTCTGTCTGTCTATCATCTGACTCTATCTATCTATCTATCTATCTATCTATCTATCTATCTAGCAACATGCTAGCAACTTGCTAATCATGCTAACATCATGCTAATCATTCTAGAAACGTGCTAGCAACATGCTAGTAACTGGCTAATCATGCTAACAAAATGCTAGTCGCTTGCTTGTCATGCTAGCAACATGCTAATCATGCTAGAAACATGCTAGTAACTTTGCTAATCATGTTAGAAACATGCTAGCAACATGCAAGTAGCATGCTAATCATGCTAGCAACATGCTAGTTTCATGCTAATTATGTTAGAAACATGCTAGTGACATGCTAGTAACTTGCTAATCATGCTAGTCAATTGCTAGTCATGCAAGAAACATGCTAGCCACTTGCGAATCATGCTAGCAAAATGCTAATCATGCTAGAAACATACTTGCGACATGCTAGTAAATTGCTAATCATGCTAGAAACATGCTAGTCACTTGCTAGTCATGTTAGCAACATGCTAAGAACATGCTAATCATTCAAGAAATGTTAACAACATGCTAATTACTTGCTAATCATGCTAGCAACATGCTAATCATGCTAGAAACATGCTAGTGACATGCAAGTAATGTGATTATCATGCTAGCAACATGCTAGTATCATGCTAATCATGTTAGAAACATGCTATGACATGCTAGTAACTTGCTAATCATGCTAATGACATGTTAGTAACATACTAATAATGCTAGAAACATGTTAACGACATGTTAGTAACTTGCGAGTCATGCTAGCGACATGCTGGTTACTTGCTAATCATGCTAACAACATGCTTGTAACTTGCTAATCATGCTACGAATATGCTAATAGCATGTTAATCATGCTAGAAACATGCTAACAACATGCTAGTAACTTGATAATCAGGCTTGTGACATGATAGTAACTTGATAATTAGGCTAGCAACATACTAGTAACATGCTAATCATGCTAGGAACATGCTAGAAAAATTCTATTAACTTGCTAATCATGCTAATGACATGCTAGTCACTTGCTAGTCATGCTAGCAAAAAGCTAATCCCTTGCTAATCTTGCTAACAACAGGATAGTAACATGCTAATCATGCTAGGAACACGCTAGCGACATGCTAGAAACTTGTTAATCATCATCTCTGACAGACTGAATTTCCTTTAAAACATTCAAACTTCAAGCTTTAAAACTACTTTAAACTTCAAACTATTTCAGACTGCAAACCATTAAACTCATAACTTTTTTAAACTTCTTAAACTTTTCAAACTTTTCAAACTTGTTTTGTCTTAAAAAAGACAAACATGACGACGCACAGTTGCAGTAGTACCCGTTTCCTGGATCAAACCTAAAACACAATGACCGACTAAAATGGTCAAAATCATCCCACCTCTCGCTTAAATTAACTACTTATCAACAGTGGTTTATTTATTGAAGTGTTGTTTAGAGATGTGTACGAAGAAAATAGTGCCTCCATGACATCCGTGACTTGTAATGCGTCATTTTATACATAATAGTTGTAACAGAGATTCGCTTTTCATGTCGAGGCCTTGTGTCTTGCGGCCGCTTCGTAGACAGACCAGAAAGATGCTCTAAAAGTACATCTCAGTTTTAGTTTAAACACTCTCATGTAGAAGGACTTTCATTTAATTCTCTTATTCTGTATTTGATCATGTTTTCCTGTGAAGACTCATGGCATGCTTGGCCAAACTCTGAGAGTAGTCTTCATCTAAAAACTGTACAAAAACAATGAAAAATGTATACAGCGTTCATCAGCTAGTGGAGGCAGACCATCAAAATCAACATTAAAAACTAAAAATAGTATGGCACATTAATAATACCCTGTTTCTTAAAACATATTTGTCAACATGATTATTTTGTTTTATCATGTTTTGACACTACATTTAGGAATTGAATTGAAATTGAATCTTTGTAGAAAAAGTAAAATCATATAGATCTATGAGACTTGTGAACACTTAAAACTTAACAAACGTATTACCACAATTCATAAATTCTATAGCTTTAGCACATATTGTATTCTAGTTTTTAACAGGAGATTCTTTCTACTGCGGGACAAAAATTATTATTAACAATTTATCTCCATTAGCTGAAGCTATTTTTTAATGATTGGACTTGTTTGAGAATATGTATCTAGTTGAAAATGTCTAGTTTAGGTATATTTTAAAACACACTTATTTGTTATTACCTTTGTAGAAATAACAAATTTAAATAGCCTAAACTTTTAAGCAATCTAAAGTGTTTGAAATGGAATAAATCTAATATAAATTATACTTAAGTTCAGTCAGAATATTTCTAGCATAGGAAGGAAGTAGTAGGGAACACTGTTTATTTAAACTTCAAAGCGATATTACGCTTTGTAATAAATGTTGTACATTCAAAAATGTTCACTTAAAAAAGTTAACAGACTAACATCTCAGATCATCTGGTCTGTATCCTCCTCCTCCCTAACCCCTCCCGCCTCACTGTGAGGGTCTGAAGCAGTCAGTTTCACAATGGACAAGGCAAGGATCTGTGAGTTTTTGTTCATGATTCAACTTAAACTAAATGCATTTTTTATTTTTAATATTATTATTTATTTATTTTTATTTTTTGTAAATCGCGCATCCATTTTTAGACATGGGTAAAGATCTACCTCTTAGAGCTCTGAAAAATGTAAGGCTTTTTTCATATTTATTGCTACCTAAAACTATAGTTAATGTTTCGCTGTGTTTTAGAGTCATGCTTATTTTTATATTGTGTTTTATATATATATATATATATATATATATATATATATAGTCACATATTTTATACAGTTTGTACAGTATAAAAACCATTACGCCAATGGAATGTCCCCACAATTCACAAAAACAAACGTGTGTGTGTGTGTGTGTGTCTGTGTCTGTACTTGTTTATATGATTTATCAAGACACAAATTTGTACGATTATATGTGTTTTACACTGCTATAATTACATAAATGCAGTTTATGAGGATATTCCTTGAGTCATTATAATTAAAATATTTACAAACATACTAAACAATGTTTTATTTAAAATGGGGGTCTTTGGGGAACTGGAGAAGTTCTGACATGCCCTGAAATTTGTGTTTTTCGATATCTTAAAAATATATTAATGGCTAAAGTCTGATCATACCGTATTCGGCACAAACTGTGCTACAATAATATGTGAGCAGCATGAATGTGCATGTTTGTGTTTTTTTTTTTTTTTGCGAAAACCACGTTTATGCGCGGATAGTGAAAAACTAAAATTTTTGTTTAAAATGTATGATAAATGCCTTGCTTTGCTTTAGTGGCATGTTTGTTACTATGCTGCCATATATAAATCTATATTTTATATATTTCCATATTCTTTAAAATAGAGATAAGTCTCTTTTTAGCTTGGGATGTTTATTTATGTGTGTACTTGTTTTCTCAGAACACAAATTTGTATAATGAAATGGGTATTACACTGATATAACAATGCAAATGTGGTTTATAATGAAATTTCTTGAGTCCTCATAATTAAGATCGCTTACAAACAATATTTGATTAAAAATGGAATCATATGCAGAAATTTTTGTGTGATGGGTAGGTCTAGAGTTTGTACAGTAAAAAAAAAAAAAAAATCATTACGTCTATATGGAGTTGATTGACCTGTGCAAAATTTGTCCCCATGAGCATAATAACTTTTTAAATTATAAATTATACTAAATAATGTTTATGAAAATATAAAAATGTAGAAAGTTTACTGGGATGGTAGGTTTAGGGGATGATACTGTATAAAATGCATTAATATAATGTAAATATAAATATTAAAGGTTCTAAATATAATGTAGAAACTTTAATTTTCTGTGAAACTGCTTTGCACCAATTTGTTCTGTGAAAAGCTGTAGAAAATTGAATTATGTCTATGGAAAGCCTCGATAAAACATGGACATGCCGAGGAAATCCGATAACCCTTACCGTTTGCCTGTTAAAATATATATTTTTTCCCTTTACTTATTTTGCCGTCGCTGGTCCCTCATTACAATTGACCAATAACTTTTTCTAACATGACCACTGTTTTTCCCGCTCTTGGTAAAATGTACAATGATTTTGCTAAGCAGCTGCCGGATGACCGGTATTGTTTTTTTAAATATTTTTATCCTTATAAGCATTAGGTGATGATGTTAGACATCCCAGACGTAACAATATTTGCCACCTAATTTTCTCCATATGGGGGATCCGGTATAGTATAACCCTAAAATGAACAACCGGAGATTGTGTTACATACACTTCCCTTGTCTGGACTTAAAACAAGTAGGTCCTATAGTCTGGTATAGCCTGCCTGAGTATGTGTGTGTGTATGTGTCTGACAGTGAGAGAGAGAGAGAGAGAGAGAGAGAGAGACCCCCGTTTCCTATAGTCTGCCTGAACGTGTGTGTGTGTGTGTGTGTGTGTGTGTGTGAGACGGCTAGTGGAGATGAGAAACTTTCATTTCGCTCCGAGAGTTAGACATGTAAAAAAAAAAAAAAAAGCTCTCTGTGCTCTTAATACAGCTTCAACTATTTGAGGATCTGTGGCTAATCTGTAAAGATGTAATATCCCAGCCAACCTGAAAATGACTACGTTTACATGGACATCAGTAATCTGATTATTTACCTTATTCTGAATAAGGCAATATTATGATTAAGGTGTTTACATTAGTTGCTTTTAGAATAATCCTTTCATGTTCCCGTTTTACATGTTATAGTACATAGATCGATTAATGGCACACGTTATTGCATCACCACGCAATGCCATCCGACGTCCCCTCCAGAATTTCACGTATAAACATATAGTTCATCTTCGTGATGATGCCATATACAGTTTTGGGTGTTTAATTTTTAATTTTATGAAAGCTTCAAGTGCAATTAATTACTTGTACGTGCATACAGACGATGGCAGTGTTGAAGCTCTTTTATTTGCTGTCAAATGGTTGATCACTGCCGTGTGTGTATCCTGTCGCAAAATGTGGCAAAAAGTCCTACGCGACTGTAATAGTTTGATTAAGGTGTTTACATGTCTGTACTGCACTTCAGTAATGCGACTAAAATAAGAATACTCCACATTTCTTAATTCGATTTGTGTTTACTTCGATTATGACTTTAGCCAGATTAAGGTAATCAAAAAGCTCTGTTTACATGGTACATTCTTAATCAGAGTATTGTCTTAATCGTATTAAAATTGGAGTATTGTTGTCCATGTAAACGTACTTACTGTAAGACAATTTTATGCTCAAAATTTTTATTTTTATTTAAATTATTTTATTCATTAAGCTAAGTTTTTAATTCTTTATTTCATTATAATGCTGAGAAAACATCCAATAGAATGTGTGTGTGTGTGTGTGTGTGTGTGTGTGTGTGTGTGTGCGTGTGTGGGAGAGAGTGAGAGAGAGAGTGGACCCCTAGTTCCTCTAGTCTGGTATATGGTATATCTGCATGTGTGTGTGAGTGAGAGAGAGTTATTTTATTGCATTATTTTTCTCATCTATTGATTCCTTTAGTGATGTAATTTTACAGATTTAAAATGCATTGGCAAAGCTGTAATAATGCAACTTGAACTTGAATTTTAAGAACTATCTTTTAAGATTGTTTATTCTTATACTTATTTTTGATATTACCCTTAATCCAATATCTCTTTTCTCACATCCATGTAGACCGACTGACTGATACGAACACATGTGGTCCGCAGCTGTCCCGGACGATCGAGTTCAAAACAACCCTAAAAGCTCAATTTAAACAGATCTCATGTTCCATACCGGAGGACCGCTGTTAATTAATGTACTCTAGGTATATGTTACAAACATATGACATAACACATCTGGTGTACATTTAAGGTCAATTTAAACAATATCCTATTTCATTCTGAGGTCACGGTTTAATTACTGTAAGGCAGATATATTACAAACAAATGTCATAACACATCTGGAGATCATTAAATAGGTCATAAGTTAATCTTAAGGTCAAAGGTTAACCCCCAGGGGACCATCCATCAAAAAAAGTGACAGACCGTGGTCCCCTAATTACTACTAACGGGCTCCGCTGTCGCCACCATTATGTGAGCGCGCTCCGGTGCGGCCGCCATTTCAGTCATGGATGCGGTGTCGCGTTCTTCCTCCGCGAAACCCACAGTAAACAAAGAGCCAACAGTCAACAAAGCATAATCCATAAACTGAGCGAGGGAGGAACGCGGACCCTCGCGTCTAGGCTCAGATAGTAGAGGTTGATTCAGACCATCACAAAAAACAAAATAGGTTGTGATTGCTAAAAATTCCTGGATATAGCTCTCCAGCATTTCTCGGGCCTTTTTTAAGGGCAAACAAAATCCTTGCGGTGTCCATACCTGGCCAATGTTCCTCAGAAAAGCTGCTGGATCCTTGTGTGGCCGAGTATTCTGTAACGGGCCGAACAAGACGAGAGACACGTGGATCCATATGCAAGCTTTTATTAATAGACATGGTCAAAACACAGGCAGGGTCGAACAAATGGCAAACAGGTATCTTGAGGGCAAGACAGATGAGTACTCAAGTAAACAGGCGTGGTCTTCGATCGGCGAACAATATCCAGAGGGCTTGACAAGAGGGGTAATCCAGGTACACGAGCAATGGTCCAGGGAGGGGCAAACAGAGTCCAAACAACGAGACGAGAGAGATATATATCCAAGGCAGGCTATAAACTTCAGGGTAGGCAGAGAACAGACAAGAAACGAGATACACAGGCTAGGATCAGAACACGAATGACTCAGGTAATAACCAGAATAAACTAGACAAAGACTAAGGAAACACGGAATGGCTCCATAACGCAAGTATCACTAGGAGAGCAATAAACGCAGAACAATTCTCGGCGATTAGAACGAGGAAGTCCAAAGCTTATGTAGGGTGTGTGATTGTGTGATGGGTCTCAGGTGTGAGTGTGTGATTAGTGAAATGGCTGCTGGGAAATGTAGTCAGGAGTGACATGTAACAGTCTGTGTAGCGTGATAGTCAATGTAACGGAAGAGTGACCTCTGGTGAAAAACAGATATAAGTCCATGGACCACATTCATGACAATCCCTAGTGAAAAAATAGTATACTTAACCCCCTGGGGTTGACCGTCTCGCCAGCGAGATGGGCTCATTTTTTTTCTTATCAGTGTGAAAGACACTAAAAATACTCCGTCGATTTTGGTCATACAGATAAGTGTTATACATCAATTGAAACTTTGAAGTATCTATTTTTTTCGGGTACACTCACAATAAAAACAAAATGTTGTGGTTTTGGAAAATAAAGAAAACAAACAGAGTGCGCTCTTTGTCTTCGCCGTCTCCGCGAGCTGCTTTTAGAAACACGTCACTAAAATTAACTGTAACTCGGCGAAATCTCAACACGGAGAGATGGGAGTTATATCTATAGAAAGCTTGAAGTGTATGCTTTTAAATGAAGTAAGTCTTATCAAAAACAAATATTCTGTGATAAAGTAATCCGTATGAAACCAACATGATGTTCAGTCTTTCCCGTCTAACTCATTATCTTTAATACAATCCCGCCCCCTCGCGGCTCGCGCCGTTCATATGTAAATATCCACATGAGACACGTGCGCATGTAAACGCCCAACATAAACAAAGCGTGAGGAGTTCGTTCATCGCGGCTACTGTCTGCAAGAAGACGCGCTGAGTAAAGGCTGGATTTCCCTCAAAAGAAGAACAAGATTTCATCGAGTAGAGGAGATCAATCTGATGAGTAAGTAATGTTTCTTTTTTTGCATTAGTTAACGTGTTATTGTGACATAAACAAGAACACATTTACTAGTTAGGTTGTTCCCAAACTACAACATGATGAATGCTAGGCATCTAAGAATGTTTAGACCATGTTTATTATTAATACTCTGTTCACAAATAGATTTTAATAACATGCTAAACAATAATAATTAGTTTCTCAGATGTACAATATCCTTTTTTATAGTACAAAGCATGTGTGAGTCTATGGCTACAGAATCATATCATAGGCTACTATAAAACCATACATACTAGGCTATATGACAACAAAATCATAGTTGGGTTTTTCCCAAACTATAATTCCTGACTACAATGTTTGAAATCGAGTAAAACATTTTGAATATGAAAGGCAATTCATTGTATTTAAATTGATTACGGCGCGATGATGTTTTCATGCTCTATATAAAACAATAAAAGTAATATGAGTGTACACTGTAACATGATCAATGCTATGAGTCTAAGTATGTTTAGAACATGTTTATTATTAATAGCCTACTCTGTTCAGAAATAGATTTTAATAACATGCTAAACAATAATAATTAGTTTCTCAGATATAAAATGTCTTTTTTTTAATGATAATACAAAGCATTCGTGAGTCTATGGCTACAAAACCTACAGATGCTCCTGATATTAACATGCTCACAAATGTTTTTTTTTTTTTTTTGTTGTTGTTGTTGTTGTTGTTTTTTGGTTGTTTGTATTTTAGTGAATCAGGTACCTGAACCACAGATGAATCCTGATGACTTTCTTCAAACTGTTTTCCTCTGAGAGCGCTGTACCAACATCAGATGTTCAACTACACTGATATTCTATGGTAAAACAAGCTCCTTGACTACTGATTATGTTTTTTTCTTCTTGAATCCATGGAAAGAAGCAGAAACACTTAAATAACACACGTAAATATCAGGTATGATTTACTTGTTTCACTTGTTGGACAGAATCTGCTGCAGGAATGACTCAAAGTCTGTTCACATCTCTGTGGTCAGTGTGCACAATGTGTCTTTGACCTTCATTATGTATGTTTTGATTACACTGTGTTGTAAATAAAATACAAATAATTTGAACAACCCATTTTTTCAGTCTCCTCACATTCTGTCTTGCCTGCCTCAAAGTCACAGTCACACTGATGGGCAATTAGAGGCCATTAGGGGAGGGCCCTTTGTCTCTCAGGGGAGAATCACTTAATATTCAGGGCCATTGCCACTCCCTCGCATATTGGCTTTCAATCACAAAACATGTCTTTAAAAATTTAAATCAATATATTGTTTTCTGTGAATGAGTAAGCAGAATGATTTTCACATAATTGAAGTAAATATTCTAGCCTACAAGACTAATTACTCAAAAGTCTTATTCAGAACTATTTAGTGTGGGTTTTATGGCCTTATTTCAGCTACATTTTTCCCCCCAAAACTTACTAACCACGCATAATATTTTTTTTCTAAAAAATGCAAACATATACATCCATCAGGGTCACATATTATTGTAGCACAGTTTGTGCTGAATACAAACAAATTACATGTTGGTCAATAGTATGTTTTAAGTAGCTGAAATAAGCACAAATATCAGGGCATGTCAAAACATCTCAAGGGCCCCAAAATCACGTCAGACCCCAGGGGGTTAAGTACAATTTATTCGTATATACTTTAGTATAACTAAATATATTTGTGCCACACTATAAATTGGTATACTTAAAGACTGCTAAATTGAAACAACTAATTTTGTACTAAATGCATTTTAGTTGTGCAAAAGCAGTGCTGAAGTTCAACTAAAGTTGTAATAAATATACTTTTTTGTGCTAAAGTGGAACTATTCCAAGTATACTTAAGTGCACTTTAAGTATCCACTCTTTTATTTAATTTTTGAAATGCAGAATTCATTCATCATAAACTTCAAATGTATTTTGTTGACATTACAACTGCAATTCAAATACACTGTAAGAGTGCTGTACATACATTAATATTATACTAATAACAAACTGAGGTCATGCTATCCCTTACTTTTAGTGACTTTAAAATGCATTGCAATGACATTCGAAGTATACTTGAAGTGTGCTAATGGCACAATTATTGTGTGCTTTTAATGCAATAAATTAACCTTTATAAATAATGGCATAGCTTAAGAAACTGCCTTTTACTAAGACCTCCAGCATACCAGTCAACTCAATTCTCCAGAGAACATCAGTGGAACACTGGACACAAACATTTGAACATTGGCTGAAGGAAACACTGTGGACTGGATTCGAACCCAGGTTGCTGCCACACACATGCACTCGCTTTACCAGATGCACCACCAAAGCAGTCATGCGTTGTGGTAAACTGCAGTTACTTTGTAGTCTTTCTATACTGTTACAAATACTACTATAAGTAAACAGTTTTTTTTTCCATCAATGACGGCACAAATTATATGGACTTAAAGACTGCGAATCACCTGTATGGAACACAAAACGACCTGTATAGAACACGAAAGTATGTTAAATCTGAAGCTGTTAAAGTCAGCAGACACAACATTAAATATCATCTGCAGAATTTTTTGTTTCCCTTTTACCTGACGTGATCTGTCATTAACACTGCAGGAAACAATTGGATAAACCAGAATAACATTAGTTTTATTCTTGTACATGCAATAAAACAGACAGTTCCATTAGTTGGTGGAAGATGGTGAAGGTACTGCTTATGTTTCAGTGCATGCGGAAGGAATAAACCCATCCTTAACATATCTGCCCATTGTGCACGCTTCAACATCTCTGCACACTTCAACTCTCAATGCACTGCACAAATGTTAATGTAAAATGCAATTAAATGTTTTGTGGTTTGACGGTCACACAGTAACTTATGCTGCGGATTTATATGTGAATTGAAATTATTTTAATGCATTTTGTTGCTTTTCATGTAGTTAACGTCTCTGAATTTATTTGACATTTTAACTTTTTGTGTAGTTTCAAGGGCTGGCCAGGATAATTTTAATAATTCGCTTAATAATTAATTGACAGCCCAAAGAGCTACAGTCCACATTTCCAAGTACAACGTTGTCATTGTCCGTACGGGACATAACTATTAATGGAAAAAATTGTTGGTCCAGGTGCATTGGAGTGCATTGGGTGAAGGTACTGCTTATGTTTCAGTGCATGCGGAAGGAATAAACCCATCCTTAACATATCTGCCCATTGTGCACGCTTCAACATCTCTGCACACTTCAACTCTCAATGCACTGCACAAATGTTAATGTAAAATGCAATTAAATGTTTTGTGGTTTGACGGTCACACAGTAACTTATGCTGCGGATTTATATTTGAATTGAAATTATTTTAATGCATTTTGTTGCTTTTCATGTAGTTAACGTCTCTGAATTTATTTGACATTTTAACTTTTTGTGTAGTTTCAAGGGCTGGCCAGGATAATTTTAATAATTCGCTTAATAATTAATTGACAGCCCAAAGAGCTACAGTCCACATTTCCAAGTACAACGTTGTCATTGTCCGTACGGGACATAACTATTAATGGAAAAAATTGTTGGTCCAGGTGCATTGGAGTGCATTGGGAATATACTATAGTAATAAACCTTCTGATCAAGCTCGTGAATTTCTTTCACCATTTCAAATCCATGACTATGTGTTGTTTACATACTTTTGTAAATACTTTCTATATGTGACCATGGACCACAAAATTAGTCATAAGGGCCCATTTTTTTAAATGAGATGTATGAGATTTATACATCTTCTGAAAGCTGAATAAATAAGCTTTGTTAGGACAGGACAACATTTGGCCAAGATACAACAATTTGAAAATCTGGAATCTGAGGGTGCAAAAAAATCTAAATATTGAGAAAATCACCTTTAAAGTTGTCCAAATGAAGTCCTTAGCAATGCATATTACTAATCAAAATTAAGTTTATATATATATATATATATATATATATATATATATATATATATATATATATATATAACTTCTATCTCGTCGCCTTGGAATTATAAGGTTCTATCAACATTCTGAGTGATTTTGAGATATTGAGCTTCAAAGTTTTTGCATTCCATATAGCAAAAATGATATGGGAAACAAGTCTTTCCTACATGAAAATGACAGAGAACCCAAATGTATTCTAAATGTATTCAAAATCCTCTCAAATTTTTTAAATAGGGATTTTTGGAACAGGTCAAATGCAGATAGAGCATTCTAATTCTAAAAAGTCATTTTCCGCTTGGAATTATAAGGTTCTATCTGGCAAAACATTAATTGAAGCAACAATTTTCAAGAAATACAAATAGTTTATTTATAATTTGTTTTAAAACATAAAATTAGTGTTGTAACAATCTGTCAACATGTATGAGAAAGGTAAATTTAATGCTTTCTTTATCCATTTATTCCATATTTTAGGACAAATAATTTTTCTTGGTTAAGTTAGGCATAATAAGGCAATGCTAAATATTTTGTCCAGTGCAGTTGTTAATTTTAGGTAGGATTACAGTGGGTAATTAAACACATTATTGCAGGAACAGTTAAGGCAGCTACTCTAGTCCATCTGACCAGGACGATCTGTTTTTTATTCCACAAAAAGCGGGACAGGGAAAATGTCATTCTCTTTAAATCAGTATGGCCAAGACAACATGCTGACGTTTATTGTTGTAATTAAGACCCCATCATTTAAACTGTTGACTATTTGATATTTAAGGCTTAATGTTGTAAAATTTAAGACATTTTAAAACTTTAAACTGCATGAATATTTCGCCAATCATTAGCTTACATATTCGGGTCTTTAGCGACGCAGACTTAGGCCAATGTCCAGCACGGATGGATCTCTAATTGCTGCAATAGCATAAAACTCTCCTGATATTTTAAGAACAATAAAAAAATAAAAATAAATAAATAAATAAATAACAAAATAAAAAAGAATAAAATAAAGCATACTTCCTTACCTTTTGAAACTTAGAAGGGTTTGATTTGAGCCAATGATTTTATCATCACTGCCATCGTCAAAGCGCATTTCCCCAATATTCAGCATCTGACTCATATTTGCGGTCTCAATATATTCTCAAAACTATCGCTTTTCAGCATCTTCAAAAATAACATTTTGATCGCTATTCAACACATCCACCATCAAACAACAGTGACACTTATATTTCATTATGTACAGTAATTACTCTGCAGTAAAGCCATTCAAGCCAGTTCAATTTTTGCAGATGATTATTTGTTTTGTGCATACGGTAATTATGATTGAAAAATCATGTCATCATTATGTTTTAAACAGTGCCACTTTGTGGAATAAAGGTGAATTGCACTTATTGATTTTGCAGACACGTAAGTATTGTTATTTAATGTTTAATCTTTCCTGCTGTTACCGTGCAGTCCGGCGACATGACAAAGAAAGTTGATCCTGATTGGTCCTCTTGCATGCATTCAAAGTGCTGATTGACTGATTCACAGATAGAACCTTATAGAACCAAATTAGAGTTTGACTTAGATAGAACCTTTTTGTTTTCTAAATAAAAAGTCCTAAAATGTACACAACTTTAAAAAAAAAACAAAAAAACATCACATAATGTAAATAAGTTGTCACAGAATAAAAACATGTGAATAACTCAATTTTGACAAAAATGACAGATAGAACCTTATAATTCCAAGGCGACGATATGTATATGTACATATATTCACAGTAGGAAGTTTACAAAATGTATTCATTCTTTACTTTATCCTAATGATTTCTGGCATAAAAGAAAAATCGATAATTTTGACCCATACAATGTATTTTTGGCTATTGCTACATACCCGTGCTACTTAAGACTGCTTTTGTGCTCCAGGGTCACATATGTATGTAAAGCTGCTTCACAACCATGCAAAATTGTGAAAAGCACTATTTGAAGTGTGATTAAATTATTGAAAAGTTAAAGTTCATAACTATACAAAGTACTGCATCATTATGAATTATCATTAAAATTTTTTGCAACTCAAAACATTTCTTTTTATCTATATTATTTTTATACTCAACAAGTAGAACCGAAATACGGTGTATTGTATGGTACATTTAATCATAACAGGTCAACAGAGGATTCAACTAAAATAAATTACTGAAGAATTACTTCAATATTTAACAAATTAAATAGTTTTATTTGCAAATCCCCCATTCTTACATTTGCGCTGTAGGCAAAAGTTGTGTTTGGAAACTCTGCCCTTACAGCACTTGTTAGCAGAAACATACTGGATGTTTCAATTCATACCTCACATTTTCTTTGTTTTAAAAGATGGGAAAAGTCTCATCTTAAAAAAATAAATAAATAAATAAAAAAATATAAAAAAAGTATATATATATATATATATATAAATAGTGAAAATAGTGTGTCAATAATGTAAAATGACAAGATTAAGCACTCAATTTTCAGTTAAAGGCATTTCATTATTGAATTCAGTGATGTCATCGTCCAGCTCAGTTCAGTTTAAATAGTATCTGTGCAATCAAGTCGACGATATCGCTGGAAATGAAGTGTCCACAACTAAGCAAGCCAGATGTGACAGCGGCAAGGAACCAAAACTCCATCGGTGAGATAATGGAGAAAAAAAACCTTGAGAGAAACCAGGCTCAGTCGGTGGGCCAGTTCTCCTCTGGCCAGGCGATACCAGCAGTTCAATTCCAACTGCAGCAATGTCAGATTGTGTAAGGACTCATCTGGTTCCCGTGGTCTTGTCCCGATGGCTGTCTAGGTGATGAGGTAACTATTTCCCTGAATTTATCACATGTGAATCCCTCATCGCCGACAGAGAGAGATAAACTGTACATGTGGCAAGCGGTGCAAACAACAATAGCAGGAGAAGAAGCCATTACTCACCATGATCGATGAATGATTCACTTACCACTGTTGTTTGATGAACTTGTGAAAAACGGGAGAGAGAGAGAAATGAAACAGAGCGAGAAAAAAGAAAACAGTAATAGTTGCGAATAGAAACGCGAATGGAAACGCGAATGACAAGTTAACCGGCTAATGAATGCTAACGCACTACACGTGCACTGCACTCGCGGTTTTAGATTAAAAGCGAACAATCAAATTAGTCAGATTAGTTTGATAGATAATATCAGAAATATTGTGGGAATTAAGTTAAATTTTATCACTTTAAACAACAGAGAGTGAAAGTAAGAAAAGTGAAGCTACACGGAGCTACAATCACAAGCTTCTCAGCAGCACGGCAGACAGGACGCAACGCATAAAAAGACCGTATGAGTCATTATAATCAGTAATTATTTCCTCACTGAATGCAACAAATGCCTCGTTTATAGTGGGTTTTATTGTTTTAGTCTCGTCGCGCTGGGACACGGCATCACAACATGGTAAGGGGCGTAACATTTCCGTCACACGCTTGAGGTATTCAGACAATCACAATGCACTGGATACCTGGCCAATCAGAGCACATCTCGCTTCTCAGAACGATGAGCTTTGTAAAAGTCGACGCGTTTCAGAAAGGCGGGGCATAAAGGAGCAACAATAATGTACAGTATGTGGAAAATAATGTGTTGTTTGAACCTCGAACCATGTAAACACATTGCATTACACCAAATACACAAAATAATGTTATTTTTAGCAACATCATATGACCTCTTTAACTGATCATGTATTTTATTTAATAACTGTATATTGTTATTATTATTATTATATTATTATTATTATTATTATATAAATCTAACATAATAACATTATAATAATATTTCCCATTTCAATTCATGAAGTGCTTCATCTAATTATCATTCTGTATAATTATGCTATATTTTCCAAATGCTGTAAATGCCTGATAATTATACCAATAATGTTTTGAATTTATGATTGCATTCACGCCCATATGTGACCATAAATGAGTGTGTTGTGTGTTTCACTTACAAATGAAACTACGCAATGATTCATTCCTCAACGAAACACTTTATTATTTATAATTATAGTACGGGTGTCGCGATATACTGGTATTAACGATAAAAGGGATACTCAAAGCAACAATTATCGATATCATGTTAATTTAGTGTGTGACGATATACCGGTATTGGCAATAACCGCAATATTTAAAATGAACAGTACTCTTATGATAACACATGTAAATACTCCAGCGCCAGTACCTGGTTGACCTCCAGGAGGCAGTATTGCGGCTTAATACTGACACCTGTCAAACAAGAAGAAGACACAGCGCTCGCAGCTACTCCGAGAAGAGCTGTGTTCATCAGAGTAAGTTGCTATTATTTTACTAGTCATAGAATGGGAAATGTTACATTAACCTGTTAACAGAGGTTTTCTGTGTTCATATATTTAAATAAAGGGTGATTATTTTAATAAATACAGCGTTTTCTTTACTCGTCTTATTTTTGTATCTACAATCAATACGTCCTGTGTGTGGTAACACTTTAGTTCTTTGATCAAATCTATTAACAGTTACAGGATTGAAACTGATCTTGAAAAACTGAGCGACCACATTGCTACATTAAACTCTGTAAAATATTAAGCTTGTCGCAGTGCCATGCACTTAATGCCTCATCCGAGGCCGTTCTAGACGCACATTAAAACTAAATTAGCAGTGCTCTTACTGCATGACTTCAGTGGTGCACTACCGGCGCAACTATAGGTTAAAGAGCTTAAAACACGGGTACACAAGTTAACAGGTTAAAGTATCAGTTTAGATGTTAATATGGCAACACTTTACAATAAGGTTCATTAGTTAACATTAGTTAATTACATTAGTTAACATAAAATAAGAATGAGCAATACTTCCACAGCATTTATTAATCTTAGCTCATGTTAATTTCAGCATTTACTAATGCATTATTAAAATCACAATTTGTGTTTGTAAACATTAATGCACTGTGAACTACCATGAACAATGAACGACTGTATTTTTATTAACATTAACAAAGATTAATAAATTGTGAATAAATGTATTGTTCATTGTTCGTTCATGTTAGTTAATACATTAATGTTAACAAATGACATCTTAATGTAAAGTGTTACCATTAATATTTATTCATCATACTGTTGAACTTGACAGTATTTTCCCTCTTGTTATTTCATAGGAGCTCCAAAGAAGACAGAGAAAGTCAGAGTCTTGTGCCCTGCATTTATCAGTATCCTTATGTTCGTTGGGTGAAAAAGAAAAACTTGATAAACAAAGTAAAACATAATTTAACTTTCTATTTAATATCTTTTTTCCCCCTCAAGGTTTCTATAGATATCACGATATATCGATATCGTGAATTCTTATGGCCACAATAACCGTGATATGAAAAATCTAATATCGTGACAGCCCTAAATTATAGTCTATTAATTAGCTGAAATAAAATGAAATACATGGTAAATTCAACCTTTAAACTGCACTTCCAGTAAAAAAAAATCCTGTACGTTAGCACAATTAAAGTTTTATTGGCATGTCGGTGTCATGCTACAGTAAACTAAGCGCACAAAAGAGGAGAAGATCAAGTCAAATAATCTTTAATTAATCCACAACAGGGTAAATCCATGACAGGCAGGCAGGTGACACACATAGGAAACATGCAATACCGGACAAAGGAGAACTCAACAGGCTAGAATTAAAGTAGGGTTGCTAACGAGGGACTGACAGGTGAGGATGATTGACAAGACACAGGTGAACTAACTAATCAAAGAGAAACAGAAACTGGGTCAATTAACAAATGAGGGATGAAAACACAACAAAAACAGTTCTGGGGTGTGACAGTTTTCCCCCATCCCAGAAGGCACGACCTCGCGCAGCAGAGACAAAGGGAGGGACGGAAGGGGACTTAGGAGGAGGACAAAGAAGTGGATATGGGGTGGTTACAGGGGACGGTAAAGGGATGGCAGGAAGGCAGGCAGACAATACTGGTGGAGGTTCCGGCGGAGGACGGACACCCGGGAGGAGGTTGACGAACAGAGTCCAGGGTGGAGACAACAGAGGGAGGAGCCAGGACGGAGACAGAAGGAGCCAAGGCAGATCAGACAGAAGAAGGAGCCAGGGAGAAGAAAGGAGGGACTTGGAGCAGGAGGAGTCAGGGGGGACCCAGGCCGCAGCCATGATGGCGACCCACGGTGGAGCCAACGGAAGGAGGAGCCATGGTGGAGAAAGGGCTGACAGCTCCAGGCGGCCGACCGTTAGCAGCGGAGCAGGTGGTGGTGGAGCCCGAGGCGGAGATGGAGAGCCGACGAGCGAGGTTGACGGGGCGGATCCGGAAGGCCAAGGCGGAGTATTTTTAGGTGGAGTATTTTTAGTGTCTAAAAAATACTCAACGGAGTATTTTTAGTGTCTTTCACACTGATAAGAAAAAAAATGAGCCCGTCATTTTTTTTCTTATCAGTGTGAAAGACACTAAAAATACTCCGTCGATTTTGGTCATACAGATAAGTGTTATACATCAATTGAAACTTTGAAGTATCTATTTTTTTTTCGGGTACACTCACAATAAAAACAAAATGTTGTGGTTTTGGAAAATAAAGAAAACATACAGGGTGCGCTCTCTGTCTTCGCCATCTCCGCGAGCTGCTTTTAGAAACGCGTCACTAAAATGAATTGTAACTCGGCAAAATCTCAACACAGAGACATGGGAGTTATATCTATAGAAAGCTTGAAGTGTCTACTTTTAAATGAAGTAAGTCTTATCAAAAACAAATATTCTGTGATAAAGTAATCCGTATGAAACCAACACGATGTTCAGTCTTTCCCGTCTAACTCATTATCTTTAATGCAATCCCGCCCCCTCGCGGCTCGAGCCGTTCATATGTAAATATCCACATGAGACACGTGCGGATGTAAACGCCCAACATAAACAAAGCGTGAGAGTTCGTTCATCGCGGCTACTGTCCGTTTCTGCAAGAAGACACGCTGAGTAAAGGCTGGATTTCCCTCAAAAGAAGAACAAGATTTCATCGAGTAGAGGAGATCAATCTGATGAGTAAGTAATGTTTCTTTTTTGCATTAGTTAACGTGTTATTGTGACATAAACAAGAACACATTTACTAGTTAGGTTGTTCCCAAACTACAACATGATGAATGCTAGGCATCTAAGAATGTTTAGACCATGTTTATTATTAATACTCTGTTCACAAACAGATTTTAATAACATGCTAAACAATAATAATTAGTTTCTCAGATGTAAAATATCCTTTTTTATAGTACAAAGCATGTGTGAGTCTATGGCTACAGAATCATATCATAGGCTACTATAAAACCATACATACTAGGCTATATGACAACAAAATCATAGTTGGGTTTTTCCCAAACTATAATTCCTGACTACAATGTTTGAAATCGAGTAAAACATTTTGAATATGAAAGGCAATTCATTGTATTTAAATTGATTACGGCGCGATGATGTTTTCATGCTCTATATAAAACAATAAAAGTAATATGAGTGTACACTGTAACATGATCAATGCTACGAGTCTAAGTATGTTTAGTACATGTTTATTATTAATAGCCTACTCTGTTCAGAAATAGATTTTAATAACATGCTAAACAATAATAATTAGTTTCTCAGATATAAAATGTCTTTTTTTTTTTTAAATGATAATACAAAGCATGCGTGAGTCTATGGCTACAAAACCTACAGATGCTCCTGATATTAACATGCTCACAAATGTTTTTTTGTTGTTGTTGTTGTTGTTGTTGTTTTTTGGTTGTTTGTATTTTAGTGAATCAGGTACCTGAACCACAGATGAATCCTGATGACTTTCTTCAAACTGTTTTCCTCTGAGAGCGCTGTACCAACATCAGATGTTCAACTACACTGCTATTCTATGGTAAAACATGCTCCTTGACTACTGATTATGCTTTTTTTCTTCTTGAATCCATGGAAAGAAGCAGAAACACTTAAATAACACACGTAAATATCAGGTACAATTTACTTGTTTCACTTGTTGGACAGAATCTGTTGCAGGAATGACTCAAAGTCTGTTCACATCTCTGTGGTCAGTGTGCACAATGTGTCTTTGACCTTCATTACGTATATTTTGATTACACTGTGTTGTAAATAAAATACAAATAATTTAAACAACCCATTTTTTCAGTCTCCTCACATTCTGTCTTACCTGCCTCAAAGTAAACAGTCTCACTAATGGGCCATTAGAGGCCATTAGGGGAGGGCCCTTTGTCTCTCAGGGGAGAATCACTTAATATTCAGGGCCATTGCCACTCCCTCGCATATTGGCTTTCAATCACAAAACATGTCTTTAAAAATTTTAATCAATATATTGTTTTCTGTGAATGAGTAAGCAGAATGATTTTCACATAATTTTGAAGTAAATATTCTAGCCTACAAGACTAATTACTCAAAAGTCTTATTCAGAACTATTTAGTGTGGGTTTTATGGCCTTATTTCAGCTACATTTTTTCCCCCAAAACTTACTAACCACGCATAATATTTTTTTTCTAAAAAATGCAAATATGTACATCCATCAGGGTCACATATTATTGTAGCACAGTTTGTGCTGAATACAAACAAATTACATGTTGGTCAATAGTATGTTTTAAGTAGCTGAAATAAGCACAAATATCAGGGCATGTCAAAACATCTCAAGGGCCCCAAAATCACCTCAGTGGCAGTGTGGGCAGGTGCCAAATCCTGCTGGCAAATGAAATCAGCATCTTTAAAAAGCTGGTCTGCAGAAGAAAGCATGAAGTGCGCCAAAATTTCTTGGTAAACGGGTGCAGTGACTGGTTTTCAAAAAACACAATGGACCAATACCAGCAGATGACATAGCACCCCAAATCATCACAGACTGTGGAAACTTAACACTGGACTTCAAGCAACTTGGGCTATGAGCTTCTCCACCCTTCCTTCAGACTCTAGGACCTTGGTTTCCAAATGAAATACAAAACTTGCTCTCATCTGAAAAGAGGACTTTGGACCACTGGGCAACAGTCCAGTTCTTCTTCTCCTTATCCCAGGTAAGACGCCTCTGACGTTGTCTGTGGTTCAGGAGTGGCTTAACAAGAGGAATACGACAACTGTAGCCAAATTCCTTGACACATCTGTGTGTGGTGGCTCTTGATGCCTTGACCCCAGCCTCAGTCCATTCCTTGTGAAGTTCACCCAAATTCTTGAATCGATTTTGTTTGACAATCCTCATAAGGCTGCGATTCTCTCGGTTGGTTGTGCGTCTTTTTCTTCCAAACTTTTTCCTTCCACTCAACTTTCTGTTAACATGCTTAGATACAGCACTCTGTGAACAGCCAGCTTCTTTGGCAATGAATGTTTGTGGCTTACCCTCCTTGTGAAGGGTGTCAATGATTGTCTTCTGGACAACTGTCAGATCAGCAGTCTTCCCCATTATTGTGTAGCCTAGTGAACCAAACCATTTTGAAGGCTCAGGAAACCTTTGCAGGTGTTTTGAGTTGATTAACTGTTAGCATGTCACCATATTCTAATTTGCTGAGATAGTGAATTGGTGGGTTTTTGTTAAATGTGAGCCAAAATCATCACAATTAAATGAACCAAAGACTTAAACTACTTCTACAGTCTGTGTGCATTGAATTTATTTAATACACAAGTTTCACAATTTGAGCTGAATTACTGAAATAAATTAACTTTTCCACGACATTCTAATTTATTGAGATACACCTGTATACCAAGTTTGGTGACTGTAGCTAAAACTAACCCCCCACTTTTGACATAAGGTGGCGCTATAGAGTGCCTCTTCCATGCCCATTTATGAGCTTTTGCCATTGTCTAACTATCATTAATACGTATATGTGTGTTGAGTTTCATGGAATTCTAAGCATGTTATCTGCCTCACAATCATCGTAAAAGAATATTCAAGTTTGACGTTCCCATGGCAACAGTATGTTAGATATCAATATTCCCTTCACAATTTTACATCTGCCATGTTTTGACATTATTCTGATGAAGTTTGAAGCAAATTGGGTAAAAATAAGAGGCTGATTTCAAAGCATTTTGAAAATGACACACTTCCTGCTGCCAGTTGGTGGTGCTATAACTTTGACTGATAATTGTCACATCAGTGCGATCGGCATCATACAATGAACAAACCACTGAAGTTTGATCAAAATCAGACAATGTATGTGGATGTTATTAGGCATTCCCTGTTTCTCATTTCTCGCCATAAATTCATCACCTCGACACGGGCAAACCGTTTGAGATATAAAACATCCCTTCGCAATTTAGCATCCCCAATGTCTTGAGATCATGTTCACCGAGTTTGGTGGCAATCGGTTGCAAATTCTCAGAGGAGTATATCAAATTCCAGAGCATGCACTTTTTAAACATCCCTGAATAGCCAACTTCCTGTTGGGTGGGGCTTATGACATGCAGAGCGAAAGTTGTTTGGTTCAATGGGATCTATATGTGTACCGAGTTTCATATGAATAATTGCAAGTATGTGTGAGCTATATATCAAGATTTCTGACTGTGTTCCAGGGGGTGTTGTAGAGCCCCTGTGCCATGCCCGGGTCCCAGCCTCTGTGGCGTCCTAATGGCCGCAGATTCCAAGGTGTGTGCCAATTTTCAAGAGTTTTTGAGCACGTTAAGCCCTTCAAAACCCCCCGGATATTCGAAATAAAAAAATAAAAAAATAAATAAAAATTTAGCTGCAAGCACCGATGGCGGTCCCAACGCCACCCCAATGGCATCAGGAGAATGGTGTCCAGCAGGCACATGCATTTACAGTAACCCTCTGGCAGTCTGGTTTTATGGGATACAGCAATGAAAGGGTTAATCCAAACCATCACGACTGTGAAACACACACACACAGAACAATATATAAAACTTCAGTACTTTACAATAAGGTTTCAGTTATTAAAATTAACTATATTAATTAACATGAACAATAATTATATAACGTTTATTAATGATAGTTAATATTCAAAACTTAAACATTATTAAAATGTAAAGGTTTTTTTTTTCTGTTAACATTAGTTAATGCACTGTGAAATAACATGAACATTTTGATTAACTAACATCAACAAACAAAAATAAATGCTGTGAAAATGTATTGTTCATTTGTTAATTCATGTTAGTTAATGCATTTACTAATGTTAACAAATGAGACCGTATTTTAAAGTGTTACCAAAACCGGTAACACTTTATAATAACTGCACACTATGAATAATTAGTTAAGCATTAGTAAATAGTCAATCCATCCTTTATAAAGTATTGTTCCAGCATTAATAGGCATTAGGAAGCATTTTATAAATACAGCTTTAAATATTTTCTTCATGAGCATATATATATAATGTTTAATAATTGTATTTTCATACTTTATTAATGATCAATTTAACATTTCTAAATTATGTTATTTACAAACCAGTTATTTAGGAGTCGTCAGTGGTTCATAAGATCATTTAGAAAGTGTAAGTAAATGATTAATAAACTATTTAAAAGAACATTTATAAATCTTATTATTTAGACACATGATAATAATTGCTCAGTGTGTTAATAATGCTTTATTAACACATATTCCTGCTGTAATTCATGATTAAGTCAGGTAGTTATAAAATATTTAGTAGTTGCCAGCCATCTATTTTTGTAAGCTCATCTAAAGTGAGAACTATTTATACCTTATAAAGCATTTACAAAGCAGATTTAAAGGCTCATTTATCTCCCATACAGAAAAGTTAAACAAGCACAACACAGAGGGATACAGAACACAGAAATATTTTTTTCAAGATGCAAAACATGAAACTGTACAACTGTACACTTGATAAAAAATGAAAAATAAAGCCCTGCAATTTCATTGAAACAAATAATAATAATAAAAATTCAAGTGTACAGTTGTATAGTTTAATTTTTTGCATCTTGAAAAATTTTTCTGTTTTGTATCCCTCTGTGTTGTGTTTGTTTATTTATTTATTTATTTTTATTTTTTTTCTGTTAGGAAGATAACTGAGCCTTTAAATATCCTTTGTAATAGATATGGCTAATAAATAAAGAGCAAGGCATTAATAGCTGTATTTATAAACTGCTTACTAATGACTATTAATGTTGGGACAATGCTTTATAAAGGATGAACTAACTATTTACTCATGCTTACCTAAAGATTCATAGCATGCAGTTATTATAAAGTGTTACCAAATGTTGTCAGTGCCCCACAAATTAACTGGTTCTAGGACTTTTTTGGGTAACACTTTATTTTCATGGTCCCTTTTGAACATTCTTTTGACACTAAGTAATATTGCAACTACATGTCAACAAACTCTCATAAAAGTATTAGTAGACTGTCTGCTTCATATCTACTAACTCCGTATTGTGTTGGTCTCCCAACAGATATTCTACTGACTATAAGTAACTTTGCAAGAATGTGTCACCTTATTGTAACCCTAACCCTAGCAGTCAACTAATACACTACTAACACTCTAATGAGAGTTAGTAGAAGTGTAGGTGCAACATTACTTATAGTCAAAAGAATGTGTTAAAGGGACCATGAAAATAAAGTGAAACCCTTTTTTTGTCTCTAAAACTGCCAGAAAATGATAAGGCCTAAGACATTTCTCAAACTGTAATGCAAAAAACACCAACAACAACAAAAATTACTGATTTTATTTTTATTTTTTTCTGGTGATTAAACAGATGTTTAACCAGATGACCTAACGAGTGTGTTTGCCAATATCTGAAGCTTAATCAGCAACATGTTCTCAATAACGACCAGACAGCTTATGAACAAGTGTGCTCCCTTAGGGACAAGCGTGCTTCCAATAACAACCAGACAGCTTAGGGACAAGCGTGCTCCCAATAACAACCAGACAGCTTACGAACATGTGTGCTTCCAATAACAACCAGACGGCTTAGGAACAAGCGTGCTTCTAATAGCAACCAGACTGCTTAGGGACAAGCGTGCTTCCAATAACAACTAGACGGCTTAGGAACAAGCGTGCTTCCAATAACAACCAGACTGCTTAGGGACAAGCGTGCTTCCAATAACAACCAGACTGCTTAGGGACAAGTGTGCTCCCAATAACAACCAGACAGCTTAGGAATAAGCGTACTCCCAATAACAACCATACAGCTTAGGAACAAGTGTGCTTCCAGTAACAACCAGACAGCTTAGGAACAAGCCTGCTCCCAATAACAACCAGAAAGCTTAAGAACAAGCGTCCTTCTAATACGACTAGACAGAACAAGAATGTCTGATACCGGAAGCAGAATCAATGCTGAACTGACGGCTGCATTCGAAACTGGAAAATGCTACCAGGTAGGAAGGCATCAAGACACGTCGAATCCAATGCTAGCTTCACTTCCTGCCTCCTGAGATACCTTCATCTGGTCGATATTTAAAAAAGGCAGAATAGAATGATCCTTCGTTGCCTCGATACCCACAATGCTGTGTGTTCTATCCCGTGATGGTTGAGCAAAATAAGATGGCGTCTGAAGTTATTTCTAGCGAGAAAATAGTATTAAGTAAATAAACATTCGCTTAGTTATCACCAAGCTCGTTCTATTTAGCTGTAGATCATTGAACCGTCAAGCTGCCTGAGAAGCATGTCCAATATCAGTTTCATGAGTTACCTACATGAACAAACGCTGCCTGTGAAGTCATTGGCTGATAGGCAGCGAGGCAGCATGTCAGCAGCCTGGTTTTCGGATGCAGACAACTTCAACTGAACAACGACCATTTACCAATTCTCTTGGAGCTGCGCCGCAGCAGAAATTATTCTGTTTGCACCATGGTTGTTATTTCCTGCTGCTTAAATCTTGCTGTAGTGCTATAAAATAAAGGCAACTTGACTAGGTTAAAGGTGACATAACACACAGTTTCGGCCAATCTCATATTATCTTGAGTACCTATAGTGTAGTATTGCATCATTCACATCTCTAAAGAGTTTTATCAGATTTATAAAAGAAAGATACAGCTTTACGATTCTCCCCGAAAACAGCCGAGTTACTGAAGTTGAGCCGTGGGCGGAGCTGAAGAGTCGCGAGCACTTACGGGTTGATTGGCAGCAATCCTTGTGCTCCGAAACTAGTATGATCTATCTACCGGCTATCTTCTTTATTTTTCTTGTTGTTTTTGTTGTTATGGAAACGACTCGCCACTTGCTTGTCATTGGTCAGCTGTCAAAAAGGCGCTTGACGTAGGGTGTTTTTTTTTGTTTTTTTTTTCAGAAAATTTGAACTATTTTCAACTTGAAAAGACGCTCTAAGCTGCAGAAAAAGACGCCGGCGGTGGCGTTTTAAAAAGCGCTCAGGATTTTTTTAAAACATGGTTTACTCCATAGGATTATAGTGGAAAACAGATGCTGACAGCTTGAAAAAAGAAGCCAAGTGTGAAATTGAAAGTGACATGACGTGGCCAAGTATGGTAACCCATACTCGGAATTTGTGCTCTGCATTTATCCCATCCAAAGTGCACACACACAGCAGTGAACACACACCTGGAGCAGTGGGCAGCCATTTTTTTTTTTTTTTTTTTTTTTTTTTTTTGCTGCGGCGCCCGGGGAGCAGTTGGGGGTTAGGTGCCTTGCTCAAGGGCACCTCAGTCGTGGTATGGTGGGTGGTATTGAGGGTGAACATCGCCTAACTCGTGGCATCCATGTCAATGAGTAGCGATGCCTGAAGTAATGCTAACTCGGTCACTTCCGAATCAGGCAGCTTATGATCAATGCGGTGAATTCACGTGTTCAAGTTAATGAACTTGAATGAATCGGAGGTGAGTCCATTGGGGAAACGAATTCCACTAGCTGAAGGACCTTATAAATGAGTGCTGTGATAGGTTTCGCATCCCTATAGGTAGGCATGGATCAGCTGAGAGTCAACTGATGCGAGCTTGACTAACGTGACCTGCCAGAACTAACACTACGCTATGACTTCTGCAACGTTGTGAAAAAAAAAAAAAAACGCATTTATAACATGGAAAAAAAACAAAAAACTCATTTGTCGTATTAAATATGTCGGGAAAAAAACGTTATCTCAACCTTGTTACAACGTGAAAAAAAAAAAAAGGTTTTACAATGTATTTGTGTTTGCTGGGTACACAGCTGCTGTTGCAGCCATTAAAAAAGTTCAGGTTCGTTTTTTAATTGCAAAGTTGTATTTCTTATTGTTTCATTATTAATTAATTTCGAAAATTTTTTGGAACATTTTTTGTTTGTTAAATTCAAGTTTTTTTTGTTTTGTTTTTGTTTTTTTAAAGTGACAACCAAGAGGATAGCGGCAGACAGCTGACTTGATCACGATTGATAAATTTAGCCTTCTCAAATCATCACGACTTGCTTAAATATAAAATCTATAGATATAAAACACTTAAAGCATATTACAGTGCCCTGTTAGAATGGAAGCAGAAGCATGATTAATACATGGAGGTAGAGACCTGTACTCCCGCGGGACCCAAAGCAACAGGGTGCGGTACGGGACAACTCTTCAGGGGCGAGTGCGGATGCAGACGGGAAGAGACTTGTGTGTTGTTTTGCTCGTACACCAGTATAAAAGGACTAAAACATACAATTCACAACCCTAATATCCATAAACAGTTCACAATCAACCGCTGTATAGTTACCTCGTGTCTGGATGGATATGATTGGAAGTTTCAGGTCCTTTCCCCCAGTGTCCGTCCTAGCTCAGTCAGGTTCAGACCACTTGAATCTCAAAAGGGTTGTATCCAGGTTCAGATAACTGGTTATTATTAATGAAACACTCAGAGCCTTGTTTTAAAATTTTAACGAATCACCAATACAATGGTTTCGTTTTATTAAAAAACAATAACTCATAAGTACATAACATAAAATAACAGCGAGTAAAGTCTTCACCACGAATTGTCGGCCTCAAACAATGGTCTTCCAGGCATTTTATAACCTTGCAAAAAACCTCCTTCTGCCAATGCCTGTAACTGCCTCCCCCTTGAAAGCAGGGAGCATGACCTTTGTCACAGAGGCTGCACCAGACAAGTATCAAAAGTTCAAACAGAGAAAAAAAAAATACATCACTTCTAAATAGCAAGCGTGTC
This sequence comes from Spinibarbus caldwelli, assembly GCA_039654775.1. Classification (NCBI taxonomy): domain Eukaryota; kingdom Metazoa; phylum Chordata; class Actinopteri; order Cypriniformes; family Cyprinidae; genus Spinibarbus; species Spinibarbus caldwelli. The sequence continues at coordinate 8,177,941 of CM077226.1, read as the reverse complement.
TAGCTCTGTTTTCAAATATAGGGAAAATAGTGACACCTTCTATGAGCCCTGCATAAGCACATAGACCATAAACCACAATGTAACACCTCTAGCAGGTGTGATCAGATACTAAGTAATGGTTCAGCTAGAAGTTCCATCTCACACCCACGTTGCAAGATGCTTCCCCTTGCTCTTAACCGCTCTTTTACAAAATAAGTGAAGCAACTATATAGCAGATAAAAACCACAAAGCACTCAACATCTGTGCTCTTAAAATGAGATATACCCTCAAACACTTTTTGACATTTACTTTTTTAACACAGGAGACTGAAAATCCATTTTCTCTAAATCATTCATTAACCTTTGTAATTCCTTTGAAAAACCCTGCAATTCCATCACTTCTTTTATTAATTTCACAACTCTTTTATTCATTGTTTCTTGTTTCCGTATCAGCCTCAGAATTGCTTTCATTTTGAAGATGACCTTTGGATCCCCCAGCTCTCTCCTTGGCCCGCCTGCGACGTTCCTTCTTCTTCTGGTTCTGAATCTCTCTACTCCAGTCTCGTTGTATTCCTTGAACTAAAAAATCGTCAAAATCAATTTCTATGTTGTCTGACCGGTTCGTCTGATAGTTTCTGTTAGAGGATCGATCAGGGAATCGTGTATTAGGCAGGTAGGGATCTGATTCGACACCCTCTCTCGTGATTGCCTGATCGCAATATTTTCTATAAAATGTTACTTCTACAAATCTCCTCATTTCCCAAAAGGGAAAAGGGTCTGCTTTCCTAGGATATTCGTGAATGAAGCATTCGTTGATATTTTCATCTCTCTCCACAAGGACCCGCACTGCCGCCAGCGATAAACACACTCTTGCTGCGGTTCCGGGTCGGTACCAGACCTCACACAAGAACCGCCCTAAGGTGCAACCGGCCACGCGGCCTCCTTTATCTTGGAACATCACAGCAGCGTCCTGTAAAAGAAGTTAGAACCATCAACGAAACTTAAGCCAAATACCCCTGTACTGACAAATGCTTTTGTCGTCTTAAATTCTTTTCCATCACGATTTTCGTTGTCCTGTCGTTCTAAGAATTCAAATAATTGAAATGTTATTATTGACCGTCCAGGTCCTATTTTTGGTCGTTCATATTGTCGCCCCATTACGCATAATTTAACCCACCATGGGATATGGAACACTCCATTGTCATCTTTTTTTAATTCTATCTCATTAAAACCATGCATTTTTAGTTGCCATCTCTCAGACACTCCGGTCCTTGCAGTCATACAATGCACCAGATTCCATATGGGAACCTCTCTGCCCAATCCGTCAGTCACATTATTAATAGGTTGTTTCATGCATTTAGGGCAATGACGTTGGCCATTAATTAATTCGAAGTACTATCTTCTTGTAGAGGTGCCACACCCGTAACAAATTTGTCTTTGTCTATGCCTCTTTCTGTTTTTCTGCTGGTTGTTTCACCTAATATCTGATTCAGCGCTTCCAATCCAGCCAGTTCCTGAAATTCAGGCAGAAAATGATTTGGCTGAGTTCACATCCGTCATTCGTTTACAACACTCCACACATTGTTTGACTTTGGTTTTCATTTTATCCCATCTATTCATAAAAATTGTTATCCCCAATATAATAATGCTCTCATTTCGTAAATAGCATCCTAATAAAAAGGCAATTAAAGTCGTACTACCCACAATTATCCACAAAGTTGCTTCTTTCCCATATTTGACTAATAATATTCCCATCAGATATATTGCGTCAAACACAATTATTGCTATTTCGCACCACAGAACAAATTAATTTCTTTTGGTCACTGTCATAATCACATCTATACACAATTTGTATACACTGGTCATGGTTAATGCTATCATTCCCCTAATACCAAATAAATTACTCCATCCTTCAGATACTACAATTAAATGACAAACCAAAATAATTTTACTAATTCTTTTCATCAATATTATTCTGATAACTTGAAATAAACCGATTACCATTAGCCACCAGAGATTTTGATTTATTCCTTGTATTAACATCCACAAAAAATATATTCCACTTTCACAAACCTGAATAAATGTTTCGGAAACTGCCTGAGGAAATTCTCCAACTCCATCAGTCGTTCCGTTAGTGGTTTGATTGTTTGTCCCGTAGGATGCCATATTACTTTATCGAATTTCGATCTCTGTTGGTCTTACCAGGAACAATTGTTTTTCTTAACAAAAATAATGTCTTGGTTGTTCTTTGAGTATGCTCAATTGTAAGCTCAGTGATATCGTCAGATGGCCCCCCGCAGTTACGAGTGGTCTTTTGTCCGTTATGCACACCCTATATTTTCTATACCTTCTTAGCTCCTCCTTTTTCCTTTCTGTTATCTCGTCTTAACAGGTGCCTTTCCATTGTGTAACCGTTTCTCTTACAACAAGGGATGCTCTGAAATACTCTTTTTCCGTCTTCTAAAGCGTCTGTGCCCTTTAGTTTGAAAATCGATCAACTTTTCTAATACTGCTAATTCGTCACCTTTTTCCATTGTCTTAGAGCACATCCGTGCTCCCATAGCAGTGCATGAGCATTTTATGGCAATGAACAGCAAAATCAAACCTAGAACAATTAATCCCCCGTATAACACATACCAACCTGCACCGACTAAAAAAATCCACTAGGCCCTTCCATATGTCTTTAGTAACGAAATAAAATATCGCATTTGCTGCTTTCTTAACCCCCTGAATTCCCACATTCACAAATTCTCCGGGGGCCTCATACCATCTCGGTCCTCCCTTAATTCGTTCGCCAACAATTTCTATACTCGTGTTACATAAACTATCCTTCATCCAATTTAAACCTAAATAATAAGTTTCATCATTTCCTTTGCACCATCTCTCTCTCCAATCTTTTCTCATAATTGTGTGAGACAAATCGTCAATCGCTATAGCATCAAGGCCCGTTAGTGGCACATTCTTCCCTCCTTTGGGTACTCTATATCTTATTAGGCTATTTGCAGCAATTTGGGCCGGGCCATGTAATATTTTCCATTTCAAATTTTTATCCACTATCCTAATAACTCCCCCTGATCCGAAACTCATTTCGTATCTGTTGGCTAAATTACTTCTCTTAAAAGTCCATGGCAAAGGAAGGATTCCGTTGCTCCAAAAACATAAAACTGCTGCTATTTGGTTTATTGTTATAGCATCATGTCCAACAGCACACATTCCTATAATTTCGCTACATTCGCGCCCTGCTATCCCATATACTGCATCTCCAAAGAAAACTAAATTGTTTCTATAAACACTTTCTTTGTCCTTTCTCCTGTGAATATTCACTCTTTTTAAATATAATTTCCTCCTTATACTTAAAATTTCCGACGTCTGGTTTCCCGTTAAAGGGTCTGTGCCGTTAAGAAAATCCTCACAATCTAACTTTTCTCCGTCTTTATCACAAAAATTAGCATAAGAAAATTCGTTGTATCTGTCTTCGTGTAAAAGTATTTCTTTCCATGCCTTCTCTCACTAAGCTTTTCTCTCACACATTTGTCTATCCGCCTCACACTATTTTCATAATACTCTTTAATTTCTCCTTCCGTCTTCAAAACTTTATTTAATTCCATTTTGATTAAATATACATCTGTTTCCCATTTCATATTATCTATTTCCCAATAACCTATTTTAAAGCTAAATTTGACTCTTGGTAATATCATCTTTTTCCTCCAGATCCAAGGATAGGTTTTGTTTAATTCTAAGTCTGCCTTTGTTTCAGATCTGGATTCTAGTTCTGCATATCCTGTTCTTCGTGACCCCACATGTCGGTCTCTAGCAGTTGTTAGCAAAACGAATTCTCCTTCTGGGTTAAGAACTTTACTAGTTTTTATCCAATCTTCTATATTCTTTTTTATTTTTATCACGGAGGCTATCCTCTCTTTTTTCTTATTTCTTTTGCTTCTTTTTACTGCTCCTCTATGTTTGCACTGGCCTATTTTCCATAGGTTAAAGTTTTCCCGTGATCTGAATATCCAACATCCTCCGAGCGTTTCGTTCGAGCTGACTCTATAAGTCGGCCCAATAAAATATTTAGCTGTCTTATTTCCTTCACGTTCATCGATAAAACTATTCTCCTCATAAATTTTGATTTCATTTTTATGCCAATGTCTAATCCTTACTGTACTCTTAAGTTTAACTTTGGGTTTCCTCACCATGTAATACATTACTTTATCCGTATTAATATTATTTAACCATTTCCAAAAATTAGCGGTATTCTTTTCTATCTCTTTACTATTCTCTTTGGATGTTCCCCAAACTGTTAGTTCAAAACCAGACACATTCTGTCTCTCAACCTGCACTTTGGCTAGAATGATTTTTCCTGTCATAATTTCCCATTCTAAAAGATAACTAACTCTAATCAATATTAACAAAAATATTCCCAATATTCTAATTATCCAAAGTATGATACTTATCCATTTGCAGAGCCGTCGCTGCTTCCTCAGCTTCGTGATCGTATCCTTTGCCCCCGTCAGCTCCTCGGTTAAGCTCTCCAGGGACACCGACCTCTGCATTTGTCCTGTGAACGTAGGTTAGTTTTGAGACTTGACCAAGAGCCGCTTCGCTCTCCAAATGAAACCTCTGCGTACGACTTTCACTTTCGGTTGCTTTTCGTGTAATTCCACTTTGATCCCGCCGATCCAGTCATAATCTGGATGCGCGAACGCCAATATATTTATTTTGAAATGCATAATCACGGTGAATACTTCGGCTGGTTCCTCCGTGACCTGCTCATCATTGTAAATTACCCCGGTAATATATTTCTCATCCTCCGGGCACCAAACCTTGTGCTTGTCTAAATCATTTGGCAGCGACACGGTCAACTGCACAAATTTCTCCTTGCGCACACTAGGTCTCTTTTCTTTCATGACATTGGAACGCGGCTGTGATCCCCTGTAATCTTTATCATAGGGTGCTGTGTCTAACCAGCCGCTCCCCTGTGCGATTTCTATCGCTGAACTCGTCCAACTTCTCCCTGCCAGCGGCCGTCGATTTTCACATAAATCCACACGACTTTCCCTCGAGAACTTGTTTCAGATCTACCTCTGGGAAACATCTCAAAACTGGCTCATGCCACAACGTGAAATTCCATTTTGCGGATTCACTATCCGTGAGGGTCAAATCCTTCTCACGGTCCCTTTTTCTTATGTCTCGAATGAATTCTTCCCTCTCTTGGAGAATTCTTTTTTATTTCCTGACTATCCCTCGGCAACATGGGGAACCTAGCGTCCAAAAACACGTTCCTTTCATGTTCTCTCATGCCTAAATAGGGATGTCTCACAAACCTGGACATTATTTTATTTTTAAAGAATCCCAATGATTTGAGTACTCTCAAGCACTCCCACATCGATCTAGACGACATTAATGTCCTGTGTTTGGCCTTACATACTAGACAGTTGAATAATATGGCACCATTCCAAGTCCACTGACACTGCTCCCCGAAATCTGCGGATACCCGGTAGGAGTCAATCCGCACTTTCGGGAAACTTGGTCGACAATTCTCACATATCAGAATCCCTGACAGCTCAACACGAGACTGCCTGTAAATCATCCACTCAGCGCCCATATCCCTCTTCTCATTACATATTGAGAGACCCGGTAGGGCACATAATTGGTCGCATATCACACACAGATATGGCCTGACAGCATTTTCCGCTGCCCTCACGTTTTCTCCTCGAAAACCTAAGAACCTTTCCATTTCTGGTGTTGTCCATATAAAAGCTCTAGATCCAAACTTACTGTGCTCCAACCAAATTAACCCTCTCTGGTTAATTATTTCGTTTACCCCTTCCATTTATTATTTCTTTATGAGATCTTTGTTACTCTGAATCCGTTATTTTCTATCTCTATGGTATTGTACCCTGTTATTCTTTTAAATACGTCCACCGTGCCCAAAGCTTCAAAGAAACGTCCAGACTTGCGTCTTCTCGTGAGGATGACCTGGTCTCCCACGCGAAACTTCAGGTTCTCCTTTAACCTCTCGCCGGTAGGTCCCTGTTCGTCCCTTTCTTTCTGGTCGGTTCTCGCGCAGCACCTGTTAATGTCCAGCAAATATTCGTTAATTTTTGTATCCCAGTCGCCTAATTCCTTATTTTTTGCAAACCATTCTTTTACCGTCCTCACGGCTCACTCCCCGATTCCATTTGTCTCTGGTCTATAAGGAATGCTTTTCATCAGTACTATTTTATTCTCTGTGCAAAAATCTTTGACTAGTTTGCCACTTATATTGTGCGCTCCGTCTGCTCTCAGACTTTGCATCCGACCTTCCCACTTTATCCATTCTTTCAAACACTCTACAACATTTCTTTCTAAAGCAGATTTCATAGCCCACAGCATAATTTTTCTCATGTGATTATCTATTGCCAGCAAAAATTAACAGTTCCCCGCTTTTGTTGCAGGGCGAATTGGCCCTGCGAAATCTATGCTCACTTCCTGAGTGCGATAGTCTTTGGGCAACTCGCTCTCCTTGCATCCTCTCGCTGTCATAAACTTCCTGCAAACCTTGCAGTCTTTTTTAATCTCTCTATAATGGGTGCGCCAGTTTGGTATTTTTAGGTTTCGTAACCTCAATTCCATCTGAATCATATTTACACTCGGATGGTTTAATTCATCGTGCATTTTTTGAAACAATTCTGTTATTTCTGGCATTTTTACCTGGCCTATCATCTTATCTATTTCCCTATTTCCCATGGCTGCTTCACTATCCTGTTTCGTGTGTGACACCTGGTGGTAGCAGTGAGCGTTTACCTCTTGCAACAGTTTGGCAATATCCATCCATTGCTCTCTATGTGCCATTGGCTTATTTCGGGCAGTATGAAAACTGTTTGCCTTCCAGGTCTCTAACTCCTTATTAATGCCCTCTGTCACATATTCAGAATCGCTAGTCAAGACAATCTCCTTATGTCCTAACTCTACTGCTTTCTGAAGAGCTCGCTGCACGGCCGTAACCTCAGCAAGCTGAGCGGTACCTCTGATCTCGCCATCTTGTGATGTGATCAGTTGTCCATTATGCTTGACTAAATAACCCCATTTTACTTTCCCTGCTCTTTCGCTACCATCTGTGAAATATTTCGGGAGATTCTGGTGTTTGTCATGGAATTTAGTCATTTTATCCTCTCGTTTCACTCTGATCATTCTCCAATCGAGTTGAATATCTCCTAATATCAAACTCCATTGATCCCACCTTTGCATATTTATGCGTGGTTGACCATCACCAAATTTTTCTTTATTCTGGCAAGCTCCCCTGCCATTGAAAAAATTATTATTGGCTGTTCTTTGGCTATAGCTTTAAGCTATAATAGCCGCCTGGTTACTGATGCCAAGATCCGTTCAGCACCATTCTGATCATAGCGTTTCATTGTCGCCTCCTGCTGGTAAGTTAATAACGCTATGGGCACTCGCCCCCTTCATTTGACAACGTCATCATGACCTCATCATCTTGTTCGCTCACGTGAACATGCAAAGGAAGGATTTCGTCTCTTCGCTCTAACTCTCCGCTCTCAAGAGCCATCCTGATTAATTTTAACCTGGCTTTCTCCATCTGCTCTGTCCACTTCCACATGCCATCCTTCATTCCACTGTACAAAATCTTTGCCTCCCTGGAATATCTAGGTATTAGCTCCCTGACATAGTTTAGGGTCCCTAGCAGCAACTGCAACTGCTTCCTGTTTGTGGGCAGGTCCGATCTCTCCATCTGTTCTAGCTTAGCTCTTGTGCTAGTTGTGAGGGCTTTCGTGTCTTTTCTTAGTTTAAATCCTAGAAAATCTACCTCATGTTTTCCGATCTCCATTTTCTTTAAACTAGGTTTTAACCCTGCTTTGGTTATCCTGTCTAAGGTCTGCTCTAAAAATTTCATGGTGCTCCTCCTCTGTGGAGGTCTCTATAAGAATATCGTCAACATAAACGGTCACCAGTATTCCTGATAAAGTTGATAAGAGGGTACTTTGAAATACGTTTCCCACGTTTTTGTATCCCTGAGGCAAAATGCTAAAGATAAACTGGTCCCTTTTATACGTAAAAGCAGTCTTTCCCTGGCTTTCTTCTGCTAACGGGATACTCCAATAGCCGATTGCAAGGTCAATCTTTGACAGCCACTTCTTGCCCCTGCCTATCTCTCCGCTCGCCTCGCTGCAATTGATAAGGTATCTGGTGTCGGGAACAGTTAATTTGTTTAAAGCCTTATAATTGGTCACTATCTTCCAGGTTCCGTCGTTCTTGGGGACCGCTTGTATCGGCGAGTTCGTCTGCGCACATTCATTAGGTCCTAATTTCCTAATAATTCCCTGGTCCATTAACTCTTTAATAGTCTCCGAGATCTCCTTCTCTGCTGCGCTGTTAATTTTGTATTGTCTCTGTGGGGGAGGGATGCCTCCCTGAATTACGTGTTGGTATTTAAGATCAACCATCCCGCAGTCGTTTTTGCTGCGAGAATAACAATCAGAATATTTTCTGAGCTCCTCCAAAGTTTTTCCAGCTCCCCTTTGTTGCTTAATTCCGATTCTTTCACTATTCTTTCAATTTCTCTGTTCTGATCCACGATTCCTATTTTTCCTATTTTTATAAGATCGTCAGAGCATAGCAAGTTGTCATTTCCGAAAATCACATTTATTTTGTCTTTTCTCCAAACATTCTTGTTCCTGGAGTTCCCCTCAAAATCCTCTACTATTATCACATCTAATAATTCATCGTGTTTCTCTGATGGTTTCAAGACGCTGTGATCGGCTCCTGTATCAACGCAAAATGTGGTTTGATCATAAACTTTATATAATTTCTTATTAATCTCTTCTGTTTTCAATAAAGCGTCCTTCAGGGGAGCCGGAAATCCCTATGCACTTTGAGCTGCACTGTTTTTCTTTTGGTTTCTCTTTCTCTTAACCCTAAGATCCTCTTGTCCTCACGACTCCTTCCTGTCATTACCCCGCGGGCTCTCTGCCCTCACTCGGCCTATTTTATTTTGGGATTTACTTCTCCCTTGCTCCGCTATTATTCGTGCCCGTTCCTCTGCACTCATCTTTTCCCATTTGTCTGGGCTGATATAACCGCCTTTTCCTCTGTCACTTTCTTTTCGGTATGCCCTCGGCCTCGACTGATCTCAAATTTTTTTTCCTCCCTGGGCCTGGTATTTAGGATCATTTTTCTCTTCCCCTCTCTTCCATTTCTGATCAGCTTTACGATCGGGGCGTGCCGCGGACCTGTTCTCCATCTCATATCGATTATATGGCCCCTTTTCTCGCTCTGATCTCCTAAGCTGATATTTAGGACACTGTGGCTTATTATTCGATTTCTCCCTATCCGTCTGAATTATCTCCGTTTTTCGGTCATAACTGATTAACGCTTTCTCCAATTCTTCTGGAGATGTTTCTGGGCCGTACAGAAGGTATTCCTTAGCTCCTATCAGAGCATTTCTTTTAACTCCCTGAAAGATATGTTTTAAAATTTCTTCCTTTCTCGACTACTTCTTGACTGGCTGATAATGCACCCACAGTGCGCCATCGCTCCTCAAAACCTTCTTGTTCTATTTCCTCTACATTAGTCGGGATTAATCCTTCTAATGTTTTGGCTAATTTCCTTCCTCCTTGAATCCCAAATTCCGCTAAAATATGAGAATCCACAGATTCCCCAGAGATTCTCAACTGTTCTCCGTAACAAACTAATTCTCTAACTTTCTCTTTCACTGTGGTATTTTTCAGTTTAGCTTTCTTTAGGAGTTTCATTTCGTGATCTTTCCTCATTAACTCCTCTAAGGTCGCTTTCGATCCTCCAACGCTAAACTCAGGTTGTTTTGGGGAATGCACCTGCCTGAGGAAAGCACTTGGTCTTCTTTGACCCGGCGTCCCTAGATGCAACGCATCTAAATGCAGGTTTATTTCATCAACTTCGGCTGGCCGATTAACCTCCGTATCTAATGGATCTTCTACTCCTGGGGTTACTTCTCTGAATCTTAACCTCCTAGGTATTGACAACGTTCTGTTCGGGACCGGCGTTGCCTTTCTCGGCGTTCGGTCCTCAGGACGTATCAACTCTTCGTATTCTGAGTTTTCATCCTCTTCTTCACTAAATTCACTTTCTGAACTGTTACTTTCTGGCCCTGAATAAAATTCCTTGACTGCTTCATCCCCGACTCCTTTCCTAACTAATCTTTCTGGTGCGGCTTTGTTCGTTAAATCCTTCTGAGCTAATATTGCTCATTTAGCCCTCTGAGTTAACGAAGTGTGTGCGAGGATTGCAGCCGCATCCCCTCCATTCAGCAGACTCCAGAGCTGACCGCGCGTAATGCCCGGGGCATACTCGATGTTCCATTGATTTTCCCTGTCTAGATTAGTTTCGGTCTTTTTAATTTTGGAATGTGTAGGTCTGTACAAACCTTTCCCTAATTGGAATGTCTCGAAGCCGTCACCGAGTTTTAATTTGTAAAAAGGATTTTCTACTTGATCTTTCTTTCCTCTAGATGTCGTTGTTCGCTTTAATATGGGGTATTCAGGGATCAGCTCTTCCTCCACTAACCTAGTCTGTGGAGCTGCCTATTCCTGCTGAACGGCGGCTCCCTGGTCTGATCTCCCTTCGCCTGCTGTTTGGTCCTGGTTCACTCTTTCTGTGATCGCCCTTGACACAACAGCATCGGGGTGACAGACCATCCACATTTTAGGCCACTCTGTCTGGTCTGTTTTTCTCCTTAACGCATTCACCAGGGCTGCTCCCATAGCGATGTCATTAAATCCGAAAATTCCCCCGGATATTATTGGCATTGCTACTGTGCGGTAGTTATTTTCTCTAGATAATAAACATATTTTGTCTATTATACCGTCCAACGTGAATATCGCTATTAATTCCTCTTCAATATCACTCCTCTGACCTTTTTCATGACCGACAGCATGTATCACTGGTTCTCCATTTGGTCCTCCTATTTTTTTGTAAAATTACCTCGTCTGTTCGAATAGGATTCTTTCTGCATTGCGCTATTTTATAAGACTCATCCTGTAATCTTGGTCCGGCTCACTCCCTAAGAGCGCCGGCCACTCCAGCGCCGTGATATAAAAATTTATTAGCAGGATTCACTAAAACACAAGATTCCTGCTCATTCTCCAATCGTCCCTCTTTGAGAAAGATTAAGTTTTTTCCTCTTGCGAAATACACGATATATTTCGTCATTACCCGGTGTGGATTGGACATCGGGACTTTCGGGGTTACACCATAGTGGAGCAATGGGACCTAGAGTACTTTCTTCCACCTCTCTTTGGGGTATAATACTGGGGGCTATGGATCCCCTCTCGGACCCCTCACCCACAGCCTCTTCATCTAAAGAGTCCCAACTTCTCACAGGGATATTTTTAACTTCTCCCCCGGACTCATCAAAGACCCTTACTCTCGGAAATCCATCCTTTCCTCCTTTACTTGAGTATAGAAAAGGTGAAATTTTCGCTCCGTTTAGGATTCTGATATTCACCACGGAAGCGACCAACCTAATCTCTTCCCATGGTATCTGGCCGGATCCGCATTTACCTTGCTGTGACTGCTTACATCCAAAAGTGCATAGATGATGTGACAGTCACCAAAACCATCACCACACGTGCCAACCAGAAGCCATGGATGACAGCAGAGGTTCGTGGGCTGCTAAAGACCAGAGATGAAGCATTCAGATCAGGAGATAAAGCAGCCCTCAAAACAGCAAGAACCAATCTGTCTCATGGCATCAAGAAGGCAAAACATCAGTATGCTAAAAAAATCAACAATCACTTCACAGACAGCAGAGACACTCGGACCCTGTGGCAAGCTATTCAGACCATCACTGACTACAAGACCCCGCCACAGGCCAGTGACGATGACACATCCTTACCAGAGGCACTCAAACACTTCTGCTCACGATTTGAGATACAGAACGACACATCTGCACAGAAACTACTCACATCTCCAAACGACCAGGTACTCTGTCTCACTCCACCCGACGTAAGGAAGACCCTATCCAGGATTAACCCACGAAAGGCTGTGGGCCCTGACAACATACCTGGACGTGTACTGAAAGACTGTGCTGCACAGCTGATGGATGTCCTAACAGACATCTTCAACATCTCGCTGAGCCAGGCAGTCGTCCTCACGTGTCTCAAATCCACCTCCATAATTCCAGTACCAAAGAAGTCACCTGTGTCCTGTTTGAATGACTATCATCCCATAGCACTGACCCCAATCATGATGAAGTGCTTTGAGAGGTTAGTCATGCAGCACATCAAGTCCAGTCTCCCAAACATGCTGGACCCACTCCAGTTTGCATACCGTCCAAACGGTTCCACGGACGATGCAATATCCACCACTCTCCATCTAGCTCTTACCCACCTGGAACAGAAAGACTCTTATGTTAGAATGCTGTTCATTGACTTCAGCTCAGCATTCAACACAATAATCCCACAACAGCTCATCCACAAACTAAACCTGCTGGGCCTTAACACCTCCCTCTGTAATTGGATCCTGGACTTTTTAACTGCAAGACCTCAGTCAGTCCGTGCCAGCCGCAACACCTCCAGCACTACCACACTGAGCACAGGTGCCCCACAAGGCTGTGTGCTCAGCCCACTGCTCTTCACTCTGCTGACCCATGACTGCACTGCCAAGTCCAGCTCCAACCACATCATCAAGTTTCCTGATGACACAACTGTGGTAGGCCTCATCAGCAACAACGATGAAATGCACTACAGAGAGGAAGTGGCACAGCTGGCTGAATGGTGTGGTGCTAACAACCTGTCCCTCAATGTGGGTAAGACGAAAGAGGTTGTGATGGACTTCAGGAGAAACTCTGTCAACCACCCCCCGCTGACCATCGACGGCTCAACCGTGGAGAGAGTCGGCAGCACTAAATTCCTGGGGGTGCACATCACAAAGGATCTCACCTGGACCACCAATGTCATGTCGCTCAACAAGAAGGGACAACAGCGCCTCCACTTTCTCCGCCGGCTGAAAAGGACAAGTCTCCCTCCACCCATCCTCACCACTTTTTACAGGGGCACCATTGAGAGTGTGCTGACCACCTGCATCACTGTCTGGTATGGGAACTGCAGTGCTGCTGACCGCAAGACCCTACAACGGACAGTGAACACTGCCGCAAAGATCATCGGTGCCCCTCTCCCCTCCATCCTGGACATTTTCTTTTCATGATGCTCCAACAAGGCCACCAGCATCGTGAAGGACCCCACCCACTCCTCCCACAAACTCTTCCAGTTCCTGCCATCAGGTAGAAGGTACCGGAGCATCAGAGCTTGCTCTGTCAGATTGCTCAACAGCTTTTTTCCCCAGGCTGTGAGAGCTCTTATCTCCAATCCCCCTGTCTCCCTCTGAAACCATGAACAACTCAGCCCTCCCACCCCCAACTCATTAAAAACTGTTGACAATTTTACTAAGTGCAGTTCTGAATGTCCTACACACAGGTGAGTGCGCTATACAAACCACCTATAGTAACGCACTCATACCACTATATGCACACTAGACACTTTCTATAAACACTCCCTGCCACAAAGACTCTTAAGAAAATATATGTCTACTTGAACATTGCACTACAAAATAATACGTTTACTTGAGCATTGCACTACAAAATCTTTTTGCACTATGTCTTCTGCACAATAATTTAATGTACAAAATATATATTTTTTCTGCACAATTTCATGTACATATATCTCTTTCGCACAATTTCATGTACAGTATTTATGTAAAGTTCTTGTACAGTCTCAGTTTGTGTATGTGTAGTCAACTAGGTATAGCAGTTATAGTATTTTTAATATATGTATAGTCAGATGGTTAACTGTTGTATAACTCTATTGTTCTTCCTATACTTGCATTTTTGTATGTTTATCTTAGGTTTAACTAGTATGTAGCACCGTGGTCCTGCGAAACACGACATTTCGTTCCACTATATGTCCACACATGTAGCAGAATGAAAATAAAGCTCGACTTGACTTGAACTGACCCAGACCAACCATCCACCAAGATCATCCGGTGTTAGCAAATCGTGCACATTTGCGCCATTAACTCACTCCGGATTTCCTTGGATTTAAATTCATATACTAGCACTACTCATAGTCTGAGTTCTTTGGTTTTCCTTCAGGTCTTCTCAAGCCTGCGCGCGCGTTTATATAAATCCCTCTGGATTATCACTGTTCAACTGTAGTATGTAAGGACTTGCTACTTCTCGCTTAACTGTTATCCCTGAATTTTCTACCATAATCAATCGAGCACCACGTTGGGCGCCATGTTTTGCTCGTACACCAGTATAAAAGGACTAAAACATACAATTCACAACCCTAATATCCAAAAACAGTTCACAATCAACCGCTGTATAGTTACCTCGTGTCTGGATGGATATGATTGGAAGTTTCAGGTCCTTTCCCCCAGTGTCCGTCCTAGCTCAGTCCACTTGAAGCTCGAAAGGGTTGTATCCAGGTTCAGATAACTGGTTATTAATAATGAAACACTCAGAGCCTTGTTTTAAAAATTTAACGAATCACCAATACAATGGTTTCGTTTTATTAAAAAACAATAACTCATAAGTACATAACATAAAATAACAGCGAGTAAAGTCTTCACCACGAATTGTCGGCCTCGAACAATGGTCTTCCAGGCATTTTATAACCTTGCAAAAAACCTCCTTCTGCCCATGCCTGTAACTGCCTCCCCCTTGAAAGCAGGAAGCATGACCTTTGTCACAGAGGCTGCATCAGACAAGTATCAAAAGTTCAAACAGAGAGAAAAAGAAAAAAAAATACATTGCTTCTAAATAGCAAGCGTGTCTAGCTCTATTTTCAAATATAGGGAAAATAATGACACCTTCTATGAGCCCTGCATAAGCACATATACCATAAACCACAATGTAACACCTCTAGCAGGTGTGATCAGATACTAAGTAACGGTTCAGCTAGAAGTTCCATCTCGCACCCACATTGCGAGATGCATCCCCTTGCTCTTAACCGCTCTTTTACAAAATAAGTGAAGCAACTATATAGCAAATAAAAACCACAGGGCACTCAACATCTGTGCCCTCAAAATGAGATATACCCTCAAACACTTTTTGACATTTACTTTTTTAACACAGGAGACTGAAAATCCATTTTCTCTAAATCATTCATTAACCTTTGTAATTCCTTTGAAAAACCCTGCAATTCCATCACTTCTTTTATTAGTTTCACAACTCTTTTATTCATCGTTTCTTGTTTCCGTATCAGCCACAGAATTGCTTTAATTTTGAAGATGACCTTTGGATCCCACCGCTCTCTGCTGGGCCCGCCAGCGACGTTCCTTCTTCTTCTGTTTCTCGATCTCTCTACTCCAGTCTCGTTGTATTCCTTGAACTAAAAAATCGTCAAAATCAATTTCTATGTTGTCTGACCGGTTCGAATAGTTTCTGTTAGAGGATCGATCAGGGAATCGCGTATTAGTCAGGTAGGGATCTGATTCGACAGTGTGTGCGGGATGCGGGAGAATAAAATTATTCTCAGGACTCCCGCAAAATAGAAATGATCTAAACATAAAATTTCTAAAACATAGAAATTGTTATTTATCTAACTAATTTAACTTACTAATATTAACATTAAAATGATTAACATGCACATTGTGCAAGCTAGGCAGAGTTTCTATTTATAACACGTGTTTAAAGGGTTGCGCAATATAGCCAATCACAGACTCAGCTGTTGATTTCTGGAACGCAATGGCCAATCAGAGGTGATTAAGTTAGAATTCACTCACCGCAGTGCTGAAATTGTGTGCTAAAAATTGTCTCATTTTAATACACGAAGTGTAGACATTGTGAAAGATTCATTGTGCATATGTTCATTATGTTATAACAGAGCTTTATGAGATCGCGATGAACTGAGATGTCAGCTTTCAGTGATAATAAAAGAAGCGCTGCTCGCATTTTGCCATGCCAAACCATGCACGCAGCAGCCCATGCTTTGTTTTCTGTTAAAAATAACAGTGATTTGCGAATGTTGATGCTTAGCCTAAATAAATATGTTATCGGGAGCGTTTATGCTAGGATGTTGTGGAGCTTAGGAGATTTCGAAGCAGAACCATTTCGTATAAATTTCTTTGATGTGCTGAAAAAAATCTATGTAGATTACTTTTATGCGGGCTTTTGCGGGCGGGAGCAGGACAAAACACTTGCATTTTGTTCTTCATAACAGTGGGAACAACTCTAAGTATGCCTTCATTTTTGCTCATATAGATAAGAATAATATTTCATTCAGAACTGTAAATGGTCTATTTTTGTGTGCACTCACAATAACAAACAAAATGTTGTGTTTTTGTAAAATAGAGAAAACAAACAGGATGCTGCGCTTTTTGCCGTCTCTGTCGGCGTGAACTGGGACCCGTCGAGCTCGGGCTAAAATGCAAAGCTTTAAAATCAGGTGCAGTTTAGCTTTGCCATGTCCGAAACTGATGGTTTATATTCACAATAATCTACAGAATACATGTAAGACTGAATCCATGAAGGGCTAATAATGACACTAAGACGTTAATGTATGATTGTGCTTTGGTTCATATTTAAGAAAAGACTTAGAAAGAAGTCGTAGTTATTATTACAGCAAAAATGTGTTTTTGTTCCATTAATAATTTTTACGTGAGGTTGAAAAATAAACGGTGATATTATCATCGATACTATAAGTCAGTTTTGCTGTAGGCTATTCATCAAAAGCAGCATCAAAAAGCAGCGTTCTCACTGGCAGTCCAGTTCATTATGAAATAAAAATATTAGGCCTAGGCTATAGGCCTAGGCCACGGGAAGTCGTGGCCTAATGGTTAGAGAGTCGGACTCGTAACCTAAAGGTTGCGGGTTCGAGTCTCGGGCCGGCAGGAATTGTAGGTGGGGGGAGTGAGTGTACAGTGCTCTCTCCACCCTCAATACCACGACTGAGGTGCCCTTGAGCAAGGCACCGAACCCCCAACTGCTCCCCGGGCGCCGCAGCATAAAAAAAATGGCTGCCCACTGCTCCGGGTGTGTGTTCACGGTGTGAGTGTGTTCACTGCTGTGTATGTGCACTTTGGATGGGTTAATTGCAAAGCACAAATTCCGAAAAAGCCACATGTCACTTCACTTCTTTCTTCTTCTTCTTTCTTCTATATAAGATCAGCATTTGAACAATGCTTCGTTGTACTATAGTAAACACACAAGAATTATCTGCATTATGCCACTGTTATTTTAATTATTGCGAAGTGAGATGAATGAAAAGCATGTCTGTCTTGCATGCGCAAAGACGCAATGGAAAAGGGAAGTTGGTTTATCAAGTTAATCCATAGTCCAGTGGTAGAAGGTAGTCAGTGATTTCGGCTACACAGGTTCAAATCCCAGAATGCAATTTTTTTATATATATAATAAAAATAATATATAAAATATAACGTCTAACTCTCACATGCTCTTTAAAACATTTTCCTCACTCCTTTGTCCTCCTCCTCCCCCTCCTTCATCAACTCTATCAGCTGATGACTTTGCCATGTTCTTCATTAATAAAATTAAAACCATCAGTGCACAATTTTCCACACCACATTCTGTCAAGCACATCTTACCAGCAAACATACACTTGTTCACATCCTTCTCTTCACTCTCTGAGGCAGAGGTCTCCAAACTCATCCTTTCTAATCATCCTACTACTTGTCCGCTTGATTCTTTTCCATCTCATCTCCTTCAAGTCATTTCTCCTGCAGTTGTACCTGCACTCGCTCACATCATTAACACATCCCTTCACACTGGTGTCTTTCCCTCAGCATTTAGACAAGGCTCGTATGACCCCACTACTTAAGAAACCCACCCTTAACAAATCTCTTTTAGAGAGCTACAGACCGGTTTCCCTTCTTCCTTTCATTGCAAAAACACTTGAACGAGCTGTGTTCAACTAAGTCTCTGCCTTTCTCACACAGAACAACCTCCTCGACAGCAAACAGTCTGGTTTCAGAAGTGGACATTCAACCGAGACTGCCTTGCTCTCAGTTGTTGAAGCCCTAAGACTTGAAAGAGCGGACTTTTTGAAAATTGAAAATCTTCAATACTTATCTTGCTGGATCTGTCCGCTGCTTTTGACACGGTTAACCACCAGATCCTCCTGTCAACTCTACCGGCAAAGGGGATATCAGGAACCGCACTCCAGAGGTTTGAGTCTTACCTCTCAGATAGGTCCTTCAAAGGTATCTTGGAGAGGTGAGGTATCCAAGTTGCAACTTCTAACTTCTGGGGTGCCTCAGGGCTCAGTTCTTGGACCACTTATCTTCTCTGTCTACATGGCATCACTAGGTTCTGTCATTCAGAAACATGACTAGGTTCTGTCATTCAGAAACATGGCTTTTCATATCACTGATATGCTGATGACACTCAACTCTACCTCTAATTCCATCCTGATGATCCGACGATAGCTGCTCACATCTCAGCTTGTCTAACAGACATTTCTTGCTGGATGAAGGACCATCACCTTCAACTCAACCTTGCCAAGACAGAACTGCTTGTGGTTCCACTAAACCCATCGTTTCATCACAATTTCACCATCCAGTTAGGCACATCAACTATAACTCCTTCAAAAACAGCCAGAAACCTTGGAGTTATGATTGATGATGAGCTGACTTTCTCAGACCACATTGCTAAAACTGCTCGGTCCTGCAGATTTGCTTTATTCAACATCAAGAAGATCAGGCCTTTTCTTTCGGAATATACTTCACAACTCCTTGTTCAAGCTCTTGTTCTGTCCAGGCTGGACTAATGCAATGCTCTCTTGGCAGGTCTTCCAGCCAGTTCTATCGAACCTTTACAATTAATCCAGAACGCGGCAGCAAGATTAATTTTTAATGAGCCAAAAAGAATGCACGTCATACCTCTGTTTATCAATTTGCACTGGCTACCAATAGCTGCTTGCATGAAATTCAAGGCATTAATGTTTGCCTAAAAAAACACCACTGACTCTGCACCCCTTTACCTAAATTCATTACTTATTATGTGCCTTCTAGAAGCTTACATTCTGCAAGTGAACATCGCTTTATTGTGCCATTCCACAGAGGCACAAAATCACTTTCACTGACTTTTAGACTAAATGTTCCTTCCTGGTGGAATGACCTGCCCAACTCAATCCGAACAGCTGAATCCCTAGCCATCTTCAAGAAACGGCTAAAAACACACCTCTTCCATCTTTATTTGACCCTCTAACTTTAGCACTCTCTATTCTAATTACAGTGAGGTCCATAAATATTGGGACATCGACACAATTCTAACATTTTTGGCTCTATACACCACCACAATGGATTTCAAATGAAACAAACAAGATGTGCTTTAACTGCAGCTTTAATTTGAGGGTATTTACATCCAAATCAGGTGAACGGTGTAGGAATTACAACAGTTTGCATATGTGCCTCCCACTTGTTAAGGGACCAAAAGTAATGGGACAGAATAATAATCATAAATCAAACTTTCACTTTTTAATACTTGGTTGCGAATCCTTTGCAGTCAATTACAGCCTGAAGTCTGGAACGCATAGACATCATAGACATCACCAGACGCTGGGTTTCATCACTGGTGATGCTCTGCCAGGCCTCTACTGCAACCGTCTTCAGTTCCTGCTTGTTCTTGGGGCATTTTCCCTTCAGTTTTGTCTTCAGCAAGTGAAATGCATGCTCAATCGGATTCAGGTCAGGTGATTGACTTCGCCATTGCATAACAGTCCACAACAGTCCATAACAGACCTCCCTTCAAAAACTCTTTGGTTGCTTTTGCAGTATGCTTTGGGTCATTGTCCATCTGCACTGTGAAGCGCCGTCCAATGAGTTCTGAAGCATTTGGCTGAATATGAGCAGATAATATTGCCCGAAACACTTCAGAATTCATCCTGCTGCTTTTGTCAGCAGTCACATCATCAATAAATACAAGAGAACCAGTTCCACTGGCAGCCATACATGCCCATGCCATGACACTACCACCAC
The DNA here is from genome assembly GCA_039654775.1 of Spinibarbus caldwelli. NCBI lineage: Eukaryota > Metazoa > Chordata > Actinopteri > Cypriniformes > Cyprinidae > Spinibarbus > Spinibarbus caldwelli. The sequence continues at coordinate 8,157,998 of CM077226.1, read as the reverse complement.
CATGCTTCATTGATGAGGTAGTATGCTTAGGATCATGAGCAGTTCCTTTCCTTCTCCATACTCTTCTCTTCCCATCACTCTGGTACAAGTTGATCTTGGTCTCATCTGTCCATAGGATGTTGATCCAGAACTGTGAAGGCTTTTTTAGATGTCGTTTGGCAAACTCTAATCTGGCCTTCCTGTTTTTGAGGCTCACCAATGGTTTACATCTTGTGGTGAACCCTCTGTATTCACTCTGGTGAAGTCTTCTCTTGATTGTTGACTTTGACACACATACACCTGCCTCCTGGAGAGTGTTCTTGATCTGGCCAACTGTTGTGAAGGGTGTTTTCTTCACCAGGGAAAGAATTCTTCGGTCATCCACCACAGTTGTTTTCCGTGGTCTTCCGGGTCTTTTGGTGTTGCTGAGCTCACCGGTGTGTTCCTTCTTTTTAAGAATGTTCCAAACCGTTGTTTTGGCCACGCCTAATGTTTTTGCTATCTCTCTGATGGGTTTGTTTTGTTTTTTCAGCCTAATGATGGCTTGCTTCACTGATAGTGACAGCTCTTTGGATCTCATCTTGACAGTTGACAGCAACAGATTCCAAATGCAAATAGCACACTTGAAATGAACTCTGGACCTTTTATCTGCTCATTGTAATTGGGATAATGAGGGAATAACACACACCTGGCCATGGAACAGCTGAGAAGCCAATTTTCCCATTACTTTTGGTCCCTTAACAAGTGGGAGGCACATATGCAAACTGTTGCACATCTTGTTTGTTTCATTTGAAATCCATTGTGGTGGTGTATAGAGCCAAAAATGTTAGAATTGTGTCGATGTCCCAATATTTATGGACCTGACTGTATATTCTTAAAAAACAAAAAACAAAAAAAAAATGAACACTAGCTTTTCTAATCTTTTTGTATTCTATATATTTGTTTTCGTTTTATTTATTATACAATTAACCCTCTAAGCGCTAAAGTCGCAAAATTGTTACAAGACTTCATACTTAATAAAATAGACTGTAGTTCCTAATATGGTGTAATATCTCATTTGTACTCCCTACCACTAGATGGCAGACAAGTAGTACTTCGATTCTAGACCAAAATTACGTCATGTTCCTATTCAGTGTTTGAGGAAATAGCAGAGCAAGTGAGCTATCGTGTCATTGATGCGGAAGCAGTTCAGTTCATAGTGTGTGAGTAAATTGTGAGATTTGTGAGAGAAAATCGCCAAATGGCTAATAAAAAGTTGCACCATAAGGATGTGTTGCAAATGTTATTCACCGATTCTGACTCTGAAGGAGAATATTTGCCTTTTGAAAATGACGATCGGTCGTCTAATAATCGCGCTTCTCCCATTACATCTTTGCAGCACAATGGTGACACCGTGCAAGGCGAGAGTGTTCACGAAGCACAAACAAGTGATCATTTCGACGATTTGCTTAACGGGGATGGGGGTGGCAGGGCAATATCTATTATTTCCTGAATATTAATGATGAACTGATCAAAAAGTAGGCTACATGCGTTTTACTACTATATAGTATAGTAATATAGTAATAATTTAGTACTTTCTCCTGATTTATTGTTGGTTTCTTCTTTTCTATAAAAAGACAAAACAAACAAAAAAAAAAAACATGCAAATAAGTTCAAACATCCAGTCAATATCTATTATTTCCTGAATATTACTGATGAACTGATAAAAAAATAGGCTTTTGTTCACATGCGTTTTACTACTATATAGTATAGTAATGTAGTAATAATTTAGTACTTTCTCCTGTTTTATTGGTGGTTTCCTCTTTTCTGATCATTTGGAATGAGGATAAAAAGACAAACAAACAAACAAACAAACATGCAAATAAGTTCAAACATCAATTCAATATCTACTATTTCCTGAATATTATGAAATTCAAAATGGCCGCCCCCTGATGACTTCATAATATGCAAATTTGATGAGTATATTTACACCCCACATAAACTTTGTCATGCCCAACATTTTTCTAATTTACAGTAGATCTCTATCTTTAAGCCCTTTCAAGCCACAAGCTTTTGAAATCTTGATGTCGAAATCCAGCATTTTTCCAAAAAATCCCTGGTGCCTAAAGGGTTAAAAGCAAAAAAGGCCTCTAACACTAGCCTGCTCTATTCTTTTTTCTGTTCTGTCTGTTTCTTTTTATTTATTATATAACTTAAAAAAAAAAACCTTGCTACGTTACTTATAGCACTTGCATATCATTGCTCTTGCTGATTTTGATTGCTTCCATTGTCCTCATTTGTAAGTCGCTTTGGATAAAAGCATCTGCTAAATGACTAAATGTAAATGTAAATGTAAAATGATTCATACAGATGTGTGTATTCTGCAGTTCGCTGGTTTATGTTACACCATTTTTTTTTCTTTTTTCTTTTAGATAGAGCATGTCCATTTTACACTGAGCAACCAGTAGTGTGACTGAATTCAGTCCAGCTGGAGGGGGGTTGGGGTTTGGGGGTAGTTCTGTATAGCTTCATCGTGGGGGTTGAAATAAAGGTGTGAATTGCTTGCTCTTTCATATGGAGAGTGTCTGATGAGCATTTCAAACTTGCAGAGAAGGTTTAGGCTAAGTGTCTGTTTTAGGATAAATGCCTTTTTTTTTTTTGCAACAGCATACAGAATATTATATACAATATAATATGCAGTGTTGCTTGCTTTTGTTTTTTTTTGTTTTTTTTTTTCTCAGGAGTGACATGACGCCTGCGAGAGAAAAAGAAACTGGCTGAAAGAGACACGCATCTGCCAGAGAGACAAAAACTTGCTCTTAATTTATATGCTGCTTTGTACTATTTTCAATTTTGAACTGTTTTAATTGTACGTGGCAACACTGCAGTTGTTTTGGCAATACAAATGTAAAAATATATTGCAGTAATAAGAAACTGTCCCGAGACTTCATGTAGGCCTAATCATTTTTAGTGTCATTATTGGGCAATTCCAGCGTTGCGGACTGACATTCGCAGTAAAAACCTGAAATATAAATTCTCACAGAATGTATTCGTTACCAATATATTGAACCATCTCTTTATATTTTTCTAAATCTCTGAAAATATAGTCCAGACATCAGAAAAGTATCCGTCTATGAACGCGTTTTGGGAAATACATATGCGTTACGGACGTGTCAAAAAATATGTTGTTTTGGGAGACAACATATTTTGTAGACTTTCTTTGATTTACAATGCACAAACCAGAAGCAATTATCTGCAGAAGGGCTGACCATTCACAAAACATAAAATATAAATTTTATTTCAATTTTGTTTTTTTTGTATGTGTGTTTCAGAGGAAAAATCAATGTTAAGGATGTGACATCTCTCCGTTACAGACAGTTCTAAAAGCAGAATTTATGCAAATGCATATTCAATGCTTTAAAAACTTTAACAGAGATGTCTAGAGGGTATTTAATAGGGCTGTCCCCCTCCCACTTAAGATTTTTCTAGTTACTAGTAGTCGTTCATTTAAGTCATTATTCAACTAATCATGTGTTTATATTAAATTAACATAGTCTACTAATCCATAATGAGCCTTAATATATTCCGCGCTCAAGCATACGCATTAATTTGCCACAAAGCACAGGCAGAAGTAGTCTAATAATTATGAAAAAGGAGACATTTTTAATTATTTATTAATAAACTAATGTTTTCTTGTCGGCTGCGAGATGAAATTCATGGTGCTGACTCTCATCTCCACAGTAGCTACTGGATGTGCCTTTAGAGAGAAATGCAACGGATGAAAACTTTATTTTACTCTGGGTGCACCTCTCATATGTGGTGGATAAACATAGCGATTTCCTTAAAAGTTCTATTAAAGCACATTAATGCCGTAAAATACAGACCCAAATGCACAAGTTAAACAAGGTTGTATTCTTTTGGTAAAAACTTATTTTTTCATGGTAAGGATGACTTTTGCATGGAATTGCCCTATTTTTCTTAAAAATATTAATTCTATATTAAAAAAAAATACTATTTAGTAATTATTTTTAGTCATTTATATAACTAATGCAGCATTCTCACATTAATACAGAGATAAATAGCCTATTTCTATGATCATTATATTTATTTAGCTAGTTATGTTTTATATTTATTTATGTTTCATATTGATGTTGAAATTTGATATGGTGTTGATATGGTATGATATGATTTGTGAAATTTTTGTTAATATGGTTATCACAGTCAAATTTCATGAGTGATAATTTAACGAATAGGCTACACTCCTGCATTTAAATGCGGCTGCAATTTTTTTTACTTTTTTTTTTTTTAGTTTTCCTCAAATTGTATGAAAGCGAGTAAAGGAGTCTTCCTTTAAAATCACTGAAGTTGTCAATTAAAGAAACTCTTTTTTACATTATGTGCATTTTGTTGATTATAATGAGAGAACTTGAGTTTAAATGGAGGACATTTTATTAATCCATCCCTTCTTTTCAGTTTCAATGATTTAGCTAAATCGTAGCCAGGTTTAATTTATTCATTTCTTGTTTTAGTTAGCCTAAATAATGGGAGCTAAATTATACAGTGCTTCACGTTTTACTAAAAGAAAGAATTCATAAAATACGCACAAATTTTCTTAATTAGTGAACATATCTTTTTCCCACATAGTTCTCTGTCAAAATAAAGGACAGGTAACAAATAACAAAGTATGTGCGTGACAAAAAGACATGCTGTTTTATTAAAGGAGTTTTAAAATATAAATTAAAAATGTATTTGTGACAAATATTAAGTAATGTGAGAATATTGACATTTATCATATTAATCCGGCTAGGCTATGCAGCCTAGCCTGCTGAAATAGGCTACCAGTTTTAATGCCCCGATGCAAAGTAAACAACCATTTCTTAAAGGTAATATAGGGGAGAGCAGAGCACAAAGTAACACTTTTTGACTTTCTCAAATTGTGTAAATCCATGTGGGGTTCAGAGTATAATCTTTTATCCACAGTAATTTCACACTTGTCTAGTACAAATATGTCGCTTTGTTTCATAATTACAGTGTATACGTTTTTCTTTATTTACCCTCAAAAACTGGAAGTGAAATGTGACAACATGCCCCGTAGGTGGGGTACATTGTAACATCTGAGGAGCACACTGTAACATGACCATATGACAGCTTAAAATGTTATCTGATCTCATGAAAAAAATTTACAAGACAAACTAAAATATTTTGTCAATAAAATAAAATAATTGTTTATTTCAAATAAAATAATGGCGATTTTTAAGAATTAAAAATATTCTGATTTTTGAGTTTGACAATGAACACATTGTAACCAGGCTTGGGATGGCCCACATAAACGAGCCAAAATGCTTTACATGTCTTGAAATAATAATTTCTGAATATTAAACATTGACTGTCAGTCTTTATTCACCTGTTTCTCGTCGTTTCTCATTAAATTGTATTAAAGTAAATTTAATTTGAATTTAATTAGTGAAATACATCGCTAATGTCATAGAATAGCATGGCAGGGCACATTGTAACGCAGTGTTACAACATTTGCGCATCTGGAATTTAAAACCGATCAGTGTCTTCTGCTAGTTATTGAAGCATTGAACAATAATTGAAACTGATAAATAACAGATTGGAGATTAAAATAATAGCAGATTTGTCTAATTTTAAATGAGTAATAAAATAGGAGATGAAAAATTTACTTAAGCCAGAAATATAATTTTACTATGGTAAAATAAATGTTCAGCGGTATCTTCAAAAGACTTTTGAATTTTGGCGCACTTTTTTTTCTCTATATAATGTTGATATGGTAATTAGTAAATACTGTAAATTTGGTTATGCTAGCATGTGTGGAAATATTTAAACCACGTGTGTTACAACTAACCCCGCGTTACTTTGTGCCCCACGCTCCCCTAACACATGAGTCATATTATATTAATAATGCTGTACACCTGTTAAATGTTTCAAATCTAAAATATGGTGTAATACTTAGCGTAAATGTAAGCACAGGCTCATAGACTTGATGTTACGACCCTAGGTGGTCAGTCAAGGAGAAAATGGGGAGTAACATTAAGATTGGGAGAAACACACATCTGCTAAACATTTAACACACCAGTTGAGGAGTAAGGCCAGAGTCGATCTATGCTGCAAGTAAGTGTTTTATTTACACAGTGTGAAGATTTAGGAAAATAGTACAATAAATAAATAAATAAAGATAGATAATATAAGCAAGTATACATATAGTATGGGCACAACAGAAACACTAAAGACAGATGGGTAAGCACAAGATGAGTAATTGTAAGAGAGTTGGAGAGGGGACGCGGGCGGCATCCAAATCAAAGAAATAAACAAAAACAAAGACCTACCTAACAATCCCAACCACTTACCTAGCTGACAAAGAAAACCCGAGAAATGAAAAGTGTCTTTGCGTCCGCGACGCACTTCCTGACCTACCCTGACTAGCAAAAGACAAAAATCACAGCGGGTGGAGCTCGCTCCTAAACTAGTGTGTCTAATACAAAAGTGAGATACCTAGGTGTGCAGAATGTATGTCGCGCGACCTCCTTACCTGTCCCTTTCTCCAACCTCAGAATGTGACAAGAGTGCCGTAACGAGGTAAACGAATGGAGTATAACAAACAGACAGATGAGTTGTATACAATTCTAAACACACCGGCTACACAGATTCACTATAATACAGGATGACACACAGAACGAAATCGACAAATGTCTAGAGCCCCTCGCGAGTGGCGTCTTAGCTCCACTTTTATGCCACGGGGCATCGATCAGATTGGTGGGCTGGTCAGTGACGTCACGGGAGCACGGGAATCAGATGAGCGGCGAGGTCCAATGAGACATGTCTGTGAAAGTGAAAGTAAAAAAACAAAAACAAAAGAGACTCGGGGAAAGAAGTAAAGAAACATTAGTACTACACAAGGACGTAACATCCCCACCCTAAAGAACAAACATATTATGATTGTTACAGCCAACATCACAACCAAGATATCAATTAACACACACGCACACAAAAAGTAATACATTCAACTTCTCAAGCTCGTGAAAGAGCGTTCGCTACAACGTTTTCTGCACCCCTTTTATGAAAAATCTGCAGATTGTAATCTTGCAGCACCAGCGACCAACGCAAAAGACGCTGGTTTTGGTTGTACATGCGGGATAAAAACACAAGTGGATTATGATCCATAAAAACAACCACGGGAATGCTAGTGGAACCAACGTAAACCTCAAAATATTGAAGAGCAAGAAGAAGAGCTAAAGCTTCTTTTTCAATTGTGGAGTAGTTAAGTTGATGCTTATTGAATTTCCTGGAGAAATAGCAGATCGGGTGATCAATACCTGACGCATCCTCCTGCAGGAGTACAGCACCCACCCCTACAGCACTGGCATCAATTTCTAGTTTGAAAGCTTGAGACACATCCGGAGCTGCCAACACAGGCTTGCTACACAAAAGAGCTTTGACATTGTCAAACGCATACTGGCACTCATCAGTCCAAACATAAGAAGTGGATGGGCTGAGAAGATTAGTAAGGGGGTAAACTACAGAAGAAAAATTTCTGCAAAAGCTACGGTAATATCCTACCATACCGAGAAACCTACGTAATTCACGTCGGGTTTTTGGGACTGGAAACTCAGCAATGGCAATAACCTTGGCTTCAACGGGGCGTACCTGACCTTTACCAACTTCTTTGCCCAAGTATGTGACAGTAGCCTGGCCAAACTCACATTTTGCGAGATTAAGTGTCAACGATGCTCTTGCAAGTCTCTCAAATTCTGACCAATTAGATGAATATACCACCAGGTCATCGAGGTATGCGTTGCAGTTAGGAACACCGGCTAACACTATATTCACGAGTCGTTGGAACGTTGCGGGGGCGTTCCACATACCGAAAGCCATAACCGAATATTGAAGGAAGTGATCAGGGGTAACGAATGCCGAAATCTCTGAAGCCTGAGAGGCGAGTGGAACTTGCCAATAACCCTTAACCCTCTGGGTTCGACAAACGCGGATACGCGTTTTGTGGTAGATTTTCCTGATAAGGCCGAAATGAGCTTGAATTACTCTGCCATTTTTGATCATACAGATAAGAACAATACACCATTCGAATCTGTAGGGGGTCTACTTTTATTTGTATACATTCATTATAACAACTAAACTTAGTGCTTTTGAAGAATAAAGAAAACAAACAGGGTGAGCTCTCTGCCTTCTCCGTCTCCGCAAGCTGCTTTTAGAAACGCGTCACTAAAATGAACTGTACCTCAGCAAATACTCAGCACACAGACATGGGAGTTATATCTATAGAAAGCTTGAAGTGTCTATTTTTCAATGAAGTTAGTCATGTCAAAAACATTCTGTGATAAAGTAATCCATATGAAACCAACACGATGTTCAGTCTTTCCCGTCTAACTCATTATCTTTAATGCAATCCCGCCCCCTCGCGGCTCGCGCCGTTCATATGTAAATATCCACGTGAGACACGTGCGCATGGAAACGCCCAACATAAACAAAGCGTGAGGAGTTCGTTCATCGCGGCTACTGTCCGTTTCTGCAAGAAGACGCGCTGAGTAAAGGCTGGATTTCCCTCAAAAGAAGAACAAGATTTCATCCAGAAGAGAAGATCAATCTGATGAGTAAGTAATGTTTCTTTTTTGCATTAGTTAACGTGCTATTGTGACATAAACAAGAACACATTACTAGTTAGGTTGTTGACAAACTACAACATGATGAATGCTACACATCTAAGAATGTTTAGACCATGTTTATTATTAATAATCTGTTCACAAATATATTTTAATAGTGTGCTAAATGATAACAATTACTTCTCAAATATAAAATATCATTTTTTATAGTACAAAGTACATCCTTTTATAGTACAAAGCATGCGTGAGTCTATGGCTGCAGAATCATATCTTAGGCTACTATAAAATCATACATGATATTCAGGATGGCTATATGACTACAAAATCATAGTTGGGGTTTTCACAAACTATAATACATGACTACAATGTTTGAAATTGAGTAAAACATTTTGAATATGATAGGCAATTCATTGTATTTAAATTTCTTAAATTGCGATGATGTTTTCATGCTCTATATAAAACAAAGGTAATATGAATGTACACTGTAACATGATGAATGCTACGAATCTAAGTATGTTTAGAACATGTTTATTATTAATAGCCTAAGTTACTCTGTTCAAAAATAGATTTTAATAACGTGCCAAACAATAATAATTACTTTCTCAGATATAAAATGTTTTTGTTCTTACGATAGTACAAAGCATGCGTGAGTCTATGGCTACATATATACAGATGCTCGTGATATTAACATGCTCACAAATGTTTTTTTTTTTTTTTTTTTTGGTTGTTTGTATTTTATTGAATCAGATACCTGCACCACAGATGAATCCTGCTGACTTTCAGTCTCTTCAAACTGTTTTCCTCTGAGAGTGCTGTACCAACATCAGATGTTCAACTACACTGATATTCTATGGTGAAACAAGCTCCTTGGCTACTGATTGTTTTTTTCTTCTTGAATCCATGGAAAGAAGCAGAAACACTTAAATAAAACAAGTAAATATCAGGTATGATTTACTTGTTTCACTTGTTGAACAGAATCTGTTGCAGAAATGACTCAAAGTCTGTTCACATCGCTGTGGTTAGATCAGTGTGCACAATAATGTGTCTTTGACCTTCATTATGTATGTTTTGATTATACTGTGTTGTAAATAAAATACAAATAATTAAAAAAAAACCAAAAAAAAAAAAAACATTTTTTTCAATCTCCTCACATTCTCTCTTACCTGCCTCAAAGTCACAGTCACACTGATGGGCCATTAGGGGGCCATTAGGGGAGGGCCCTTTGTCTCTCAGGTGAGAATCACTTAATATTCAAGACCATTGCCACACCCTCGCATATAGGCTTTTGATCACAAAACATGTCTTTAAAAATTTAAATCAATATATTGTTTTCTGTGAGTGAGTAAACAAGCTGATTTTCACATAATTTTGAAGCAAAAACTCTAGGCTACAAGATCCAGTTCTCAAAAGTCTTGTAAACAGATGTTCTGTATGTGTTTTATGGCCTTATTTCAGTGACTTCAAAATTTTAGTTTTTCACTAACCACGCATAAACGTTGCTTTCTCAAAAACACAATCATGTACATAAATGCTGCTAACATATTATTATAGCCCAGTTTGTGCTGTTTACAGTGTTATTAGACTTTAGCCATTTATATTTTTATAAGTAACTGAAAAAGCACAAATGTCAGGGCATGTCGAAACTTCTCCAGGCCCCCAAAACACCCTCAGACCCCAGAGGGTTAAGTAAATCTAATTTACTGACAAACTGAGCTGATCCGAGGTTATCAATGCAATCCTCCATTCTTGGCAATGGATAGCAATCTGGAATCGTAACGGCATTCACTTTTCTGTAGTCGGTGCAGAATCGAAAAGTCCTGTCAGGTTTGGGTACTAATAAACATGGACTGCTCCACGGACTGCAGCTGTGCTCCGCAAGACCATTCTCAAATAAGTATTCTGCTTCAGCCCGCATCACGGACCTCTTGGTGGCATTTACTCTATAAGCATGCTGTTTTATGGGAACGGGGCAGCTTATTTTGATGTCATGTTCTAACACAGTAGTCTGAGTGGGGTATATCCCCAAACAACTGTGGGAAATCACGAATTAGACGTTCAACATCGTGTTGCTGTTCCGTAGATAAATGCTTAAGATATATTGACAGAGTTTTCAGCATTTCGGAATTGCTTAACCTGACAGACTGATTCGATGTTTTTCGCAACACCACTCCATCCTCGTCCGCACCAGAATTACCAAATACGGAAGGTAATATCTCACAAACTGCAGCAGAAGAGACCGCGGGCCCTGCAATCGGATCTGCAGATGTAACAGGTGAGGTTCTAGAGTGATACGCTTTAAGCATATTGACATGGCACACACGAGACTGGCGTTTTCTGTCAGGAGTGCCGATGACGTAATCAGTTTCACTTATCTTTTTCAGAACTCTATAGGGACCTGAAAAATGAGCAGAAAGCGCAGAGCCAGGGACAGGCAACAAAACCAGAACCTTGTCACCTGGTTGAAAACAGCGGGAGAGCGCGTTTGCATCGTACCGTCTCTTCATGCCAACACACACTATGCAAACACTCTCGAAATCGACTTACAAAGTCCAGTACGTTACACTTTGTACTCGAATCAGGGTTCAAGATGTTTTCTTTTAAAACTTTCAAGGGTCCCCTTACCGTGTGACCGAATACTAATTCAGCTGGGCTAAAGCCCAAAGACTCTTGTACTGTCTCCCGAACTGCAAATAAAACTAATGGCACACCCTCGTCCCAATCCTTCTCTGTGTCCATAGCGTATTTTCTTAGCATAGACTTTAACGTCTGATGAAACCTTTCGAGTGCACCCTGACTCTGGGGGTGATATGCGCTTGAATGTTGATGGGAAATGCCAAGAGTTTTTAGAACCTGTGCAAACAATTTGGAAAGAAAATTTGTTCCTTGATCGGTTTGCACAACCTTAGGAAGGCTGAATGTGGAGAAAAAATTGATAAGGGATTTAATTATAACTGCAGCAGTACTTTTACGAAGTGGAATAGCTTTGGGAAAACGGGTAGCAATACACATAATGGTAAGAAGAAATTGGTTTCCAGATTTTGTTTTCGGCAAAGGGCCGACACAGTCAACAATAACGTGTTCAAATGGTTCACCAATCACGGGAATAGGTATGAGTGGAGCAGGGGGAATCACTTGATTTGGCTTTTCAGCTAACTGGCAAGTGTGGCAGGTGCGACAGTACTCAACTACTTCTTTTTTTAAACCTGGCCAGAAAAAGTGTCTGAGTATCCGATTATATGTTTTTGTCACACCCAAATGACCAGACAAGTGATGGTCATAGGCAAGACACATCACCTGTTAACGATACACACTAGGCACGACAATCTGATAAACAGCAGCCCAGTCTAAATCTGCAATGTCACTAGAGCACCACTTTCTCATAAGCAAACCGTCTTCCACAAAATAAGCAACCCTTTCCTTTTTTGCATCTTTAGACCTTTCAGTAGAAACAAAACATTTACTCAAAGTCGGTGTCACAACCCTCTGAACTCTAGTTTTGTCTTTGCCTGTGTTCCCTTCCTGTTTACTGCCAGGGCTGGCCAGGAAGATAAGGGGCAGAAAGTGTCTAAACAAGATGTCAGAGTGGAACAGAAAGTATCAGTAGCACTGTTAGCATCAAGAGATGATAACTGTTCAGGGGAAGGAAGCAAAGATGAAACTATAGCAGATAGCCAGGAGGGTGAGAGTGAGCATAAGTTACATCGAAAAGTGACATGTGGAAGGGTATGTTTTGTGTCAGGAATCATGTTGAGGTTAAAGGAGGAAGTGATCCAAGGCATGCAGTGGAGTAACCAGCACATGATCAGTGGAGCAGTGTCGTGTGTAAATAAGGTCCAGTTGTTTGCCTGATTTGTGAGTAGCTGTAGTTAACACTCTCTTGAGATCAAAAGAGGCAAGCAGAGTGTGGAAGTCTGCAGCTTGAGGTTTATCGAGGTGGATGTTGAAGTCTCCAAGTATAACCAAGGGAGTACCATCCTCAGGAAAGGTTGAGAGCAACACATCTAATTCTTCCACAAAGTTACCTAGTGGTCCTGGAGGTCAATAAACAACTACAAAATGGATTTGAAGAGGGTAGGTAATAGTATTCGAATGTGATTCAAAAGAGCTGTTGATACCCAGAGATGGTAAAGGAGTAAACTTCCAATTATTAGAGATGAGCAGACCAGTTTATATTCACAATAAGCTACAGAATACATGTAAGGCTGAACCCATGAAGGGCTAATAATGACAGTAAGACGTTAATAATGTATGATCACAACTTCATATTTATGTTGTTCATATTTAAGAAGCAACTTAAAAAAAAGTCGTAGTTATTATTACAGCAAAATGTGTTTTTGTTCCATTAATAATTTTTATGTCAGGTTGAAAAATAAACGGTGCTATTATCATCGGTGCTATAAGTCAGTTTTGCTGTAGACTATTCATCTGAAGCAGCATCAAAAAGCAGCGTGCTCACTGGCAGTCCAGTTCATTATGAAAAAAAAAAAAATAGGCCTTTATAAGATCAGCATTTGAACTGTGGTAGTTTCTGCCATTGCTGTGCGGAATCACTCTTAAAGTCTTGGGGTTTTGATGCCAGAAAATAGACTTTATTATCAGTGACAATGAAGTCGAGAGACCCTGCTGAGAATCTCCAGAATTTCTTTCTGAATCCTCTTTTATACAGTTTTTCCTCTAGGCGTGTTCAATATATTTCATACATATTTGTTATGGTGTACCTTTTTTGGCTCTGTCTCCAGTCTGCTACCAAGATGCAGACAGGAGGCCTTAATTTTATGTTCTGTGAAAGTAAGGGCCCCCTCATATATTTTGTGTAATGTCAAAACAGGACATGCAGCCTCACCATATGTCTGCATGTTCCATTCATGCAGGCCTCTACACACAGGCAGCTACAAGATTATAATAGTTGGATAACTTGATACATAAATGGCTTATATGTACATTGATTATACTTGATTAATTTATATTTTGATTAATAAAACTCTTCTTCATTCCCCCCTTTGAGACTTAATAAGTCTCACCTTTATTTGTCTTTACCCAGAGTGCAGTTTCATAATGCAGTCTCATCAGTTATCACTACCTAGTGACTAAATTATGTCACAAAGTTTTATCACCAACGACTAGATTATGTAACAGCACTCTGGCGGAGTATCAGGACCAAAAAGTCTTTCTCCAATTGAAGATGTAAAAAGATCCTGTCTCCCTAACCCCTTATTTAAGATAAAACAATGTTATAAGCATGAGCGTGCAATTGTTTCAGCACTTGCCTGTGGTTGTCACAGTTATGTAGAATATAATAGAAGTAAACATCAAAACATAAAAAATGTAACATCACAAAAAAATAGCATAGTTGATCTCAGCCCAGACACTTTGCGCATCATAGAGGGCCACCCTTGGGTAGAGGTTAGGCTAGCACTTACACCCAGGGTATGGTTCATCTTTATACTTCTTCATCCTCAGTTGAGGAACTAGAATCTCCATCATTTGTCAATGTTTGTGACTTCCAGTTGGGTGTCTACGGTCAGTCCTGGTAATGTACATTTTTATTATTCTTCAAATTCCATTTCTCCTTATCCTGACATTTTAGCATTTCCATTTGCCTAGCTGTGGCTTTAACAACTAGTGACCTCAGTATAGGAAGCACACAGCAAAACAGTAATCCTCCTATCAATACTGCAACTCCTAAAAACATTCCTAATTTAGCTAACCATGCTCCCCATGCTCCTAACTTTAGATCAAACCAATCCCACCAATCCCCGTTTGATTATCTGTCCCAGCGTTAGTTTTAAGTTCAATCCTTAGGTTTTTCAATTTGGTCATTACTTCAGTGAATGCTCCTTCTGGAGTAGTATTATTTGGTAAAAAAAAAAAGTACAGCATTGATCCCCAAACATAACACACACTCCCCCTTTCTCAGCTAACAAATAATCTAGAGCTATTCTATTTTGCCATTTCATTCTGCTTGTTGCATCCAATTGCTCTCCTAAAAGCGATAAGGCATCATCAGTGTACTTAATAAATCTTTGCTGGTTGTAATATATAATTGATCCATTCTGTATTTTTATTTTGCGTAATCCAAATGAATATTGATTCAAACGCTGATTTGACTTCATCTCTTGCTTTAAACTCATAAGGTATGCCTCTTGGTTGACCAATTGAATCTATATAAACTGCAGGGTCTTTTTCATAGGCTCTTTTAGATCTGGATTTTTCGTCATTTGTTGCTTCCTCTTCTAGAGAGATGTGACTCAATTTATGTGTCAGCATAACCCTAGTACATAATCCTGACCAATTTTCTGGTAATGTTGTCAAGAGGCCATATTCTAATCCAAACATCCACCATATGTCTGCCAATGCAATGTCGATGTCATCAAATATAGGTGGTGGGCCTTCTTTTATCACTAAACAGTCACGTTTACATCATGGTATTTTCCATATTTTGCTGCATTTCCCTTCAAATCTTCCTACGTCAATATTTCCCTTCTTCTCATAACATTCAAATTCCTGATCTGCCATTAATTGTATTTTCCCTTGTGGCTTTTGTATTTTTTTTTCTTTCCGTACTATTGGCCATTTACGGGTACATATGCACTATAATTCAATTGCTTCTCTGTAGTTTGTTGTAGATTGGAGAAACTGGCACCAATATGGGTAAAATGCCATTTTTTGGGTACGGTTTCTAAAGACATTTAGAGACACTCTCTGCCTCTTTCTATAAAGCATTTACCTCCCATTCTTACTACATCTAACCCCATTGCATTAGATAGTCCTGGACATTTCTTGAACCATTCATCATGAAATATTCTGCAACTAGAACTGTGTATAGGTATTGGTACAATATATAAAATTGGTCTTGCTTCAAAAGCAAACTATGCAGTTTTCCCATTCCTCTTTTTCTGCTGTGTAATTTATCCATTTATACCAAATTATTGTCTTCTGGCTTTTCCCATAATATATCTTAATTGCCCGTTCTCTTATAATTAATATTATGGTTGTCATTTACAATGTGTCTGTTTTGTCTAGATACTTTTTCCTTCTCATCTAGTTCTTGTTCTTTTTGGATTAAGTCAAAGCCACTGCTAGATTCAACCGAGGGGGTGAAAGTTGATTCTAGGGAAGTCTGGGTGCTGTTGGCTACAGCTTGAGCTTGTAGAATTAAATGCATTAGGCATGTGATGATCATCAGATATGTTGTCAGACTTATTCTTTCTCCTCTCCTGTTTGTCTGACAGGAGAATGTGAGCTCCTTGTGGGTCTATTTTTCAGCTTTCATCAGTTTGCACTTCATCTTGTGTCACTGGTCTTTCCTCATCACTTTCTCCTTGTCTGTTTCCTTCTCGTTCCGTCCATCCTTTGTGAACTCTAGTACAGTGGTTTAGATGACACCAGGTTGTACTTCCCTCCACTTGGACTGCTGTTGGAGTAGCTCTCACCACTTTGCAGGGTCACTCTCTCCTGGGCTCATTCCACTTTCGCCGGAACACCCTCAGATATACTTGATCACCTGGAACAATTGGACATTCCAACTCTGTTTCCTTACAGGGCTCTTTTCTTGTTTCCTGTAAATAGATAGCTTTATGTATGGCAGTTAATTTCTTCATATAAGATCGAAGTTCCATTAGCAATTGCTCTAGAGGCTGTCCTTTGTAGGGACCTCTAGTTCTGATGAAGAGTCTGAAACGTCTGGATCCATTTGCGATAATACTTTAATAGTAAGCAACAGGCAGGGTCAATACAACAGCGTCGAGAACCACAAATACAATCCAAAATCAAGAACAGATACCGGGCTAAGGTCAGGGCAGGCAGCAGAGAATCAAAGACGATAAGGCAGGCTCAAAAGGGTCAGAAGTTGACAGGCAAACAATCAGAGATCAATAAACAGTCCTAGGTCAAAACACGGAGAATCAAAGAATCAGAGAAACGCTCAGAATTGTGGCTGGGGCAAACAATACTTCGCGTCAGCTGAGGAGAAGAGCACAGATTAAATAGGGGTAGGAAATGAGGAACACCTGGGGCAGGTAATCAGGCCAAGGCACGGGGCATGTGGGTAATGCAGTCCAAATGAGATTAGTACTCTGGTGAAGGTGCCCTCCGGTAGCGATCGGAGAGAGCAGCTCCTGAAGCGAGCGGCTCCTGAAGCGAGGTCCATCTTGACGCCGAGGTCTGCCACGGGGCCTGGGAGCTGGTCTTTCCGGGTGATCCCGATGGAAGTCAGAGATGAGCGTGGGGTCCAAGATATCCTGTGAACTGACCCAAGATCTTTCCTCAGGACCGTATCCCTCCCAGTCAATTAAGTATTGCAGCTCCCTGCCTCGGCGTCGAGAATCGAGTATCTTTCGTACTCGGTAGGCCACCTCGCCGTCGATGATCAAGGGAGGGGCGTTGCTCTCCGCAACCTCGTCCTGGTCCCTCTCTCCTCTCGGACCACCGGCAGGCTTGAGCAGGGAGACATGGAATGTGGGAGATATACGATAGTTAATGGGCAAAGCCAAAAGGTAAGAAACAGGGGTTATTTGTCTGAGGATCTTGAATGGACCCACGTACCTTGGACTCAGCTTTTTGCTGGGAAGCCACAGACGAAGGTCTCGGGATGACAGCCAGACCCACTGCCCAGGTCTGTATTCGGGTTGCCCTCTCCTGTGACGATCTGCTTGTGCTCTAACTCTTCGTACCGCCCGTTGTAGATGCACGAGCGGCGTTCCATACTTCCTCACTTCTCTGAAGCCAAGTTTTGACTGCGGGCAACTCCGAGGGCTCCCCGGACCACGGAAACATGGGTGGTTGATATCCCAGGACACATTGAATGGGGGTAAGGCCGGTTGAGGGTTTTCGCAGGGAATTTTGTGCATATTCGGCCCAGATGAGATACTGGCTCCAGTTCTGCTGATTCTGGTGACAGTATGAACGGAGGAAGCATGTGAGCTCTTGGTTCAGGCGTTCTGCCTGTCCATTGGATTGGGGGTGGTATCCTGAAGTCAGACTGACGTTGATGTTTAGGTGGTTACAGAAGGCCTGCCATACCTGAGAGGTGAATTGTGGACCCCGATCTGACACGATGTCTTCAGGTAAGCCATAGAACCGAAAGACTTGTTCCATTAAGACCACAGCGGTCTCCTATGCTGTGGGGAGCTTGGGTAGAGGTACAAACCGGCATGCTTTAGAGAATCGATCAATCACGGTCAGGATAGTCGTGAAATTATGGGAAGCGGGTAGATCTGTGACGAAGTCTATGGCAAAGTGCGACCAGGGGCGTTGAGGTATGGGCAGTGGCTGTAGCAGAGCAGTTGGAAAGCTTTGATACTCTCTGGGGTCCACTGTAAGCGACAAGAGATGTGAGGGGAGCGGCAGTGATACTGAAATTTCTAATAAACCGTCGATAGAAGTTGGCAAACCCCAGAAAGCGTTGCAGTTCTTTCACTGTGGTTGGTTGTGGCCAATTGATGACAGACTGAACCTTACGATCGTCCATGGTTACCCCCTCAGAACTGATGATGTAGCCCAGGAAGGCCACAGGAGTTTGATGAAACTCACATTTCTGCAGTTTGGCATATAGCTGGTGTTCGATGAGGCATTGAAGAACAGCTCTGACCTGTTGGACATGGGAATCGTAAGACTCTGAGTAAATCAGGATGTCGTCAATGTAGACAATTAGAAATTGATGTATCATGTCCTGGAACACCTCATTTATGAACGCCTGAAACACTGAAGGACTGTTGGCAAGCCCGAATGGCATGACGAGATATTCATAGTGCCCAGTAGTAGTGGAGAAGGCCATTTTCCATTCATCCCCCTCTCGGATTCTGATCAAATTATAAGCATTGCGGAGATCCAATTTAGTGAAATATTTAGCCTTGCGCAACTGTTCAAGTGCTGCTGGAACCAGGGGAAGAGGATAACGGTATTTTATAGTGATGTCGTTGAGGCTTTGATAGTCGATACACGGACGAAGACCACCATCTTTCTTTTTTACGAAGAAGAAACCCGCAGAGTCTGGTGAGGTAGAGGGTCGAATAAATCCCTTAGTTCCTCCTTAATGTAGGCATTCATGGCTTCGGATTCGGGTTGGGAAAGGGGAAATATTCGGCCCCTGGTGGGCATGGCTCCCGGAACCAGATTTATGGCACAGTCATGGGCTCGATGAGGAGGCAGCTGTGTGGCGTTCTTCTCGCTGAAAGGGATGGCTAGGTCTTGGTATTCGACAGGCAAGCCCGAGTGGTTGGGTTCAACGGGGTTGGTAGCCAATGGAGAAATCTTGGTGAGGGATTTTAGACACTGTTGTTGGCAGTTGGGAGACCACTGAGTTATTTGTCGGTCTGTCCAGGAGATAGTGGGGTTGTGCCTCTCCAGCCACGGGAGACCGAGAATTATGGGGTGATGCGGGGAATCAATGACAAACAGTCGGATGGTTTCAGTATGTAGAGTGCTGGTTTTCAGGGTTAGATCCTGGGTGATAAAAGTTACGCTCCCAGGTCCTAAAGGACGTCCGTCTAACGCTTCTGCTACCACCCGAGGTTCACATGTAAGAAGAGGAAGATCATGCAGTTTAGTGAATGATTCGTCAATGAAGTTACCCGCTGCACCAGAATCAATAATGGCTACTGTTTCAAACCATCTCTCCTTAATCTTTAACCAGACAGTTATTTCTAAAGATTCCCCAAGAGGTAAAGAACTCACCGAAGCAGGATTTTGGCGAACAGGTCTGGTGGGACAGGAAGCTAGGAGGTGTCCGGGTTGTCCACAGTACAAGCAAAGATGGTTCCGGATTCTTCTTTCTCTCTCCTCAGGGTGAAGGCGAGTTAAGCCGATTTGCATGGGTTCGAGGTCAGAGCTGAAGGAGGGTGAAACGCTGGGGCGAGTGGTATAAGCACCTCGTCGAGCTCGCATCAAATTGTCTATGCGAATGGCGGTCTCCATGAATTGCTCCAGAGATTTGCCCTCATCGCGACAAGCCAGCTCCGATTGCAGATCAGCGGTGAGTCCCTTACGATAGAGTAACTTAAGCGGATTATCTTCCCAGCCTGTTTGAGCTGCCAGCGTGCGGAAAGTTAACGTGTACTCAGCAGCAGTGTCTTTACCCTGACATAGACTGAGTAATTGCTCACCCGGTTCTTTCCCTCCCGCGGAGTGCTCAAACACCTCTCGAAACTGGCGGAGGAAATCTGCGTGTGAAGGAAAGGTCATGTGTCTTCCCTCCCATATAGCGGTAACCCAGTCCAACACCTTCCCAGTCAGTAGAGAGCATATAAAAGAAACCTTGCTGTCGTCTGTGGCGTACAGATGGGGTTGTTGATTAATGAACAGAGAACATTGAAGCAAAAACCCTCTACACTTGGTGGTGGTTCCGTCAAATTTATCAGGTAGGCTGAGACGAGGATTACTGTTGGACAGATTCAGACTAGAGTCTGGGCGAGCAGACGCTGCGGCTGGAGGGGCCGATGCAGCAGAGGGCGGGGTGAGTGTTTGCATGGCTCTTACCAATTCCTCTGTGAGTGAAGTGAGCTTGAGGAGTTGTTGTTGGTGGGCAGCTAGCATGGAGGCTTGTGAAGAAACTTCAGTGACCAGATGATACATAGTCGCTGGATCCTGTTGTGGCGAAGTCTTCTCTGATGAAGAGTCTGAAACATCTGGATCCATTTGCGATAATACTTTAATAGTAATCAACAGGCAGGGTCAATACAACAGCGTCGAGAACCACAAATACAATCCAAAATCAAGAACAGATACCGGGCTAAGGTCAGGACAGCCAGCAGAGAATCAAAGACGATAAGGCAGGCTCAAAAGGGTCAGAAGGCGACAGGCAAACAATCAGAGATCAATAAACAGTCCTAGGTCAAAACACGGAGAATCAAAGAATCAGAGAAACGCTCAGAATTGTGGCCGGGGCAAACAATACTTCGCGTCAGCTGAGGAGAAGAGCACAGTTTAAATAGGGGTAGGAAATGAGGAACACCTGGGGCAGGTAATCAGGCCAAGGCACGGGGCATGTGGGTAATGCAGTCCAAAATGAGATTAGTACTCTGGTGAAGGTGCCCTCCGGTGGCGATCGGAGAGAGCCACAGAGGTGCGATTTGTGACACTAGTCAAGTCAAGTCAAGTCACTTTTATTTATATAGCGCTTTTATCAATACAGATTGTGTCAAAGCACTTAACAGTATCAAATTGGAGGATAGAGTGTCAGTAATGTATATTGATAAGATTAAACACTCAATTTTCAGTTAATGGCATTTCATTATTTAATTCAGAGATGTCATTTTTTAGCTCAGTTTAGTTTAAATAGTGTCTGTGAAATCAAATTGACAATAATCGCTAGAAATTAAGTGTCCCCAACTGAGCAAGCCAGAGGCGACAGCGGGAAAGGACCAAAGCTCCCTTTGTGACAGAATGGAGAAAAAAAAAACCTTGGGAGAAACCAGGCTCAGTTGGGGGGCCATTTCTCCTCTGGCCAGACGAAACCCGCAGTTCAATTCCAACCCCAGCCATGTCAGATTGTGCAAACGGATTTTCTGATTCCCGTGGTCTTGTCTGGATGGGGCATTTTAATTTGTAATTTAATGTATTTGTTATATTTGTGTTTTATTCATTATTTGACGTTTTTCATTTATATGATTTATTCATTTGCTATGATTGTAATGTATAGTTTAATGCACTTTATTGTTTCTCTGTCTATTTTTATAATATATATTTGTTTGTGTTTTCTAATTTTAAATTTATAGTTTAGCTCATTTAATATATTTCTGTTGTGTATATATATACAGTGGGTACAGAAAGTATTCAGACCCCCTTCACTTTTTTCAATTTTGTTATGTTGCAGTCTGATACTACAATTGTTTAAATTCTTTTTTTTTTCTCATTACTCTACACTCTGTCCTTTATAATGACAAAGTGAAAACAGAATTTTAGAAATGTTTGTAAATTTATTAAAAAGAAAAAACTGAAATATCACATTTACATAAGTATTCAGACCCTTTACTCAGTACTTAGTTGAAACACCTTTGGCAGCAATTACAGCCTCGAGTCTTTTTGGGTATGACGCAACAAGCTTTGCACAACTGGATTGGGGGAATTTCTGCCATTCTTCTTTGCAAATCCTCTCAAGCTCGGTCAGGTTGGATGGGGACCGTCTGTTGACAGCCTTTTTCAGGTCTCTCCAGAGATGTTCGATAGGGTTCAAGTCAGGGCTCTGGCTGGGTCACTCTAGGACATTCACAGAGTTGTCCCTAAGCCACTCCTGTGTTGCCTTGGCTGTGTGCTTAGGGTCATTGTCATGTTAGAAGGTGAACCTTCGGCCCAGTCTGAGGTTTTGAATGCCCTGGACTGGGTTTTCATTAAGGCTATCTCAATATTTTGGTGCATTGAGCTTTTCTTCTACTCTGATGAGTTCCTCAGTCCCTGCCGCTGAAAAACAGCCCCACAGCATGAGGCTGCTACCAGCACACTTTACTTTTGGGATGGTACTCTGCAGGTGATGAGAAGAGCCGGTTTCCTTCAAACATGATGTTTAGAATTGAGGTTCATCAGACCAGGTAATCTTGTTTACCAGAGTCTGAGGGTCCTTTAGGTGCTTTATTGCAAATTCCAAGTGTGTTTTCATGTGTCTTCACTGAGGAGAGGATTGAGTTTGGACACACTGCCATAAAGCCCAGATCGGTGGAGTGTTGCAGTGATGTTTGTCCTTCTGTAGGTTTCTCCCATCTGCATATATGATCATGGAGCTCAACTAGAGTGACCACCAGGTTCTTGGTCACCAGTCTAGACAAGCCCCTTCTCCATCAATTGCTCAGTTTGGCTGGGGACCAGCTCTTGGAAGAGTCCTGGTTGTGCCAAACTTCTTCCATTTGAGAATTATGGAAGCCACTGTGCTTTTGGGAACCTTCAGTGCAGCAGAAATATTTTTGTAGACTTCCCCAGATCTCTGCCTCGATACAATCCTGTGTCTGAGCTCTGCAGGCAGTTCCTTTGACCTCGTGGCTTGGTTTTCGCTCTGATATGCATTATCAGCTGTGAGGCCTTTTACAGAGAGGTGTGTGCCTTTCCAAATCATGTCCAATCAATTTAATTTACCACAGGCGGACTCCAATCAAGGTATAGAAACATCTCTGCAATGATCAAGAGACATGGGAGGCACCTGAGCGAAATTTCAAGTGTTGTTGCAAAGGGTCTGAATACTTATGTAAATATGATATTCCAGGTTTTTCTTTTTAATAAATTTACAGACATTTCTAAAATTCTGTTTTCACTTCATCATTATGAGGTACAGAGTGTAGATTAATGAGAAAAAAAAATTAATTTAAACAATTGTAGTATCAGGCTGCAACATAACAAAATTGAAAAAAGTGAAGGGGGTCTGAATACTTTCCGTACCCACTGTATATATATATATATATATACACACACATACATATATATACACAGGTGCATCTCAATAAATTAGAATGTCATGGAAAAGTTCATTTATTTCAGTAATTCAACTCAAATTGTGAAACTTGTGTATTAAATAAATTCAATGCACACAGACTGAAGTAGTTTAAGTCTTTGGTTCTTTAATTGTGATGATTTTGGCTCACATTTAACAAAAACCCACCAATTCACTATCTCAACAAATTAGAATACTTCATAAGACCAATAAAAAAAAAAAAAACACATTTTTAGTGACTTGTTGGCCTTCTGGAAAGTATGTTCATTTACTGTATATGTACTCAGTACTTGGTAGGGGCTCCTTTTGCTTTAATTACTGCCTCAATTCAGCGTGGCATGGAGGTGATCAGTTTGTGGCACTGCTGAGGTGGTATGGAAGCCCAGGTTTCTTTGACAGTGGCCTTCAGCTCATCTGCATTTTTTGGTCTCTTGTTTCTCATTTTCCTCTTGACAGTACCCCATAGATTCTCTATGGGGTTCAGGTCTGGTGAGTTTCCTGGCCAGTCAAGCACACCAACACCATGGTCATTTAACCAACTTTTCGTGCTTTTGGCAGTGTGGGCAGGTGCCAAATCCTGCTGGAAAATGAAATCAGCATCTTTAAAAAGCTGGTCATCAGAAGGAAGCATGAAGTGCTCCAAAATTTCTTGGTAAACGGGTGCAGTGACTTTGGTTTTCAAAAAACACAATGGACCAACACCAGCAGACGAGATTGCTCCCCAAATCATCACAGACTGTGGAAACTTAACACTGGACTTCAAGCAACTTGAGCTATGAGCTTCTCCACCCTTCCTCCAGACTCTAGGACCTTGGTTTCCAAATGAAATACAAAGCTTGCTCTCATCTGAAAAGAGGACTTTGGACCACTGGGCAACAGTCCAGTTCTTCTTCTCCTTAGCTCAGGTAAAACGCACAAGAGGAATACGACAACTGTAGCCAAATTCCTTGACACGTCTGTGTGTGGTGGCTCTTGATGCCTTGACCCCAGCCTCAGTCTATTCCTTGTGAAGTTCACCCAAATTCTTGAATCGATTTTGCTTGACAATCCTCATAAGGCTGTGGTTCTCTCAGTTGGTTGGGCATCTTTTTCTTCCACACTTTTTCCTTCCACTCAACTTTCTGTTAACATGCTTGGATACATCACTCTGTGAACAGCCAGCTTCTTTGGCAATGAATGTTTGTGGTTTACCCTCCTTGCGAAGGGTTTCAATGATTGTCTTCTGGACAACTGTCAGATCAGCAGTCTTCCCCATGATTGTGTAGCCCAGTGAAGCAAACTGAGAGACCATTTTGAAGGCTCAGGAAACCTTTGCAGGTGTTTTGAGTTGATTAGCTGATTGGCAAGTCACCATATTCTAATTTGTTGAGATAGTGAATTGGTGGGTTTTTGTTAAATGTGAGCCAAAATCATCACAATTAAAAGAACCAAAGACTTAAACTACTTCAGTCTGTATGCACTGAATTTATTTGATACACGAGTTTCACAATACACACTATATTGTACTATTTATTTTAAAATGTATTTATTCATTTTTCATATTTGCATATTGTTTTAATTAAAATTTTAAATGTATAAATGTAAATGTATTATACTTCTATTTTTATATTGTTGCAGTTTCTAACAATAATAGTATTATGTAGTTAGGAATTTTATTATATATTTAGTTATTTTGTTTTATTTTAGTTTTATTGTATTTTTAGTCGAAGTCTTCACTTGAGATATGTCCCCGGGGCTCATCCAGGTGTCCCAGCCTCCGCCAATGATCAGGGCTGCAGACATAATCTCCCGGTGCCGATCCACCATCTGATCTGGACATGGACTGAGAAACAGAATAAGAAAGAAACAGACAAATATTAGCGTAGATGCCATTCTTCTTACGATGTAACGAGTACATCATGTATTACGGGGAGTGTTCCCGGTTCCGGGTTGATCTAATTAATGCAGCCTAACAATCCTTTAACGGATTTGAATAATAGAAGTGTATTAGTGTGTTATGTGTAAGCCAGGTTAAAGAAATGTGTCTTTAATCGAGATTTAAACTGACAGAGTGTGTCTGCCTCCCGAACAGCATTAGGTAGATTGTTCCAGAGTTTGGGTGCTAAATAGGAAAAGGATCTACCGCCTGCAGTCGATTTTGATATTCTAGGTATTATCAAACGGCCAGAGTTTTGAGAACGCAGCGGATGTGGTGGACTATAATGTGATAAGAGCTCGCTCAAGTACTGAGGAGCTAAGCCATTCAGGGCTTTATAAATAATTAACAAGATTTTAAAATCTACACGTTTGATAGGGAGCCAGTGCAGTGTTGGCAGAACCGGGCTAATATGGTCATACTTCCTGGTTCTAGTAAGGACTCTAGCTGCTGCATTTTGGACCAACTATAGTTTGTTGATCATGCGTGCAGAACAACCACCAAATAAAGCATTACAATAGTCTAACCTTGAGGTCATAAATGCATGAATTAGCATTTCTGTATTTGACGTTGAGAGCATAGGTCGTAATTTAGATATATTTTTGAGATGGAAAAACACAGTTTTACAGATGCTAGAAACATGTCTTTCAAATGAAAGATTGCTATCAAACAGCACACCTAGGTTCCTAACTGATGAAGAAGAATTGACAGAGCAGCTGTCAAGGGTTAGATAGTGTTCTAGGTTATTACATGTGGCTTTTTTAGGTCCGATAATTAACACCTCTGTTTTTTCAGAATTTAGCAGTAAGAAGTTACTCGTCATCCAGTTTTTTATGTCGACTATGCATTCCGTTAGTTTCTCAATTTGGTGTGTTTCATTGGGCCGCGAATAAATATAGAGCTGAGTATCATCAGCATAACTGTGAAAGCTAACACCATGTCTTCTAATAATATCTCCCAAGGGTAACATGTAAAGCGTGAAAAGTAATGGACCTAGTACTGAGCCTTGAGGTACTCCATACTGCACTTGTGATCAATATGATACCTCTTCATTCACTGCTACGAACTGATGGCGGTCAGATAAGTACGATTTGAACTATGCTAAGGCACTTCCACTAATGCCAACAATGTGTTCTAGCCTATTCAAAAGAATGTTGTGGTCGATAGTGTCGAACGCAGTGCTAAGATCCAGTAGAACTAATAAAGAGATACAACCACGTTCAGATGATAAAAGCAGGTCATTTGTAACTAATGAGAGCAGTCTCTGTACTATGATACGGTCTAAATCCTGACTGGAATTCCTCACAGATACCATTTTTCTCTAAGAAGGAATATAATTGTGAGGATATTACCTTTTCTAGTATCTTTGACAGAAAAGGGAGATTTCAGATCGGTCTGTAATTAACTAGACCATTGGGGTCAAGTTGTGTTTTTTTTAATGAGAGGCTTAATAACAGCCAATTTGAAAGTTTTGGGAACATATCCTAATGACAATTATGAATTAATAATATCCAAAAAAAGTATCTATGACTTCTGGAAGCAGCTCTTTTAGTAGTTTAGATGGAATAGGGTCTAACATACTTGTTGTTGGTTTAGATGATTTAACAAGTTTACACAATTCTTCCTCTCCTACAGTAGAGAATGAGTGGAATTGTTCCTCAGGGGATCTATAGTGCATATTTTGTGTGTCTTTTTTTGGCTCCCCTTTGCTGCCACATTGAGTGTTCATAGGGGATTGCTTGTTGTTGAATTCGAATAATATCATCCAACCGAGGTTGAGGTTCTATAAGTACTACAGGTGTTAATACTGCTACCTGACATCCTGAGGCTTTTTTAGATTCGAAATCTGCTGCATTGTTCCCCTTAATGACAAAATCATTTCCATTTTTATGAGCCTGACATTTGATTATCTCTAGTCTTTTTGGTAGCATCATAGCAGAAATTACTTGACCTATTTGTTCAGCATGTTGTATGGGAGTTCCGTCACTCTTTTTGAAATCTCTTTGTTTCCATACTGCTACAAACAAGTGGCATACAACATGAGCATATGCTGAATCAGTGAAAATATTTGCTGTTTGTCCTTTTGCCAATTGACATGCAGCTGTGAGAGCTTTTAATTCTGCTAATTGAGCAGAACAAGGCTGTACACAATTTTGTGATATCACAGGCACAAATTCTTTTTTATCTTTCTTCACTACTGAATATTCTGTATGATTTCCTACATGATCACTAAAGCTAGAACCATCTACGAAGTAAGTTATTTCTGCCTCGGATTGGTGTAGACTCGAGATCTGGCCGTAATCTAGTAAATGTCAATGAATCAGTCACACAATCATGGGGTTTTCCTTCAAAAGCTAAAGGAATTAAATCAGCTGGATTAACTGTATGACATCATTTAATAGTAACATCTGGATATGTAATTAGTGATGAATATGCTAGAATTCTGGCTTGAGTCAGAACAAATTTCCCTTGTTCTATTCACTCAACAGTTTTGTGATGAGCATAAACAGTTACTGGGTACCCCATGGTTATTGTGGATGTTTTCTCATATGCATAATATACTGCTGCAAGGCCTTGTTGGTAACATGGTGGGTAACCCTGAGCTACATTGTCCAACTTTTACTGTAATAAGCAATAGGCTGTTTTTTCCTACCATGACAAGTTTCTTGCATCAATACAGCTGATGCATAACCATCAGCTCTATTTGCGGCATACAGATGAAATTGTTTAGAGTATTCAGGATTTCCCAAGGAAGGGGTCTGTTGTAGTTCTTTTTTTAAGTCTCAAATGCTAGTAATGCATCTGTGTTCCATTTTAATGGATTACTTAAATGTTGCAGTCCTGCTTGTTTCATGATTTCTCTCAATGGAGCTGTTTTTACTGCATAGTCTTCTATCCAATCGGCACTAAAACCAGTCATCCCTAGAAAATTCATAATTTGTCCTACTGTTTGAGGCAATGGTGTTTTACTTATGCCTTCCAACTGAGCTGGAGCTATAGCTCGTGTGCCAAATGCAATCAATTGTCCTAAGTATTCAACTTGAGGCTGGCAATACTGTATTTTGGTTTTGGATACTTTATGACCTCCTTCTGCTAATTTTGTTAGGACTTTAATAGAATCTCTATGACATTGTTCTAGTAATGTAGAACAAATAATCAAATCATCTACATATTGTAACAGAGTACTGTCTATCATAAGATCCTCTAAATCAGCCTTCAGAACTTGATTGAATGAATGTGGCGAGTGTTTAAACCCTTGAAGCATTCTGGTGTAAGTATAGTGTTTACCAGCATATGTAAATGAAAATAAATATCTACTCTCTTCTGCTAGTGGAACACTGAAGTAGGCCGAACAGAGATCAATTACCATAAAGTATTTTGCATCAGGAGGGACATTCGTCAGTAGCGTGTGCGGGTTTGATACCTCAGCTGGCAAATCTTCTACTATATCATTGCTTGTTCGTAAGTCATGCACAAGACGCCATCTGTTTTTGTCTGCTTTGATCGCAGGCATAATTGGAGTGTAACAATAAGTAGTTGTTTCTATTAATACTCCTGCCTTCAGTAAACCTTCAATAGTGTTTTTTATATCTGCTTCAGCATCAGGACGCAAAGGGTATTGTGATTTTCTGGGCAGACGTGCATCTGGCTTAAGTTGTACTCTCACTGGGTTCGCTGATTTTATCAATCCTACATCTGAGTCATGTTGAGACCATAGTTCAGTTGGTATCTGACGCTCTACTTCCTTAAATAGTTCAGTGTCAGTATTGTCTATCAATTCAGATGTCATCTGCGTCAGTTTTTTTTGACTGATAATTACTTCCTGAGGAATTCCCATCAAACTGGTTGCACACAAAATTTTGATGTAATTTTTGTCAGCTGAATGAAAAATCAATGGATGTTCTGTTGATTCCCATTTGCTTTGTTCTGCCTTTTTCATCATTGGTCCTAAATCTTTTGCTTCCCATTTTTTCCTACATATACAAAGGTTCAAGGATAAAGGAGTTCCGCACTCATCCAAACAGTCCAAAAAGACTTGTATCATTTATTACTCAGAGGTTACAAAAATGTGCAAAAAGGTGCAGAAGTTCAGAATGTTTTCGGGTATTAACCCTTCCTCAGTGCCATGTGCTACCAGGCACACACCTGCGCTCATTAAACCATGTATTACCGTAATACACTTAATATCACTAAGATACAAAAAAATAAATAAATAAATAAAAAATACACATACATATACATGTATACACACATCTCCATCTCCTTCCTTCGTAAGACTAATAGACAAATTAGGACTCGGATCATTGAGCACATGAGCGCTATTAGAAGGAAAGATTTAAAATCTCCCGTGGCTCATTATTTTGTTGAGATGTCTCATTCGGTTTTAGATTTAAATTTTGTCATTATTGAAAAGTTGACAGACTCATAGAGGAGGGAATTTGGAACGTAGGCTCTTGCAGAAGGAATGTAAGTGGATTTTTGATCTCAAAAGTCTGCATCCTCTTGGTATGAATTAAGATTTGTCTTTGAATTGTTTTTTATAATAATTTAAGGATAGATGTTGGGACTCCAAATGGTATGAAGTTTATTTATTGTATATAAAACTGATGCTAAGAATTTTGTGTGTATATATATATATATATATATATATATATATATATATATATATATATATATATATGTATATATGTATATATGTATGTACTTGTATACCTATTTTTGATGTAGTTATATGTGGATCATTTTGAATGTATTGGGATATGTGTGTTTGGGAAGGAGATGTGTGTATATGTATGTGCATTTTTTTTGTTTTATTTTTTTTTTTTTTTGTATCTTCGTGATATTCAGTGTATTACGGTAATACATGGTTTAATGAGTGCAGGTGTGTGCCCGTTAGCACATGGCACTGAGGAAGGGTTAATACCCCAAAAACGTTCTGCACTTCTGAACTTTTGCACCTTTTTGCACATTTTTGTAACCTCTGAGTAACAAATGATACAAGTCTTTTTGGACTGTTTGGATGAGTGCGGATCTCCTTTATCCTTGAACCTTCATATTTTTGGATCAACGCACCTTATACTATTGATCTATTGGACATTCGGACTAGTGTTTGGCGCTATGACCTTTCCTTTTGTTGATTTTCCTACATATACAGACATGTGGCACAAAATCTGTTACATTGAACCATTTTTTCACAAATTCACATTAAGGTATACTTAACCCTCTGGGGTCGACTAACGCGGATACGCGTTTTGTGGCAGATTTTCCTGATAAGGCCGAAATGAGCTTGAATTACTGTGCCATTTTTGATCGTACAGATAAGAGCAATACACCATTCGAATCTGTAAGGGGTCTACTTTTATTTGTATACACTCATTATAACAACTAAACTTTGTGCTTTTGAAGAATAAAGAAAACAAACAGGGTGCGCTCTCTGCCTTCTCCCTCTCCGCGAGCTGCTTTTAGAAACGCGTCACTAAAATGAACTGTAACTCAGCAAATACTCAACACACAGACATGAGAGTTATATCTATAGAGAGCTTGAAGTGTCTATTTTTCAATGAAGTTAGTCATGTCAAAAACAAACATTCTGTGATAAAGTAATCCGTATGAAACCAACACGATGTTCAGTCTTTCCCGTCTAACTCATTATCTTTAATGCAATCCCGCCCCCTCGCGGCTCGCGCCGTTCATATGTAAATATCCACGTGAGACACGTGCGCATGGAAACGCCCAACATAAACAAAGCGCGAGGAGTTCATTCATCGCGGCTACTGTCCGTTTCTGCAAGAAGACGCGCTGAGTAAAGACTGGATTTCCCTCAAAAGAAGAACAAGATTTCATCCAGAAGAGGAGATCAATCTGATGAGTAAGTAATGTTTCTTTTTTGCATTAGTTAACGTGTTATTGTGACATAAACAAGAACACATTACTAGTTAGGTTGTTCCCAAACTACAACATGATGAATGCTACGCATCTAGGAATGTTTAGACCATGTTTATTATTAATAATCTGTTCACAAATATATTTTAATAGCGTGCTAAACGATAACAATTACTTCTCAAATATAAAATATCCTTTTTTTATAGTACAAAGTACATCCTTTTATAGTACAAAGCATGCGTGAGTCTATGGCTGCAGAATCATATCTTAGGCAACTATAAAATCATACATGATGTTCAGGATGGCTATATGACTACAAAATCATAGTTGGGTTTTTCCCAAACTATAATTCATGACTACAATGTTTGAAATTGAGTAAAACATTTTGAATATGATAGGCAATTCATTGTATTTAAATTTCTTACAGTGCGATGTTTTCATGCTCTATATAAAAACAAAGGTAATATGAGAGTACACAGTAACATGATGAATGCTACGAATCTAAGTATGTTTAGAACGTTTATCATTATTAGCCTACTCTGTTCAAAAATAGATTTTAATAACGTGCCAAACAATAATAATTAGTTTCTCAGACATAAAATGTTTTTGTTCTTACGATAGTACAAAGTATGCGTGAGTCTATGGCTACATATATACAGATGCTCGTGATATTAACATGTTCACAAATGTTTTTTTTTTTTTTTTTTGGTTGTTTGTATTTTATTGAATCAGATACCTGCACCACAGATGAATCCTGCTGACTTTCAGTCTCTTCAAACTGTTTTCCTCTGAGAGCGCTGTACCAACATCAGATTTTCAACTACACTGACTATGGTAAAACAAGCTTGACTACTGATTGTTTTTTTCTTCTTGAATCCATGGAAAGAAGCAGAAACACAAATAAAACAAGTAAATATCAGGTATGATTTACTTGTTTCACTTGTTGAACAGAATCTGTTGCAGAAATGACTCAAAGTCTGTTCACATCTCTGTGGTTAGATCAGTATGCACAATAATGTGTCTTTGACCTTCATTATGTATGTTTTGATTATACTGTGTTGTAAATAAAATACAAATAATTAAAAAAAAAAAAAAAAAAAAAAACATTTTTTTCAATCTCCTCACATTCTCTCTTACCTGCCTCAAAGTCACAGTCACACTGATGGGCCATTAGAGGGCCATTAGGGGAGGGCCCTTTGTCTCTCAGGTGAGAATCACTTAATATTCAAGACCACTGCCACTCCCTCGCATATAGGCTTTTGATCACAAAACATGTCTTTAAAAATTTAAATCAATATATTGTTTTCTGTGAGTGAGTAAACAAGCTGATTATCACATAATTTTGAAGCAAAAACTCTAGGCTACAAGATCTCAAAAGTCTTGTAAACAGATGTTCTGTATGTGTTTTATGGCCTTATTTCAGTGACTTCAAAATTTTAGTTTTTCACTAACCACGCATAAATGTTGCTTTCTCAAAAACACAATCATGTACATAAATGCTGCTAACATATTATTATAGTCCAGTTTGTGCAGTTTACAGTGTTATTAGACTTTAGCCATTTATATTTTTATAAGTAACTGAAAAAAGCACAAATGTCAGGGCATGTCGAAACTTCTCCAGGCCCCCAAAACCCCCTCAGACCCCAGAGGGTTAAAGCTGCTCCCTGTTTATTATGTGCTGTGAGATTATTTAATTTTTTTTTTTTTTTTTTTTTTTGTCCTTCAGTTTCTCCCTGCCATTTCTTTTCCATTTTTTTTTTTCATCTCTTTCAGGATCATGTATCATAGTACAATGAAATTCTGATTTTAGTAACTGTGCTTCTGGAATTTGTGCCTCAATAAACATTCCCCATTTATTAATTGTCTGTCTCACATCTGGTTCTATCTGTCCTATCCAATAGACGTTTGCTTTTGGCTCTATAACCATCATATGAGTTTCTATTCCTATTGTGTCTATATATACTCCTCCTAGAGAACACCAAATTTGTAGCCCTAATTTACATAATGCATCTCTCCCTAAAAAATTAACAGGAGTCTGATTTGATACAAGAATGGGTATGGTTACACTTTTATTTTTGGTTTGTAGACACACTGGAGCTGTCATTGGAATTAGCTGTGTTTGTCCCAAGAATCCTATTGTCTTTGCGAATTTTCCAGACAAGGGGAGATGTGAAGCATAATTTGAATTTACACAAGTGTAAACAGCTCCTGTGTCTACCATCATTGGTGTGGTTTTTCCCTCTATTTCAATTTGCAGAATAGGTTCTTGATCAGCTTTAGTTGTTAAAATTGGAAGCTGACTCTCCCCAATAGGATTCTCTGGGCACCCCTAATATCCTTGATTTGGATCTACCCAAGGGTTTACTGGGCCCTGTAATGGACCCCGGGTGGGCTGCTGCCAACTCTCCCCCCTTCCACCCCGAGGTGGCTGTTGCCATGGATTGGTGGGACAGTCAATTTTGTTATGTCCAAGTTGTCCACATCCCCAGCACATTCCTGGAGGACCAGTATAAGGCTTGCCTCTTCCTCTCGGTCTTCTTAGTACTGGTTTTCTTTTCCATCCCATTGGGTCTGGTTGTTGAGTATAGACATTAATGATGGGTACAGGGATCTGGTGTGCATTTGGAGGGACTGCTGTGGGTGGGCTTGGCTGAATAGCTGGTGTTACTGGAGACATTAATGTCATTTGTTCGGAGTCTTCTTTCTTTATTGTAGCTTAAATCATTTTCTTGTTCTTTTTTGTCAGCTCTTCAAGTTGTAATTGAGTTAACTCCCTGGGGTCGACCGTATCGCCGGCGATACCAGCTTGGTTTTTTTAAGATCAGTGCAAAAGACACTAAAAACACTCTGTTGATTTTGGTCACACAAATAAGTGTTATACATCAATCGAAACTGTTAAGTGTCTACTTTTATTTGTGTACATTCACAATAACAACACAACTTTGTGCTTTTGGAAAAAAACTAAAACAAACAGGGTGCGCTCTCTGTCTTCCCCGTCTCCGCGAACTGCTTTTAGAAACGCGTCACTAAAATGAACTGTAACTCAGCAAATACTCAGCACACAGACATGGGAGTTATTTCTATAGAAAGCTTGAAGTGTCAACTTTTAAATGAAGCAAGTCATATCGAAAACTAATATTCTGTGATAAAGTAATCCGTATGAAACCAACACGATGTTCAGTCTTTCCCGTCTAACTCATTATCTTTAATGCAATCCCGGCCCCTCGTGCCTCACGCCGTTCATATGTAAATATCCACGTGAGACACGTGCGCATGGAAACGCCCAACATAAACAACGCATGAAGAGATCATTCATCGCGGATACTGTTCGTTTCTGCAAGAAGACGCGCTGATTAAAGGCTGGATTTCCCTCAAAAGAAGAACAAGTTTTCATCCAGAAGAGAAGATCAATCTGATGAGTAAGTAATGTTTGTTTTTTGCATTAGTTAACATGTTATTGTGACATAAACTTGAACAGATTTACTAGTTGTTCCCAAACTACAACATGATGACTGCTACGCATCTAAGAATGTTTAGACTGTTTATTATTAATACTCTGTTCACAAATAGATTTTAATAGCATGCTAAACAATAATAATTAGTTTCTCAGATATACAATATCTTAAAGCATGCATGAGTCTATGGCTACAGAATCATATTATAGGCTACTATAAAATCATACATACTAGGCTATATGACTACAAAATCATAATTGGGTTTTCCCCAAACTATAATTCCTGACTACAATGTTTGAAATTGAGTAAAACATTTTGAATATGAAAGGCAAATCATTGTATTTCTTATGGCGTGAGGAAGTTTTCATGCTCTATATAAAACAATAAAAGTAATATGAGTGTACACTGTAACATGATCAATGCTTTTTCTTTTTTTTTCTTTTTTTTACGATAGTACAAAGCATGACAAGATATTAACATGCTCACGAATGCTTTTTTTTCTTTTTTCTTTTTTTTTTGGTTGTTTGTATTTTAATGAATCAGATACCTGCACCACAGATGAATCCTGATGTCTCTTCAAACTGTTTTCCTCTGAGCGCACTGTACCAACATCAGATGTTCAACTACATTGATATTCTATGGTAAAACAAGATCCTTGACTACTAATTATGTTTTTTTTTTTTTTTTCTTGAATCCATGGAAAGAAGCAGAAACACTTAAATAATACGTAAATATCAGGTATGATTTACTTGTTTCACTTGTTGAACAGAATCTGTTGCAGGAATGACTCAAAGTCCGTTTACATCTCTGTGGTTAGATCAGTGTGCAAAATAATGTGTCTTTGACCTTCATTATGTATGTTTTGATTATACTGTGTTGTAAATAAAATACAAATAATTAAAAAAAAAAAACATTTTTTCAATCTCCTCACATTCTGTCTTACCTGCCTCAAAGTCACAGTCACACTGATGGGCCATTAGGGGAGGGCCTTTTGTCTCTCAGGGGAGAATTACTTAACATTCAAGGCCATTGTTACGCCCTCACATATAGGCTTTCGATCACAAAACATGTCTTTAAAAATTTAAATCAATATATTGTTTTCTGTGAATGAGTAAGCAGAATGATTTTCACATAATTTTGAAGTAAATATTCTAGCCTACAAGACTAATTACTCAAAAGTCTTATTCAGAACTATTTAGTGTGGGTTTTATGGCCTTATTTGAGCTAAATTTTTTTCCCCCAAAACTTACTAACCATGCATAATTTTTTTTTTTTTTTTTTTTTTTTTTTCTAAAAGATGCAAACATGTACAGTGGGTACGGAAAGTATTCAGACCCCCTTAAATTTTTCACACTTTGTTGTATTGCAGCCATTTGCTAAAATCATTTAAGTTAATTTTTTTTCCTCAATGTACACACAGCACCCCATATTGACAGAAAAACACAGAATTCTTGACATTTTTGCAGATTTATTAAAAAAGAAAAACTGAAATATCACATGGTCCTAAGTATTCAGACCCTTTGCTCAGTATTTAATAGAAGCACCCTTTTGATCTAATACAGCCATGAGTCTTTTTGGGGATGCAACAAGTTTTTCACACCTGGATTTGGGGATCCTCTGCCATTCCTCCTTGCAGATCCGCTCCAGTTCTGTCAGGTTGGATGGTAAACGTTGGTGGACAGCCATTTTTAGGTCTCTCCAGAGATGCTCAATTGGGTTTAAGTCAGGGTTCTGGCTGGGCCATTCAAGAACAGTCACGGAGTTGTTGTGAAGCCACTCCTTTGTTATTTTAGCTGTGTGCTTAGGGTCATTGTCTTGTTGGAAGGTAAACCTCCGGCCCAGTCTGAGGTCATGAGCACTCTGGAGAAGGTTTTCGTCCAGGATATCCCTGTACTTGGCCGCATTCATCTTTCCCTCGATTGCAACCAGTCGTCCTGTCCCTGCAGCTGAAAAACACCCCCACAGCATGATGCTGCCACCACCATGCTTCACTGTTGGGACTGTATTGGACAGGTGATGAGCAGTGCCTGGTTTTCTCCACACATACCACTTAGAATTAAGGCCAAAAAGTTCAATCTTGGTCTCATCAGACCAGAGAATCTTATTTATCACCATCTTGGAGTCCTTCATACGGGCTTTCATGTGTCTTGCACTGAGGAGAGGCTTCTCTCGGGCCACTCTGCCATAAAGCCCCGACTGGTGGAGGGCTGCAGTGATGGTTGACTTTCTACAACTTTCTCCCCTGCATCTCTGGAGCTCAGCCACAGTGATCTTTGGGTTCTTCTTTACCTCTCTCACCAAGGCTCTTCTCCCCCAATAGCTCAGTTTGGCCAGACGGCCAGCTCTAGGAAGGGTTCTGGTCGTCCCAAACGTCTTCCATTTAAGGATTATGGAGGCCACTGTGCTCTTAGGAACCTTAAGTGCAGCAGAATTTTTTTTGTAACTTTGGCCAGATCTGTGCCTTGCCACAATTCTGTCTCTGAGCTCTTCAGGCAGTTCCTTTGACCTCATGATTCTCATTTGCTCTG
Source organism: Spinibarbus caldwelli (assembly GCA_039654775.1). Taxonomy (NCBI): domain Eukaryota; kingdom Metazoa; phylum Chordata; class Actinopteri; order Cypriniformes; family Cyprinidae; genus Spinibarbus; species Spinibarbus caldwelli. The sequence goes on along the minus strand of CM077226.1, from coordinate 8,121,210 downwards.
ACATGCACTGTGAGCTGTAAGGTCTTATATGGACAGGTGTGTGGCTTTCCTAATCAAGTCCTATCAGTATAATCAAACACAGCTGGACTCAAATGAAGGTGTAGAACCATCTCAAGGATGATCAGAAGAAATGGACAGCACCTGAGTTAAATATATGAGTGTCACAGCAAAGGGTCTGAATACTTAGGACCATGTGATATTTCAGTTTTTCTTTTTTAATAAATCTGCAAAAATGTCAGCAATTCTGTGTTTTTCTGTCAATATGGGGTGCTGTGTGTACATTAATGAGGAAAAAAAATGAACTTAAATTATTTTAGCAAATGGCTGCAATATAACAAAGAGTGAAAATACCAAGGGGGTCTGAATACTTTCCGTACCCACTGTATATCCATCTTGGTCACATATTATTGTAGCAGAGTTTGTGCTGAATACAAAAAAATTACATGTTGGTCAATAGTATGTTTTAAGTAGCTGAAATAAGCACAAATAACAGGGCATGTCAAAACATCTCAAGGGCCCCAAAATCACCTCAGACCCCAGAGGGTTAATTTTCTCTGTAACTCTTTCTCTTGGGTTTTGAGCTGTTAATTTTTTCTGTGTTGCTCCACTGCATGAGACACATGGTCACAGAACTCTTTGTGTGTTTTAGAGTTTAAGCCGACCACGTCCTCCAGCCTGCTCTTTGCAGCTTGTGGCATGGCATCAATCACAGCATTTCTAAACAATGTTGCCATTAATTGGTCTCCTTCTGGATTCCCTTCAGTTTCTTGTTTCCATCTTTTCAGCTGTCTCTGGACATATGTGGTTGGATTTTCTGTTTCCCCCAGCTGTTCTCCCTTTAATGATTTAGGGTCTAGTCTGATCGGGTACTCAGCACGCAGTGCCTGCCACACTGCTGGACGGAATGCATCAAAAACAGTTCCATCCATGTAGTGAGAGTCCACAACTCTGTCCAGATTGGATGCTTGAAGAATTTCTTCCATCTTTGCCCCTCCTATAGTCTTTGCCAGAAGTGCTTTAATATCCCCCACAGCTAAAAGTTTGCCCATAGTTTCTTCTTCGAACACCTTAATCCACTTCCCAGCCCCCTCATGGATGTCTGGGAGGCGAGTGACCAACCCCTCAAGGTCCTGTGAGGCCCAGAGGACACACTGCCCCTGAGTACCCTTAATTAAAATTGGGAGTTGTGCAGCCCGTGGTCTAAGTCTTTTTCTCTTCCTTGTTCCCATGTTCCTTTATCAAATATGACTCCTCCCCTTCACTTACTTCCTCTCTGCTTTCTAGTAGTTTACTTCTATCTCTCACCATTTTATTTGCATCTTGAATTAATTTTCTGTTTGTTTAATTTTCCTTCCTATTTCTGCTTCCACAGCCTCTGCTGGTGCTTCAATCTCCTTATCTTCTCTCCTAATCTGCTTTAACGTTTCCTCATTTCCAGTTTTTCCTTCATAGTTTGCTTTCATCATTTCTAATGCTATGCGTGCCTGTTTATAATAATCTAGAGGTAAATATCCCTCACTCTTTTTATTTTGTTGCCTCTTTGGTCTTACATCTGGTTCTTTTTGTTTTTCTTCCAATTCTACTTGTCCTTCCATTTGCATTTCTCCAGATACTTCTACAGTACCCTTAAGTATTGGGAACTGTCCCTCTAGGGGCAGATATGGGTGTGGTTTAGAAAACAACTCTTCTTTTTTCTTTGTCTCTTTGTTTGCCTCTTTTAATATTTTTCTTGCCTGTTTTATACTTTTCAATGAGTCTTCTCCTTCCTTTTTGAACAAGGCAAGCACTTCTTTCTCTTTTTCCCTTTTTGCTTCTTTCTTTTCTGTCTTTTTACTGTTGCCTTTAGTTTCATATTTTTTTTTTTTTTTTAATCAGAGTTTCCATTTCCCCACACAGTGCTACATCAAATGTCCCTTCCTTTGGCCATTTTGTCATCATTTTTTTAGTTCTCTGCTGCCATTTTTTTGAGAGCTTGTCTATCAGTTCTTTACACAATGGATATTTTACTCCTAATACTTCCACTGGAGTGGCTGCCATAATTTTTCTATATGACTCCTATATTTCAAGCTCAATATATTTTGTATTTTTATACCACAATTTAACTTAGTTTTTTTTTTTTTTTTTTTTTTTCAAATAATATATTCTCTTCCCTACTTAATTTAACTATTTTATCAATTTATCCTATTTTCTTCTGTAACTTGCACTTTTAACCCTATTATTTATTATACCACATGTATGTACATTACACCAAATTCCTGTAATAATGTGAATTTATATTCTATTTTATTTTATGAACACTCTGTATCCAAAAAAAAAAAATGCTAAAAATAATTCAGATTTATTTTTCCTTCTTTCTTATTGTTAAAAGTTATTTTGTCAGCAATAAAAATTATATTTTTATTAATACAATTATTTAACTTAGTCCATATACCCAAATTATACTCTACTATCTGAACTGCATTAGTCTTCTAAATCTCCTAAATATTTTCTTCCTAAATAACAGAATATATGCAGTCAAATGTGTACGAAAAATCTACAATGCCAATCTAGATTCAATCTTTATTGAAACAATTTTCCTAAACACATTCACTCCATCTAGTCCCTTTATTCACAGGGCTCATGCACTCATCCTTTGTGCCCTTATTTATAGGGCTCATACACTCATTCATCCCTCTCAGGTGTGGGACGGTCCAGGAGGGGTGCGCAGGTTTTGCCCACCTTATACGGAATTTATTTATTTTCTCATACAACCACAGTCATTCACAAAGACACAGACACTAAAACAGACTACACTACACTCTTCCTGAGTGACCTGTCAGTTCTACTCGCTCTTTCACTGATACACTTCCTCAACACAGTAAAAAAGCAAGGATTTTTGCCTACCCATTCAGACCTCTGTGTACTTCCTTACATTAACAGAGCAGTATCCACAGGACTTTGCGAGCTTCCCTATAATTTATCTTTTTAACGTTTATTGCTATCCTTCAAGACCCACTTAACAATAAACACAGATCACTGCATGCAATTAGTTATTCTGGAATCAAAACCCTTTTTTTTTCTTTTTCTCTTTGTTCTTTAAATTTGGAAGAGCAATTTTAAGAGCCCTTACCACCAAGGGCAGACCGGCAAACAACACAAATTAGTTATATAAGCAAAACTGCTTACCTTTTTCTTTAGTGGCCACCGTTTGTGCTGCTCGTCAAAGTCTGCCCAAAGTGGTTTTCCACTTTCTGCTCCTTTCCAATCCTGTTTGTGACGCCAATTTGTGGTGGCTTCTGCCAATGCTGTGCAGAATCACTCTCAAAGTCTTGGGGTTTTGATGCCAGAAAATAGACTTTATTATCAGTGACAATGGAGTCGAGAGACTAAACTTTATAACAACTAAACTTTGTGCTTCTGAAGAATAAAGAAAAAAAACAAGGTGCGCTCTCTTTCTTCTCCGTCTCCGCGAACTGCTTTTAGAAACGCGTCACTAAAATGAACTGTAACTCAGCAAATACTCAACACACAGACATGGGAGTTATATCTATAGAAAGCTTGAAGTGTCTACTTTTCATATCGAAAACAAACATTTTGTGATAAAGTAATCCGTATGAAACCAACACGATGTTAATCTTTCCTGTCTAACTCATTATCTCTAATGCAATCCCGCCCCCTCGCGGCTCGCGCCGTTCACATGTAAATATCCACGTGAGATGCGCGCGCATGGAAACGCCCAACATAAACAAAGTGCGAGGAGATCATTCATCGCGGCTACTGTTCGTTTCTGGAAGAAGGCGGCTGGATTTCCCTCAAAAGAAGAACAAGATTTCATCCAGTAGAGGAGATCAATCTGACCAGTAAGTAATGTTTGTTTTTTGCATTAGTTAACATGTTATTGTGACATAAACAAGAACACATTACTAGTTGGGTTTTTCCCAAACTACAACATGATGAATGCTACGCATCTAAGAATGTTTAGACCATGTTTATTATTAATAATCTGTTCACAAATATATTTTAATAGCATGCTAAACGATAACAATTACTTCTGAAATATAAAATATCCTTTTTTATAGTACAAAGCATGCGTGAGTCTATGTCTGCAGAATCATATCTTAGGCTACTATAAAATCATACATGCTAGGCTATATGACTACAAAATCATAGTTGGGTTTTTTCCAAACTATAATTCCTGACTACAATGTTTGAAATTGAGTAAAACATTTTGAATATGATAGGCAATTCATTGCATTTAAATTTCTTATGGCGCGATGATGTTTTCATGTGCTATATAAAACAATAAAAGTAATATGAGTGTACACTGTAACACGATCAATGCTATGAGTCTAAGTATGTTTAGAACATGTTTATTATTAATAGCCTACTCTGTTCAAAAATAGATTTTAATAACGTGCTAAACAATAATAATTAGTTTCTCAGATATAAGATGTTTTTGTTTTTACGACAGTACAAAGCATGCATGAGTCTATGGCTACAAAACCTCTATATATATATATATATATATATATATATATATATATATATATATATATATATATATATACACAGATGCTCCTGATATTAACATGCTCAGAAATGTTTTTGTTTTTTGTTTTTTTGGTTGTTTGTATTTTATTGAATCAGATGAATCCTGCTGACTTTCAGTCTCTTCAAACTGTTTTCCTCTGAGAGCGCTGTACCAACATCAGATTTTCAACTACTGATATTCTATGGTAAAACAAGCTCCTTGACTACTGATTATGTTTTTTTCTTCTTGAATCCATCACTGCAAAATGTAATAAGTTGACTTTACTTAGAAAAAGTGAGGAAACCAATTGCCTTAAAATTTCCAAGTAAAGTAGAGTGTTAATGTTTAGGTGGCATAACTTAACACAATTTGTAGAGACAACTTGTTAAACCAGTATACTTAAGTACTGTTGACTTAAAATCATTATTTGAGTTAACTTTCTATTAGTGTTCACATTACTAGGAAAATATTAGGAAACCGATTGCCTTAAAAATTCCAAGTAAGCTAAACTAAAAACAATAAGTTAAGACAAAAAGCAACAACTGAACTTGAGTTTAACAGTTTATTATATATTAACTCTCTTCAGGTACTACAGCGTACCAAACAAAGTCAGATGACCCAACTCTATAAACATTTTTTTGAATGTAGCATTAACAATTTTTGACAAACAAAAAACACATCGTTACTCACGTTAATCTCCTAAAGCAACTTAAAAGTGCAGTGCAAGTGCAGCTAAAAAAAAAAAAGGATCCTGACTGCTCGACAATCTTTGACCTGAAACTGAACAGGTGACCTTTTAAAATAATCAACACTAGCTTAAGTCTTAACAGTGCTTACAATTAAAAAAAATAAATAAAATAAAATACGTTTAGCAATAACACTGCTCTAACACTTTTAAGAACATTTTTTAAACATTCTTTAACATTTAAAAACATTTTCAACAAAGTTTGACAAGTAACAGTTGAAAAGTTTAATTAAACAAACTTCTGTGCAACCAGAAGATTAAAGGGATTCAACTAACCCTTTAAAACAATTTCAAACAGCCTCAACTTACATCAGCAGCAGGTTGTTAAGTGACTGTAGTTTTGGTTTCAGAGATTTTTGTCCAAGAGAAAGAAACACTCTCTGAATAAAATCAAAGGTGTTCTTGAGCTGTGGAGGGTACTCCAAATTCAGTGCATATATCAGCCCAAAAAGTAGACATATGGCATCTGGAAGATTTTCAAGATCATCCATCACGATGACTCCTTCCAAGATGATTGCGGTGTTCGAAGCCTCCAAATGCAGTGCTTGTGGGGAATCCTGGCTATCTTCTGGTATCACAGTCAGTATCCCGATGGAAATCTGGAGTGTGTCACATCCACAGTCCTAATAAAAAAAAAAGGAACAACAATATTACAATTCTTGTTACATTATAAATGGTAAATCTCACAAAAGTATGTCACCTAAAGAATCAGGACCATCTCTTGGGCCATGTTCTATGTACAACTAATCAAAACTGTTGTTAAAGTACATTGTAGAAATTTGACAAAATGAACAGTACAAGGGCTTGATTAAGAAATGTGAAACAAAAGCAGAATTTACTTATCTGGTCCAAATTAAGGAGTTGCCTAAAGCATAATTGAATGCCTATGTGTGATGTTTGTGTGGGGGTTATAGTAAAGGTACTTACCAGTGCTGTTGTAAAAAAAAAGTCAGAGGCTTCTTCTCCAAGAATGAGTGGAAGGCCACGAAGAACTGCTGTGTGCTTTGCAGTGATGTAAGTGCTCTGGAAAGAAAAAAAAAAAAAAAAAAAAAAAAGATACAATTACATTTTACAGTGTATGTATAACACAAAATTAAATATGAAATTAGTTAAGATAGTAACGTAATTTAGTTTAAGAAAGAAGCATTGATAAGCTTACCACAGGTTTGATTTGCTGAAGAAATTCAGAGTCTTTTTCCAACAGCCCCTTTCTTGCTTTCAAAAATGTCCAGAAATCGTGAAGCATGTTGATCGAGTGCAGAGAAAAATTCTTGCTTGAGGTTTTTGCTTGTAATTCGATTAAACTCTGAATTGATCTGTAAAAGGAAACAGAAAAGTCTATTAGGATTTTTGTTACTCTTTTAAAGGGATACTTGCAAATTGTTTAATTTACTCACACTCATGCTGTCCTAGATTCACATGATTACCTTCAGATGAATCCAAATGAGTAAATTTATAATATAAAAATAACCCATCCCTGAGTTCATATAGAGTGGTATGGATTAATGTAACAATATCTGTTTGTGCTTTTGAGCTTTCACATTGTAGCACCTCTTCACTTGCAATAAATGGACTGAGATGGACTAGTTTTCAAAAAACTTTTTTTTTTAAATTGTTGGTGGGAAAAAAACAATACACATCTGGCATGGCATGAGGGTAAGTGAATGAAGTGTTCTTTATATTTTGTGTTATCATGGTGTAATTTAATTATAACTTACCTGTCTTTCTGTGAAAAGTGATGGCCATCTTTGGAGAGTCTCTTTTACTGGAGGCTCCTTCTCTACAATCTCTTTTCTTCTCAAGGAGAAAGTGGAATCCATGTGCTGTGATATCAAGGTGGAACTTGGATGACTTTTCTTCATTTCCTCCACAAGTTGTAAGCGTTTAGATTCCATGCTGCAGTCATCCTCATTAGCAGGACAATTGGGAAGAAAATTGATTTCAAATCATTTAGGCCTTTTAACACTTCTCACAGGATCTTGGCTTCCCCTTTTTCCTGCATTTATAAGAACATCTGTGCATCCAGCTCGGCGTAGCTTCGTTCTGTAGTTCCCCATTTTAAATTTGAGACTGTTCTTCCAACTGTTCCACCCAGTAGAGGAACCTGGTTCAGTAAGGCAAGGATGTTTTTTGACTAGTGCAGATGCAGCATCATTGAAATCGTCATCAGAGGGATATGCTTTGAAGTTGTACATAGACTCAGCAAGTTTTTCAAGAATTTCATGCTTCATGTCCCTAGGAACGTGCATATATGTCTGGTCTTTCATGAAGAGAAGATTTCCTTGTGGCAATCTGTACTCAATGTCTACAGGAAAATTTGGGACTTCAAAGGTCTCTGGCCACTGAGCTTGGCGTACATTAGATGACCCTTTTTCTGAGGTCAAAGACACAATATCTGTGTCAGCTGTACTTGGTGTAGGAGATACTGCAAGAGCAATCACCTTTAAGGTGGGCCTTTCAGGTAAATCTGCAATCTCTTTGAGGTTAATCAGTGCATTGTTAAAATCAGCATCTTCATACTGAAGATAAAACTTGTATGGAAGACCTAGCTTTTCCTCAAGCTGTTCCATCAATGAAGTCAAAGTTTGTGGTTTCCTATGCAGCGTCATTTTCCTTATGTCATTTTCATTCACTATCACTCTAAGTATAGTTTTTGTCTCCATTGTGTCCTGTGAACCTAAAAATGAGAAAAATCAATGAAATCAAATGAAGTTAAAGGAAAAAGGGAAAAAATATATTTACTCAATAGGAACTGAAACTGTGTTTACCAACATTCTTAAAAATCTTATTTTATGTTCAGAAGAATAAAGTCATACAGGGTTAAAAAAAAGAAAGAAACAGATGAATAAATGAGGACTATTTTAATTTTTAGAATGACTATCCTTTTAAAAGCTTAATTTAACACAAGATGAAATGTTTTGCTGTAACAAAAGTCCTGCCCCAAATTTTGTAGGATGCCAGTGGAAAAATGTCATTCAAATCAGAGAGCTTTGTGACAGTCATGTCTGGTACATGACTGCACAATTCGTAGGAACGCAGATGCTCAATGTACCACGATGTCTGTTTTTTGCATACAAACAAAATATCGGTGTTGATGATGACAATTTTTACAATTTGCCTAAAATCAGGCAGACATGAACTTGCACCAGCAGACAGAACCATATCTGGACTGTACTTGATGCCATCAATGCACACTGAAGATGTGACAAGTACAGTGCTTTGGGTAGGAAAATTCTGCTGAAGCATGTTCTGAACACTCTCAGGAAAAGATGAAATCAGCGTAGATGTCATTTTGTCCATCTGGGCAGAAGGTTTAAAAAAGGATGACGAGTCCACATGCTACGCCACCATTCTTTGGTGTCGGACTGCCAGAGTTTGTGGGACGTTTTTGAAATTTTTTGTCTCACGAATGATTTGTTTGAAGAACTTATGCTTGCCTTCAAAACGCATGGTCCAAACATCTTTAAGTGGCCCATATGTCCTAATTAGTTGCGAATAATGTTCAATGTAGTGGTGTTTAGGACGAAGCACAAAATCAGGGAATACTTTCAAAAGCAAACCTCTGTGCTCTGAAATTTTAGCCGCAAGAAAATCAATAGTGTCATCAGTGAATCTGAAGGATGTCGCCAGTTCTAGAATGTCTTTCAAAAGCATTAAAATCTCCCATATTGCATCATTTTCTGGGATGTCAAAGCCAATCATTAGTGGGAGAAGTCTTAAAAGTGCCAAGTTTTCATGGCCATTTCCACCAATCGTGCCTCTAGAGGCAAACGTAGTTAGAATGACCTGAGGTTGATCGATCTTGTCCATGAATTGGTATGGAAACTGTTTGATCATCCTGTTCACATACTCAAGGGTGATGTACTTTTTGTTAATTAAAGCATTGAGGCAGAGTGCCATTTCAACGGGTATGACACCCTCCAAGAGATCATGTAGGATGTCAGGTGGAAAACCAGTGACAGAGTGAAAATGGTCAAGCTCATTTAAAACACATCTGCCTTTTACACCATACTGTTTCATCAAATTTGGGTCTTTTAAAACTTCTTCAACTTGCCTGTCATGATTCTGCTTTGTCCTGGGTTCAAATCCTCCTGACAGTACGTCTTTCTGTTGAATTTCACTCCTTTTCACCATGCAAAAGCGGCAAGGGTGTTCCACAACGAAGCTCTCTTGAAATCCTGCCAAGGAATGAGCACCAAGATTATCAGCAGCAACATTGAGAACAGTTCCCTTTACACATTCTCCTAACTGCTCCACATAGACACCATGTTTCTCTAGAGTTTTGAGGTCTTACACAAGAGGGTGAAAGACTCTCTCATATCCATATTGTTTTACAGCACTAGCTTTGCATAAGAGTGCTAGTTGAATTGCCTGAAGTGAAGACCTGTGTTTAGATAGAAGATTAGCAAGAACCCAATACACACTGAACATCTTGTTTCTTTTTTGAGGTGCCAAGCGGATTGGCAATCTCAAATTCATCAGTGAATTTAGGGTAAGCAAAATTCGGAATTTCTCTGTCATCAAAAAATCATTCTCACGATAGTTAGTGCTGTCTATGTAAGAGCTGATCCCTTCTGCATTGCCAACAGGAGAAAGAACTTTCTCAAGAACATCAGTTCAGTTTAAAAGCACCTGTAGCATATTCAGAATTGGCACATAAGCAAATGATTGTGAGTCTTTCCCAAGTTTATATTCTATCGGCATTACAACTGGAAATTCGTTCTGAAAATATGATGCTCTCTTACTCACTGTTGAGAGTGATTCACCAGAATCGGTCATTTTCAAGATCAGATTATTCTCTGTGACAGCTTTCACAATCTCTTTTAAAACAGAATCACTGTAACTGACCCCATGTTTATCTAGAATCTGTCGTATGGCGTTACACAAAAGGGGCTTTGAGAGAAGAAAGATCTGATTAATTTGTTGAACTACTTGTACTGCTGCATCAGTGATATGCAAAATGGTTTGCATCTTAAGAAAGAGCAAGCCTATATTACGTTCTAACTGATTCTGTAAAACATCCAGGTTTTGAGTCTGGTCCTCTTCTTCATGTTCATCTTGGTCAAATTCAGTAGAATCCACCGAGTCATGGTGAGACACTGTATTTTGTCAAACATCTTGAGGCAAATCTGCAGTTACATTTTGAGTTTCAACTGCAATGGTGGGTTTTAATGCCCTCTGACTACTTAATTGGTGTTCTTTACGTTTGTGAGCATTAAATGTTGAATAAACTCTGCTCTCAAAATTGCACTCATTGTATGGACACTGAACCTTTTCATTCTTTTTTAGATGATGACGCAAGTGGGTGAAGAACCCTTTTTTTTTGATCCACTTGTTTGTGGTGCATCCACATGATGGGAATGATTTTGTCTCAAATGTACCTTCAACGCATTAAAAGACTTGAATGAACACAAACAGTCTGTGTGAAGGCATGGAATTGGACAAGTTCGAGAGTAGCTTCCATGTTTTATGCGATAATGCTTCAATAGGAGAGATCTCTTTTCACAGGAAAAAAAAAACAATACTTACACTTCCATTGCATGTCTCATCATCTAGTAAGATCTGCAAGTAAAAGAATATATATTATCATCATACATCTAAAATAACGTTCAAATATAAATCAGTGAATCAGAGTACTCAGTAATGTTTTCTTCAGTCATTGGACACATTTGAAAATTTCATGAAAATATAAGAATAAATTTACGGAAAACTGTGTGTAAACCAGACATTCATGAAAACGCTCATCTGGATTTCACAAATGATTTATAAACCACAGATTTGACCATCAAACACGTGTCTGTTAATAAATTACAATCATTAAATAGCGTATGCGTGCCATTCACTCAGCATTATCTCCCTTTCAATAAATTGTCTATATGCAAACTATGTGACAGCGCTTTGGTGGTGCAGCGTTTTTCAGCTGAGATGCTGATATGGATTATCCACAGCTTAATATATTACACCAGCATCTGGTTTTGCATATAGTTTGTTCTATCAACAATTACTGAATATGCAAATGCAGTCACACAAGCAATATTAACCTCTCCTTTTTTGTTCAGTAGTTGTGAAAGTAGGATGTGACAGTTTAAATATTTTTGCACACAATTTTAACTAAATGCAGTTTGCTTAAAAGAATGCAGAACGTTTGTATGTTTCAAGCACAATTTACATGTGCTTGGAAGCAGGTGTAAAACCTACTAACATTTAGAAAACACTTTCATGAACCAAAAAATTTACATCAGAACGGAATGAACAATTTACACATTCATTCAGGTGAATTTTCAAGAATGAGGCCATTCAAAACAAAAACTTGATTTAAAAAATGCAGCCAAAGATGCAGTGATTAGCAAATGTTAATTTCGATGAACACAATCCAGCACAATCCAACAATTTGATCAAAAAATATAACATCCAATGTTGCTATATAACTCTACCTTACTGAATCTGATTATTACATGGTCGATTACTGTATATTAAGCAACTGAAAAATATGACAAACACGAGCTGACTCTTCTTCTTCTTCTTCTTCTGGTGTTTTATGGCGGTTTGGCAAACCCACAAAAAAGTTGCATTACCGCCACCTATTGATCTGGAGTGTGGAGTGTACATAAATTTGGAAGAAAGAAATACAAACAAAAAGTAAAAAAAAAAAAAAAAAAACCTAGATTCTATCTATGGTTCCTATGTTTTTCAAGTATTTAAATAGTACTTCATGTACTCTTAATTGCCTTGGCCCGTTTCCTAATAATACTTTTAAAGAAATATTATCAACTTCCAACCATCCTAATTCTTGTTTTAATTGAAATCTCTCCTTTTCATATGCAGGACACTCAAAAAGAATATGCATCACTGTTTCTAATTCTCCACATTTGTCACACTTTCCCGATTCATGTTTACCTATTTTATAAAGACTATGGTTTAATGCTGTATGTCCAATTCTTAGTCTCGAAATAATGACCTCTTTCTTCCTATTTCCATATCTTTTCCTCTCATTTCCAACATACTCCTGAATCTGAAAAAGATGTCTTCCTTTAGACCCACTATTCCATAACTTTTGCCATTTCTTACTTACTTCAAATGATATCACTCTCTTGAATTCAGCTTTACTTAAAGCTAACTTAATTTCTATTTCTTCTTCTTGTGGATGATTTAATGCTTCCTTGGCTAGCAAGTCGACTACCTCATTTCCATCCACACCCACATGTGCAGGTACCCAGAGGAAATTTACCTCTATCCTTATCTGTCTTATTCTAAACAAACTTTGTAAAACTTCAAATATTAAATCTTGCCTTGCTTCAGATTTACCACTTAGTAAACTAGTGAGCACAGCCATTGAATCACTACATATCACAGTTCTTTCAGGTTGAACTTCTTCAATCCATTGTAGAGCTATTATGATAGCTAATATTTCAGTAGTAAAAACTGACACATGATCTGATAATCTTTTTGCAATTTTTATTTTAAAAGTAGGAATATATACTGCTGCTGCTGTTCTTCCAGACTCTGGTTCCTTAGACCCATCTGTAAATACCTGTAACACAGAATGATACTCCTGCATTAAATATTGTTGAACTACTAATTCAGTTGACATGTTCATCTCCGTTTTTTTTATTATTTCGTGAATTTGTAAGTCTATTATCGGCATAGGGAACAACCAAGGGGGAATTGCTGGTATAGCAACCGAAGGAGCAATTTCATGATCTTTCAACTCCAAGCTGTTTGCCTCCTTCCTTACTACCCAACCAAAGCTTGCCATTTCTTTGTATTCATATTCCCAACAATCTTTCAAAAGAAGTTTGACTGGATGGTTTTCCAGATGTCCCTTTACACCAGACCAATACCTTAATCGTAATTGAAACCTACGCTGTTCTAGAGGCAATTCTCCCATTTCAACTTGTAATGAAGCCACCGGAGAAGATTTAAATGCACCACAGCGGATGCGCAAAGCTTGATTTTGTATTACCTCTATCTTTTTAAGTAAAGTTTTGTTCGCAGAACTATATACTACACTACCATAATCTGTTTGACCTAATCACAGCACGATAAATTATTTTCAATGACTGACATCTTGCCCCCCACTCAGCTCCTGATAAGCACCTTAATACATTTATTCCTTTTTTGCATTTTTCTAATAATTTCTGAATATGTATTCTAAAATTTAATTTAGAGTCCATCCACACACCCAAAAATCGTACAACATTAACTTGTTCCAGCTGACAACCATACATTTTTACATTCACGCTTTGATTATTTTTCTTTTTCGAACAACATATTAATTGTGTTTTTGCCACAGAAAATCGAAAACCCCAGTTATTCGCCCAATTTTCCACCTCATTTACTGCTTTTTGCATTTTTTTTTTTTCTACAAATAAAACATTTCGTCCCCTTTTCCAAAGAGCTCCATCATCCGCATACAATGATCTTCCTATTCCATTTTCAACGTTATGAAAGATGTCATTAATCATTAAATTAAAAAGAATAGGACTGCTCACACTTCCTTGGGGAGTTCCATTCTCAATTGGGAGAATCTGAGAAAAAGCAGTCCCTACTCTTACTTGAATCGTTCTTCCAAACAAGAAACTCAAAATCCAGTTATACATTTTTCCATCGATTCTCAAGCTTTCCAATTTCATTAAAAGCCCCTCTTTCCACAACATATCATAGGCCTTTTCTACATCAAAAAATACTCCCACAAGCACTTCTTTATTAACTTGAGCTTTTCGAATGTCATCTTCCAAACCCAATATTGAATCCATCGTATTTCTCCCTTTTCTAAATCCACTTTGGCATGCTGAAAAAATGTTCCTACTTTCAATCACATAAGTCAACCTATTCATAACCATCCGTTCCATAACTTTGCATAAATTTGATGTCAGCGCAATAGGTCTATAATTAATTGTCTGAGAATGGTATTTTCCTGGTTTGGCTATTGGCACAATGACCCCATGCTTCCAGTCTGCTGGTAAATTCCCTGTCTCCCATATTTTGTTAAAAAGTCTTAAAACCATACTTAATGATAAATCTGATAAGTGCTTTCTCATAACTTTCTCATAACATATGTCATCCTTGCCTGGGGAAGTATATTTGACTCCCGCAAGCGCTCTTTTTAACTCATACAAAGTAAATTCTGAGTCCAACATACTTCCTGATGGGTTCTTCTTCACAAATATGTGAGCATTCTCCCTAACTTTGTGTTCCCTATATTTCCTCATATTATCTGAAATATTTTCATTACTGTGCACCTTAACAAATGTTTCCACTAACATCTCTGCTTTATCACTGTCTTTTATTGCTATTTTTCCATAACGTTCAAATATAAATCAGTGAATCAGAGTACTCAGTAATGTTTTCTTCAGTCATTGCACACATTTGCCCTCACTCTTGAAAGTTTCATGAAAATATAAGAATAAATTTACGGAAAACTGTGTGTAAACCAGACATTTTTACTAAAACTGGAATATTATTATTTTTCTGAATCCCTCCCATCTTCCTAATCATATTCCAAACTTCATTAATTTCAATTTCTTCCCCAATTCTATTACAATATTCTCTCCAGTAATTTCTTTTTGCTTTTCTTACTTCTCTCCTCACTATTGCCTGTGCTCTCTTACATTTAATGTACTCACTAAACAACACAGATTTTCTAGCTTTCTTCATCGCTTTATTTCTTTTCCTAACTGCCTTACTACAGTCTATATTCCACCACGGTACTGCTTTTTTACTATTTATAGTTTTCTTTTTTCCTATTACTTCCTCAGCCGTATTTCTTAACACTTCACTTATTTTCTTACTTAACTCTTCAGTGTCTTCAGTATCACCTACCGTTTCACACATATCCTTATGACACAATTCTTCAAAAAGTGCCCAGTTGGCTTCTTTAAATTTCCATCTTGGAATTCTCTCCACCAAGGTTTGGGTAATGTCCACACCAATTTTACACCATATTGGATAATGATCACTTCCCATTGTACTTTGTTTACTTACATTCCATTCGCACTTTCTAGCTAGATTTTCTGACACTAGAGTAATATGTAAAGCTGATTTACGCCCATGAATTACATCTATTCTTGTAAAACATCCATTGTTCACATACACTAGCCGTCCCCAATCTAACATTTCTTCCACAATCAGCCCATTAAAATCTGTTTTAACACTTCCCTATAGTGTATTATGAGCATTGAAATCACCACACCATATTACTTTCTGATTTGTGTTACCTCTTATATTTTCCAGTACTTCCTTATTTAACTTTTCACATGGATTATAAAAATTAATTACTTTAATACTATGATTCCCTTCCCAGACTTCTATCACTACCACCTCCTTGTCTACACTCTCTACAACATTCCTATATCCCACACCTTGTTTTATAAATGTAGCTACCCCACCACCATTACCTTGTTTATTATCTTTCCTAATTACCACATATCCTTGTAACACAAAATTCAACTGAGGTTTGAGCCATGTTTCTTGAACACATATTATATCAGGTTTGTTTTCCAAATCAGAAATTAATTTTTTTAAACTCTTGCCCATTAGCTATTAAGCTTCTCACATTCCACTGAAATATTAAAAGCACCATTATGAACCACCACATCCTGATTGAGTATATGTAGTTTGCATCTTTAACTTCTCATTAATCATATCCACCGAAATACCTTTAATCTCTAGATACTTTTCTGCTGCTTTGATTATAATTCTGATTCTTTCTGTCCGGCTTTCAGTTTGCACCGAACAATTCACTACTTCAGCCATAAAAGTAACAAATGCAACATTGTTCTTAATCCCAAAATTCTCTTTTGTTTTTTCCTTTGTCATTTCCATCTTTTGTTGACTGATTTCTTTGCTTTTTTCTCCTGATTCCAAATTCTTTCCTACTTGTTTAAGAGCCTCAGAATATGTCAGTCCTTCCTGTATTCTAACATTTTGAACTTGAGCCGCATGTTTCCTCACCTTGCACCCTCCATATCCCGCACTGTGATCCCCTCCACAGTTACAACACTTGGGATTAACTTCTTGCCCGCATTTTCCATACTCACGTTCTCCGCCGCATCGTGCGCACCTCTGTTTGCCTCTGCATACAGCTGCTACATGTCCAAACTTTTGACATTTATAGCATCTTAGAGGAGGGGGTACATAGAGTCTTACCGAAAAACTCATAAATCCCAAAAAGACTTTACTTGGCAGCTTATCCTCATCAAAATGAATCATCACAGAGAGGCTATCTCCCCTTTCATTATTCCTATTGCATTTTAATCTTTTCACATCGATCACTGCAGCTCCCATAATCCCTCTCTAAATCTTTTCAACTGATACCTCTGTGGGGATCCCTGATATTACTCCTTTAACCCATTTCTTTTCTTCTTGTACTGAGCAAATCACACTTTGTCCCATGATCGACTTGACTTCTAGAGCCTTTTTTTGTTGCCTACTATCCTTACAATATATTAGTAATCTACCATCTCTCAACTTCTTAACACTTTCAACCAGTCCTATCACTTCCTTCATTGCTTTAGATAACTTCAGTGGATTAATGATACTGAAAGATCCAGTTTCAAATTTCATCACTACCTTATATTCTTCTTTCCTTCTTCTTGTCAGATGGGTTTCTTTTTCACTGTCAGTTTCAGATGCACTACTTTTCTTTCTTTTACGTTTTTCTACAATATTCCACTCATTATTTCCATTCCCGCCTTCATCCGCGTCTAACATTTCATCCTCCATTTCCGGATCGCTTCCGGAATCTACTCCACTTCCTACCATGCACCCTCCAGTCACAGATCAGCTGTTGCCAAACCGCCTCCAGCCGAATCCTCCAGTCCCACGAGATGACTCACCTCTACATGTGCTTCTCTCATCGTCAGATGCACTGCTGCAAATCGTGCATAACCACTCTTTTCAAAATACTCATTATTGTAAGTAAAGTTTAGGTAAAATTGTACCTATTTAGTTTAATAACTTTCAGTGCTAAAAAGTTGTCATTACTTTGTTAAACTTAGTAAAGTCAACAAACTTATTCAAAATAAGTTAGAATCACTTACTTTTATTAGTAAGATCAGCAGTTACATTTTACAATGTGGAAAGAAGCAGAAACACTTAAATAAAACAAGTAAATATCAAGTATGATTTACTTGTTTCACTTGTTGAACAGAATCTGTTGCAGGAATAACTCAAAGTCTGTTCACATCCCTGTGGTTAGATCAGTGTGCGCAATAATGTGCCTTTGACCTTCATTATGTATGTTTTGATTATACTGTGTTGTAAATAAAATACAAATAATTAAAAAAAAAACAAAAAAAAAAAAAAACATTTTTTCAATCTCCTCACATTCTCTCTTACCTGCCTCAAAGTCACAGTCACACTGATGGGCCATTAGGGGGCCATTAGGGGAAGGCCCTTTGTCTCTCAGGGGAGAATCACTTCAAGGCCATTGCCACACCCTCGCATATAGGCTTTCGATCACAAAACATGTCTTTTAAAATTTAAATCAATATATTGTTTTCTATGAGTGAGTAAACAAGCTGATTTTCACATAATTTTGAAGCAAAAATTCTAGGCTACAAGATCCAGTTCTCAAAAGTCTTGTGAACAAATGTTCTGTATGTGTTTTATGGCCTCATTTCAGTGACTTCAAAATTTTAGTTTTTCCACTAACCACACATAAACTTTGCTTTCTCAAAAACACAATCATGTACATAAATGCTGCTAACATATTATTGTAGCCCAGTTTGTGCTGTTTACAGTGTTATTAGACTTTAGCCATTTATATTTTTATAAGCAACTGAAAAAAGCACAAATGTCAGGGCATGTCGAAACTTCTCCAGGCACCTAAAACACCCTCAGACCCCAGAGGGTTAATTAAACTTTTCTTCAGAACACGGCTTCATTGCACTATAATAAACACTTAATAATAATAAATCTGCAATAATAAATCACATAATAAATCTGCATGATGCCACTGTTATTTTTTTTATTATTGTGAAGAGAGATGAATGAAGAGCACTGTCTTGCGTACACGCTATGGAAAAGGGAAGTTTATCAAGTTAATCCATAGTCCAGTGGTAGAACGTTAGTCAGTGATTTCAGCAACACAGGTTCAAATCCCGGATTGCCGTGTTTTTTTTTTTTTTTTTTTTTTTTTAATTCTTTCCCCGCCATTGACGAGATACAGTCAGGTCCATAAATATTGGGACATCGACACAATTCTAACATTTTTGGCTCTATACACCACCACAATGGATTTCAAATGAAATGAACAAGATGCGCTTTAACTGTAGACTGTCAGCTTTAATTTGAGGGTATTTACAGCCAAATCAGGTGAACGGTGTAGGAATTACAACAGTTTGCATATGTGCCTCCCACTTGTTAAGGGACCAAAAGTAATGGGACAATTGGCTTCTCAGCTGTATGGCCAGGTGTGTGTTATTCCCTCATTATCCCAATTACAATGAGCAGATAAAAGGTCCAGAGTTCATTTCAAGTGTGCTATTTGCATTTGGAATCTGTTGCTGTCAACTGTCAAGATGAGATCCAAGAGCTGTCACTATCAGTGAAGCAAGCCATCATTAGGCTGAAAAAACAAAACAAACCCATCAGAGATAGCAAAAACATTAGGCGTGGCCAAAACAACTGTTTGGAACATTCTTAAAAAGAAGGAACGCACCGTTGAGCTCAGCAACACCAAAAGACCCGGAAGACCACGGAAAACAACTGTGGTGGATGACCGAAGAATTCTTTCCCTGGTGAAGAAAACACCCTTCACAACAGTTGGCCAGATCAAGAACACTCTCCAGGAGGCAGGTGTATGTGTGTCAAAGTCAACAATCAAGAGAAGACTTCACCAGAGTGAATACAGAGGGTTCACCACAAGATGTAAACCATTGGTGAGCCTCAAAAACAGGAAGGCTAGATTAGAGTTTGCCAAACGACTTCACAGTTCTGGAACAACATCCTATGGACAGATGAGACCAAGATAAACTTGTACCAGAGTGATGGGAAGAGAAGAGTATGGAGAAGGAAAGGAACTGCTCATGATCCTAAGCATACCACCTCATCAGTGAAGCATGGTGGTGGTGGGCATGTATGGCTACCAGTGGAACTGGTTCTCTTGTATTTATTGATGATGTGACTGCTGACAAAAGCAGCAGGATGAATTCTGAAGTGTTTCGGGCAATATTATCTGCTCATATTCAGCCAAATGCTTCAGAACTCATTGGACGGCGCTTCACAGTGCAGATGGACAATGACCCAAAGCATACTGCAAAAGCAACCAAAGAGTTTTTGAAGGGAAAGAAGTGGATTGTTATGCAATGGCCAAGTCAATCACCTGACCTGAATCCGATTGAGCATGCATTTCACTTGATGAAGACAAAACTGAAGGGAAAATGCCCCAAGAACAAGCAGGAACTGAAGACGGTTGCAGTAGAGGCCTGGCAGAGCATCACCAGGGATGAAACCCAACGTCTGGTGATGTCTATGCATTCCAGACTTCAGGCTGTAATTGACTGCAAAGGATTTGCAACCAAGTATTAAAAAGTGAAAGTTTGATTTATGTTTATTATTCTGTCCCATTACTTTTGGTCCCTTAACAAGTGGGAGGCACATATGCAAACTAAATAGGTTGTAATTCCTACACCGTTCACCTGATTTGGATGTAAATACCCTCAAATTAAAGCTGACAGTCTGCAGTTAAAGCACATCTTGTTCGTTTCATTTGAAATCCATTGTGGTGGTGTATAGAGCCAAAAATGTTAGAATTGTGTCGATGTCCCAATATTTATGGACCTGACTGTATCTCATCAATTAAGAGCCAGCGCTTCCCCGCCACTGACGAGTTTTTACGGCAATCCGTGTTCTAGGTGTATTATGGTAAGGAAAGCCCTAGCGCATGTCATGAATGAGTTACGAGACTTCCGGGTCTTTAGGGTGCAAATAGAAGACGATCGGCATAAATGGAAGGATCAGAGAAAATGTAGATCATATATAGATCATATATGTAGATCATGTTTTGACGATTTTGAATCTGATCGGGACAAAGTAGTCAGTGAGAGAGATGCCTTTACAGACACAGAAACATCTCTAGTTGTAACCGATAACCCGTCGATCTGAATAGGTGTGTGTGTTTGTGTGCGTGTACAGTATATGTATGCATATGTATGTATGTATGTAGGCTATGTGTGTGTGTTTATGTGTGTATAATCATATTTATGTATATGTTTGTGTGTGTGTCTGTTCTGTTTATTGAATGAAATTTCAATTATTCTTATAATTATTTACAGGTGAAAGAATATGACATCTGAATGTATTTTGCTTGAAAATGCACTACTTTGATAAAAATGAATTTTTTCTGTTTTTTGTCTAAAATGTTGTATTTCTGATTAAATCTATCTACATTCAAATGGTGATAAAACATGAACACATGAAGACAGAATAAAACAATTTTTTGTTTTTTGTTTAAAAGCAGAGGCTCGGTTCTTTATTTTGATATATAATATGTTCTTATATTCATAGCAAAAAATATTCTGAGGGCCATCAAATTTAGGTGAAAATCATCAAAAATGCTAGAGGTGGCTGGCAACTTTTTTAAAAAACGCTGGCGGGGAAAGAGTTAAGTAATAAAAATAAATATAAAATGATTAATACAAATGTGTGCATTCTACAATTCGCTGGTTTATGTTACATCTTTTTTTTTTTCTTTTTCTTTTAGATAGAGCATGTCCATTTTACACTGAGCAACCAGTAGTGTGACTGAATTCAGTCCATCTGGGGGGTGGGGGATTGGAGTTTGGGGGTAGTTCTGTATAGCTTCATCATGGGGGGTTGAAATAAAGGTGTGAATCGCTTGTTCTTTCATATGGAGAGCGTCTGATGAGCGTTTCAAACTTGGAGAGCAGGTTTAGGCAAAGTGTCTGTTTTAGGATAAATGCCTAGTTTGGTTTGGCTTTTGCAATTTTTGCAACGACATAGAGAGTATTATATACAATATAATATGCATTGTTGCTTGGTTTTGTTTTTTTTTTCTCAGGAGAGACATTGCGCCTCTGTGAGAGAGACAAATAAACTGGCCGAAAGAGACATGTATCTGCCAGAGAGACAAAAAACTTTTGTTCTTATTTTACATGCTGCTTTTTGTGCATTTTGCACTGCTTTAATTGTACGCAGAAATGCTGCAGTCGTTTTGGCAATACAAATGTAAAAATATATTGCAGTAATAAGAAACTGTCCCGAGACTTCATGTAGGGCTAATCATTTTTAGTTTCATTATTGGGCAAGTCCAGCGTAACAGACGTGACATTCGCAGTCAAAACCTGAAATATAAATTCTCACAGAATGTATTCATTATCAATATATTAAACCATCTCTTTATATTTTTTTAAATCCCTGAAAATAGAGTCCAGACATCAGAAAAGTATCCGTCTATGAATGTGTTTTATATTTTAGATTTGGGAAATACACATGCATTACGGACGTGACAAAAAAAGACCAGAGTTTTTGGGAGACAACATATTTTGTAGACTTTCTGTGATTTACAATGCACAAACCAGAAGCAACAATATCTGCAGAATGGAGAAGGGTTGACTATTCACAAAACATAAAATATCAATTTTATTTCAATTTTCGTTTTTGTGTTTCAGAGGAAAAATCAATGATGTGACATCTCTCTGTTACGGACCATTCTGAAAGCAAAATTTATGCAAATGCGTGTAAAATGCTTTAAAAGCTTTAACAGAGATGTCTAGAGGGTATTTAATAGGGCTGTCCCCCACTTAAGATTTTTCTAGTTAGCCTACTAGTAGTCGTTTATTTAAGTCATTATTCAACTAATCGCACATTTACATTAAATTAACAGTCTACTAATCCATAATTCCGTGCTCAAACACACGCATTAAGTTTGCCACAAAGCACAGGCAGAAGTAGCCTAATAATTATGAAAAAAGAGAAATTTTAATTATTTATTAATAAATTAAAGGTTTTTTTTTTTTTTTTTTTTTTTTTTTTTTGTCAGCTGCAAGATGAAATTCACAGTGCTGACTCACATCTCCACAATACTGGACACGCCTTTAGAGAGAAATGTAACGTTCACACAGATTACTTTAGCTGTGTCCCAATGTTGAGTTCGCGGACTCCAAAAGGCGTATTTGAAGTGCGAATATGTCACAGCGGTGCGACGAAGGCTGTCCCAAACTGAAGTGCGTGGACTCCAAAGGGCATATTTGAAGTGCGATTGCGTCACAGCGTCACGACATAAGCTGTCCCACTTCAGAATGCGCCCTCCGAAGTCCACATTCCAAGGCCGATTGCATCACCGCGGTGCGACGAAGGGTGCCGTAATTCGAAAGCGATGGCAAATGCGCCCTTCGTTTGCCACGAAAATGAAGTGTATATCTTATGGACACTTCGCAACCTACCATATCCCAGAATTCATAGCGCGCAATTGACGACAGAGTTTATTTTCAAACAACAAGGCAGATGAGAGCTATATGGGGGAATTCACATTGAAATTTAAATATTGTTTTTTCATTTACTCAAATACCTAGTGAAACAAGTGTTAAAAACCAGGGTTTTTTAACACAAAGCTCACAAACAATAAGACAACCACTATATAAAGCAATAGTCTTTCCCTGTGTTGTGTTTTTTGTAGTGCTGACATGCAAGATATGTCCACAAATGTTTAAACCAAACTTGAGCACTTCAGTATTTTGTATGCATGTCCTGCTGTTTCATATTTTCTAATGTTGCACCAGTTGTACATATGTTTAAATATGTTGTACATATTTTCAAAGATTGCACCTCTGTCTAAATATTTTTCATAAGTGTTTCCATTTTCTCTTGTTTTATGACTATTCTGGAGAAAATGAGCCTGCTGGGGAAGCACTTAATAATACAAAGCAAGTTAATAGACAGATTTTTGCTGAAATTCATTGTGTTGTTGTTGTTAACAGGCATGATTTATTTGCTCTGCCTTAGGATTGCAAGTGTCCTGGGACAGATGAGGGAGTGAGTGGAAGCTGGTGGAGCTGCTCAGAGAGGACATCAAACTCCAGAGAGAGACAGAGCAGAGAAGAGCACAGGAGAGCAGGGAGAGAATGGAGAGACAATAGATTATTTATTAACCCTTCTCTCAAGAAGAGAAAACGGTGGAAAAATGTGAGTACATTAAATGTTTTCAGTATTTTTTTTTTGTCACATTGTCAGTGAAACAACCTAATTTCTGTAGTTTATTTTTGTGATGTAAATTAAAAACAAAATTGTAATTTGTATACGTTATTCATTTTTTTGTAATGTAATTTATTAAAAGAATTCTCCTGTACATTGTTTATTTTTTAATGCAACATAACTCTTACACAAAATTCTTATTTTAATAGAAACATTTAAATACATTTTATTTATTTTTTTGTCTTAAATTAAATTGTTACATTAAAACAAATCATTCAAAACATTACTGAAACAACTTTTAACAACTCTTTACAACATAACTTAGGTTTACCTTCAGAAAAGCAACATACAATTTTAAATGAACAGAATATAAAACAGAACAAAACATTTTTGTGTACACTGTCATTCAGCTGAGAAGAGAGGCCCTGGTGGAGCTGCTGGACTTGGATGGGCTGCCACAATACAGACCCTGGTAAGGCCTCTCTGCTGGTGGGTCATCATCTAGGATGGTCTTCAGAGTGTTTGAGTGCATATTTCCACTGTCCACTGCGTTGTGTACCAACAGGTTTGCAGGGCTGACACAATCGATGGCTGTCATTTCGCTGAGATGTTTTCAGAAAAGGAAGAATAAATGAAATTAACTTGAATACTCAAATCAAACCATAAAATATTTCAATGTGCAAAACAGTTTTATGTTCCATTCAATTTTTGTCTTGGGCATCATAGCTTTACAATGGTATTACTTGCCTGTTACAAATAGTCGTGGTCAGTGGGTACCTCCTCCAGGGCAGACACCTCTGCAGACAACTGGTCACGCCAGGGAGTACCATTGACTGCCTCCAAAGCATGCTCCCCCTCATCCTCCTCCTCTGCCACATCCTCCTCGTGCTCATCCTCCGGGGCCAAGATGTCACCAACCCCAAGGCAGATGTTATGGAGGATGGCACAGGCTGTTATGACCTGAAATGGTTAAAAAAAAAAAGGGGAACAAAAGTACATCTTCAGAAAATTTTGAATTCTTTTACAATATTTTTAAAATGTCTTTTCAATTCACTTACGTTGGGTACAAAGGTGTGGTGCGCCTCCAGCGCTTGCAGGAAGATGGCCCTGAACCTGGTCTTCATCATCCCAAAAGCACGCTCTATAATAGAGCGTGCCCTGGAATGATGGACGTTAAAGCGCTGGGCTCCCATACCGGCCTCTTGTAGGGAGTGATGAGGGGAAGTGGCTGTCGGAGGGTACACTGACCTCCTGTACAGTGGGCTGTGGCGGAGCACTCATGCTTCGTGCACTGACCCAGGCCAGCCCACATAGGTGTCAATGAAGCGGCCCTGATGGTCACAAACAGCCTGCAGGATTATAGAAGGGAATAGTTTCCTGTTCTTGTAGCACTGACCATCAGGACTGCTCGGTGGCTTGATGCAGACGTGGCAGCCATCGATTGCTCCAGCAGCTTTCAAGAAAGCTCTGTGTCTTGCCAGCCCTGCAAACTCACGGCAAACTGCCTCCAGGTCTTCTGGGGTGTTTGGGAGGTGAATTACTTGGTGGCAAATGGACACCACCTCCTCAGCGACTCGGTGGACAATGCGGTGGGCAGTGGATCGAGGCATGTCAAACACTCTGGAGACCACTCTGAATGATGTACCACACGCCAGCCAGAAGAGAAACACCAGGGTCTGGATTGTGGCACCCCATCCGTGCTGCCGTTCATTTCTCAGAAAATCCAGCAGCACTGTCAGGGCCTCCCTGCTCAGCCTAAAATCAAGCCGTGTGTCACCGTCATTAAAAAACCTATCCAGCACTGGCACATTCAGGTTTATCCTGCAGTACAGGGATCCGGTCTGATTTAGGGAAAGAAGGAAAAGAGAAATTGTTTAGAGCTATGAAAAACTAATTAGTAAAAGAAATATTGAGGTATTTTAGGAACTAAAAACTACTTTTATTAACTACTAATACTACATTGGAGAAATGTACAAGTCATATTTAAAACCTTAGTTGAAGGAATAGTTCACCCAAAAATGAAAATTCAGTCATCATTTTGCCCCACACTGACTACCATGGTATTTTTTTTTCCTATGGTAGTCAATAGGGCAAGATCTGCTTGGTTACAAACATTGTTCCAAATATCTTCCTTTGAGTACAGCAGAACAAAGAAATGTATACAGGTTTGGAAGAACTTGAGGGTAAATGATGACTGAATTTTCATTTCTGGGTGAACAGTCCCTTTAAGTAAAAGTGTTATCTAGCATACTGTAATATACTTATGATATGGAGAGTAAAAGGGAAGGTATGTATTGTTCTGAAAAATAATTTGTCAGGATGCTCTTGCATTAATATTACTGCTGCACTACTGTGTATGTTGCATTTTACTTCTGAAGGTTGTTAAATTTAAAATAGCCTACTAAAATAGCCTATTGTTGGGCAGATTAATCTACAGCAATGCATCAAAAGACCATATTTTTACAGTGCTGCTGTCCTCTGAAAAAAAAACCCATAGTAACCTACTTCACATTTGTACTGAATACTAAACGAATGTGCTTTGTTACAGTCCACCACTGGTCATTTTGAAAATGAAGCTGACATTTATTGTCAGAATATTAACAAATTATTGCTGACTATATAAAAGGCTGCATCTGAAGGACTCAGACTGGCCATACAGAGCGCTGTTCAGCTGTGACAGCTGCCGCTGAACATTGAGCTGTACAATTGTCAGGATTGTCTTGTGTCTTGTGTTTCCCTACCTCTTGTATGCCCTTATTTGGTTCTGTTCCTGTTCCTGTCGTTATTAGTTAATTCTTTTCTAGCTGTGTTTATTTAATTATATCGTTTACGTTGTGTATTTATAGTGTATTCTGCCCTGTGTTTCCTGTCCTACGTGAACGTCATCCCTTGTCCTACGTGAATGTCTTCCCTGCCTGTTTCTGTACTTACCTGTTGGATCATTAAAGACACAAGTTTTGGTTAATTCCTCGTCTCCCCGTTCCTGGCTTCCATGTCTCCTCGTGAATCGTGACAGAATACCGGACCAATACAAAGTAAGCGGCGCTCCTTCTCACCGTTTTGTTTTCTCCGTTTTTGAAAAGTGTTTTTGTTTTTTCCTGGTTTTTCCCTCTCCCCGCGGCATGGAAACCGCCGCTTTCCCAAGCTTGCCGCCATTCGCGGCTCACTCAAGTCCACCGCCGCTAACTCAAGGCTGGTCCCAGCCCGCCAGCCACTCTTCAGTCAAGTTCGGCTGCCAAGCCCGCCGCCGTCCGCGGTCCCCTATGGCAAGCCCATCGGCGGTTCCTGTGACAAGCCCACCAGCAGTTCCTATGGCAAGCCCGAAGTCAAGCACGCCGGTCGCGGCTCCTCGAAAGTGCCTGCCAGAGCGCCCTCCAGTGCCGGCTCCTCGAAGGTGCCTGCCAGAGCTCCCTCCAGTGCCCACTCCTCGAAAGTGCCTTCCAGAGTGCCCTCCAGTGCCTGCTCCTCGAAAGTTCTCTTCAGTGATGGCTCAAGCCCCTGACCAGAATCCAGTGATGGCTCAAGCCCCTGACCAGAGTCCAGTGATGGCTCAAGCCCCTGACCAGAGTCCAGTGATGGCTCCAGCCCCTGAGCAGAGTCCAGTGATGGCTCTAGTCCCTGACCTAAGTCAAGTCATGTCCCCAGGAGTCTTGTCGTGTCGACCGGAACCAATCTTGTCAGTCTTGTCGAGTCTTGTCTTGTCCATTAACGTTCCTGAGAAGTGGGCTGCTTCTCTTGTTATGGCCACAGAGGCCATTCCCAAGTCTCTTACTTCTCTGGCTGCCGCAGTGGAAGCGGTTCATGAGTGCACCCCTAAAAATGCCCCGGTCACCACGTTCAGCCCAGGGAGGGCTGTGGGTCTCATGTCTGGCCCAGTAAGGACCTCAGATTCTGAGCCTAGCCCAGAGAGGGCTCCTGTTCTGGTGGATAACCCACGAAAGACTCCAGTTCCTGTGTTTAGCCCATGGAGGGCTCCAGTTCTTGTGTTAAGCCCAGAGAAGGCTCCAGTTCCCGAGGTAAGCCCAGGAAGGGCTTCTATTCCTGAGTTAAGCCCAGGAAGGGCTCCTGTTCCCGAGGTAAGCCCAGTGAGGGCTCCTGATCCCCAGTTCAGCCCAGAGAGGGCTCCTGTTCCCCAGTCAAGCCCAGTGAGGGCTCCTGTTCCCAAGGTAAGCCCAGGAAGGGCTCCTGTTCTCGAGTTAACCCCAGGAAGGGCTCCTGTCCCCAAGGTAAGCCCATTGAGGGCTCCTGATCCTCAGTTCAGGCCAGAGAGGGCTCCTGATCCCCAGCTCAGTCCAGTGAGGGCTCCTGATCCCCAGTTCAGCACAGGGAGGGCTCCTGACTCCCCGTTCTGCCCAGGAAGGGCTCCTGACCTCCAGTTAAGCCCCATAAGCTCCCTGGCCGCCCTGGAGGCCTTCTGTCCTGTCTCTGTGTCCTTGTGCCTGGAGGCCTTCAGAGCACCCCCCCTCCCCCCTCCCCCCTCATTGGATGGTATATGGCGCGAGGACGCGCCTTCCAGAGGGGGGCGTAATGTCAGGATTGTCTTGTGCCTCCCTACTTCTTGTATACCCTTATTTGGTTCTGTTCCTGTTCCTATCGTTATTAGTTAATTCTTTTCAAGCTGTGTTTATTTAATTATATCGTTTACATTGTGTATTTATAGTGTGTTCTGCCCTGTGTGTCCTGTCTTACGTGAACGTCATCCCTTGTCCTACGTGAATGTCTTCCCCTGCCTTCAAACGCAATGCCTGCATTCAAAGTTGTAATCCGGCAAGGACCCAGCAAAACAATATAATTTACATGGCCACAGTCTTGGCTAAGCCTGAGGTACATCACCAGGCGCCGCCAGGGGTGAAGCATTCCCACCATCTCCTCTGGTACAATATAAAATATAAAAACAATAAATGCTGGCTCCATAACTTTTTTAAATGACTAAACCTGTCAAGATGGCAAATCTCCTCTCTCACCGTTGCTATGCGACAGGAGCAGTAATCGGGAAACATCTGGTGACGGAATTAGGAAATCCTGTGAAGGCGGAGCATCTCATACACTTCGCTCCTTCGTGCACTTAGGAGGCGTGGCCTTCGAAGTCCATGCACACCGAAGTGTGTATACTCAACATTGGGACACAGCTAATATCAGGGAGTATTTGTTTTCATTTTGAATTGGTTCGTTTAAAAGTAGACATTTTAAGCTTTCTGTATATATATATGTATATATAATCAAGTAATCACACAGGCGCCTCCCTGTCATGCATGTGCATTAACAATTTTCCGCACAAACACTTGAATATGAATAGTATTAGAGCACATTTAGTTTAGGTTTATGCTAGTATGCATGGGATCTGCATTAAAATAAATCTTCACAAGTCTACATCCCAGACAGATGCAGTTATGACCTGTAAATTGGAGGCTATTAGACGTTTTAAAATTATCTAATGGGCGATACCATTCCAACTCATTGATCATTAGTGTTCTTGATCAAGATTAAATGGATGTCGCAGTCATAAACTTGTTTTAATGACTCTCATAAACTTGTTTTAATAAATCGCTTATGCATTAAATAATAAAGATTATGCATTAAATAATAGCCTAAACAGTTTCACATTTTGCATATGCGTAACAAAGTGAATTATTTTTTACATGCAATGATACAAAATAAAACCAAACAAGATTTGTAATGAAGAAGAAATATGTAGACAAATAAGAATAAATGATGTAACCCCACAGCATATCTCTTGAGCGTTGCACTCAGCAGCATGTGCGCCGAACAACCAAATCTTGCACTCTACATGAATGGAGTGCAGATTACAACACAAGTTATGTCAAACACACAAAAGTTTTAAATAAGATAATACTGACAATGAACATCATATGACATTTAAAATAGTTTTGACGATTTGTCCTTCAGTCTGCCTGTGCATTTCTGACCCACACAGCAAATGAAGACTTCGAATCTCTTCGAATGAAGGCTAAATCTCTTCGATGTTCTCGTTGAGAATGCAATTTCTAAAATATTCTTAGAATGCATTAATTTCTAAAATGTTATGATACGGAAAGCCTGAAACAGATCACAGCAGGACAGACCTACACAGTAGGCTATCAGTCATCAGCAACATGGTAAACGTGCACCAGTATGCGTAGATTTAATATGAAGCGTCCGTAACGGTCATGTCTGTAATGCATTATTATGGTTGATAAGAGCAAAGAATGGAGATGAGCTGTTGATCATAATAAGAATGGCCATAAGTTGCCTTTGTACAGAAAGTTTCAAGTTGAACAGGTTTTTATTATTTAGGTAAAAACTTTATTTTTTCATGGTAAGGATGACTTTTGCATGGAATTGCCCTATTCTTAAAAATATTAATACTAGATTTAAAAAAAAACAAAAAAAAAAAAACATTTAGTAATTATTTTTAATCATTTTAGTCATTTCTACAAGGAATGCAGCATTCTCACATTAATACAGAGATAAAGAGCCTATTTATATAATCATATTTATTTAGCTATATTTGTTTCATATTTATATTTATGTTGAAATTTGATTTATTTATTTTTTTATTTCATGAATGATAATTTAATGAATAGGCTACACTCCTGCATTTAAATGCGGCTGCAATTTTTATTTTATTTATTTATTTTTTTTATTTATTTATTTTTTTTACTCAAATTGTATGAAAGCAAGTAAAGAAGTCTCCCTTTAAAATCACTGAAGTTGTCAATTAAAGAATCTCTTTTTTTTTTTTTTTTTTTTACATCGTGTACACTTTGTTGATTATAATGAGAGAAATTGAGTAAAAAGCTAAATCGTGGCCAGGTTTAATTTATTTGTTTCTTGTTTTAGTTAGGCTTAAATATAATAATGGGAGTGAAATTATACAGTGCCTCACGTTTTACTAAACTAAAGGAAAGAATTCATAAAATACGCAGCAATTTCTTAATTAGTGAACAGATATCTTTTTCTCATGTAGTTCTCGGTCAAAATAAAGGACAGGTAACGAATAACAAAGTAATAAAAATGCATGCTGTTTTATAAAAGGAATTGTAAAATATTAAACTGATGACAAATATTAAGTAATGTGAGAATATTGACATTTAGCATATTAATCCAAGTATGTAGCTGTAGTGAATTTCGCTTTCGCCAACCTAAGGAGGCGAAATAGCGTAGTGATGCGTACTCATGTCACAGGTGACATTATGATTTTTGGATCACGTGTCACTTGAGGTGTGGTTAGGAGTACATCACATAAGAAAGATTGGTGGGATACCTAATTTGTAGAACCTTACTGCATTATCAACACAAGGAAGACACAAGTGTAATAAAATAAATTTTATTAACAAAAGATAGACAAGAGTAATCAACAACTACTAAGTGAATACCATGAATGAAAAAGGAATAAAGTGCATAAGATTCATAAAATGCAAGTGATTATGTTGGATGTTGCTATGTCAGAGCTATGTTATCTGTAAAGATAATCTGTTGCTACTCTGAAAGTTATAAGGTGAAGAACCTTATTATGCATCAAACAAATACATGAAAAATTTGCTATAAACTGCAATCAGCTATATAACATCTAATGTCAATTAGAAAAATCATATACTGATAATACACAACAATGCCAAGGTCTCTGGAAGAGGTTTGGATAGGTGATAGTTACGTTCTCTGTGGTTGAGTGAGCAGTCCGGTAGCGGTGACTTCATCCACTGGTTATGCTGGTAACAATGCAGTGGGGAAAGGAGCAGAATCCGTTTCGACAGCCATGAACACGAAGCGCTGGAGGATGCTGATCTCCTGGAGCACCAAAGGGTCCTAAAATCTGGAACACGCAGATGTGACCCTGAAGTAGGTGCAGAAGGTCCTTAGCCTGGAACACGCAAGCAAAGGTACCTTGGAGTGATGGTTTGCTCTCCGGAGCTTAACCTTGTTGCAAATGTCTGTGTGTCTTCTGCCTCTCTGGGCTAGAGACTCAGAATTTGGTCGATCCGCTTTGTCTCTCTAGAATGGAGACTCAGGACGTGCTGCATCTGTTGTTGTCTCGCTGGTCGAAGACTCTGAATGAAGTCTGAACGTAGATTATCTCTTTCCTCGCAGGCTGGAGGCTCAGAACATCGTATCTGTTGCTGCCTCAAAGCTGGAGACACTTGTCTAGCCTCAACTAAAGTCCGTACTGTGACAGCCACTGGAACACCTGTTCCAAATGACAAAGATGGGTGGGTAAGTCTGCAGAATACACAATGATATCATCCAAGTATACCAACAGAAAGTCAGTGATATGACCACTCAATGTTGCATTAATCTCTGAAATGTAGCTGGTCCATTGCATAGGCCAAAGGGCATACACTGAAATTCAAATAGCCCTAAGGGAGTTGTGAAAGCAGTCTTTGGACGATCGTCAGGGTGTACTCCCACCTGCCAGTAGCCACTGGCCAAATCTAGGGTACTGAACCACTCAGCTCGAGTTAATGTGGTCAACGTTTCCTCAATTCGAGGGAGTGGAAAGGCACCTTTGTGTTTAACTGCATTCAACTTCCTATAATCAAAGCAAAAGCGCCAACTTCCATCCTTTTTCTTGACCATGACTACTGGAGCTGCCCATGGGCTATTACTCTCAGAAATGACTCCCCTTTCCAGCATACCTGTCAGTAACATCTTCATCTCCTTATACATCATTGAAGGTAGGGGGCAAAATATTTATGGGGGGGGGGGGCATCACCAGTATAGATCCTGTGCTGAACAGCCTCAGTACAGCCCAGATCATCCTCATCCCTAGCAAACACTCCACTCCACTTCTTTAGCAGTGCATCAAAATCATGTCGTTGTTGGTCAGTTATGCCAGATCCAAGAATTAGTGGACTCACCCCTCCGACAGCAGGTTCCTCTTCAGAGATGGCAGCTTCCACTATACGGATGTCGATGACCCTGTCAGTACTCAGAGCAAGGTCTGACTTCCATTTTGTATCAGAGGGGAAATGGATGTATTTAACCTGCAGTTACAAATGCTTAATTAGGCCTAATGTTTTGTTTTTAACATAAAACATTGAATACTGATATTTGAAATTATTTAAAACATGAAAAAAATAATAGAAAGATGATACTCTGATCATAACGGGCATTCCAGACTTCAGGCTGTAATTGACTGCAAAGGATTTGCAACCAAGTATTAAAAAGTGAAAGTTTGATTTATGATTATTATTCTGTCCCATTACTTTTGGTCCCTTAACAAGTGGGAGGCACATATGCAAAGTGTTGTAATTCCTACACCGTTCACCTGATTTGGATGTAAATACCCTCAAATTAAAGCTGACAGTCTGCAGTTAAAGCACATCTTGTTCGTTTCATTTGAAATCCATTGTGGTGGTGTATAGAGCCAAAAATGTTAGAATTGTGTCGATGTCCCAATATTTATGGACCTGACTGTATGTTTTTGATTTAATATATCATACATCTATCCACATTCCCTTGCATAATTTGTATATAGCACATCTATACAATATAATATATTGTCTGTTGTCCTTTTGTCTATTGTGTATTGTTTTCACATATTTATTTTTAATCACTTATTTCATTATCTGATTTCTGATTCTGATTGTTTGAGTATCCGGAGGAGCTGGACATATTCATATCAAAATGTCTTGCGGAACTGTACAACAGTATTCTAAAATGTTTGATATTTTGTAATTTTTATTATTTATTTATTTATTTTATTACAATTAGCCTAATTTAATCAACCAAACTCAAGTGTTTTACAGGCTGTTGTGATGACACAGTCAGCTCAGTACATTAGACATATTAAATATATTATATTTAAGTTGTGCCATTTTAGCCTAGACATCCTTTAAAGCAGTGGTTCCCAACCACGTTCCTGGAGGCCCCCCAACACTGCATGTTTTCCATGTCTCCCTAATCAAACACACCTGATTCAGATCATCAGCTCATTAGTAGAGGCTCCAAGACCTGAAATGGGTGTGTCAGACAAAGGAGAGATGCAAAATGTGCAGTGTTGGGGGGCCTCCAGGAACGTGGTTGGGAACCACTGCTTTAAAGAAATAAGAAAACTTGTATTAGTAAAACGAAAGACAACATTATTTTATTTAGATCCCAGAAACGGTCATAAATTGCTTTGACATAGCGTTACTTCTGGGTTTCCCCAGTACGGGGATGGGGAATCACAAGAGGTGACGTATGTGATAGGGGCGTGGTTTCTGAAGTAACGCTTTGACGTGGGCATGACTGTATTGTGTATGGGCGTGGCTTATGATGTCACACTTGGATATGGGCGGGGTTGGATGTCCACTGGAGGATGCAGCGAGCCCTACTTGACAACCGTGGCACTCACACGCACTCAGCTCGCAGTATTTCATCTGTTGTCGCCACTACCACGGCACTCCTTGGCATTTCTGTCTGCTCAGCTCGCAGTGTTTTGTCTGTTGTTACCACTACAATGGCACTCACTGGTCGGGCAGGAACTCTCACGCTATGAACCATGCACTTCTTTAGGTGTTCCCGCGTCTCCTTCACTAGACAGGCTCTACTGACGCCGGAGCCTGTCTACTACAGCTCTACAGGGTGACCTTCTTCCGTCGACACCCACACGTGACTGGAAGTCGGAGCAATAAGCTCAACGCTCCTGCTCTCCATGGTGCGCTCTTAAAGGGCAACAGTCTCCACCCCGTTATGATCAGAGTATCATCTTTCTATTATTTTTTTCATGTTTTAAATAATTTCAAATATCAGTATTCAATGTTTTATGTTAAAAACAAAACATTAGGCCTAATTAAGCATTTGTAACTGCAGGTTAAATACATCCATTTCCCCTCTGATACAAAATGGAAGTCAGACCTTGCTCTGAGTACTGACAGGGTCATCGACATCCGTATAGTGGAAGCTGCCATCTCTGAAGAGGAACCTGCTGTCGGAGGGGTGAGTCCACTAATTCTTGGATCTGGCATAACTGACCAACAACGACATGATTTTGATGCACTGCTAAAGAAGTGGAGTGGAGTGTTTGCTAGGGATGAGGATGATCTGGGCTGTACTGAGGCTGTTCAGCACAGGATCTATACTGGTGATGCCCCCCCCCCCCCCCCCCCCCCTATAAATATTTTGCCCCCTACCTTCAATGATGTATAAGGAGATGAAGATGTTACTGACAGGTATGCTGGAAAGGGGAGTCATTTCTGAGAGTAATAGCCCATGGGCAGCTCCAGTAGTCATGGTCAAGAAAAAGGATGGAAGTTGGCGCTTTTGCTTTGATTATAGGAAGTTGAATGCAGTTAAACACAAAGGTGCCTTTCCACTCCCTCGAATTGAGGAAACGTTGACCACATTAACTCGAGCTGAGTGGTTCAGTACCCTAGATTTGGCCAGTGACTACTGGCAGGTGGGAGTACACCCTGACGATCGTCCAAAGACTGCTTTCACAACTCCCTTAGGGCTATTTGAATTTCAGTGTATGCCCTTTGGCCTATGCAATGGACCAGCTACATTTCAGAGATTAATGCAACATTGAGTGGTCATATCACTGACTTTCTGTTGGTATACTTGGATGATATCATTGTGTATTCTGCAGACTTACCCACCCATCTTTGTCATTTGGAACAGGTGTTCCAGTGGCTGTCACAGTACGGACTTAAGTTGAGGCTAGACAAGTGTCTCCAGCTTTGAGGCAGCAACAGATACGATGTTCTGAGCCTCCAGCCTGCGAGGAAAGAGATAATCTACGTTCAGACTTCATTCAGAGTCTTCGACCAGCGAGACAACAACAGATGCAGCACGTCCTGAGTCTCCATTCTAGAGAGACAAAGCGGATCGACCAAATTCTGAGTCTCTAGCCCAGAGAGGCAGAAGACACACAGACATTTGCAACAAGGTTAAGCTCCGGAGAGCAAACCATCACTCCAAGGTACCTTTGCTTGCGTGTTCCAGGCTAAGGACCTTCTGCACCTACTTCAGGGTCACATCTGCATGTTCCAGATTTTAGGACCCTTTGGTGCTCCAGGAGATCAGCATCCTCCAGCGCTTCGTGTTCATGGCTGTCGAAACGGATTCATCACCAGACGCTGGGTTTCATCCCTGGTGATGCTCTGCCAGGCCTCTACTGCAACCGTCTTCAGTTCCTGCTTGTTCTTGGGGCATTTTCCCTTCAGTTTTGTCTTCAGCAAGTGAAATGCATGCTCAATCGGATTCAGGTCAGGTGATTGACTTGGCCATTGCATAACAATCCACTTCTTTCCCATCAAAAACTCTTTGGTTGCTTTTGCAGTATGCTTTGGGTCATTGTCCATCTGCACTGTGAAGCACCGTCCAATGAGTTCTGAAGCATTTGGCTGAATATGAGCAGATAATATTGCCCGAAACACTTCAGAATTCATCCTGCTGCTTTTGTCAGCAGTCACATCATCAATAAATACAAGAGAACCAGTTCCACTGGTAGCCATACATGCCCACCACCACCATGCTTCACTGATGAGGTGGTATGCTTAGGATCATGAGCAGTTCCTTTCCTTCTCCATACTCTTCTCTTCCCATCACTCTGGTACAAGTTGATCTTGGTCTCATCTGTCCATAGGATGTTGTTCCAGAACTGTGAAGTCGTTTGGCAAACTCTAATCTAGCCTTCCTGTTTTTGAGGCTCACCAATGGTTTACATCTTGTGGTGAACCCTCTGTATTCACTCTGGTGAAGTCTTCTCTTGATTGTTGACTTTGACACACATACACCTGCCTCCTGGAGAGTGTTCTTGATCTGGCCAACTGTTGTGAAGGGTGTTTTCTTCACCACGGAAAGAATTCTTCGGTCATCCACCACAGTTGTTTTCCGTGGTCTTCCGGGTCTTTTGGTGTTGCTGAGCTCACCGGTGCGTTCCTTCTTTTTAAGAATGTTCCAAACAGTTGTTTTGGCCACGCCTAATGTTTTTGCTATCTCTCTGATGGGTTTGTTTTGTTTTTTCAGCCTAATGATGGCTTGCTTCACTGATAGTGACAGCTCTTTGGATCTCATCTTGACAGTTGACAGCAACAGATTCCAAATGCAAATAGCACACTTGAAATGAACTCTGGACCTTTTATCTGCTCATTGTAATTGGGATAATGAGGGAATAACACACACCTGGCCATGGAACAGCTGAGAAGCCAATTGTTCCATTACTTTTGGTCCCTTAACAAGTGGGAGGCACATATGCAAACTGTTGTAATTCCTACACCGTTCACCTGATTTGGATGTAAATACCCTCAAATTAAAGCTGACAGTCTGCAGTTAAAGCACATCTTGTTCGTTTCATTTGAAATCCATTGTGGTGGTGTATAGAGCCAAAAATGTTAGAATTGTGTCGATGTCCCAATATTTATGGACCTGACTGTATATAGTGAACTGATTCTTATGACATAAAATGAACTCTGACTGAATGTACAATTTTTTTAATAACCTTTTTTTTATAATCCTTAACACTCTCACCTAGTCATATACACACTTTATCCCTCTCACATATGCATTTACCTCCCCCCACACACATGATGTTTTTAATGACACTGATCGCAGAACCCTTGCACAGTATCTTGGTTGAGCAACTGCATCATTTCACTGTCTTGCTGGATAACACACACACACACATACATATTTATGTGTTACTGCTAGCTAAGTAAAAACATGCCTGTGTGCAGTTCAAAACACATACTAAGCATGCGGAACTGTTGTTTATACACATGCACACAACGATGCACACATTCTTCAAGTTGTCAACGTTTTAAGTCTTCATAAAAGACCAAAGAATATATATTTTTTTTTTAAACTTACCAATACAGCAAACTTCTTTTTAGCGGTTGGCAAACAATTTGACTTATCTTCTTATCAATGCTTCTTCCTGTTTCAAAATAATAGAAATGTGACATATTTGGACACGGGCGTGGCTTGTGACGTCACGCTTGGATGTGGGCGGGGTTGGATGTCCACCGCAGACTGCAGCGAGATGCTCCTCGCGGTAGTGGCGACGACAGACGAAACGCCTTGAGCTGAGCCGGCATCTAGAGGTTAAACCATGGCATTACATGAATATTATCTTTCTGGCAACCAAGTGCCTATAATTTTCCTCTTTGCACTGGAATTTAAAAATGTTTTCTCTATTTTAACCCTAAATACTACACTAATTGTAATATAAATAATGAGCATATTTGAAAATGAGCAGATTAGAAATTAGCATATTTACCATAAATGGTAATTCATGGATCATGTTTATTGCACATATTTAATACCAAAATATCTAAAACTATAATATATTTTATATTTATTTTAATATAAATTAAAATAAATATAAGCACAATATACAGCATAACATGTGCAGTGTAGCCGGCTCACACACCAGGGTTCTCATTCATCAAGAGTGCATAGAAAAGGTTCCATATTTTGTCCTACTAATGACATTTAAAATGTAATTACAAAAAAAAAAAAAAAAAAAAAAAATACAGTTTTTATCAAACATGCGCACACAGTTCTTACGCACACCAGTAGGTCATCATTGTTGATAAATCCCACATGTTCTTAAGCACCATGATAGCTCACGTTCATGGTCATTTGCATTCAGAAATTAGGTCTGTGACAGTCACCGCGGAGGTCGGTTGTCACCGCGGTTGTCTGTTGCCATCGGCGGTAATGCATGTGACGTCACACACTCTAAAACAAGCATAATACAAAGTTTTATATAGAAGTGTAATAATAGTAACCGTTGCAAATTGTTTTATTTAGATTATATGCTAATTCACAAATTACCTCAAACGTCATACACGGCGTTTCCTTTAGAAGCAGCTTTGAGCGCAGGAAAATACAGTTTATTCTGCATTCAGCAAATTTATTTAGTGTTGAACAATGGACCTTGCTGGGAAACCAAATACTACATCGCCTGTCTGGAATCATTTCCATTCATGTCACCCATCCGCGTTTGTAAGAGTGTCTTCAAGTTCACATGATCGTAAAAGCTGGGCTGGTCATGGTTTTAATGGTGAGGCTTTCTCCAAACTGGCCAAATACAAACAAGACAGCGGTAAATGGAAGATGCTAACAAGAAATGTGGAAACATACGCCGCGATTCCTATTCTGCAGAAAGCGCGTGCAGATGAGGAATTAACGTGCCTACTTGCTTGGTGGCGGAACAGTGAACTGTGTCTACCGGACGCGACAGGTGTCACACCCTGTCGCAAAACAACTGTTTGAGTCTGTCTACAGGACATTTCAGCTTTGTGTCAGTTCGTCATAAATAGAACGAGGCAGTTAACTGTGGGGGATTTGTCGTGGCATGTTGCGCCGCATCCAGTGTAGACAGCATCACTATTCTGTAGTATTTTGTCATGACGCGCCGCGCCGCTTGCGTCCGGTAGACAGAGTGTATTTAACTTTCCTATTTAACTGTATTATTTCTTTGATATTTTGGTGTTTTGCAGGCTGCGTGTTCATTGACGGAAGTACTAAAATAAACATGCACGTTTGTTAATATATGATCGAGCCTCATTTATTTATTTTTTGCTCAAAATATTATATATATATATATATATATATATATATAGCCTAATTAATATCACACCACCGGCGGTAGTTGGTCCATTACCACCGCGGTGGGAAAACTCTGCCACCGTCACAGCCCTATCAGAAATACCTCCAATGAACCATATATGGTGACAACACCTCCATTTATTATCACGTGAATGTATACGTCCTCTCCGAAATCATGTCAAAGAAAGCGGTACCAACTGAGAAGAAACTGAGAGAGCCATTCTGTGCTCTCATTAGAAACAGATCAGTACACTCTTTGAAAACGCGTTCTCTGCCTAGCGCATGGTTTGTCAAATCTTCCAGTGAAACGAGATCAGCCATGACCATATAGCTACATTTAAAATTGACTTCCCAACTGTCCTTTATAGCTTTTCACACTAATTGTGCAAACATTTAGCTTGAAATATGAAATTATTAATTGAATATTTGCAATTAAAGGACACAGGACACATGCGGCGGCACTTTCATTCTCTGCGTAAGCATGCTCAGAGTTGTGCTTATATTTACACATATTCCTACGTGTAAGTACAAGTTGGTAGATCCCACACTTTGAGTAAAACAGTTCTTATGCACTCGTTACACACACGTGTGCGAACGCACTGTTGATAAATGAGGGCCCAGGTAAAATGTCTCTTGAGGCTCAGGGGCGATGATCCATCTGCAGTGGGCTCAGGCGATTTCTCCATGCAGCGGGATGATGGCTGGCTGGTCTCTGGTTCAGGACTGGGACTGAAGATGTCCTCCTCAGTGGGGCAGACGGAGAAATACAGTCCATTCCTCTCCAGCACCTACTCCACGAAAGCGGCGAAACTCCATCGAGGACCATCCCCAGACAGCTTAGTCTTTGACGAGGTGTTCAGTTCGATGTAAAGTGTACACAGGCAGCTGTCTGGGTAATGAGTTAGATGAACGAGATCTAGAAAGTCCCTCGTATGGTCCTCGAGGGAGCGATCCCCTTGCTCCTGGCAGAGGAGCATAACAGCGGGGATATCTGTGGCAGAGTAGAAACAAAAGGCAAGGGAAAAAAGTGCTGCTAAGTTAACATTTTGTTGGCTAATTATTCTGTCACGGTAGCTTAGCTGAGTTCAAGCACACGACGCAGGGATAATCCAAAACAAAGTCTTCAATAATAAATCCACAGTAGAACAAACAAGGAATCCAGTAACAGACCAGAGCAGCAAAGCAAAACCAACATAACATGTTATGTTGAAATGGGGAGAACTTATACAAAAGCAAGAGAGGGACTAATGACTTAATTAATAAGTTACAGGTGAACAGAATGAACTACTCAGGGCAACTAAGGAAAACTAGGTCAAACAAGTCATACAGAAAACAGACAGACAAAGCATACGTTACAATAGAACTGAGCTAAAATGAAGTGCAATCATTTTTTAACTGATTAAAAGTTACACTTAAGGGGTTTGGTCACATTTGACTGCCAAGGAGTATGAGAACATATTAATGCATTCTCTTTATCACTCTTCAGAATAAAATGCTAATGAAAAGCTTAGTCAGCATAGTTATCAATGCACAATAAATGCATGTGTTTGAGTTTCACAAATGTGTTAACACTAGAACCGCCACAGGGTAAATTTTACCCATGGCTGTTTTTAAAATGTACATAACAGATTTACAATAAAACATTCTCCCAGTCATTGACTTTTACTAAAATTGTGTAATTTGCAATCCCCTGTTGTTGATTTTTTTTGTTTGTTTTTTTTTTTTTTTTTAGATAAAACCAGATCAAAAAACAGGGCATTTATACCTAGAAGCGCCAGCAGGTCAGATTTACCCACCTATATTATACCTGTATTTTCGCGTCATTTTCTTGACACTTATGTTTTAGATTGCTAGGCAATGCCTTTCACTCACTGAATTAGTGGTTATCAGTTTCATAAATAAACTGAGTAAAAGAAGGCGATTTATGGATGCCAAAGAGGTATTAGAAGCACTAAATGCCATGAGTATGGAGAGTCTGATGGTGGGGAGATAAACAATGCGTCCTGAGTCAGCTTGGCATCTGATGTCGATCAAGATATATTTAGATGTTTTAGCCTAGCATTACTCATAATTGTTCAAACTTTGGAATAATTATTAATTTTTTTGTTTTGTCATTTCTATCATTTATTGTTCACTATTGTTACGGGGCTGACGAGACGAGAGACGTGCGGATCCATGTGCAAGGCTTTATTGTAAAACATAACTTAGTCAAAACACAGGCAGGGTCAGACGATGGCAAACAGGTACAACACAGGCAAGACACAGAGTAGTCGTAGAACAAGCGTGGGTCTTCGATTGCCGAACAATATCCAAAGGGCAAGGCAGAGAGAGTAAATCCAGGTAAACAGCAATAATCCAAACGAGGGGCAAACAGAGTCCGATCGGCAAGGCAAGGGTTAATCCAGGAAACACGGGCTAGAGTCAAAACACGGGAAACAGGCAAGGTAAGACTAAGACAACTCAGAGGGCT
Source organism: Spinibarbus caldwelli (assembly GCA_039654775.1). Taxonomy (NCBI): domain Eukaryota; kingdom Metazoa; phylum Chordata; class Actinopteri; order Cypriniformes; family Cyprinidae; genus Spinibarbus; species Spinibarbus caldwelli. The sequence continues at coordinate 8,079,795 of CM077226.1, read as the reverse complement.
TTGTAGGGTAGCTATCACTAGGATATTTGCATACAATACTCGGCGATCTGACTGAGGGAGTCCAGGGTTTAAGTAGTGTGTGTGATTGCAAGATGGGTATCAGGTGTGAGCATGTGATTAGGTAAATGGCTGCTGGGAAATGAAGTCCGGGGTAGTGTGTGGTGTGAGAGTCAATGTGATGGAAGGGTGACCTCTGGTGGCGAACAAATGGAGGTCCATGGACCAGATTCATGACAACTATACTGTGTTGCTATTTATTCTAGTCTGCTTGTTTCCTGAAAAAAAAATAATAATAATCTGATGATGTAGGCTAATGAATAAAACAATTTTTTGGTTCCCCGAATTTTATTGGTGTTGATCTCTTATTCAAACTATAAATGATATAACTAAACAAATTAATAATTAATTAGGTGAAGCTGTGCGCTTGAATTTGTCATTGCATCATCCTATGCAGTGTGGTGAATTACATTGCTCATTATTGTCTATAGGCTATTTTAGTAATTTAAATAACATGGGTTATCTTAATATATTGAGTAATGGCATTGTATTATAATATTACACCACCCAAATATGTATTTACCTCCTTCAAATTATTGTTGTCAGTGCAGGCTTGGCTTATTGACCATCATAAAAAAGGGATTAGTGTAGCCTGCATAAAAAAAAAATTCTTGGAACATAAAACGACTGGACAAAAATATAGTTGATGACTAGACAATCATTTCATGACTCTAGACATTTCGTGAAGACAGTGGCATAATACAATTTCAGTTTCAAGTTTATTTATCATGTGTACAATGTCAGTGACAATTTGCACATTGAAATGCTTAGGTTGAGGCTCAGGCATTCTACATTAGTGCAATACAATAATATAAGTGCAATTTAAATAGTAATAAAAAAAGTATGTGCAGAGTGCATATGCTCTTTGTAAGGGAAAATAATCATCATGAGGTATATGTGTTTGTATACATATTTGAAAGGAGTGTAGTGAGCATTTACAGAGTGTACAGTGTAATAGTATATCAATTTAGCCATATCAAAACAGTAGTCATGTACGTGGGTAAAATTTCCTGCCTTTGGACTGACTGTTTTTTGGCCTTTTACATTAATACGTGGTAAGTGGCAGTGCGGAGTAACATACGTGATTTAAATATTTCCACAGATGCTATCATAACAAAATGTACGCTATTTACTAGTTGCCATATCAACAAAATATAGAGAAAAAAAGTGTGCCAAAAATCTTTAAGATATCGCTGAATGTTTATTTTACCATAGCAAAATAAAATTTCTGGCTATAGAAAATTTTTCATCTCAGTTTTTAGTATTCATTTAAAATTAGACAAATATGTTATGATTTTAATCTCTAATCTGTTCTTTATCAGCTTTGCTAACTAGCAGAAGACACTAACCAGGAGGGGAGTGTTGTGTTCATCTTTGTGTTTTTCTGTTATGCCTGAATGTCTTTCTTCATATATTTGCCCACATTGATTTGAACTATGCTGTATAGCTGTATGTTATGATCAGGGCCGTCCCAAGCATGGTTGCAATGTGTTTATTGTCAAACTTCAAAATTAGATTATTTCTGTCAGGACCACTATCGTCAAATGATAGACAATTAGCATACAATTTGGTTTGGCGGTATGGTTTTGTTCTGGGCAAAAACTCTCTGCCCATCCATGCAGCCTGTCATGAATGAGCAGGGAGAGCAGCAATAATAACCCCCTAAGGGTTAACAGCACAGAACCAAGCAGATATCATTAATGTACTTAATTACATTTAGTGTAGCACATTACTCAAGATTAGGGAGTCTGATTCAACAGGAATGTCAGAAGCCAAGTCCTGACTGTGGCGAAAGGAGGAGTTGGGGATGGAGGAGGATATTTTGCTTCCGAGCAAGCAAGCTGCTGAATAATACTGAATAGCGCTTATGTAGGGATGCCGTGATAGGTGTCGTATACCTATTGGTAGATGTGATCAGCTGATGCAAGCTTGACTCACGTGAACTGCCAGAACTAACACTGACGCTAGATTTCTGTCGTGAAATGATAGACACTTAGCATACGATTTGGTTTGGCGGTATGGTTCTGTTCTGGGCAAAAAACTCCCTGCCCATCCATGCAGCCTGTCATGAATGAGCAGGGAGAGCAGCAATAATAACCCCTCAACACAAACGATATACCAGAACCCCCCCAAACCACAACTGATGCAATCTGAAAGAAGCATGTCCTTCTGGAATAACAGAGACTGTTTCTTTATAAACCGCTTAAGAAGAGCAGCAAGCACCTTTAATGCAGTACCTGAAAAAGATTAAAGACGCAGAAAACCCACTAGAATTGGCAGACTAGTTTGCAACAAACGCAACGCACTGCAGCCATAGAGCGAGCGAATGATCTGGTTCGAATCGCAGATTCAACCTGACCTAAAGCTTCAGAATCCATTTAAACTATAACAGCACATAATGAATCAATAAATTGACTCTTCAGTTACAGGTTTATCGCCTTCATTGTCATTTGCGCTCATTGTGTTACGTGTCCACGAACTGACAACCCACATGAGCATAGACAAATTCCTTATCAAAGAACTCGATGCTTATGCAACAAGCTTGATGCTTGCTTAATCACAGCATGTTGCAATAATCAGAGAACTTAGAAATAGAATTCCCAATATCAGATGAGCCATTAGCAGCAAGCATATTTCGAGAACAATCATATACCTTAAACAACAGCTTAACATTAGCTTCTTGCTGTTAGCTTCTTGCTCAGCTGTGGTAAGATTACCTGGTTAACGTTAATATTACCAGCGTGTCAAAATACAACCAACAACCTAAAGCGACAGCGTGCCTAGCAAACACGTACTGAACAGGAAATGTTGCTTAATAATCATATTTATGGGGGAAGCATCACCCCAAGCTCAGCAAGCAAGGACATGCAACAAACGTGTTGCTTGAGCTGCTTAGCAATTGTGGTCATGAAAGGGGGAAGCATCAAGTCTTATTCAATAGCATGTTGTATATTATCCAATTACAGTGTCTAACATGCTGTTAATCACATTAAGGGGAAGCTTTGCCCCAAGCTGGGCAACGAGGACGTGCAGCAAGCGTGTTGCTTTGAGCTGCTTAAGCAAATTATGTGATCGGGGGGAAGCATACACCCCTAGCAGCAGCAGTTTAAGACAACATGATAATAAGTATTATATATATGTATGTATGTACCATATTTTTGGCGGGAAGCATCACCCCGAGCTGATTAACAAGGATGTGCAGCAAGCGTGTTGCTTTAAGCTGCTTATAGCAAATTATCTGATCGTAAAGGGGGAAGCATACACCCCTAGCAGCAGCAAGTTTAAAACAACATGTTAATATTATATGTATATAGGTACCATGTTTTTTTTTTTGTTGTTGTTGTTGTTTTTTGGGGGAAGCGTCACCCCTATCTGAGCAACAAGGGCGCGCAGCAAACGTGTTCAGCGCTCGCCTGATTTCCAAATCCCTGGTAGCCCTTCGGGCAGGTACTCTTCAGGTTTTGGTAGCCCGAAAAATTAATTTAACTAGCCCAAATATATATATTTTTTATTATTTATTTATTTATTTATTTATTTATTTTTATTATATATAAATATACAAAATCAGATAGGAGTCTAATTGTCAATCAAAAAATATTTTCAATACACAAATATATACAAATGTGAAGGAAGGAATTTTATTTCACTAATTACAAGGTATCTGCAGATTTTTTTTTTATTTATTTATTTATTTTTTTTTTATGAATTTAAGGCAATTTATGACCCATCTTAAGAGCTGCACAAGTAAAATGAACAGTATGAGCGGGGTTGGACAATGTCCAACAGTATTAAGACATAAAATGACATGGTTTACAGTTCAGATACAGGTTTTCACAAAACAAATCTTATGCAACAGCATTTCAGCCTTTAGACCATTTTAATGAAAAGGGATAAATCAAGCATATAAATTATTATATTAAATTAAAACGAATAAATATCACTGTCTAATTGTTTAGATTTTTAGAAGGCACATTAACTTCTTTCTCATTTGCAACTCTATGTGTTTGCTGCTTAAAAACATGGGTCGATATTTGCATTGATCGGACCATAAACAGCAAGAAAGGCTTATTGGAAATGCAAATTTCTGCTTTAGGAGTGGCTTAATATAGTGGTTTAGCAACTGAACACAACGCAGCACCGTCCGCGCTCATAACGCTGCTTATGAGTCATTATAGGCAAGATGAAATAAAAATGCCAACGACACGTTTCTGAGGACATCCGTGCCGTGTTTTGACTTGAAACGTGCAGCGCTCATATTTATTCAATGACATCATTGCCTTTTGAAGTTTAATCCAGCCGTATCGCGATTCTTGTCTTTCCGTCCCCAACTGCAAGACCTTTGAAATTATAATTAAGACATTTCTTAAACCATTTAACGCAATTAAAACTTATGGCCTTAAGTTTGATACAACTAAATTTAAGAGTTTTTAAGAACCTTGATAGCCCGTTGGGCAGAGCGGTGATACATTTTTTCTTAATGTTACGTATTAAGGGATGACATAGCCTAACTGTCCTCTCCTCTGTAATGCAAAGAACATATTTGGAAGCGCTATGCCAGTAAGTTTATTGATTTAAATATAAGAAAACAGGATTGCTTACAGAGTGGAGCTAACGATTAATCAGAAAGAATGCTCCTTAAAATGTGGAGTGATCGTAAAGAGCTAAATCTCCATATTACACCCTTCATCCTAAGCGTGTTTTCATATATACTCATGCATGAGCACATATACAGTATATTCAAGTGGATCAGAAATTATGAATTTGAAATAAGTATTGAGTGGCAGTCAAGCAGGGAAAGCATACACCCTGCTGAAATACTTTGAATGACTGTCATTGATATGAATATTATTCTTTTGTATAGAAGCCATTAGAAACGATAAATGAGTGCTTCTGACGCTGCGTGCAGCTGAAACGACCGCACACTCATAGGTAATGAAAACATCCAACCTTAGGAATTATGCCGCTGAATACGGCGAACCACGGTTGAAATGCATACACGAGAATGCTTATTTCATTTAACCCATTCTCCTGTCCGTTACTATCGGTGTGTCCTCAGAGCGATTACATACTCTAGACTGCATTTGCTCCAGCTGTATAAACACAGATGCGTAAAAGCTGCTGCAAATATGCTTAATATTTTGCTCTAGCAAACCATGCAAAACTGCTAACATCACTTAGTTATTTCAATTGCAAATCACGCAATATACACAGCGATATGTATTAAAAGTGCATTCACTTATCTTAGATGTTGAATTTCGGATGTTCTGAAGCATGCTGCAACAGTTTGATTTACGTGCAGCGATGCGTAATTTGCTTCCGAGCAAGCAAGCTGCTGAATAATACTGAATAGCGCTTATGTAGGGATGCTGTGATAGGTGTTGTATACCTATTGGTAGATGTGATCAGCTGAGAGTCAGCTGATGCAAGCTTGACTCACGTGACCTGCCAGAACTAAAGCTGATGCTAGATTTTCAATTCTTAAAAAAATGCCATTATTTTATATGAAAAAGTTAATAATTTTATTTTATTGACAAAATATTCTAGTTTGTCTTGTGTGTGTGTGTGTATATATATATATATATATATATATATATATATATATATATATATATATATATATATTTATTTATTTATTTATTTTTTTTAGATCAGATAACATTTTAAGCTGTCATATGGTCATGTTACAACATGCCCCTCAGATGTAACATTGTGCCCCACCTAGGGGGCATGTTGTCTAATTTCACTTCCATTCTTTTGGAGTAAATAAAGAAAAACTGTAATTATGAAACAAAGTGACATATTTGTACTTGAGAAGTGTGAAATAAATGTGGAAAAATATTATACTCTGAACCCCACGTGGATTTATACAAACTGAGAAAGTCAAAAAGTGTTACTTTGTGCCCCGCTCTCCCCTACTCTCTGCAATATGCAGTAGGTTATACATATGAGAGATGTTGTATTATTTGTCTACCAGATAATACCTTAATGACAGATAATACCTTTTCCACCATTTTACAAATAACTGATACATATGCAAAATGTTGCTTTCGCACGGCAAGTCCCGACCAATAAAATGGCTTCATTCGCACCCCAACCCCAACCCCGGTTCTGGTCTCTCGCATCTGCATTTACAAGTGCACAAGTGAGTTTTGCAACAGGAATACCGCAACAGGAGTAGCAAAAGTCAAAGTGCTAAGATTTAGACATTTAAGACATTTTATGTTATATTTTTATTCAATCCCTTGAAGTAAAGCTTAAAGTCTGCACTTCAATTTCATCTGGATTGTTTTATTTTTAATTCTGCACTGCTAAAAATCCTTTTCTTACTTAGATTATTTGTCTTGTTTCCAGCCAAGATATCTAAAAAATTCTTAAATCAAGATGGATTTTCTAGACAAGTAAATATTATTGTCTTGTTTTCAGAAAAAAAAAAAAAAAAAAGTCAAAATTAAGTGAGTTTTTGCATAGAACAAGCAAAATAATCTGCCAATGGGGTAAGCAAAATAATCTTATTTCAAACAGAAAACAAGATTATTTTGCTTATCCCATTGGCATATAATTTTACTTGTTTCAAGCAAAAACTAACTTAATTTTGACTTTTTTTCTGAAAATAAGACAATAATATTTACTTGTCTAGAAAATCCTTTTTGATTGAAGAATTTTTAGATATTTGGACTGGAAACACGACAAAAAATCTAAGTAAGGAAAGCATTTTTGCAGTGTGTTCTGGTGGCATACAGAGCCAAAATTATGAAAATTGTGTCACTAACTGTATATAGCCTCCAGCTGACGACCCTGCAGCTGATCTAATGGCACCGGCGGAGGTGCGACAGGCTGAAAAGCCAAAGCAGGAACAACATCTCACCTGTATAATGATCTGAACTCTCTGGGTAACCAGTGACTCCTGCGAAAGGGCAGATGGCAGCCAGGAAAGTCTGGCGGATGGCTGGGAAAGACCAGTTGACAGCGGGAAAGACTGCGTCAGGAGTGGGTGTCTAGTCACCTTTCCCACTAGCGAATTGGAAGTTCCAAAACGCACCCTTTGTGACTACGAAGCAGCATAAGAGAAAACAGCCCGAGGGCCCTCCAAGAGACGGGATGGAAGATGGGCCCAGTAGGACAGATCAAGAGGTAATGACAGGAACGAATAACGATAACGAGAAAAGACTCCAGAAGTGTAGTTGTGGATGGGAGAAGGTGACATCACACAGGGGCCAACATATCCATCAGCGGAAGATGAAGTGTAGAAGCCAGACAGACCAGCTACCTTGCGCTGCTCAAGCAGGTCAGACAATAGAGACCCAAACCCGGGATTGCAACCACAGTGCCACAGGACTCAGTGGCGCTGAGACGTCTGAAGAAGCTGAAGGAAATCCCATGATGGAGAAGGCATCCAGCAAAAAGAAGGTTATCAATCCGCCAGAAGTACATCCCACAAAGCCAGTAATGGAGCAACCAGGCTGGCGCAACAAGATCAATTAGCCTAAGGCAAATGAGCGGGTTGCTTGGCAGAATCTCGACTCTGACCTGAGTCAACTGTTAGAGCTGGCGTTGCGAGGCAGTGTCGAGAACAAGCTTAACAGACTTGGGGAGATCATCTTTGAATAATGTAAGGGGAGGTTTGGCGAGGTCGGTAGGAAGTGGCCCACAGTCCCAAGGAAAGGAAGGAGAGAAAGGGAGATTGAGCAGCTAGTTAGAGCCCGGCGCCAGCTCTAACTAACTGGAGGAAAGCGGCACCCGAGGAGAAAGTTGGCCTGAAGGAGCTGTGGGATGAGTTCAAGCAAAGCCTTGCCAAGCTGCGAAGAGTGGAGAGGATCAGGAGGAGGAGGAGGAAAAAAGAGAAGGAAAGAACCAGCTTCCTCAGAGATCCCTATAGGTTTACCAAAGAGTTGCTAGACGAGAAGAGGAGCGGGAAGTTGGATATCAGTAAGGAGGAGCTGGAGGAATACATCAAGAGCCAGTATAGTGATAACAGACGAGCTATACCGCTCGGCTCCCCAGGGTATGTACCACAGTCAACATCTACAGTGCCACTTGATACATCCCCACCTAAGTTACGAGAGGTGGAGGAGGTTATCAAGAAGGCAAGGTCAGCATCAGCCCCTGGGCCTAATGGGCTTCCTTATAAGCTGTACAAGAACTGCTCCCAGGTGGCTAAAGTACTATGGAAGCTCATGAAAACAGCTTGGAAGAAAGAGCAAGTCCCAGCAGAGTGGCAACAAGCTGTTGGTGTGTTCATTCCCAAAGAGCAGAACTCCCATACCATCAATCAGTTCAGAAGCATTGCCTTGTTAAACGTGGAGGGGAAGATTTTCTTCTCTATTCTAACAAGGAGAATGAGCTACTTTATCATGAGGAATGGATACATTGACACAAGCTGCCAGAAGGCCAGAATCCCAGGCTTTTCTGGATGCACCGAGCACTCTTCTGTGATTTGGAATCAAATTCAGCACGCAAAGAGACAGAAGAGCGACCTGCATGTGGTGTGGTTAGATCTTGCCAACGCATTTGGCTCAGTGCTGCACAAGCTGATAGAATTTGTCATGGAATTATTTTACGTCCCAGGTTGTGTGCAGAACATCATCTCTGGATACTTCAGCAACCTGCTCATGTGCTTTACGCTGGAGGGCTTTACGACAGGTTGGCAACAGCTGGAATGCGGGATTGCCATGGGGTGTGCCATCTCCCCCATCCTATTTGTTTTAGCCTTCGAGGTAATCCTCAGAGGGGCTAAGCAAGTAGTCAGGGGCATCAAGCTACCATCAGGCAAGAGGCTTCCACCATTTAGGAGCTACATGGATGATGTAACAAGCATGCTTCAGACGGGTCCATGCACGACCAGGCTCCTCAAGCGCTTTGACGAGCTGCTCAAATGGGCAAGAATGAAGAGCAAGGCTGAAGAGTCAAGAAGTCTCTCGATAAGGAAAGGCGTGCCGCATGTCAGGAACATCTTTGTTGCTGGAGGGGAGCCCATTCCTCGGCTGGATGAGAAGCCATTGAGAATCCTGGGGAGGCTGTACACCGCAGACTTATCCGACAGGCAGATGGGGAAGCTAGCCAGGCAACAACTCGCAGAGGGCTTGGCAAGAATTGAGTGAAGCCAGCTGCCTGGGAAGCACAAAGTGTGGTGCTACCAGCACACGTTATACCAAGGCATGCTATGGCCTCTAAAGCTCTGTGAAATTCCCATGTCGGAGGTTAACAGGATGGACAGCCATGCAAAGAACTACATTCGAAAGTAGTTGGACTTGCCCCACTGCTTTTCAGATGTAGGTCTCTTCAGCCGGAACATGTTGTTTGTTACAGAAGGATGTCCAGTAATGAAACTAAGTGCTAAAATGCTAAAATGCTAAAAGCTTTTGGTGAGTGTGGTGTTCAGTGTTCTAGTGCTGAATGAGAGAGGTAGGCTGCATGAGAACAATGGCATTTGCTTGCAGTTTCACTTTAAATTGATTAATTTTGGCTTGTTTAGCAACTTATATTTTTCATTCTTGTTTTGTTATGAAAACCATTACATTTAAAGGATTTGTTGTGAAGTGAGGAGAACTAAAATAGCCTATAGGCCTGCTATTGTGTTTATTGTTTGTACTTTAGGGCCTATAACATTCCGCTTTATTTACTGCTATTATTTCTGAATGTAACTGCGGTTTGTGCTTTAAAGTGAAAGTAACTCAAAGTAGTGTAACACATTACAATTCAGAGACAGTAATATTGTAATGTAACTAAAAATTAATAAGTAGTATATAATGTCAAGTCAAGTCACCTTTATTTATATAGTGCTTTTAACAATACAGATTGTGTCAAAGCAACTTTCCAATATCAAAATAGGAAAATAGTGTCAATAATGTAAAATGACAAGATTAAACACTCAATTTTCAGTTAAAGGCATTTCATTATTGAATTCAGTGATGTCATTGTCCAGCTCAGTTCAGTTTAAATAGTATCTGTGCAATCAAGTCAACGATATCGTTGGAAATTAAGTGTCCCCAACTAAGCAAGCCAGAGGCGACAGTGGCAAGGAACCAAAAAAAAAACCCATCGGTGGCAGAATGGAGAAAAAAATCCTTGGGAGAAACCAGGCTCAGTCGGTGGGCCAGTTCTCCTCTGGCTAGACGAACCAGCAGTTCAATTCCAACTGCAGCAAAGTCAGATTGTGTTAAGGATTCATCTGGTTCCTGAGGTCTTGTCCCGATCGCCGTCTAGGTGACGAGGTCTTCACTGGGGATCTGTCTCTGGGGCTCTTCTAGGTGTCCTGATCTCCGCTGACGTTCAGGGCTGTAGAGGTCATCTCTAGGTGCTGATCCACCAACTGATCTGGATACGGACTGGATTTGGGTGACTGCAGTGACCATCTGATCTGGATACGGACTGGATCAGGTGGCTACGGTGAACTCGGAATAAGAAAAAAAAATAAATCAGACTAATATTAGCGTAGATGCCATTCTTCTTACGATGTAACAAGTACATCGGGTGTTATGGGAAATATTCCTGGTTCTGGTTGACCTAATTAATGCAGCCTAACAATCCTTTAACGGATTTGAATATTAGAAGCGTATTAGTGTGTTATGTGTACGCCAGGTTAAAGAGATGGGTCTTTAATCTAGATTAAACTGATAGAGTGTGTCTGCCCCTCGAACAGTGTTAGGTAGATTATTCCAGATTTTGGGAGTTAAAAAGATCTGCCGCCCGCAGTTGATTTTGATATCCTTGGTATTATCAAATGGCCAGAGTTTTGAGAACGTAGTGGATGTGGAGGACTATAATGCGATAAGAGCTCGCTCAAGTACTGAGGAGCTAAACCATTCAGGGCTTTATAAGTAATTTACAAGATTTTAAAATCCATACGTTTAATAGGAAGCCAGTGCAGTGTTGACAGAACCGGGCTAATGTGGTCATACTTCCTGGTTCTAGTAAGGACTCTAGCTTCTGCATTTTGGACCATCTGGAGTTTGTTTATTAAGCGTGCAGAACAACCACCCAATAAAGGATTACAATAATCTAACCTTGAGGTCATAAATGCATGAATTAACATTTCTGCATTTGACTTTGAGAGCATAGGTCTCAATTTAGATATATATATTTTTTTAAGATGAAAAAATGCAGATTTACAAATGCTAGAAACGTGGCTGTCAAAGGAAAGATTGTTATCAAATAGCACACTTAGGTTCCTAACTGATGACGAAGAAATTACAGAGCAGCCATCAAGTGTTAGACAGTGTTCAAAGTTATTACATGTGGGGGTTTTAGGTCCGATAATTAACACCTCTGTTTTTATCAGAATTTAGCAGTAAGAAATTACTCATCATCTAGTTTTTTATATTGACTATGCATTCCGTTAGTTTCTCAATTTGGTGTGTTTCACCGGGCCCCAAAGAAATATAGAGCTGAGTATCATCAGCATAACAGTGAAAGCTAACACCGTGTTTCTTGATGATATTTCTCAAGGGTAACATGTAAAGCAGGGTTCAGCAACCTCTTCGGCATGACGTGCCATTTTAAATTTTTCTGGTTAACCACTGTGCCACAGATATAATTTTTCTCTAAGAAGGAATATAATTGTGAGGATACTACCTTTTCTAGTATCTTTGACAGAAAAGGGAGATTCGAGATCGGTCTGTAATTAACTAGATCTTTGGGGTCAAGTTGTGTTTTCTTTAATGAGAGGCTTAATAATAGCCAGTTTTAAAGGTTTTGGGGACATATCCTAATGACAATGACGAATTAATAATAGCCAAAAGAGGATCTATGACTTTTGGAAGCACCTCTTTTAGTAGTTTAGATGGAATAGGGTCTAACATACATGTTGTTGGTTTAGATGATTTAAAAAGTTTATAAAATTCTTCCTCTCCTATAGTAGAGAATGAGTGGAATTGTTCCTCAGGGGATCTATTAGTGCACTATCTGATGCGATACTGTAGCTGACGGTTGCATGGTTACAATTTTATCTCTAATAGTATCGATCTTAGAAGTAAAATAGTTCATAATGTATTACATTTTGGAAGTAACTTTCCCAACACTGGTGGCGTTTAATCCTTTGTGACCTTTTAAGATAGTAGCTAATGAGACTTGTGTGAAATAAGATTAAGCAGCAGGTTACACCTAAAAGGTACCCTTATGGATCCTTCTGCTGATTTTTTTTTTTTTTTCATACTCTTACTAGAAATGTAATTATTCTGTTGCTTGGGAAATCTAGAGCATGTATGTTGGAAACACAGATGACATTTGAGAATTTGAAATAAATCAGCTAAAACAAAATTTCAGTCTTAGCATCTTTAAAAATTTCTCCTTTAAAATAATTTACTAAAATAATAATAAAAATAATTTAAGTTGGAAATTTACCTGAATCAAACTCTTTCTCTCACTCTATATATATTGTAAAAGACAATGAAATAGTATTACTATTAAAACAAATTTTACATTTCTAAATTCTAAATGTAGAAACTCAATATTTTATTATATAAACATTACTGTTTAATACATTATGACAGAAATGTTGTGCTGATATATTTAGAGAATCTTCACACAAGTGGTAGTGATGTAACGTGTTTTGTTCATGTCGGGCTAAACAATGACGAATGTAAAATGAAGGCGGCGTCACATGAAGAATCTGTTGTGGAAGATTATGGTGAGGAGGCATTGGGTTTGGCTGACTTTTCGTGCAGCACATCAGAATCATCAGCAAGAGCTTAATTCCAGTTATTACACTGTTTCCACTGGTGCATGTTGGCAACAGGATGGACACAATGTGGCAGGGGGAACACAAACTGCACATTATGCCAGAGCTGAGAGATGCCTCACACCACATAGAGGAAGACATGTTATAGGGCCTCATTCATAAAACTTTATGTTTGTCTTCATCCTAAAAGTATGCAGACATGTATGATGTCAGTTAATTGCTGAATGTAAACACTTGAGTCTTGGGAATGACAATCCAGTGGGTTTCCAAATGATTAAATTGCACCTGTGGCAAGTGATAAGACCTTTTCTCTGTAATGTGTTATGTTGTTTCTTCTAAACTCACTGGTTAGAGTATTAGGTTTTACAGTGACTTTTTTTTTTTTGCATCTGCTACAACGGCAAAACAAGCGAGCCAGTGAGAAAGGTTATTTCATGTGGCATGGTCTGAAGAGCCTTCTGTTTACATCTTTTCACACTGCTATTGTTTTGTTTTCCCTTGTAAACATGGATATCAAAACCATGGATGACATTGGATGCAGTGACTTTTTTTTCAAAATGTGATAATTTAAAAGAAATTATTTTATTAGTCACTGGAGTTCCTAAGTAGTTTCCTTTCATAGAAAATGCAACACTGTGTATTGGCAAAACAGGAACATATCAGTGGTCATGAGTTCTGAAGCCCTGGATTGGCTGATGGTGTTAAGGTGCATCACAGCATAAGTCAATGTTTTAAGGCATTAGCTCAGAATTTCTTTTCTTCAATGCATGACAGTTTCAGTGTGTTTGTCTAGCTCTTCTGAAATAGTTTCTTCCCCTTTCAAGTGGTAAATGATGTTTAGGAAATGTTGTCTTTGCACACACTGGAAAAAAATTCACCTCTGAGGACCATCCTGGATGTCTGTTTCTTGGTAAGCCTCTACGTGACCACACTTTGCAGGCCAGGTCTTCATTTATATGTGACTTTTAGTCACACAGTGTCAGCCCTGCACACGCCAAGTACACTTAGAGACTTGGAAGATCCCGCTGTATTGGATGCAGAGGCCATTTGTGAGCTGTGCAGAGCACAAGACCTGCTGTTCAGGGCTACCAAGCACGTAAAGAGGGATGCAGCATGGAGGCAATGGTCACTGTGGAAAGTAATTTTGTGACAATGTTGTGTTAGAAAATGTGCTTCTCTCCTTTACACTCTCACTCCTCTTCCAATGCAGGGGTGTAAATTTTGTTTAACAGTAGGGAGGACAATAAACATAAAATTTCTCAAGAGCAATTTTTGAAGGGGACACAAATAATACAGCTAAAATTGTACTTGTATGGATATGTATACACAGAGGAAAGCCTTACTACTATTAGTGTAGCAGGGAGACCGTGCCAAACTAGACAACGTCAAGCTGTTGTGGTTGCGCCGCGACAGCGGTCGTGTCCGTTGTAGACATTACTATCCGTCAACCCGGTAACGTTATTATTGCTAACATAGCGGACTCATCGAAAAATACATTGGCATCATCTGTATTGAAGAGAAAATAATCACTTCATTCGATGTTTAAGTGAATAAAATAGCCTTGACATCCTTACTTCACAACTGTTGACTTTGTTCTCGCTCACCAGACTTGTGTGTGTGTGTTTAGGTGATGCAGGGTTGCCAGGTTTTCACAACAAAACCAACCCGCGGTAACCTTGTTAAAGTAGCCCAATTCTACGGGAAAACTGCGGACTTGGCAACACTGAGGTGCTGTAAAAGAGGAGAGAGTGTCCTCGGAGTACTTGAAAGAGGAAAGCAGGCATTTGGACCAAAGCACTGTGAGGCTAGGGAGGGGAGACTCAAAATGTTTCTAAACTTAAAACGCATTTTTTCCCCGTTTGTGTTGTTTTACTATTTACAAAATTATATAAAGTACAAAACATTGATATTTACAATACACAGCGTGTTTTTTAATCATATTTTTAGGGGGGACAACCCTCAGATAGGGGGGTCCTCTCCCCCCCGACCCCCCCGGGATTTCCACCTATGTTTCTGTGCAAAACACCAGCAAAGAGTATTTGTTAGATTTTCCCTGCTGCTCAAAGAGCTCAGATCAGTTAAGTTGCCTAAACCGAAATAAGGCAAACATAATAAACACTCTGTCCAGTAGCAGTTAGAGAACCAATAGAAGTTTCAGTACCACTGTATGAGGTGAATGAATCAAACCTAAACCAAGGGCACCATCTATCTGCCACACCAAGGAGTGCCCTGAGAATGAGTAAATTCTGTTGAGGTGAATAGAGGAGGTTCCCCCTCTCCAGAATGTGGGTTTTACATCCTCTGTTTTCTTGTGCCCAAGAAGGTTGGAATGTGCCCCATTCTGGATTAAGGCTTTTGAATTTTACATTAATAAATCACCCCTTCAGAAAGTTGACACAGAAGCACAAAATGTCACAGATAAAAAGGGGGATTGTTTGTGACTATAGATCTAAAGGACATCTATTTTCATATTCAGATTTCACTAAAACACCGGTGTTTTCTTCACTTCGCTTTTGGGGCACATAGTATCAGTTTGCATCCTCCCATTCAGGTTTCCCTGGCTCCTCGCATGGTTTTAAAGCGCATCTGTGTGGCTCTGACAACATTGTGACTTCAGGATATTTGCATCATGAATTATCAATGATTGATTTGTGCTGGCCCACAGAGAGTCTGTCAGCACAGCATCGGATATTGTCCTTAAGCATTTGAAGTTCTTGGGGCAAAGAATCAATTGGGAAAAGAGTGTTCTGTTGCCATGGCAGCAGACATGTTTTTTTTATGCTAACAGCGACAGGGTTTGGTGAGAAACAAAGTGAAATTGAACATATTATTTAAATAATTTCCTGACTAGGCTGTTGGTCTCTGTGCACGACTGCACATTCATGAGAATCTATTAGCAACGCTGTTCACTTTTTAAAAACTATAGCAAACGACTGGGACTACCCTATTGAAAAATCCAGCATATGCTGGTTATATATGTTTTGAAGCATAGCTGCTGGTTTGAGCTCGTTTAAGCTGGTCCTTAACTGGTTTAAGCTGGTCATGTGCTGGTCCTAAGCTGGTCCTGAGCAGGAGCTAGTTGCTTAGGACCAGCTTAGCGCCAGCACATGACCAGCTAAGAACCAGCTTAAACCAGCATCCATGCTTCAAAACATATCTAACCAGCATATGCTGGTTTTTATCAACAGGGTATAGCGTGCTTCTTCTGGATATTGTGAAGTCACCATATCACTATCCATGGAATATACACAAAATGGGGAAAGACCTGGTTGAGTTGCACTACAAAAGACGAAGAAGAAGAGCTGCTTTAGTAGCGTGTTGTCGCCATAGCGAAGAGACACTGTTTTTTTTCCACCCTGGTTTTTTTCCACCCCTTTGTTTGGCCTTCCTAAGGTTGACAAATTTATTTGTAACGCTGTTTAACATTTGTCGGTGTGCTGCACATTTCACAGAGAACAGGTTCTAGAACCTAATGGTTCATTTCCACCAAGCGGCACGGTTCAGTACAGTACAATATGGTACGATTCAGGCTGACTAATACAACAGTACCCTTATTTGATAGGCATGGTGTATAGCAATCAATGTCATTCTCGCACAAAGAAGAAAGTGCAACATTGTCTGTGTGTATTTGTGTGAAAATATAAAATTATAAAATACACCGTAATATTTTTTGTTTGCGCACTCTGATGTAAACAAACCCAACATGCATGGGCAGCATGGCGGAAAGAGTAAATGAGACACTTCATTTCCCTTGTGCTGTCATTCCCTTTGTAGCACAAGCAAGTGACAGTTCTCTGTCAACCAGTCAGAGTTCTGCAGTGAGTCTAGCTCCACCCTTTAGGTACTGGACTACTGTGCTAGGTGCGAATGGTACCAAAATAGCACCCTCATATTGCGATTATAATGGTATTTCGGCAATACTGCGATTAAACTTTACCACATGAAAAAACAATGCTTTGATCAAAACAGTGCAATTAAGCTTATAATTGTAGCAAGCATAATAGTATTACAATATGTGCTATACATGCCAATTTTTTAATCGAATAAACAGGAATGTAAATTTCTTAATCGCTTTATTACAACTCTGACCAAAGTGTACATGTGCTCGGATGTACATGATTGTTGTGTGTTGTTCACACAAATTCATAAATGATCCAGGCCTGGTTCTATGGGGGTGCTAAGCACCCTCAAATGAAAACAAGAGCACCTTCAGTTGAGGCTGTAAAAATAGGATATTGGCGAAACAGATATGGCTAACGCTCTAGTGCGCATTTATGTTTGCACTCAGGAGAGCTTAAAGGTTTCTGTTAACAATGTGCTTTTGCAGTGTGGAGGAATGTAGCCAAGCACAGACATTTCTGTTGATTTCTTGAATGCAATGGCCAATCAGATATGTTTAAATTCAGTCATCCTCTCACCGCTCAAATCACCAGAGTATTGTTCAGTGCTGAGTTACACAAGCTAGTAATGGAACATCACAATGTTGGGATTGTGATGTTGCGATGTTCAACGTGGTGCCGAAT
The DNA here is from genome assembly GCA_039654775.1 of Spinibarbus caldwelli. NCBI lineage: Eukaryota > Metazoa > Chordata > Actinopteri > Cypriniformes > Cyprinidae > Spinibarbus > Spinibarbus caldwelli. Next base: position 8,062,539 of record CM077226.1, on the reverse strand, counting down.
AACTTTCAAATATCTCTGTAGACATGTTTAGCATTTGATGTAAATGGACAGTTTCCAGTAACTTATGTATGTGAACTCATCATTTGTGTTGTGGAGTATGAAAATAGTGACAGTAAAAATAAACAAACTTCTTAGCAAATAATCAGAATAAGAGGTTTGTTCATGTCATGTAAATTTCTTACTGTGATTAAGTACTTACTCAGATTATTGCAAATAATCACATTGGTGCCCATGTAAAAGTAGTCATTAAATTGGGCTCAAATTGGTACAGCAAAGCTGACGCCATTGTTAATATTTATATCTGAGCAAATGAAGCTCGCGGTTATGGTAAGGGGTGTAACATTTCTGGAACACACTCTAACCAGTTCGCCTATCTCAACGTATTGAGCCAGCTAACCAATCGGGGCACATTTTGTATTTCGGAAGGAGGGGCTTCATCAAAACAGTAGCTTAACAGGGCATTTAAGACAGACTGGGAAAGGTGCTGCAATAATATAAAATATGTTAAAAAATAATGTGTTTTTGGAACAATCAAGCATGAAAATATATTCTAATACACTCCAATAAACAACTAAACTTTATAAAAGGGCATAATAGGACCCCTTTAAGTTATTCCATTGCAAGTTTGTTTTTGTTTTGTTTGTTTGTTTGTTTTTTTCAGTTGAGGGAATGGGAAAGACTGCATATGCTTTGTCCAGTTAGGGCCTTAAATACTTAAGACTGTACAGGTCAATGGCATATGTCTAACAGCATTTCGTATGCTTTGGAGGTTCTAAGAAATCACCTGCAGTTTCTAAGCTTTTTAAACGTTTTATTGTCTGTTACATGGGATTGCATGCGGTTTGCCCCTGGGAAGTAGGGCACATTCCCCTAAAAGTGTGGCATCTACACGGGCCCTTGCTTTTTGCATGACTCTCTGCTTAATTTTGTCATATTTTATTACTTGGATGAAAGTTTGGCTCCTGCTTTTCCTGTTTTATCTATCTAGGAGTTTTGCCTTTTAGTGTACAACTATATTCTTGTGACACAGGTGTTGGAAGCTATAGTTTCCATGTTAAGACGCAAAACTGTTCCCATTGCATCCTAACGCAGCGTTGAGTTTCCTAGGAAAGGAATGTATAGGTTACTGAACGTAACCCTGGTTACCCAAGTGGGAATGAGACATTGGTTCTATAGGGCTTCGCCTCGTGACAACTGACATGTTCTCATTGCATAATTAAACAGCATGTCCTGCACATTCAGGGAACCAGGGTTACATAACCTAGATGTTTTCTGGAAGTTTACTTCTATAAATCTGGAGTTGTGCATGAAAAGTGGTGTACACTTTTATTGATTTATTTTTTAATTTTATTTATTTATTTATTTATTTGCATATGCAATGTAAATATGAGGACCCTGGTTTCTTTTTTTTTTTCTTCTTCTTCTTCTTTTTTTGCTTGCTGAACATTATTAAAACAGCCTGGGATTCCCACTGTAATGTAGAATTGAATCCATTATAATCCAATTACATTTCTCTCCCCTGACAGCCATCCTTGGTGACTGAGAGCATAATCTCAATTGAATTTGTGTGAAATTAAATTATACAAGCATCAACATACATGCATAATACAGATCAGTAAAAAGGCTTGATTTATTGGACAGGCAGTCGTAATGGCACCGAAGTGTATGGAATGAAGATGTGTGTAGAATGCACTGGTGTTATAAACGTGTGTGTTTGCCTGCAGTCATCTACATTATTTGTTTTCTTCACAAAAGCCACAGAGGGACAGAAAGACATACAGGTGCATCTCAATAAATTAGAATGTCGTGAAAAAAGTTCATTTCAGTAATTCAACTCAAATTGTGAAACTCGTGTATTAAATAAATTCAGTGCACACAGACTGAAGTAGTTTAAGTCTTTGGTTCTTTTAATTGTGATGATTTTGGCTAACATTTAACAAAAACCCACCAATTCACTATCTCAACAAATTAGAATATGGTGACATGCCAATCAGCTAATCAACTCAAAACACCTGCAAAGGTTTCCTGAGCCTTCAAAATGGTCTCTCAGTTTGGTTCACTAGGCTACACAATCATGGGCAAGACTTCTGATCTGACAGTTGTCCAGAAGACAATCATTGACACCCTTCACAAGGAGGGTAAGCCACAAACATTCATTGCCAAAGAAGCTGGCTGTTCACAGAGTGCTGTATTCAAGCATGTTAACAGAAAGTTGAGTGGAAGGAAAAAGTGTGGAAGAAAAAGATGCAATACCAACCGAGAGAGCCGCAGCCTTATGAGGATTGTCAAGCAAAATCGATTCAAGAATTTGGGTGAACTGCACAAGGAATGGACTGAGGCTGGGGTCAAGGCATCAAGAGCCACCACACACAGACGTGTCAAGGAATTTGGCTACAGTTGTCGTGTTCCTCTTGTTAAGCCACTCCTGAACCACAGACAATGTCAGAGGCATCTTACCTGGTATAAGGAGAAGAAGAACTTGACTGTTGCCCAGTGGTCCAAAGTCCTCTTATCAGATGAGAGCACGTTTTGTATTTCATTTGGAAACCAAGGTCCTAGAGTCTGGAGGAAGGGTGAAGAAGCTCATAGCCCAAGTTGCTTGAAGTCCAGTGTTAAGTTTCCACAGTCTGTGATGATTTGGGTTGCAATGTCATCTGTTGGTTTTGGTCTATTGTGTTTTTTGAAAACCAAAGTCACTGCACCCGTTTACCAAGAAATGTTGGAGCACTTCATGCTTCCTTCTGCTGACCAGCTTTTTAAAAATGCTGATTTCATTTTCCAGCAGGATTGGGCACCTGCCCACACTGCCAAAAGCACCAAAAGTTGGTTAAATGACCATGGTGTTGGTGTGCTTGACTGGCCAGTAAACTCACCAGACCTGAACCCCATAGAGAATCTATGTGGTATTGTCAAGAGGAAAATTAGAAACAAGAGGCCAAAAAAATGCAGATGAGCTGAAGGCCACTGTCAAAGAAACCTGGGCTTCCATACCACCTCAGCAGTGCCACAAACTGATCACCTCCATGCCACGCCGAATTGAGGCAGTAATTAAAGCAAAAGGAGCCCCTACCAAGTATTGAGTACATGTACAGTAAATGAACATACTTTCCAGAAGGCCAACAATTCACTATTTTTTTATTTATTTTTTTTTTTTTTTGGTCTAATGAAGCATTCTAATTTGTTGAGATAGTGAATTGGTGTTTTTTTGTTAAATGTGAGCCAAAATCATCAATTAAAAGAACCAAAGACTTAAACTACTTCAGTCTGTGTGCATTAAATTGATTTAATACACAAGTTTCACAATTTGATTTGAATTACTGAAATAAATGAACTTTTCTACGACATTCTAATTTATTGAGATGCACCTGTAATTGTTCAGAGCTTGATCACTTTGCTTCAAACTCCGCGGCATTGTCATTTCACATCTTTATTGTGAGAAGGCATGTTCTTTTGGGTGTGAGGATAATAATAAAAAAAATTATATGCTTCACTAGAGCAGATAAATCGTGTCAAACACAGCTGGGCCAGCAGGCTTGCATCCGGCCACCACAGAGCTAAATTGATGGTTGTTGCATTGGAGAGGACATGAAAAACTGCCCCTTTTTCTTTACTGTATGACATGAATAGGGTTCTAGTTGTCACCTATTTTTCACTGCATCACCCACTGTTCTGACTGCAGAGCTGAGTAACAGCTGTATGTGAGACAATACAGATGTAAAAACACTCTGTGCTATGTGGAATGATACATTCAAATATCATCTTAAACATTCTCTGAGCTAGTGTTTAGAATTGTTTGCCTGGGGATTATTTTAGCATCACAGCTGTCTGAACACACTAATAAGACAGGTACTGTAAAACACATATTTGGTACAGAGAACATGCCCCATATTTTTGTTAATGAATGGCTTTTACAGTTTTTAGAGAGATCAGTTATGAGTAGATGGATTGCACCTTTCAACCATGCATCTGTCTTTCTGTGTAATCTGCTCCATTTAACTCCGCTTTCATGATCTCTTAAATAGCAGAGATATGGGATATTAGAAGGGGTCAACTGTAGAAGAAGGTCTATGTCATAATTTATTTACAGAGCTAGTCTAAATAGATGTGACTCATAAGAGACTTATGCAGCTGGGATTTACAGCAATGTTTCCTCTAAGCTGGCTGCGCAGAAGAAATAATGTGTTGCGCACAAAAAAAAAAAAAAAGAGTTGGGAAAGCCATTTGATTGAATTCTAGTAAAAGAGAAGGACTTGCAATGCTCGGGCAAACCTCTACAGAGTTGATGTCGCTATAGAGTTAGAACCGGTGAATGCAGTTAGGTTTCATAGAAAGAGAATAATGTGTGCCAAATGAGTTGCTGTAGAAACCAAATACTTAAATGGTTGCAGACGAGAGCCAGCGCAAATGCAATGACGTGTGAAATAAAACCAGTGGTGGAGGTAACGAATTACAACTACTCACGTTACTGTAATTAAGTAGTTTTTTCTGGTACTTGTACTTTTTTGAGTATATTTTTAAAGCTGTACTTTTACTTGTACTTAAGTACAAATTAAGTCGTGATGTATTGTCAAGTATGGTGACCCATACTCGAAATTGGTGCTCTGCATTTAACCCATCCAAGTGCACACACACAGCAGTGAATAGTGAACAAACGCACACACACACACCGTGAACACACACCCGGAGCAGTGGGCAGCCATTGATCCAGCGCCCGGGGAGCAATTGGGGGTTCAGTGCCTTGCTCAAGGGCACCTCAGTCACGGTATCGAAGGCAGAGAGAGTGCTGTTCATTCACAATCCCCACCTTCAATTCCTGCCGGTGCGAGAATCGAACCGGCAACCTTCAGGTTACAAGCCCAACTCCCTAACCATTAGGCCACGACTTCCCCTTTAAGCTAAATAATCTACTTCATTACATTTAAATCATAGTTCGTTACTGAGTACGCCCAATTTGAATTGATGTTCAAACCTTTGATGGCACTTCAGTAACCAATAAAGATATCAGATCGTAAAGGGACCAATAAAAGCCCTTATATCTGAACAAGGAAAAGCAGCCGCTGCAGCAGGTGAAGAGCTGATTGGACAGCGAGGGAGCTCAGCATGATTTATGGACTCAAAGTTTGGAGAAACAAACTACATGGTAGTGTTATTGTAAATATCTATATTTTGATACCGATACTGAAATATCTGACATTACTCATTTTCCACAGTCTCTACTGTATACAGCCAAAGTCCCTTTAAGGTATTCTATAGTCTTTGATATAGCCTACACCGATATACGCTGTCTCGCTCTCTCCTCTCAGACAGTGAGTTTGACACGCATCGCCTCCTGTCACTTACAGAGTCTGAATGTCCACACGGAATTGCAGGTATTCCACATAATTTTAGTCATTCCCACACAAATGTGGCGAGCGCTTTATTGTAACATGAGAACACAGTTATGTAATCTCAGAAAACTGGATGCGAGCTCTCAAATAGGCCAGACTTATACAAATGAACTGCCTGTCCTCTCACTCCGATATTGCTTGTGCGCAGACTGTGCGCAATCGCGATCTCTCCGTGCTTTTATAGTAGAAATTATTTTTCTTTGCTCCTGGATTAAACTTTGTCAAAAGTTATCATTCAGAATATATTCTGTCACGAATCCTGTCCATGCACTTCCGTTCATTCACCATCAGAGGTCACTCGCTCACCACATTGACTCTTGCACTACACAAACTGTTGCACATCACCTCAAACTACAATGTCCATCATCCATTGCACTGACAACACACACAGCTGATTGCACCGATCACACAGCTGATTGCACTGATTACATGCCTTATTTAAACCATGGACTTCCTCTCAGTCACTGCTGAGTATTGATCTGCGTATAGCTCTCGTCTAGCGCTAGCTGCCTACCGTGATATTCCGTGTTTCTGTTCAGTTCCTGTATTGTCCTGCGTTTTTCACTCCCCTAGTGTTAGCTGCTTTATGGAATGTTTGTTGTTTTCTAGTCTGTGTTCCCAGTATTTACCCCTGTCTCACTGTTCGGACTCTGTTTATTCCCTTGCCTGGATTATTGCTGTGTACCTGGATTTACTCTCTCTGCCTTGCCCTGTTGGATACTGTTCGGCGATCATCGACCCACGCTTGTTCTAGGATTACTCTGTGTCTTGCCTGTGTTATACCTGTTTGCCATTGCCTGAACCATGCCTTTAAATAAAAGCCTGCAAATGGATCCGCACCTCTCGTCGGCTGTTACATATCCACGCCTGACCGATTAAAATGCTACTGGAAAGTTTATTGACTAAGTGAAATGCACCAGAAAGTCTTTCAATATGAAAGATGGAACTTTAATTTATTTACAATGTAAGTTTATGCTAGAAATGTTTCAGAATGGGATATTTGTATGATTTGTACATATAAATATTCTAACTGCATCACTAGATTGTACAGACATTACAGGTCAAAGCCATCTGATGTTCCATTTATCTAAATAAATAACATATATGGCTCTTAAATCACTGTTTATACAATTTCAGTGTTGTCATATTTTGAATACCTCAACTGAATTGAGGTCATTTGTTTTAGAATTTTATTACAGACTGTGTACTTGTCTTTTTTTGTAAATTCAATTCAGTTTGAAATCAAATTTGAAATCAAGCTTTGCTGTAAGCTTTTGTAACAAAGTTACCCTATTTAAAAGACACAAATACACAGAATGAGCAAATGTTTAAGACTGAGATTTTTGTAATGGTAATTGATCAATATTTATATGGAGGCTATGTAAATAAAAACCTATATTAAAATATTTTCATCATATAAAGTGAACGTGTCTTTTTTAGAAGACTTGGAATAAAGCACTCAAAGCTTGAAATAATGCTTGCCTTGAAGAAATGGATGGACAAAACAATTTGTAATATTAAAATATCTATATGGCAGTATACAGTATGTGATAGTTTTGCCAATGGTATCGAAAATGATTGAAGTACTTACTTTTTTAGTGAACATTACTAGTCTTGTGGTGAACAAATAAACTGTGCAAGTCAATACACTGGGGGAAAAAAAAAATTGTCTGCCGTCGTAATATTTAATCAAAAACTGAAAATTCGCTTCCGCTCTGGAATGGCGTTCTCGCTCTGATGACATCAGTTTGAAGGCTTGGGGAGAATCTTCTTGTTAAGTCATGACGTAAGGACTGCTGTTTCCGGGTCCAAGCCTCTACTCATTTCACTTGAGAATACTATCTCAGCAGCCATTTATGAGCACTATTTAATTAATGTTACATATTTAAGTTAAGCATTTAAAACTTTGCTGTGCACACTACAGTCTCTGTGCTCACAGTGTCTCAGACACTAATATTTTAGCTGAATCACTGTCTGGCCATCTAGGACTTCAGAATGGAGATGAAGGTTAGGGTTATAATTATTCAGTATTACATGACATCATGGGTGTATATTAGCACAGTTTGTTGTTTTCTTGGGGCATCTGGCAGAGCGTTAGGACCCAGAAGCGAAGATATGAATTAATATGTTTTGGTAATTCATTAAATATCGCCGCTAAAAAGTAACTAGTACTCCAAGTAGTTTTTGAGAAGAGTACTTTGTACTTTTACTTAAGTACCGTTTTGACACCAGTACTTTTACTTGTAATTGAGTATTATTTCAGCAATGTAACAGTACTTGAACTTAAGTACAAATTTTCAGTACTCTTTCCACCACTGAATAAAATGTCCTCATGTATTAAAGAAGAGTGGCTTGATTAAGTGGTGGAAATACTGGATGATGGGCACAGAACGGTAACAAAACTCGAGACATTTACAGTCACTCACAGGTGTATGGTGCAAAATGTACTTCATAGGGATGTTTAGATTGCTATATAAGCTTGCAAGTTCACGTTTTTTTTTTTTTTTCTTAACGTTCTCAGTTTAAATGCTTCAGTTTGTTTTCTATTCTATCAGTTCAAATTCTTCAGTTTGTTTTGATCATACCTAATAAATAACTGAAGGGTTTTTTTCTCTCTCTCTCTCTTATCCTCATTATGTCTCTTATCCTCATCAAGCCTATATTTATTTGATCAAAAATACAGAAAAAAAAAAAAAACAGTAATATTGTGAAATACTATTACAATTTCTAATATTGGTTTCCTATTTTAATATAGGCCTACTTTAAAATATGGGCTAATTTATTCCTGTGAAGCAAAGCTGAATTTTCAGCATCATTACTCCAGTCTTTAGTGTCATATAATCCTTCAGAAATCATTCTAATATGCTGATTTATTATCAGTGTTGAAACTGTTGTGCTGCTTAAATTTTTTTGGAACCTGTGATACATTTTCTTTGATTCTTTAATTAAGAAAAAGTTAAAAAGGACAGCATTTGTTCAAAATAGAAATCTTTTCTAACAATATAAGTCTTTACTATCACTTTTTATCCATTTAACAAATCCTTGCTGAATAAAAGTATTAATTTCTTTAAAAAAAAAGAAGAAAGAAATTTTACTGTCCCCAAACTTTTGAATAGTAGTGTATATTGTAACACAAAATTTATATTTTGAATAAACACTGTTCTTTTTAATTTTAAAGTATCACAGGTCCTAAAAGCAGCACAACTGTTTCCAACATTGAGTATAAATCAACATATTACAATGATTTCTGAAGGATCATGTGACACTGAAGTTTTTTCTCAGGTAACCGAATATCTACATCATTTAGTTACATCAAGGGTCAAATCAAATATAAATAGCACCTTAAAGTTAAAAGTTGCACACTGTTTTGTGTGTGGGGTGTACAGGTCTGGTATAAAGAATGTTTTTGCTCAGATGGCTGAAATGTCCACCCAATAAAGAAAAGTTTTGCTCAGCAAGAAAAAAAATTAGAGGGAACATTGATTTACAGATTAATTCAGTCAAAACACATTTCTCTCTATGCTTCACTACACACAAATAAACATAAAAGAAACAGATCATCCAAATGTTGGAAGGAAACCTCATGTAACAGACAGACCTATAGTTTTATATTTTTGGTACAGTACATAAAATTGTATTTGAATTAGTACCTTGTATTTGAAATGTACCTTAAATTAATACTTTTTAAAGTTTTTAATACTCTAATTGACATGGGCGTGGACAAATATGGATGCTTTATGCAGTATATGTTTATTATTAGTGAAACCATAGTTAATCTAAAGCAGGGCTATTCAATTGGCGGCCCGCGGGCCCAATCCGGCCCGCCAATCATCTTCATCCGGCCCGAGGAAGAGTACGCAGGTTGCACATTCGCCTTGAATTGTTCTTGCACTAATTAGTTTGTCCACAAGGTGGCAACACTAGCCCGGGCCAGCCAAAAAGAAAAGGGAGAGACCCAATAATAACAATCCACCGGAGACTGCAAAATCAATAGATGGCAGCGTTGACAAACGCTTATGTGAGGGAGTTATGAGATATCCACATTTCTAACGTTAGTTTAAACAAGTTTAAAGACAGTGTTATCGGTCATAACTTCTGGCGAGAAATAGCGCCGACACTGGACGAAGATTATTATCAAAGCAGGAAGTATAGTTTGAAAATCTGCGCGTTTGGCTGTACTCATAAACTGAGCCGCTTCAGACAAGTGGACAAAACCACACACGATGATGTAAAAATACTGGTTTTGGCGAGTTACCTCATAAACACAGTCTTAAATCAGTTATAAAATCATAAATGACTGTAAAGAGTTGGGAGAAAATTGGATATGTGTCGCATCCTCGTCATGTGCATCAGGTTTTATTAAAGAAACAGCGCTGCTTTTAAAGTGAAACCTGCTGCAGTCTGTGATTGATGTAAATCAATAAACTAAAGCAAAAGAAAAATCTCTTGACTGCTCTGCTTGCTGATTCACTTTTGTAGCTTGAATAAAGAATGATCAATATAGCTTATGCATACAATTTATAGTTTATGTGAAGATTGTTTTAAGTTCACTTATAAAAAGTTGTTATATTTTTCATTGAAAATAATATAACAGTTCAATTATAATGTACTATTAAATGGCTATAATGGCTAAAATTAAAGGGAAAAAAATGGATTTAATAGAGACAACAGTAACGTTATTTGTATCAATGATACTTCTTCATTAACAATAGGCTAGTAAAAAGATGCCATTAAACACATATTTAAAATATACCATCTTTATGTTATTTCTATATTAATTTGGAAGTTCAGTGTGAAAATATGACAACACAAATATATTAATATGCATTTAGTCACATTTTTTGAATTAATTACAGAAAAAAATGTGATTTTTTTTTTTTTTTTTTTTTCTAATTGAATGGCAGACAGCACTAATGTTAACCTTTTATATATGTTACTGTTGGTAATATTAGTTAATTTTACTGCTGAATATGCATTTAAATTACATTTCCAATTTTATAGGCCCCCCAGAAAAAGATCGGGATGGCCCCCCACCCCCTTGGCCCCCATTCAAATGTTCAATTCGATAATCCGGCCCTCAAATGAAGTTAATTGAATAGCCCTGATCTAGAGCATGAAGACTGGGCATGTTTCAAAGGTCATAGATGTTTTTCAAAGAACTTGTTCATGTCTATTACACACATGAAAAAAAGAACATATAAATACCAGGTTCCCATTACTTCTCTTTATTTGCACTGAGCAATTGACTTAGACAAGCCTGTTTACATTTTCACACTACAGGGCAGCTCACTTCTTCTGAACATGCTAAATGTACATTTATTATTTATTTTTACATTTGTTTGCCTCTCTTTGCCCACATACTGTATTTTGATGCAGCTAAATTCTCAATAAAACTGTTTTCATTGATATATATATTTTTTTCATAGATATATTTTCTGTTGTCAGATAATGGAATAAATATGAAATAGTGACTAAAACGTGACCCATTAAGACTACATAACCAGCTCTACCTTCCAAGATGTTAATCTGCACAAAAATCTTGATTTATAATCGAGCCGTCGTCTGATAAAATCAAACAGCCTAAACATAAGATAAAGAGAATAGCTGTGCTGTGATTTCGGCTATACTTGCATGTAAAATTAGAGAAGAAACATAATATCAGTTTTAAAGCAGCACTATGTAACTTGTGGTGCTCTAGCGGTTAATAACAGAACCGCACGCATCCCGCGGAAGAACATTCTAACTGGAGCTACTTCTCTAAGTTTATGGCTATGGCGACTCCGCAGCGGTGACAACCCGAGCAGGCTACAATAGTCCATAAATAAGCACTTATTATAAGTGTACTGTAGTGATTCGGGATAAGACAAAAACGCGGTTTGGAAGATGAACTCATGATGTACTCGCTCATTATATGCATTTTGCAAATTCTGAACACAGAAAAAGTTACATGCTGAACAGAGCAGACAGCAGGGGGAGAGAGAGAGAGAGAGAGAGAGAGATGTGTACACAGCGGGAAAGAGAGACCTCACGCTTTTGCGATGTACAGTACCGGCTAGTCTCAGAAACTAAATATGGTTTGGGCAAAAACTGAAGATTGCTGCTAGGCTCTTTCTGAAAAAAATAAATAAATAAAACAACAACAAAAAAAAACCAAACAAACAAACAAACAAAAGAGTTGCTAAAGGGGTCTGAAAAGTCCATAAGTTGGCAACACTGACAGCATCTCCATCCATTTCTCTAACCACGGGTTAGGCCACGGCTCAAACAGAAAATCTGCGCTGCGTTAATCGCGTGTTAATAAAATTAGCGCCATTTAAAATTAATTTGCGTTAACGCGTTATTAACTTTTACAGCACTAATTTGAATGCATACCTGCTCGTCTAACTGATCAAATTTTTGTGCACCTAATATTAGGTGTTGACCCCACCTCTTCCCTGTTGTATTAGGAAAGGATGTAGTATCAGATGTATTTCTGTCTTTCCGGGTTTTTTTGTTTGTTTTGTTTTTGTTTTTTGTTTTTATATTGTTTCTATATACAGTGGTGTGAAAAATTGTTTGCCCCCATACTGATTTTTTTATTTTTTTGCATGTTTGTCACACTTTAATGTTTCAGATCATCAAACAAATTTAAATATTAATCAAAGATAACACAAGTAAACACAACATGCAGCTTTTAAATGAAGTTTTTTTTTTTTTATTATGAAGGGAAAACAAAATCCAAAACCACATGGCCCTGTGTGAAAAAGTGCTTGCCCCCTAAACCTAATAACTGGTTGGGCCACCCTTAGCAACAACAACTGCAATCAAGCGTTTGCGATAACTTGCAATGAGTCTGTTACAGCGCTGTGGAGGAATTTTGGCCCACTCATCTTTGCAGAATTGTTGTAATTCAGCCACATTGGAGGGTTTTCGAGCATGAACCGCCTTTTTAAGGTCATACCACAGCATCTCAATAGGATTCAGGTCAGGACTTTGACTAGGCCACTCCAAAGTCTTCATTTTGTTTTTCTTCAGCCATTCAGAGGTGGACTTGCTGGTGTGACTCCCCAAAACCAAACCTCTCTAATGTGGAAAACAGGAATTTCCAGTTGACCCTATCAAAAGCTTTTTTCTGCGTCCAGAGTGACAATGATGGCTTTTGCTTTTTGAATTGAAGAATAATACATTAAGTTGAACAGTCTGCGTGTATTGGTGGATGCTAGTCTACCTTTAATGAAACCGGTTTGATCTGGGTGTATTATAGATGGCGTGACCTTTTCTATTCTATGGGCTAAAACTTTGGCGATGATTTTAATGTCAGCATTAATCAGAGAAATGGGACGGTAGCTTGATGGTAATTTTGGATCTTTATTGGGCTTGAGAAGAAGTGAAATTGAGGCAGTATTCATATTATCTGGGAGTTTTAATTTTTGCTGTGACTCACTTAACATTCTGATGAAGAGTGGTGATAAAGTGGACCAAAAGTGTTTGTAAAACTCAGTGGGGAATCCATCAGGACCTGGTGCTTTATTATTAGGCACGAGTTGTAGTGCTGTAAGAAGTTCGGGTTTTGTGATGGGTGATTCTAGACTGTTTCTTTGGTGTTCATTCAGTTGTGGCAGATTGATACTGTTGAGAAATGAGTTGATGTCATTTTGATTTGGGTCTTTTTCTGATAAATATAATTTGCTATAAAAATTTTGAAAAATTAGGTTAATTTGTTCCGGTGAGTTGGTGGATTTTCCTGCTGGGTCTGTAATAACTGAAATTGTTGCTTTTTCCTTGTTTCGTTTGATATGATTTGCCACAATATTTACCAGATTTATTACTATGATGAAATTCTTCTTGTCTGAGCCTATGAATCAGGAGTTGAGTATGTTTATTGATTATTGCATTTAATTAAGTTGGCATGAAAAAAGCCAACTTACTGAAATCCTATATAAACTTATTATTATTAAGTTGGCTTGATACATGCTAGTAACTTGCTAATGACATGCTTGCAACTTGCTGATCATGCTAACAACATGCTTGCAACATGCTAGTCACTTGCTAATCATGCTAACAACATTCTAGTCACTTGCTAGTCATGCTAGCAACATGCTAGTAACATGTTAGTAAGTTGCTAACAACATGCTAGCAACTTGCTAATCATGCTAACGACATGCTAGTAACTTGCTAACAACATGCTAGCAACTTGCTAATCATGCTAACAACATGCTAGCAACATGCTAGTCACTTGCTAATCATGCTAACAACATGCTAGTCATACTAGCACCATGCTAGTCACTTCCTAGTCATCCTATCTTCATTCTAGTCAGTTGCTAGTCATGCTAGCAAAATGCTTGAAACATGCTAACAACATTCTAGCAACTTGCTAATCATACTAACAACATGCTATTCACTTGCTAGTCATGCTTGCAACATGCTAGTCACTTGCTAATCATGCTAACAACATGCTAGTCATGCTAGCAACATGCTAGTAACATGTTAGTAAGTTGCTAACAACATGCTAGCAACTTGCTAATCATGCTAACGACATGCTAGTAACTTGCTAACTACATGTTAGCAACTTGTTAACCATGCTAACGACATGCTAGCAACATGCTAGTCACTTGCTAATCATGCTAATAACATGGTAGTCATACTAGCACCATGCTAGTCACTTGCTAGTCATGCTATCTACATGCTAGTCAGTTGCTAGTCATGCTAGCAAAATGCTAGAAACATGCTAACAACATTCTAGCAACTTGCTAATCATACTAACAACATGCTAGTCACTTGCTAGTCATGCTAGAAATATGCTAGTAATTTGCTAGTAATGCTAGCAACATGCTAATCACTTGCTAGTCATGCTAGCAACATACTAGTCACTTGCTAGCAACCGAATAAATCTGTTTATCTGTCTGTCTGTCTGTGACTATCTGTTTTTCTGGTAAATTGTATGGTTTTCAAAAATTTAAAACTTCAAACTTTAAAACTACTTTAAACTTCAAACTAGTTAAGTTGGCTTGAAAAATCTATCTATCTATCTATCTATCTATCTATCTTGAAAAAGCCAACTTACTGAAATCCTATTTAAACTTATTATTATTATTATTATTATTATTATTATTATTAAGTTGGCTTGAGAAAGCCAACTTACTGAAATCCTATTTAAACTATTTCTTCTTCTTCTTCTTCTTCTTCTTCTTATTATTATAATTAAGTTGGCTTGAGAAAGCCAACTTACTGAAATCCTATTTAAACTTCTTCTTATTATTATTCTTCTGAGACTAAAATTATCAACTCTAACTCCTCCTAGAGCTTTAACTCTACAGACTCCAAACTCAGCCCAGAGCTTCAGACTGATCTGAAGTTAGTTGCTATATCTTTTCTAACTTATCCGACTTACGGTTTTCATAAAAATTAAGATTAAAAATCATAAAAATCCCATAGACTTACATTGACGGAATGTTCAGATGGGCCAAGACTATTCAAACTCCAACTGTCAAAAATTTAAATCTAAACACACTGAAGCTCCTTAGACTCAATCAGAATGCCCTTCTATGTACTATTTCTAACCCATTCAAACTCATTCAAACTCATCTATCTAATATTCCTAATCTATCTATCTATCTATCTATCTATCTATCTATCTATCTATCTATCTATCTATCTATTATCTGACTATTTCTATCTATCTATCTATCTATCTATCTATCTATCTATTATCTGACTATTTCTATCTATCTATCTATCTATCTATCTATCTATCTATCTATCTATTATCTGACTATTTCTATCTATCTATCTATCTACAATCTATGTCTTTCTATCTATCTATCTATCTATCTATCTATCTATCTATCTATCTATCTGCTAGCAACATGCTAGTAACTTGCGAATCATGATAGTAACATGCTAATCATGCTAGAAAAATGTTAGTAACATGCTAGTAACTTGCTAGTCATGCTAACAACATGCTAATCATTCCAGAAACATTCTAGTAACTTGCTAATCATGCTAACAACATGCTAGTAACATGCCAATCATGCCAAAAATGTGCTAGCAACATGCTAGTAACATGCCAATCATGCAAAAAATGTGCTAGCAACATGCTAGTAACTTGCCAATCATGCTAGAAATGTGCTAGCAACATGCTAGTAACATGCTAATCATGCTGAAAACATGCTAGTAATTTGCTAATCATGTTAACAACATGCTAGTAACACCCAGCAACCACCCCAAGTACCCTAGTAACCACATAGCAACACCCTAGCAACCGCCCCGGGTACCATAGCAACCGCATAGCAACACCTTAGCAACCAACCCGGGTACCCTAGCAACCGCATAGCAACACCTTAGCAACCACTCAGAGTACCCTAGCAACTCCCTAGCAACCACCCCAGGAACCCTAGCAACCCCATAGCAACACCCTAGCAACCACCCTGGACACCATAGCAACAGCATAGCAACAACTTAGCAACCACCCTGAGTACCATAGCAACCACATAGCAACACCTTAGCAACCACCCTGAGCACTATAGCAACCGCATAGCAACACCTTAGCAACCGCCCTGGGTACCCTAACAACTGCATAGCAACACCCTAGCAACCGTCCTAGGTACCCAAGCAACTGCATAACATCACCATAGGAACCGCACCAGGTACCCTAGCAACCGCATAGCAACACCCTAGCAACCACCCAGAGTGCCCTAGCAACCACATAGCAACACCCTAGCAACCACCCTGGACACCCTAGCAACCGCATAGCAACACCTTAGCAACCACCCGGAGTACCCTATCAACTCAAGAACCACCACCCTGGGTACCCTAGCAACCGCATAGCAAAACCCTAGAAGCCATCCTGGGTACCCTAGCAACTGCATAGCAACACCCTAGCAACCAACCCGGGTACCTTAGCAACCGCATAGCTACACCCTAGCAACCGACCCAGGTACCCTAGCAACCGCATAGCAACACCCTAACAACCACCCCGGGAACCCTAGCAACCGCATAGCAACACCCTAGCAACCGACCTGGGTACCTTAGCAACCTCATAGCTACACCCTAGAAACCACCCCACGTAACCTAGCAACCGCATAGCAACACCCTAGCAACAATCCAGAGCACCTTATCTACCACATAGCAACATCCTAACAACCACCTAGAATACCCTAGCAACCACTCTGAGGTCCTTAGCATCTATCTATCTATCTATCTATCTATCATCTGACTAATTCTATCTATCTATCTATCTATCTATCTATCTATAGATAGATAGATAGATAGATAGATATATCTGTCTATCTATCATCTGACTAATTCTATCTATCTATCTATCTATCTATCTATCACTGACAGACTGCATTGCCTTCAAAACATCTAAACTTTAAGCTTTTAAAACTACTTTAAACTTTAAACTGTTTCAGACTGAAACTTGAAACTTTTTTAAACTTCTTAAACTTTTTGAAATTTTTAAACTTTTCAAACTTTTTCAAACTTTCTGGTCCGGCTTTCTCAAGCCAACTTAAAGTTTGTCTTGAGAAAGCCAACTTACTGAAATCCTATTTAAACTTCTTCTTCTTATTAAGTTGGCTTGAGAAAGCCAACTTACTGAAATCCTATTTAAACTTCTTCTTCTTATTAAGTTGGCTTGAGAAAGCCAACTTACTGAAATCCTATTTAAACTTCTTCTTCTTCTTCTTCTTCTTCTTATTATTATTATTATTAGTGGTGCTTGCCAAAGGCAAGGCATCACTATTGTTATCTTGCATACTTATTAGTGGTGCTTGCCAAAGGCAAGGCATCACTATTGTTATCTTGCATACTTATTATTAGTGGTGCTTGCCAAAGGCAAGGAATCACTATTGTTATCTTGCATACTTATTATTCTTCTTATTAAGTTGGCTTGAGAAAGCCAACTTACTGAAATGCTATTTAAACTTCTTATTAAGTTGGCTTGAGAAAGCCAACTTACTGAAATCCTATTTAAACTTCTTATTATTCTTCTGAGACTAAAATTATCAACTCTAACTCCTCCTAGAGCTTTAACTCTACAGACTCCAAACTCAGCCCAGATCTTCAGACTGATCTGAAGTTAGTTGCTATATCTTTTCTAACTGATCGGACTTACGGTTTTCATAAAAATGAAGATTAAAAATCATAAAAATCCCATAGACTTACATTGGCGGAATGTTCAGATGGGCCAAGACTATTCAAACTCCAACTGTCAAAAATTCAAATCTAAACACACTGAAGCCCATTAGACTCAATCAGGCTGCCCTTCTATGTACTATTTCTAACCCATTCAAACTCATTCAAACTCATCTATCTAACATTTCTAATCTATCTATCTATCTATCTATCTATCTATCTATCTATCTATCTATCTATCTATCTATCTATCTATCTATTTCTATCTATCTATCTATCTATAATCTGACTATTTCTATCTATCTATCTATCTATCTATCTATCTATCTATCTATCTATCTATCTATCTCTATCTGAGATCTATCTATCTATCTATCTATCTATCTATCTATCTATCTATCTATCTATCTATCTATCTATCTATCTATCTATCATTCACTCTATCTATCTATCTATCTGTCTATCTATCTATCTATCTATCTATCTATCTATCTATCTATCTATCTATCTATCTATCTATCATTCACTCTATCTATCTATCTATCTATCTATCTATCTATCTATCTATCTATCTATCTATCTGAGATCTATCTATCTATCTATCTATCTATCTATCTATTTCTATCTATCTATCTATCTATAATCTGACTATTTCTATCTATCTATCTATCTATCTATCTATCTATCTATATCTATCTGAGATCTATCTATCTATCTATCTATGTATCTATCTATCTATCTATCTATCTATCTATCTATCTATCTATCATTCACTCACTCTATCTATCTATCTATCTATCTATCTATCTATCTATCTATCTATCTATCTGTCTATCTATCTATCCCAAACTTTTCAAACTTAAACTTTTTAAACTTCTTAAACTTTTTTAAACTTTTCAAACTTTTTAAAACTTTCTGGTCCGGCTTTCTCAAGCCAACTTAAAGTTTGTCTCGACAAACTTTTTTATCTAGTTATTATTATTAGTGGTGCTTGCCAAAGGCAAGGCATCACTATTGTTATCTTGCATACTTATTATTCTTCTTCTTCTTATTCTTCTTCTTATTCTTCTTCTGGACAAAACTTCGGTGCGCTACTCCTCCTGCACCGTTTGTCACAGACCCATGAATGAGGTGTCATATCGACCGGCTCATTGAGGAGAGGTGTGCTATATCTTTTCTAAGCGATCGGACCTACGATGTTCGCACAGCGGACGAAAAAGCGGGCAAAAAAGTCCCATTGACTTACAATGGCGGAATGTTCATGAATTTGAATCTCAACTGTCACTTTCTCACACACACACACACACACACACACACAGGCCCTTAGGAACCCCTTCTCTCTCTCTCTCTCTGTAACTCACACACACTCATTTGACTCATCTTTTAAGTAATCAGTAAGTAATGACCTATGATCTTCATAGCCACACCCTAGCAACCACTTACAGCACCCTAGCAACCACCCCATAGACCTCCATTTAAACAGATCAAAAGAGATATCTTTGGATAGAAATGTAATTTGCTCTTTTGATTCAGAGCAAACAGGACTTCCATCATGCTACACATGCTAGCAGTGAATAGCTACATGCTAATAATGATTAGCTAAGTGCTAAAACATGCTAAATATTTCAACACACACACACACACACACACAGACACACAGACACACACACACACACACACACACACACACACACACACACAGGGCCTAAGGAATCATCTCTCTTTCTCTCTGTTTCTCTCTCTCATGGCATACAATTTCTTAGCCAAATTCCAAATTCTGCAACATTACATGTTTATAACCTGCCTTGTTCTTCTGATGACAAGCTTCCACTTTACTTTCACATTGTGTTTCGTACATAAACAGATAAACGTTTGTACATGATTGTACAGCCAATGGAATCACACTTTCACTATGGACCTTGTTCACAGACTATTGTGATGAGGCAAATCTGTAATATTCAGGGTTTGTACAAGATGCTTAAAGTGCTTGAAGTACTTGAATTTGACGTTTTGAAATTTAAGTCCTGGAAAACCCTTGAAAACAGCTATATTTATGAAAAAGTATTTGAAAAATACTTGCAATTTTAAAAGGCAGTATATATGAAATTATTGTTAATTTTTGGTTTCTTTAAAAACAATCTTTTCATGCAAAATTAACAATGCAGTGCATGTTAAATAAATACAGAGCCATTTCACCTGGCTTTTGGGAGCGCATAAGATCTCGCGATACTTCTTGAGGTGAAAGTTTGTGGTAAAACCTTTGATAGTGCTTGCATTATATTATTCAGTCTTTTATTGCGTGTGCTGTTTGTTTGGGTTTCATTTGAGAACACACATAATCTCTGACGCGCTTTGTGTTGCGCTGTTATCATTTACAAGCTTGGAGCACATCTGCATCTCAGCAGCTCGGTCCACAAACTCTTCCTCTGCATATGCTGAGTTTAGGATGCTTAACATTCATCTGGGGAAAAAAGTGTGTGTGTGTGTGTGTTATCTCACATGGTGTCTACAGTGTCCGAGTTTTGCCACGGCAAGCACCACTCACATTTTCTTCAGGAAATGTACATTCTAGTTAAGTTGGCTTGAGAAAGCCAACTTACTGAAATGCTATTTAAACTTCTTATTAGTGGTGCTTGCCAAAGGCAAGGCATCACTATTGTTATCTTGCATACTTATTATTCTTCTTCTTCTTATTCTTCTTCTGGACAAAACTTCGGCGCGCTACTCCTCCTGCACCGTTTGTCACAGACCCATGAATGAGGTGTCATATCGACCGGCTCATTGAGGAGAGGTGTGCTATATCTTTTCTAAGCGATCGGACCTACGATGTTCGCACAGCGGACGAAAAAGCGGGCAAAAAAGTCCCATTGACTTACAATGGCGGAATGTTCATGAATTTGAATCTCAACTGTCACTTTCTCACACACACACACACACACACACACACACACACAGGCCCTTAGGAACCCCTTCTCTCTCTCTCTCTGTAACTCACACACACTCATTTGACTCATCTTTTAAGTAACCAATAAGTAATGACCTATGATCTTCATAGCCACACCCTAGCAACCACTTATAGCACCCTAGCAACCACCCCATAGACCTCCATTTAAACAGATCAAAAGGGATATCTTTGGATAGAAATGTCATTTGCTCTTTTGATTTAGAGCAAACAGGACTTCCATCATGCTACACATGCTAGCAGTGAATAGCTACATGCTAATAATGATTAGCTAAGTGCTAAAACATGCTAAATATTCCAACACACACACACACACACACACACACACACATACACACAGTCTGGCATATGTGGTTTTCGGGGACTCTCCATAGGTGTAATGGTTTTTATACTGTACAAACTGTATGTGCTATTGCCCTACACCAACCCTACACCTAAACCTACCCCTTACAGGAAACTTTCTGCATTTTTAGATTTTCAAAAAAACACCATTTAGTATGTTTTTAAGCCTTTTGGTTTACGGGGACATAGGCAGTGTCCTCATAAACCACCTTTACATTGTAGTACCCATGTAATTATACACATTTGTGTCCTCATAAACCATATATACCAGTTCTCACACACACACACACACACACACGCACACACACACACACACACACAGGGCCTAAGGAATCATCTCTCTTTCACTTTCACATTGTGTTCCGTACATAAACAGATAAACGTTTGTACATGATTGTACAGCCAATGGAATCACACTTTCACTATGGACCTTGTTCACAGACTATTGTGATGAGGCAAATCTGTAATATTCAGGGTTTGTACAAGGTGCTTAAAGTGCTTGAAGTACTTGAATTTGACGTTTTGAAATTTAAGTCCTGGAAAACCCTTGAAAACAGCTATATTTATGAAAAAGTATTTGAAAAATACTTGAAATTTTAAAAGGCAGCATATATGAAATTATTGTTCATTTTTGGTTTCGATAAAAACAATCTTTTCATGCAAAATTAACAACGCAGGGCATGTTAAATAAATACAGAGCCATTTCAGCTGGCTTTTGGGAGCGCATAAGATCTTGCGATACTTCTTGAGGTGAAAAGCGGTCTCGCGTTATCAGCATAAAGTTGAGTTTGTTGTAAAACCTTTGATAGTGCTTGCATTATATTATTCAGTCTTTTATTGCATGTGCTGTTTGTTTGGGTTTCATTTGAGAACACACATAAACTCTGACGTGCTTTGTGTTGCGCTGTTATCATTTACAAGCTTGGAGCGCATCTCCATCTCAGCAGCTCGGTCCACAAACTCTTCCTCTGCATGTGCTGAGTTTAGGATGCTTAACATTCATCTGGGGAAAAAAAAGTGTGTGTGTGTGTGTTATCTCACATGGTGTCTACAGTGTCCGAGTTTTGCCACGGCAAGCACCACTCACATTTTCTTCAGGAAATGTACATTCTAGTTAGTGGTGCTTGCCAAAGGCAAGGCATCACTATTGTTATCTTGCATACTTATTATTCTTCTTATTCTTCTTATTCTTATTCTTATTCTTCTTCTGGACAAAACTTCGGCGCGCTACTCCTCCTGCACCGTTTGTCACAGACCCATGAATGAGGTGTCATATCGACCGGCTCATTGAGGAGATGTGTGCTATATCTTTTCTAAGCGATCGGACCTACGATGTTCGCACAGCGGACGAAAAAGCGGGCAAAAAAGTCCCATTGACTTACAATGGCGGAATGTTCATGAATTTGAATCTCAACTGTCACTTTCTCACACACACACACACACACACACACACACAGGCCCTTAGGAACCCCTTCTCTCTCTCTCTCTCTGTAACTCACACACACTCATTTGACTCATCTTTTAATAACCAATAAGTAATAACCTATGATCTTCATAGCCACACCCTAGCAACCACTTACAGCACCCTAGCAACCACCCCATAGACCTCCATTTAAACAGATCAAAAGGGATATCTTTGGATAGAAATGTCATTTGCTCTTTTGATTCAGAGCAAACAGGACTTCCATCATGCTACACATGCTAGCAGTGAATAGCTACATGCTAATAATGATTAGCTAAGTGCTAAAACATGCTAAATATTCCAACACACACACACACACACACACACACACACACACACGCATACACAGAGTCTGGCATATGTGGTTTACGGGGACTCTCCATAGGTGTAATGGTTTTTATACTGTACAAACTGTATGTGCTAATGCCCTACACCAACCCTACACCTAAACCTACCCCTCACAGGAGACTTTCTGCATTTTTAGATTTTCAAAAAAACACCATTTAGTATGTTTTTAAGCCTTTTGGTTTACGGGGACATAGGCAGTGTCCTCATAAACCACCTTCACGTTGTAGTACCCATGTAATTATACACATTTGTGTCCTCATAAACCATATATACCAGTTCACACACACACACACACACACACACACACACACACACACAGGGCCTAAGGAATCATCTCTCTTTCACTTTCACATTGTGTTCCGTACATAAACAGATAAACGTTTGTACATGATTGTACAGCCAATGGAATCACACTTTCACTATGGACCTTGTTCACAGACTATTGTGATGAGGCAAATCTGTAATATTCAGGGTTTGTACAAGGTGCTTAAAGTGCTTGAAGTACTTGAATTTGACGTTTTGAAATTTAAGTCTTGGAAAACCCTTGAAAACAGCTATATATATGAAAACGTATTTGAAAAATACTTGAAATTTTAAAAGGCAGTATATATGAAATTATTGTTCATTTTTGGTTTCGATAAAAACAATCTTTTCATGCAAAATTAACAATGCAGTGCATGTTAAATAAATACAGAGCCATGTCACCTGGCTTTTGGGAGCGCATAAGATCTCGCGATACTTCTTGAGGTGAAAGTTTGTGGTAAAACCTTTGATAGTGCTTGCATTATATTATTCAGTCTTTTATTGCGTGTGCTGTTTGTTTGGGTTTCATTTGAGAACACACATAAACTCTGACGCGCTTTGTGTTGCGCTGTTATCATTTACAAGCTTGGAGCGCATCTCCATCTCAGCAGCTCGGTCCACAAACTCTTCCTCTGCATATGCTGAGTTTAGGATGCTTAACATTCATCTGGGGAAAAAAAAGTGTGTCTGTGTGTGTGTTATCTCACATGGTGTCTACAGTGTCCGAGTTTTGCCACGGCAAGCACCACTCACATTTTCTTCAGGAAATGTACATTCTAGTATTGTTATTACTATTCGCCCGGACAAAACTTCGGCACGCTACTCCTCCTGCACCTTTTGTCGTAGACCCATGAATGAGATGTCAAATCATGCGACATATTGAGGAGAGGTGTGCTATATCTTTTATAAGTAATTGAGTGTACGATGTTCGTCTGGTGGATGAAAAAATTTGGGCGAAAAAGTCCCATAGACTTAACACTGGCAAAAAATTAATGAGATTATATCTTTGGATCAGGAGGTCACAGAGACTTGGGGGTGGGCTCTTTTGACTCGGCCTATCAAGCAGCCAATAAGTACTGACATGACAACTTCATAGCTATGCCCTAGCAACCACTTACAGCACCCTAGCAACCGTAAAAGGACATTAACAAACAATTATTCAGCACCAGAACATTGTAGAAACATGGGGTTGGGCTCTGTTGATTCAGACTGTCAAATAGTCCTTAAATATCATCCCATAAACTGTATAGCCACACCATAGCAACAATTTAGAGTACCTTAGCAAATGAACAAACACATGAATAAGCAATTTCTCAGCACCAGAAAGTGGTATAGATATCTTTTGTTTCGTCTGAAAAACCAGTCTGTAAGAATTACCATGGCGACTGTGCAGCTACACCCTAGCAACCATATAGAGCACCCTAGTGACCGTATAGCAACATAAAGAAGCCATATCTCAGCTCCACAACATCATACAGACATGGGAGTTGGCTCTCTACAATCATGCTGAAGGCTCTACTGACGGCCTAGTGCCGAGTTTTGCCACGGCAAGCACCACTCACATTTTCTTCAGGAAATGTACATTCTAGTATTGTTATTACTATTCGCCCGGACAAAACTTCGGCACGCTACTCCTCCTGCACCTTTTGTCGTAGACCCATGAATGAGATGTCAAATCATGCGACATATTGAGGAGAGGTGTGCTATATCTTTTATAAGTAATTGAGTGTACGATGTTCGTCTGGTGGATGAAAAAATTTGGGCGAAAAAGTCCCATAGACTTAACACTGGCAAAAAATTAATGAGATTATATCTTTGGATCAGGAGGTCACAGAGACTTGGGGGTGGGCTCTTTTGACTCGGCCTATCAAGCAGCCAATAAGTACTGACATGACAACTTCATAGCTATGCCCTAGCAACCACTTACAGCACCCTAGCAACCGTAAAAGGACATTAACAAACAATTATTCAGCACCAGAACATTGTAGAAACATGGGGTTGGGCTCTGTTGATTCAGACTGTCAAATAGTCCTTAAATATCATCCCATAAACTGTATAGCCACACCATAGCAACAATTTAGAGTACCTTAGCAACTGAACAAACACATGAATAAGCAATTTCTCAGCACCAGAAAGTGGTATAGATATCTTTTGTTTCGTCTGAAAAACCAGTCTGTAAGAATTACCATGGCGACTGTGCAGCTACACCCTAGCAACCATATAGAGCACCCTAGTGACCGTATAGCAACATAAAGAAGCCATATCTCAGCTCCACAACATCATACAGACATGGGAGTTGGCTCTCTACAATCATGCTGAAGGCTCTACTGACGGCCTAGTGCCGAGTTTTGCCACGGCAAGCACCACTCACATTTTCTTCAGGAAATGTACATTCTAGTATTGTTATTACTATTCGCCCGGACAAAACTTCGGCACGCTACTCCTCCTGCACCTTTTGTCGTAGACCCATGAATGAGATGTCAAATCATGCGACATATTGAGGAGAGGTGTGCTATATCTTTTATAAGTAATTGAGTGTACGATGTTCGTCTGGTGGATGAAAAAATTTGGGCGAAAAAGTCCCATAGACTTAACACTGGCACAAAATTAATGAGATTATATCTTTGAATCAGGAGGTCACAGAGACTTGGGGGTGGGCTCTTTTGACTCGGCCTATCAAGCAGCCAATAAGTACTGACATGACAATTTCATAGCTATGCCCTAGCAACCACTTACAGCACCCTAGCAACTGTAAAAGGACATTAACAAACAATTATTCAGCACCAGAACATTGTAGAAACATGGGGTTGGGCTCTGTTGATTCAGACTGTCAAATAGTCTTTAAATATCATCCCATAAACTGTATAGCCACACCATAGCAACAATTTAGAGTACCTTAGCAACTGAACAAACACATGAATAAGCAATTTCTCAGCACCAGAAAGTGGTATAGATATCTTTTGTTTCGGCTGAAAAACCAGTCTGTAAGAATTACCATGGCGACTGTGCAGCTACACCCTAGCAACCATATAGAGCACCCTAGTGACCGTATAGCAACATAAAGAAGCCATATCTCAGCTCCACAACATCATACAGACATGGGAGTTGGCTCTCTACAATCATGCTGAAGGCTCTACTGACGGCCTAGTGCCGAGTTTTGCCACGGCAAGCACCACTCACATTTTCTTCAGGAAATGTACATTCTAGTTAGTGGTGCTTGCCAAAGGCAAGGCATCACTATTGTTATCTTGCATACTTATTATTCTTCTTATTCTTCTTCTTATTCTTATTCTTATTCTTCTTCTGGACAAAACTTCGGCGCGCTACTCCTCCTGCACCGTTTGTCACAGACCCATGAATGAGGTGTCATATCGACCGGCTCATTGAGGAGAGGTGTGCTATATCTTTTCTAAGCGATCGGACCTACGATGTTCGCACATCGGACGAAAAAGCGGGCAAAAAAGTCCCATTGACTTACAATGGCGGAATGTTCATGAATTTGAATCTCAACTGTCACTTTCTCTCACACACACACACACACACACACACACACACAGGCCCTTAGGAACCCCTTCTCTCTCTCTCTCTCTGTAACTCACACACACTCATTTGACTCATCTTTTAAGTAACCAATAAGTAATGACCTATGATCTTCATAGCCACACCCTAGCAACCACTTACAGCACCCTAGCAACCACCCCATAGACCTCCATTTAAACAGATCAAAATGGATATCTTCGGATAGAAATGTCATTTGCTCTTTTGATTCAGAGCAAACAGGACTTCCATCATGCTACACATGCTAGCAGTGAATAGCTACATGCTAATAATGATTAGCTAAGTGCTAAAACATGCTAAATATTCCAACACACACACACACACACACACACACGCATACACAGAGTCTGGGATATGTGGTTTATGGGGACTCTCCATAGGCGTAATGGTTTTTATACTGTACAAACTGTATGTGCTATTGCCCTACATCAACCCTACACCTAAACCTTCCCCTCACAGGAAACTTTCTGCATTTTTAGATTTTCAAAAAAACACTAGTATGTTTTTAAACCTTTTGGTTTACGAGGACATAGGTAGTGTCCTCATAAACCACCTTCACGTTATAGTACCCATGTAATTATACACATTTGTGTCCTCATAAACCATATATACCAGTTCACACACACACACACACACACACACACACACACAGAGCCTAAGAAATCATGTCTCTTTCACTTTCACATTGTGTTCAGTACATAGATAAAAGTTTGTATATGATTGTACAGCCAATGAAATCACACTTTCACTATGGACCTTGTTCACAGACTATTGTGATGAGGCAAATCTGTAATATTCAGGGTTTGTACAAGATGCTTAAAGTGATTGAAGTACTTGAATTTGACGTTTTGAAATTGAAGTCCTGGAAAACCCTTGAAAACAGCTATATTTATGAAAAAGTATTTGAAAAATACTTGAAATTTTAAAAGGCAGTATATGTGAAATTATTGTTCATTTTTGGTTTCGATAAAAACAATCTTTTCATGCAAAATTAACAATGCAGTGCATGTTAAATAAATACAGAGCCATTTCACCTGGCTTTTGGGAGCGCATAAGATCTCGCGATACTTCTTGAGGTGAAAGTTTGTGGTAAAACCTTTGATAGTGCTTGCATTATATTATTCAGTCTTTTATTGCGTGTGCTGTTTGTTTGGGTTTCATTTGAGAACACACATAAACTCTGATGCGCTTTGTGTTGCGCTGTTATCATTTACAAGCTTGGAGCGCATCTCCATCTCAGCAGCTCGGTCCACAAACTCTTCCTCTGCATGTGCTGAGTTTAGGATGCTTAACATTCATCTGGGGAAAAAAAAAGTGTGTGTGTGTGTGTGTGTGTGTGTGTGTGTTATCTCACATGGTGTCTACAGTGTCCGAGTTTTGCCACGGCAAGCACCACTCACATTTTCTTCAGGAAATGTACATTCTAGTTAAGTTGGCTTGAGAAAGCCAACTTACTGAAATCCGACTTAAACTTACAGTTCTTATTATTAGTGGTGCTTGCCAAAGGCAAGGCATCACTATTGTTATCTTGCATACTTATTATTCTTCTTATTCTTCTTATTCTTATTCTTATTCTTCTTCTGGACAAAACTTCGGCGCGCTACTCCTCCTGCACCGTTTGTCACAGACCCATGAATGAGGTGTCATATCGACTGGCTCATTGAGGAGAGGTGTGCTATATCTTTTCTAAGCGATCGGACCTACGATGTTTGCACAGCGGACGAAAAAGCGGGCAAAAAAGTCCCATTGACTTACAATGGCGGAATGTTCATGAATTTGAATCTCAACTGTCACTTTCTCACACACACACACACACACACACACACACACACACAGGCCCTTAGGAACCCCTTCTCTCTCTCTCTCTCTCTGTAACTCACACACACTCATTTGACTCATCTTTTAAGTAACCAATAAGTAATGACCTATGATCTTCATAGCCACACCCTAGCAACCACTTACAGCACCCTAGCAACCACCCCATAGACCTTCATTTAAACAGGTCAAAAGGGATATCTTTGGATAGAAATGTCATTTGCTCTTTTGATTCAGAGCAAACAGGACTTCCATCATGCTACACATGCTAGCAGTGAATAGCTACATGCTAATAATGATTAGCTAAGTGCTAAAACATGCTAAATATTTCAACACACACACACACAGTCTGGCATATGTGGTTTACGGGGACTCTCCATAGGCGTAATGGTTTTTATACTGTACAAACTGTATGTGCTATTGCCCTACACCAACCCTACACCTAAACCTACCCCTTACAGGAAACTTTCTGCATTTTTAGATTTTTAAAAAAACACTAGTATGTTTTTAAGCCTTTTGGTTTACGGGGACATAGGCAGTGTCCTCATAAACCACCTTCACATTGTAGTACCCATGTAATTATACACATTTGTGTCCTTATAAACCATACATACCAGTTCTCACACACACACACACACACACACACACACACACACACACACACACACACAGGGCCTAAGGAATCATCTCTCTTTCTCTCTGTTTCTCTCTATCATGGCATAAAATTTCTAAGCCAAATTCCAAATTCTGCAACATTACATGTTTATAACCTGCCTTGTTCTTCTGATGACAAGCTTCCACTTTACTTTCACATTGTGTTCCGTACATAAACAGATAAACGTTTGTACATGATTGTACAACCAATGGAATCACACTTTCACTATGGACCTTGTTCACAGACTATTGTGATGAGGCAAATCTGTAATATTCAGGGTTTGTACAAGGTGCTTAAAGTGCTTGAAGTACTTGAATTTGACGTTTTGAAATTTAAGTCCTGGAAAACCCTTGAAAACAGCTATATTTATGAAAAAGTATTTGAAAAATACTTGAAATTTTAAAAGGCAGTATATATGAAATTATTGTTAATTTTTGGTTTTGATAAAAACAATCTTTTCATGCAAAATTAACAATGCAGTGCATGTTAAATAAATACAGAGCCATTTCACCTGGCTTTTGGGAGCGCATAAGATCTCACGATACTTCTTGATGTGAAAAGCGGTCTCGCGTTATCAGCATAAAGTTGAGTTTGTGGTAAAACCTTTGATAGTGCTTGCATTATATTATTCAGTCTTTTATTGCATGTGCTGTTTGTTTGGGTTTCATTTGAGAACACACATAAACTCTGACGTGCTTTGTGTTGCGCTGTTATCATTTACAAGCTTGGAGGGCATCTCCATCTCAGCAGCTCGGTCCACAAACTCTTCCTCTGCATATGCTGAGTTTAGGATGCTTAACATTCATCTGGGGAAAAAAAAGTGTGTCTGTGTGTGTGTGTGTGTGTGTTATTTCACATGGTGTCTACAGTGTCCGAGTTTTGCCACGGCAAGCACCACTCACATTTTCTTCAGGAAATGTACATTCTAGTATTGTTATTACTATTCACCCGGACAAAACTTTGGCACGCTACTCCTCCTGCACCTTTTGTCGTAGACCCATGAATGAGATGTCAAATCATGCGACATATTGAGGAGAGGTGTGCTATATCTTTTATAAGTAATTGAGTGTACGATGTTCGTCTGGTGGATGAAAAAATTTGGGCGAAAAAGTCCCATAGACTTAACACTGGCACAAAATTAATGAGATTATATCTTTGGATCAGGAGGTCACAGAGACTTGGGGGTGGGCTCTTTTGACTCGGCCTATCAAGCAGCCAATAAGTACTGACATGACAACTTCATAGCTATGCCCTAGCAACCACTTACAGCACCCTAGCAACCGTAAAAGGACATTAACAAACAATTATTCAGCACCAGAACATTGTAGAAACATGGGGTTGGGCTCTGTTGATTCAGACTGTCAAATAGTCTTTAAATATCATCCCATAAACTGTATAGCCACACCATAGCAACAATTTAGAGTACCTTAGCAACTGAACAAACACATGAATAAGCAATTTCTCAGCACCAGAAAGTGGTATAGATATCTTTTGTTTTGGCTCAAAAACCAGTCTGTAAGAATTACCATGGCGACTGTGCAGCTACACCCTAGCAACCATATAGAGCACCCTAGTGACCGTATAGCAACATAAAGAAGCCATATCTCAGCTCCACAACATCATACAGACATGGGAGTTGGCTCTCTACAATCATGCTGAAGACTCCACTGACGGCCTAGTGCCGAGTTTTGCCACGGCAAGCACCACTCACATTTTCTTCAGGAAATGTACATTCTAGTATTGTTATTACTATTCGCCCGGACAAAACTTCGGCACGCTACTCCTCCTGCACCTTTTGTCGTAGACCCATGAATGAGATGTCAAATCATGCGACATATTGAGGAGAGGTGTGCTATATCTTTTATAAGTAATTGAGTGTACGATGTTCGTCTGGTGGATGAAAAAATTTGGGCGAAAAAGTCCCATAGACTTAACACTGGCACAAAATTAATGAGATTATATATTTGGATCAGGAGGTCACAGAGACTTGGGGGTGGGCTCTTTTGACTCGGCCTATCAAGCAGCCAATAAGTACTGACATGACAACTTCATAGCTATGCCCTAGCAACCACTTACAGCACCCTAGCAACCGTAAAAGGACATTAACAAACAATTATTCAGCACCAGAAAGTGGTATAGATATCTTTTGTTTCGGCTGAAAAACCAGTCTGTAAGAATTACCATGGCGACTGTGCAGCTACACCCTAGCAACCATATAGAGCACCCTAGTGACCGTATAGCAACATAAAGAAGCCATATCTCAGCTCCACAACATCATACAGACATGGGAGTTGGCTCTCTACAATCATGCTGAAGGCTCTACTGACGGCCTAGTGCCGAGTTTTGCCACGGCAAGCACCACTCACATTTTCTTCAGGAAATGTACATTCTAGTATTCTTATTACTATTCGCCCGGACAAAACTTCGGCACGCTACTCCTCCTGCACCATTTGTCGTAGACCCATGAATGAGATGTCAAATCATGCGACATATTGAGGAGAGGTGTGCTATATCTTTTATAAGTAATTGAGTGTACGATGTTCGTCTGGTGGATGAAAAAATTTGGACGAAAAAGTCCCATAGACTTAACACTGGCACAAAATTAATGAGATTATATCTTTGGATCAGGAGGTCACAGACACTCGGGGTTGGGCTCTTTTGACTCGACCTATCAAGCAGCCAATAAGTACTGACATGACAACTTCATAGCTATGCCCTAGCAACCACTTACAGCACCCTAGCAACCGTAAAAGGACATTAACAAACAATTATTCAGCACCAGAACATTGTAGAAACATGGGGTTGGGCTCTGTTGATTCAGACTGTCAAATAGTCTTTAAATATCATCCCATAAACTGTATAGCCACACCACAGCAACAATTTAGAGTACCTTAGCAACTGAACAAATACATGAATAAGCAATTTCTCAGCACCAGAAAGTGGTATAGATATCTTTTGTTTCGTCTGAAAAACCAGTCTGTAAGAATTACCATGGCGACTGTGCAGCTACACCCTAGCAACCATATAGAGCACCCTAGTGACCGTATAGCAAAATAAAGAAGCCATATCTCAGCTCCACAACATCATACAGACATGGGAGTTGGCTCTCTACAATCATGCTGAAGGCTCTACTGATGGCCTAGTGCCGAGTTTTGCCACGGCAAGCACCACTCACATTTTCTTCAGGAAATGTACATTCTAGTTCTTCTTCTTATTCTTCTTCTTATTCTTCTTCTGGACAAAACTTCGGCGCGCTACTCCTCCTGCACCGTTTGTCACAGACCCATGAATGAAGTGTCATATCGACCGGCTCATTGAGGAGAGGTGTGCTATATCTTTTCTAAGCGACCGGACCTACGATGTTCGCACAGCGGACGAAAAAGCGGGCAAAAAAGTCCCATTGACTTACAATGGCGGAATGTTCATGAATTTGAATCTCAACTGTCACTTTCTCACACACACACACACACACACACAGGCCCTTAGGAACCCCTTCTCTCTCTCTCTCTCTGTAACTCACACACACTCATTTGACTCATCTTTTAAGTAAGCAATAAGTAATGACCTATGATCTTAATAGCCACACCATAGCAACCACTTACAGCACTCTAGCAACCACCCCATAGACCTCCATTTAAACAGATCAAAAGGGATATCTTTGGATAGAAATGTCATTTGTTCTTTTGATTCAGAGCAAACAGGACTTCCATCATGCTACACATGCTAGCAGTGAATAGCTACATGCTAATAATGATTAGCTAAGTGCTAAAACATGCTAAATATTTTAACACACACACACACACACACACATACACATACACAGAGTCTGGCATATGTGGTTTACGGGGACTCTCCATAGGTGTAATGGTTTTTATACTGTACAAACTGTATGTGCTATTGCCCTACACCAACCCTACACTTAAACCTACCCCTCACAGGAAACTTTCTGCATTTTGAGATTTTCAAAAAAACACTATTTAGTATGTTTTTAAGCCTTTTGGTTTACGGGGACATAGGCAGTGTCCTCATAAACCACCTTCACGTTGTAGTACCCATGTAATTATACACATTTGTGTCCTCATAAACCATATATACCAGTTTACACACACACACACACACACACACACACACACACAGGGCCTAAGGAATCATCTCTCTTTCACTTTCACATTGTGTTCCGTACATAAACAGATAAACGTTTGTACATGATTGTACAGCCAATGGAATCACACTTTCACTATGGACCTTGTTCACAGACTATTGTGATGAGGCAAATCTGTAATATTCAGGGTTTGTACAAGGTGCTTAAAGTGCTTGAAGTACTTGAATTTGACGTTTTGAAATTTAAGTCCTGGAAAACCCTTGAAAACAGCTATATTTATGAAAAAGTATTTGAAAAATACTTGAAATTTTAAAAGGCAGCATATATGAAATTATTGTTCATTTTTGGTTTTGATAAAAACAATCTTTTCATGCAAAATTAACAATGCAGTGCATGTTAAATAAATACAGAGCCATTTCACCTGGCTTTTGGGAGCGCATAAGATCCCGCGATACTTCTTGAGGTGAAAGTTTGTGGTAAAACCTTTGATAGTGCTTGCATTATATTATTCAGTCTTTTATTGCATGTGTTGTTTGTTTGGGTTTCATTTGAGAACACACATAAACTCTGACGCGCTTTGTGTTGCGCTGTTATCATTTACAAGCTTGGAGCGCATCTCCATCTCAGCAGCTCGGTCCACAAACTCTTCCTCTGCATATGCTGAGTTTAGGATGCTTAACATTCATCTGGGGAAAAAAAAGTATGTGTGTGTGTGTGTGTGTTATCTCACATGGTGTCTACAGTGTCCGAGTTTTGCCACGGCAAGCACCACTCACATTTTCTTCAGGAAATGTACATTCTAGTTATTATTATTCTTCTGAAACTAAATTATCAACTCTAACTCCTCCTAGAGCTTTAACTCTACAGACTCCAAACTCAGCCCAAATCTTCAGACTGATCTGAAGTTAGTTGCTATATCTTTTCTAACTGATCGGACTTACGGTTTTCATAAAAATGAAGATTAAAAATCATAAAAATCCCATAGACTTACATTGACGGAATGTTCAGATGGGCCAAGACAATTCAAACTCCAACTGTCAAAAATTCAAATCTAAACACACTGAAGCCCATTAGACTCAATCAGACTGCCCTTCTATGTACTATTTCTAACCCATTCAAACTCATTCAAACTCATCTATCTAACATTTCTTATCTATCTATCTATCTATCTATCTATCTACAATCTGACTATATCTATCTATCTATCTATCTATCTATCTATTTCTATCTATCTATCTATCTATCTATCTATCTATCTATCCATCTATCTATCTATCTATCTATCTATCTATCTATCTATCTATTTCTATCTATCATCTATCTATCTATCTATCTACAATCTGACTATATCTATCTATCTATCTATCTATCTATCTATCTATCTATCTATCTATCTATCTATTTCTATCTATCTATCCATCCATCCATCTATCTATCTATCTATCTATCTATCTATCTATCTATCTATCTATCTATCTATCTATCTATCTATTTCTATCTACAATCTGACTATTTATATCTATCTATCTATCTATCTATCTATCTATCTACAATCTGACTATATCTATCTATCTATCTATCTATCTATCTATCTATCTATCTATCTATCTATCTATCTGAGATCTATCACACACACACACACACACACACACACAAACAAACAAACAAACATACCTTCCCTATTTAACACATACACAAACACACACACACAAGAAATAGACAGAAAATGTGAAATATATAATATATACACTGCATTTATTCGCTTTTGTATTAGCATTATTTCTTAACCCTCATAAGACCTGTTTTTCTTGTTTACACCTGTGTCCTTTGGGGTCAATATGACCCCAAAATTAAAAGAGTAATTGTAAAACATTTATAAATTTTTAATCATACAAATAATATATAATTTTTTTTTCATTTATTTATTTTTTTACTTCTCATCTATGCATTAATGCTGTGTTTTGGGAGAAATGAAGTACTTTTGTACCTGTTTACCACAAAAATCCTCAAGTACACCATTAGCTTGCATGTGAAATATTACATTTTTATGAATAAATCTCTTAAATGATGATCTAAATTTAATTTAAATTGTTTCTGGAGATTGATCTAGGTGTAAGGTGTACAATTCTTCCATCTGGTGGTTAGAGAAAAACTTGTAGAAATCAGTTTTTGAAAGAATAGTGTAATGACCATATATATATCCAGCAGAGGCCCATAGAGAGCCATTCATTTATAAATTTGAGGGAAGAGGTAAAGACTAATGATTTGATATCATATTTATATTTTTAAATTTATCTTTTATATTTATTTCATATTTATGAAAATGTATGGGTATACATATGTTTGGATTAAAATCCAGTATTATTTTATTTATTTATTTATTTATTTATTTATTTATTTATTTTTACATATATATATATATATATATATATATTTTTTTTTTTTTTTTTTTTTTTTTAATGTTTTTATATATATCTGAAAGCCTTGAGATATATCTGAAAGCTAAATGAAGCCTGAAGTTGGTGTAGTTTTGAAGATTTCACTGTTTGAGCTCTGTTGAGAATCTCCATAGGGTTCAATAGGCCCATCTAGTGGCTGAAAATATAAATGCAATTTTTGTCATTTTTCCCAGCCAGATGGCCTCAGAGACACTCAGTGACCCAGTTCCTGATGGATAATGATGTTTAAAGTAGAAATTGTGTCTTTGTTTTTTTTTTTTTGTTTGTTTGTTTTTGTTTTTTTTTTTGGTGAAATTATGTATGCAAATATGCTAATTTCCATAAAAAATTCAGAATTTAAGGAAAATAAAATAAAATAAATCACCAAAAATAATAACAAAACCTACTTTTTTTTTTTTTTTTTTAAATAGATAAAAAAAGAATTTCAGGACTGAAAAAAAATTAACGTTGAATGCCTTCGGGTCATTTGGACCCACGGGGGACACTTTTGTTATAGGTTCGAGAGGGATGGATGAGGGTTTAAACATGCCAAACTAACAATTTATTATTATTTATTTATTTGTTTATTTATTTATTAATTATTTTTTATTTAGCCATTTTAGTTGTTTTATCTATCTATCTATATATATATATATATATATATATATATATATATATATATATGTATGTATATATGTATATGTAAGGGATAATCAACGATAATAATAAGGGATAATATCTCTCTGTCTGTCTGTCTATCTCTCTATCATCTGACTCTATCTATCTTTCTATCTATCTATCTATCTATCTTTCTATCTATCTATCTATCTATCTATCTATCTATCTATCTATCTATCAAACTTTAAACTTTTAAAACTACGTTAAACTTCAAACTAATTCAGACTGAAAACCGTCAAACTTAAAACGTCCCTAACTTTTCAAACTTAAACTTTTTAAACTTCTTAAACTTTTTTAAACTTTTCAAACTTTTTTAAACTTTCTGGTCCGTCTTTCTCAAGCCAACTTAAAGTTTGTCTCGACAAACTTTTTTATCTAGTTATTATTATTCTTCTTCTGAGACCAAATTTTAAAATGTATCTCCTCCTAGACCTTTAAAGCTACAACCCCCAAACTCGGCCCAGACCTTCAGACTTGTCTGACTCAGGTTGCAATATCTTTTCTAACTGATCTGGCATACGGTTTTCGTAAAAAATGACAATTAAAACTGGGAAAAATCCCATAGACTTACATTGACGGAATGTTCAGATGAGTCAAGACTCATCAAGCACCAACTGTCAAACTTTCAAATGTAAACACACTGAAGCCTGTTGGACTCAATTAAGCTTCGCTTCTATGTACTATTTCTAATCAATTTAAACTCATTTAAGCTTCCACTCTATCTAATATTTCTAATATTTATAATCTAAATAATGCTAGCAAAATGCTAATCATGCTAGAAAAAGCTAACCATGCTAGAAACATATTAAAAACATGCTAATAATGCTAGAATCATGCTAGCGACATGCTAATCATGCTAACAACATGCTAGCGACATGCTAGTAACTTGCTAATCATGCTAGGAACATGGAAACATGCTAGTAACATGCTAATCATGCTAATGACATGCTAGTCGCTTGCTAATAATGCTAGTGACATGCTAGTAACTTGTTAATGACATGTTAGCAACTAGCTAATCATGCTAACGACATGCTAG
Source organism: Spinibarbus caldwelli (assembly GCA_039654775.1). Lineage (NCBI taxonomy): Eukaryota > Metazoa > Chordata > Actinopteri > Cypriniformes > Cyprinidae > Spinibarbus > Spinibarbus caldwelli. Next base: position 8,025,339 of record CM077226.1, on the reverse strand, counting down.
CAACATGCTAGATACTTACTAATCATGCTAACAACATGATAGGCACTTGCTAGTCATGCTAGCAACATGCTAATAACTTGCTAATCATACTAGAATCATGTCAGCAACATGCTAATAACTTGCTAATCATGCTAACAACATGCTAGTAATTTGCTAGTAATGCTAGCAAACATGCTAGTCACTTGCTAGTCATGCTAGCAACATGCTAGTCACTTGCTAGTCATGCTAACAACATGCTAGGCACTTGCTAGTCATGCTAGCAACATGCTAGTAACTTGCTAATCATGCTAACAACATGCTAGTAACTTGCAAGTAATGCTAGCAAACATGCTAGTCACTTGCTAGTCATGCTAGCGACATGCTAGTCACTTGCTTATCATGCTAACAACATGATAGGCACTTGCTAGTCATGCTAGCAACATGCTAGTAACTTGCTAATCAAACTAGAATCATGTTAGCAACATGCTAATAACTTGCTAATCATGCTAACAACATGCTAGTCACTTACTAGTCATGCTAGCAAACATGCTAGTCACTAGCTAGTCGTGCTAGCAACATGCTAGTCACTTGCTAGTCATGCTAACAACATGCTAGTCACTTGCTAGTTATGCTAATAACATGCTAGTCACTTGCTAGTCATCCTGGCAAACATGCTAGTCACTTGCTACTCATGCTAGCAACATGCTAGTCACTTGCTTGTCATGCTAACAACATGCTAGTCACTTTGCTAATAATGCTAGTAACATGCTAGTCACTTGCTAGTCATGCCAGCAACATGCTAGTCACTTGCTAATCATGCTAACAACGTGCTAGTCACTTGCTTGTCATGCTAGCAAACATGCTAGTCACTTGCTAGTCATGCTAACAATGTGCTAGTCACTTGCTAATCATGCTAGTAACATGCTAGTCACTTGCTAGTAATGCTAGCAAACATGCTAGTCACTTGCTAGTCATGCTAGGAACACCCTAGCAACCATCCAGAGTTCCCTAGCATTCACATAGAAACACCCTAGCAACCACCCTGGACACCCTAACAACCGCATAGCAACACCTTAGCAACCACCCGGAGTACCCTAGCAACTCAAGAACAACCACCCCAGGTACTCTAGCAACCGCAGAGCAACACCCTAGAAGCCATCCCGGGTACCCTAGCAACCCCATAGCAACACCCTAGCAACCGCCCCAGGTACCCTAGCAACCACATAGCAACAACCTAACAACCACCCCGAGTACCCTAGCAACTGCATAGCAACACCCTAGCAACCTACCTGGGTACCTTAGAAACCGCAAAGCTACACCCTAGCAACCACCCCAAGTACCCTAGCAACCGCATAGCAACACCCTAGCAACAGTCCAGAGCACCTTAGATACCACATAGCAACATCCTAGCAACCACCTAGAATACCTTAGCAACCACTCTGAGGTCCGTAGTATCTATCTATCTATCTATCTATGATCTGACTCTATCTATCTTATCTCTCTATCTATCATCTGACTAATTCTATCTATCTATCTCTCTATCTATCTATCTATCTATCTATCTATCTATCTATCACTGACAGACTGCATTGCCTTCAAAACATCTAAACTTTAAGCTTTTAAAACTACTTTAAACTTTAAACTGTTTCAGACTGAAACTTAAAACTTTTTTAAACTTCTTAAACTGTTTGAAATTTTTAAACTTTTCAAACTTTTTCAAACTTTCTGGTCCGGCTTTCTCAAGCCAACTTAAAGTTTGTCTTGACAAACTTTTTTTTACAGTTTTTTTACAATCATTTTTGCACTAATAACAGAACCTTCACGTCATTTTTCAAAACTCTAGACACAAAATTCACAACCGATGATCAAAATGCACATTTTTCAAAACACTTACTTTTTCCAAATGCTTGGATACAATACACATGAGCCAAAGATCTTTTGTTCATTGAACTAAAATCACCGGTTCAAAATGACACAACTTAACTTCAAAGTATTACTGTTTCAAAATGCAACTCACTCATTACATCTGAATTGAGTGTTTATTCATTTCATTACAATGATCTAACTATCAATTGATACAACTGTTCAAAATGTTACATAACTGTTGCATTGCTCTTGAAGCATAGTTTTTTTTTATTTTATTTTTTTTTATGGAAAATTATGAACAGCTGGAAGCTGATGAAAACCATTCATATTTTTGGATGAGGCAGGTTTTAACCTGGCCATAACATGGAGGAGAGGTTGAGAGCGGTTGAGGGCGGCCCAGAACGATGTTTGTTGGGGGCCTGACCACTCCCCACTGAATGTGAATTTGAGGGGCTTCATAACAAAATCAGTGCAATGGGCCCATAATTCCTAGCAACAGCACTGAGTGCAATCATGGTTTCAGGCCCATCCACAGTTTATCACCTTGTATTTACCCCCATACTCTCCTTTCCTTACTGTAACTCGACTGAGGAGTTTTTCTCCTCATGGAGGTGGAAGGTTCACAATACACCACCTCACAAACAAGCCCCTCTTCTCTAGGCCATGAATGATGTGTGCAGTGAAATCACAGGAGACCAATGTCAGGCCTGTATTTGCCATGCAGGAAGATTTTTTTCCAAGATGTTTAACTAATGAAAACATCCTTTATGTTGTGGATGAGAACCTGCATGTGGCCAAACCCACAAGACAGGGTTGACAAAAACATAGAAGAGCAGTGCGGAACTGTGACTTTTCTAATCTAATTTTTTCTTATTTAATTTTTTTTTTTAACCTTTTGTGAGTTGATTATTTCATCAATAATTTTCAAATGTTTAATGACTCCAGTGTACTTTTCTTTCTAGTCTATTACAATGATATACAAATGTGTAGAACCATAATGAAAGCTGCATCATGTGTTTTGAACAGCTATATTTAATGATTGTACTAACAACTAAACAGTGAAACTATGGGTATCTTGTGTGTGGGTGATCTAAAATAATGTTCCTATGATATTTCATAATAAATGAGTATTTTGATCCAATGATTCTGCAAATGCAAGGCTTCTTTAAAGATATGAACGCAATATGCAAAGTTTTGACCATTGGACAGCCTGTTACAAATAATGACTGTTTTGAGTTTTGTGTCTAGAGTTTTGAAAAATGACATGAAGGTTCTGTTATTAGTGCAAAACTGATTGTAAAAAACTGTATCTAGTTCTTCTTCTTCTTCTTCTTAGACCAAATTTTAAAATGTATCTCCTCCTAGACCTTTAAAGCTACAACCACCAAACTTGGCCCAGAGCTTCAGACTGGTCTGACTCGAGTTGCTATATCTTTTCTAACTGATCCGGCTCACGGTTTTCCTAAAAATTACGATAAAAACTGGGGAAAATCCCATAGACTTACATTGACGGAATGTTAAGATTAGCCAAGACTCATCAAGCTCCAACTGTCATACTTTCAAATGTAAACACACTGAAGCCTATTGGACTAAATTATGCTTCGCTTCTAATCCATTTAAACTCATTTAAGCTTCCACTCTATCTAATATTTATAATATTTATAATCTAAATCATGCTAGCAAAATGCTAATCATGCTAGAAACATGCTAATCATGCAACAAACATATTAATAACATGCTAATGATGCTAGAAGCATGCTACCGACATGCTTATCATGCTGAAAACATGCTAGCGAAATGCTAATCATGCTAACAACATGCTATCGAAATGCTAATCATGCTGGAAACATGGTAGCGACATGCTAGTAACTTGCTAATCATGCTAGAATCATGCTAGCAACATGCTAGTCACTTGCTAATCATGCTAACAACATGCTATTCACTTGCTAGTCATGCTAGCAAGATGCTAGTCACTTGCTAGTCATGCTAACAACATGCTAATCATGCTAACAACATGCTAGTCGCTTGCTAGTCAAGCTAGCAACATGCTAGTAACTTGCTAATCATACTAGAATCATATTAGCAACATGCTAGTAACTTGCTAACCATGCTAGCAACATGCTAGTAACTTGCTAATCATGCTAGAAACATGCAAACAACATGCTAGTAACATGTTAATCATGCTAATGACATGCTAGTCACTTGCTAAACATGCTTGTAACATGCTAGTAACTTGCTAATGACATTCTAGCAACTAGCTAATCATGCTAATGACATGCTTGCAACATGCTAGTTACTTTCTAATCATGCTAACAACATGCTAGTCACTTGCTAGTCATGCTATCTGTTTTTATGGTAATTTGTATGGTTTTCAAAACTTTAAAACTTCAAACTTTAAAACTACTTTAAACTTCAAACTTGTTAAAACTGAAAACATTCAAACTTTATGCTTTTAATGCTACTTCAAACTTTCTGGCTAGGCTTTTTCAAGCCAACTTAAAGTTTGTCTACGAATTTTACTATCTAGTTTTAATTTATATTCTCTTAATTTATTTTGTGTTTCTTCTGTTGGGTAATTTATATTGAAGTCTTGAAGTTGTTTAATTTTCTGTTCCAATTCTCTTTCTTGTTCTTTTTCTTTTTTTCTTTTTTTTGTAAACGGAGTATGAGCGAGGTAAGGGTGATCTATTTTTAAATTCACGAACAACAGTTACTCATGAGAGTAACTCAAATCAGAGTGAGGAGTTCATGGTATATCATGGTATAACTGTACGTTTATGTAAAGTTTGTCCACAGTGATGGTTGCCTTTTTTCCTTCGTTCATCATTTGTTTTCGGAAGAGATGTTTTTGAGAATGTCCTTTGGATATTGATCACTGAGTCCATAGTTTGTGCCTTTGAGTTGTCTGCCTTGCCTCTGAACCAGTTCTTTTTGTTTATAATGTTCGAATTTTGCGATGATTGGATGTAGGTGATTGTTGTTGTTTTGGGATCTGATCCGATGCACTTGGTGAAAAGTGATATCCTGTACAGTTTCAGCTGGTAATTTGAGTTGTTTTATCATGAAGTCCTTAACTGATTTTTCTGGGTCGTCTGGGGTTTGTTCTGGGATGCCTGTGAAAACTAAATTGTCCCTCATGCTTCACGATTGTAAGTCCAGAATGCTCTCTTTCATGGCTTTGTTTTGTTTGACAACGGAGGTGAGTTGAGCGGTAAGAGTGTGAACGGAGTCCTTTAAAAAATTATTTTCTTTGGTAAGAGTGTCTATCTGTTCTTGGCTTCTAAGCTGTGCCGTAGTTCTTGAAAGTCCTTGTGTGTTACTTCTATATATATTTATAGCGTGATCCGGAAAGTTTATTCTCAATGGAGAGTACAATGTCGCTTACCTCTGTGCAGCACGGCAGTTTAGGTGATGTGGATAGTGTTGTACCTGTGCTGGATAGTGAATCGAGATGGGGTCTTTTGGAGTTTGGAGTGAGATTGCCTTTACTTTTTTTGTTGTCATCTGGTTTGTCCTTGTTCATGGTGCTGTAGAGTCTGTTTTAACCCCCTGGGGTCGGCCTTCTCGCCGGCGAGACAGGCTCTTTTTTTTCTTATCAGTGTGAAAGACACTAAAAATACTCCGTCGATTTTGGTCATACAGATAAGTGTTATACATCAATTGAAACTTTGAAGTATCTATTTTTTTTTCGGGTACACTCACAATAAAAGCAAAATGTTGTGGTTTTGGAAAATAAAGAAAACAAACAGGGTGCGCTCTCTGTCTTCTCCGTCTCCGCGAGCTGCTTTTAGAAACGCGTCACTAAAATGAACTGTAACTCGGCAAAATCTCAACACGGAGACATGGGAGTTATATCTATAGAAAGCTTGAAGTGTCTACTTTTAAATGAATGAATATTCTGTGATAAAGTAATCCGTATGAAACCAACACGATGTTCAGTCTTTCCCGTCTAACTCATTATCTTTAATGCAATCCCGCCCCCTCGCGGCTCGCGCCGTTCATATGTAAATATCCATGTGAGACACGTGCACATGGAAACGCCCAACATAAACAAAGCATGAGGAGATCATTCATCGCGGCTACTGCTCGTTTCTGCAAGAAGACGCGCTGAGTAAAGGCTGGATTTCCCTCAAAAGAAGAACAAGATTTCATCGAGTAGAGGAGATCAATCTGATGAGTAAGTAATGTTTCTTTTTTGCATTAGTTAACGTGTTATTGTGACATAAACAAGAACACATTTACTAGTTAGGTTGTTCCCAAACTACAACATGATGAATGCTAGGCATCTAAGAATGTTTAGACCATGTTTATTATTAATACTCTGTTCACAAATAGATTTTAATAACATGCTAAACAATAATAATTAGTTTCTCAGATAAAAATATCCTTTTTTATAGTACAAAGCATGTGTGAGTCTATGGCTACAGAATCATATCATAGGCTACTATAAAATCATACATACTAGGCTATATGACAACAAAATCATTGTTGGGTTTTTCCCAAACTATAATTCCTGACTACAATGTTTGAAATCGAGTAAAACATTTTGAATATGAAAGGCAATTCATTGTATTTAAATTGATTACGGCGCGATGATGTTTTCATGCTCTATATAAAACAATAAAAGTAATATGAGTGTACACTGTAACATGATCAATGCTACGAGTCTAAGTATGTTTAGAACATGTTTATTATTAATAGCCTACTCTGTTCAGAAATAGATTTTAATAACATGCTAAACAATAATAATTAGTTTCTCAGATATAAAATGTCTTTTTTTTTAATGATAATACAAAGCATGCGTGAGTCTATGGCTACAAAACCTACAGATGCTCCTGATATTAACATGCTCACAAATGTTTTTTTTTTTTTGTTTTTTTTGTTGTTTTTTTGGTTGTTTGTATTTTAGTGAATCAGGTACCTGAACCACAGATGAATCCTGATGACTTTCTTCAAACTGTTTTCCTCTGAGAGCGCTGTACCAACATCAGATGTTCAACTACACTGATATTCTATGGTAAAACAAGCTCCTTGACTACTGATTATGTTTTTTTTTCTTCTTGAATCCATGGAAAGAAGCAGAAACACTTAAATAACACACGTAAATATCAGGTATGATTTACTTTCACTTGTTGGACAGAATCTGTTGCAGGAATGACTCAAAGTCTGTTCACATCTCTGTGGTCAGTGTGCACAATGTGTCTTTGACCTTCATTATGTATGTTTTGATTATACTGTGTTGTAATTAAAATATAAATAATTTAAACAACCCATTTTTTCAGTCTCCTCACATTCTGTCTTACCTGCCTCAAAGTCACAGTCACACTGATGGGCCATTAGGGGCCATTAGGGGAGGGCCCTTTGTCTCTCAGGGGAGAATCACTTAATATTCAGGGCCATTGCCACTCCCTCGCATATTGGCTTTCAATCACAAAACATGTCTTTAAAAATTTAAATCAATATATTGTTTTCTGTGAATGAGTATGCAGAATGATTTTCACATAATTTTGAAGTAAATATTCTAGCCTACAAGACTAATTACTCAAAAGTCTTATTCAGAACTATTTAGTGTGGGTTTTATGGCCTTATTTCAGCTACATTTTTTCCCCCAAAACTTACTAACCACGCATAATATTTTTTTTCTAAAAAAAATGCAAACATACATCCATCAGGGTCACATATTATTGTAGCACAGTTTGTGCTGAATACAAATAAATTACATGTTGGTCAATAGTATGTTTTAAGTAGCTGAAATAAGCACAAATATCAGGGCATGTCAAAACATCTCAAGGGCCCCAAAATCACCTCAGACCCCAGGGGGTTAATGCGTGTCGATATATTCCTCAAGGTAATCCAGGTTGCAAAGCGTTATAGTCCAGTTTTGAAATGGAAGAAAAATGCAAAACGAGAGAGAAGAAGAAGAGATAGAGGAAAAAAAATGAATTAAGTTGTTTAATTTAGTAGTCTAGCAGCGAGGAGCCACCTCGCTGCTAGATTATGCACCAGATTATGCCCCTAGATTATGCACCATCTTAGATTATGCACCAGATCTCATTGAGTTCTCGCATTACGCAGCCATCCCATAGCATAGCATTTTCATCCTAGTCCATTTGTGAAAGCCAGTCATGGGCACTGGATGTTCACCTTTTTTATATAGCACTTTATACAATGCAGATTATGTCAGAGCAGCTTTACATTGTTAAACAGGAAAATAGAGTGTCAATAATGCAGAAGGACAATAGTAAACAGTTGTTTCTTTTTTGTTTTGTTTTTTTTTTCAGTTAAAGTCAGTTTGTTGATTCAGTGATGTCATCTTCCAGCTTAGTTTAGTTATGTTCAAATAGTGTCTGTGATATCAAGCTGACTGTCACGATCACCAGCTGGAGTGCCCTGGACTCTCACCAGAGGGCGCTCCACCTCAGACTCTTGCCCCTGTACTCTGGACTCCATTTCCTATGTGTTCCTTGCCACTCATGTTATCTTGTCATGTGCTACCCTTGTCGGTGTGTTATGTTCTAATTGGTTCCTTGGTTGAATTTGTCATGTTCTGATCGGCTCCTTGGTTGCATGTGTCTTTTTCTCATTGGTTGGTTTTGTCATGTGCTCTCCTAGTCTAGTACAAAAGATGCTCTCACACACTATAGAAGGCTGATTGTTGAATAGCCATCCCTTGTTCCTAGTTTCCTTTCTGTGTTTCCAAGTTTACCTGTGTTCTGATCCTTGGATTTTTTTCTTGTTTTTTAATAAAGTTTAATAATGTTTGTTAATAACATTAACATTTTGTCCCCAACTCCGGTGGCTGCGGAGCTTGGCTTACCAATGTCTCCACAATATCCAGTTATAATGCTTGCCACTCCTGTGCTCTCAGTGCCTTCCTGTTCTGTGATCCCCGCACCTGAGCCATTTCACAACATGGCCGTCACACCAGGGCCTCTCCATGTCATGGCCGCCGTTCCAGAGTCTCATCCCAAGATGGCCGCCAGTTCAGAGTCTCTTCTCAAGATGGCCGCCAGTTCAGAGTCTCTTCCCAAGATGGCCGCCAACCCAGAGTCTCTTCCCAAGATGGCCACCAACCCAAAGTCCCTTCCCAAGATGGCCGCCAGTTCAGAGTCTTTTTCCAAGATGGCCGCCAGCTCAGAGTCTCTTTCCAAGATGGCCGCTAGTCCTGAGTTACTTCCCAAGATGGCCACCAACCCAGAGTCCCTTCCCAAGATGGCTGCCAGTTCAGAGTCTCGTCCCAAGTTGGCCGCCAGTTCAGAGTCTCTATCCAAGATGGCCGCCAGCTCAGAGTCTCTTTCCAAGATGGCCACTAGTCCTGAGTTCCTTCACAAGATAGCCGCCAGTTCAGAGTCTCTTCCCAAGATGGCTGCCAGCCCAGAGTCTCTTCCCAAGATGGCCACCAACCCAGAGTCCCTTCCCAAGATGGCCAACAGTTCAGAGTCTTTTTCCAAGATGGCCGCCAGCTCAGAGTCTCTTTCCAAGATGGCCGCTAGTCCTGAGTTCCTTCCCAAGATGGCTGCCAGCCCAGAGTCTCTTCCCAAGATGGCCGCCAGTTCAGAGTCTCGTCCCAAGACGGCCGCCAGTTCAGAGTCTCTATCCAAGATGGCCGCCAGCTCAGAGTCTCTTTCCAAGATGGCCACTAGTCCTGATTTCCTTCACAAGATGGCCACCAACCCAGAGCCACTTCACAAGATGACCAGCCCAGAGCCTCCAGCCATTATGGATGTCAAGCCACAGTCTTCAGCCATTACGGATGGCACTCCAGTGTTCCCATGCATTGTGATTGTTGCATTTGAAGACACCCAGGCAGGCCACAGGTGTTTGAAGTGCGTTTCCAGTTTGGCGGACTCACCGCTGGTTTCAGCCAGAGCAGCGGGCATCCCAAGAGCTTCAGCACTGGTCGTCACAGAGACTGTTCCTCTATCCTCAGTGTTCTCTGTAATGGCAGTCGCCATTCTCTGTGTTTGGGCTACACATTGCTCTGTTCCCGCTCCAGTCCGTGAATCTACTCCTGAGTCCGCTCCAGTCCATGAGTCTGCTCCAGAGCCTGCTCCAGTCCATGAATCTGCTCCAGAGCCAGTTCCAGCTCCCGAGGTGGCAGCTCCCGCTGCAGAACCTCCCAAGTCATCGGACTCCGCTCCAGCTCCTCCCAAGGTGGAAGCTCCTGCTGCAGAACCTCCCGAGTCGGTGGTGTCTGCTCCAGATCCTCCCAAGGTGGCGGCGTCCACTTCTGAGCCCTATGCCTGTCCTGTTACGGTCAAGGAGGCCGTCTGTGAACTCTCAGTCTGTCCTGTGCTCTCTGTTCCAGTCATGTCTGATTTGCCTTGGTTGTCACCTGCCTCATTAGCTCTACATTAGCCGCTTTTCCACTGTCAGGCCAGTGTGAGCCAGTGCTTTAAACCGGCCGGACGGGGCTAATAGCCTCGGACCTGTATCACCAAGCCCAAAATCACAATGTGTTCCCACCGTCAGGCCAGAAGCTACGCAGTGCTTCACTAAAATCCGCCCATTACACGCCTCTCTGGAACAACATCATGCAACCCCATCATTTATTTCCCGAACAAACAGAAGTTATCAGAAAACTAGTAAGAAATAAGTCACTGGAACTAGCGCGATCACAAAACGAACATGATAAAAGCGGCCGTTTATTTGCATGTTTTGTTAAAAATTTAAATCCAAAAGCATCAATGTTTTACAATAATAAGTGATACATTGATCATAATGAATTAATTTATCAGGATTGAAAATTAGTCACACAGAAATAAAGCGTTATGAACCGTTATTTCACAAAAGAAAGAGCACACACAACTTATTCAGTCAAGTCTGTTTATGTTTATTTGTAGTCACAGTATATATCACATTTAGAAAGAATGATTTCTATATTTTTTCCATCAAAAATACCACCTGAGTAGCAGAGAGAGCTCCCGAACAAAAACCATTATTATATTTTTATAACATATGGAGCTAAAGTCTCGAGACAAGACTTATGACAGATAAAATATGTTACTAAATAAATACACGATTGTGATAGAGAATGAGAAGCTGACATCTGATTTCTTCAAGCGGTCATTACCATGTTTACTATGGTAGCGTTAATGGCTAGCGTGCATAGTCTTTTGCATCGCTTATAAATGATTCTGGTTTGTATGGTGATCATAATCCACATCGGATCTCAAACAGAATTTATTTCAAACACTTGCTGCAGTCTGAAAGTGAGTTTTGAGCTAAAAATTATTTTAAAAGTCCTTAATGCTGGTGTTATAGCTGCTAACTTTATGAAATGATCCGTGGTGCTGACGCTCTCCAGACGCAGAGAAACTACACCTTTGTTCATAACCACTCCTTTCGTCAGGCCAAAAAACCCTGGCCATTGGCCCCAAGGAAGCACCGACGAGGCACAATCAAGTACCGGAAGTGACAGTGGAAATGCAACTAGCCCTGACATGCACTAGCACGCCCGCTTCTGGACCGACAGTGGAAACGCTCTGCTGTGGGGATCCTTGCTCTCCTCTGATCTGCTGTGGTGGTCATCTGCTCTGCTGTGGGGATCTTCAGACTCATCTGCTCAGCTGTGGTGGTCTTCAGTTCCATCCTGGTGGTCTTCAGCTTCACCTGCTCTGCCCTGGTGCTCTTCAGCTCTGCCTTCTCCACCCTGGCACCCTGCTCCACCCTGGCTCCCTGCTCCGCCGTGGCACCCTGCTCTGCCGGCTCCGCCTCAGTCCCCTGTCCCTCCACTTCCAAATGGACCTGGCCTTCCATCCCTCCCCCTGTTCCGCCTTCACTCCAATCCCCTACTGTACTCATGTCTATCCCTGTTGAGGAGCATCTGGAGCGTCTCCTTCCTTAGGAGAGGTGCTATGTCATGATCACCAGCTGGAGTGCCCTGGACTCTCACCAGAGGGCACTGCACCTCAGACTCTTGCCCCTGTACTCTGGACTCCATTTCCCATGTATTCCTTGCCACTCATGTTATCTTGTCATGTGCTACACTTGTCTGTGTGTTATGTTCTGATTGGTACCTTGGTTGCATGTGTCATGCTCTGATTGGTTCCTTGGTTGCATGTGTCTTTTTCTCATTGGTTGATTTTGTCGTGTTCACCTGGTCTAGTATAAAAGATGTTCTCTCACACACTCTATAGAAGGCTGATTATTGAATAACCATCCCTTGTTCCTAGTTTCCGTGTTTAACATTTCAGTGTTTCCTAGTTTACCTGTGTTTTGATCCTTGGACTGTTTCCTTGTGTAGTGATATCAGATATTAGATAGCCTCACATGGGGCACCAAAAATGTAGTGATATCAGATATTAGATAGCCTCAAACGGGGCACCAAAAATGTAGTGATATCAGATGTTAGACAGCCTAACATGGGGCACCACTAAATGCGGTGATTTTAGATTTAAGTAGCACCACCAGTGTAATGGCTTTGGGCTTAAATATTAATATTAATATTTAATATTTAGTCTTGGTCATACTATTTTACGGGGCATCAGCCAAGGAATTGTACCTTGACAATAAAGAACAATCGTGGAAGACTGTTTAATAAATAAGAATTACAATTAAATTATAGGATGTTGTAGTCTGACCAATCTGAAGGATTTGTGAGATATTGTTAACTTGTAGAGCCTTTTTACAAGGAAGACACAAGTGTAATAAAAAAGGTTTTATTAATAAAGGGATAGACAAGAGTAACTAACTACTACTAAATGGATACAATGAATGGATAAAGTGCAAAGAATGATAAATGCAAGTGACTGAGTTGGATGTTACTATGGACGTTATCTTATAGAAAGATAAACTGAAGTTTCCTGGAAGTAATAAGGCAAGCCTTATTCTAGGTTCAACAAATAAATCGAAAGATTATTTGTTATTAACTGACATCAGTTATATAGAATCTAATGCAAATTAGATCATCATAAACTGACAATATTCTAATGCCAACGGTCTCTGGAAAGAGGTTTGGATAAAGTGATATTTACGTTCCTCCTGTTCATGTGCTGAGTCTGAGCGGCAACGTCTTTCGCTTGTCGTTGTAGTGGAAGGAAATGAGTTGGATCCGTTTCACAGTCTTGAACTCCTGAGCACCAAGAAGGTTCTTTGGTCTGTAACACGCAAACCGGAGCTTTGAAGGTGAAGGTCCTAACGTCTGTACAAAAGATCCAGACTGCCTGGAACACGCAGGAGAGAGGATCATTGACGTTCAGAAGTCGTTGCAGAAGATCCTGGCACTTTGGAACTCGCAAACGGAAGATCGCTGAAGAGACAATTCTGAAGTCGCTGGAGAAGATCCTGGCAGCTTGGAACTCGCAAGCAGAGAATCGCTGAAGAGAAAATTCTGAAGTCACTGCAAAAGATTCTGGAGTCGTTGCAGAAGATTCTGGCAACTTAGAACTCGCAAGCAGATAATCGCTGAAGAGAAGATTCTGCAGAAGAAGTCATTGCAGAAGATTGGGGGCCACTAAGCTTGTGGTCGTTGTTGCTGTGGCAGTTTCCAAACTCCCCAAACTTGCTTCTTGCAGAACTTCCTTGTTTCTCCGGCAGAGCAGATTAGCAGCTTAGCTCTTCGTTTAGCAGTAGACCACACCACTTAGCACTCTAACTTCTTAGCACACAGCATAACTTAGCACCGGACGACCACCCCTCTTAGCACACTTCTTTGTTTTAGAGAGACCTTTTATTCCTTCCCTGAGAAGGCAGGGTTTGCAAATTGGCACCTTTCAGATCCCGCATTCTGATTGGCTGATGCTGTCAGAGATGGGCACAGAATGGCCTCTCTGATATGAGGTCTATTTGCATAGCTTAAAGTCCACGTTCAGAACAATGTCTTTAAAGTTTTTCCTATGCATAATTTACTTTCCAAACCAATTCCAGAATAATCTACACATTGTGCTGAAAATATGAAGAGCATTGACCCCTGCATTCATATATACAGTATATACATTAATAGGTAATGTTGCATACCTTGCTGTATCACAAACAGCACTCATTAAGTATATTAACTTCTGTAAATGGACCTGAGGAAGGTTTAGTCAATTTTGTGTCCATTTTGTGTGAATGCATGTGAAGATGCGTTTTTCCTTTTGTGGCTTTGGCCACATGGCAAAACTGTGAGGGGAATTTATGTTCGTTCACACTTTGATAAGAGTAAGAGAGAACAAAGCAGTTCCTGGGTGGGGGTTAATAATGTTAACCTCCCTCTCCACAAGGTAAAACCGGTTTGGTCAGTCTGAGGTAGTGAGTGATCATTCGCACTTAGGTCTCAAGAATAAAGAACTGTGATCAATGAAAGACCACATGGTGATTGGATCAGTCTTTGACCCTTGAAATGCTGACATCCTTATCCTTTCACAAATGATAAGTTTGAGGGAGACTAAGGCAGTGTCACGGTACGGCTCTGTGGAAAACCAAGGAACGAGGAAACAAGAGGTAAACTCAAAATAACAGTCTTTTAATAATCCAAATCAAACAGGGAACACTGGACAGGCAGAGACACACAGGAACACGACATCGACCTTCAATACCGGACAGGAAACACAGGGCAGAACACACTATAAATACTAAACGTAAACGAGACAATTAAACAAACACAGCTGGAACTGAATAAACTAATAAGGACAGGAACAGGAACAGAACCAATTATGGGCATACAAGTGGTACGGAAACACAAGACACAGGACAAGCCTAACATTACTCCCCCCTCCCGGAAGGTGCGTCCACGGGGTGAGCGCTCTGGAGGCCCCTCAGGACAAACACAAAATGCCTTACAGGATGGGAGGCCTCGAGGGCCGAACCCATGGCGGATCAGGCAGTTCAGGAGGTCATGGCGGTGCAGGGAGTTCAGGAGACCATGGCGGTGCAGGGAGTTTAGGAGGCCATGGCGGTGCAGGGATTTTAGGAGGCCATGGCAGTGCAGGGAGTTCAGGAAAAGGTGCCCTCCGTGGGCTAAACTCGGGAACAGGAGCCCTCCGTGGGCTAAACACAGGAACAGGAGCCCTCCGTGGGCTAAACACAGGAACAGGAGCCCTCCGTGGGCTAAACTCAGGAATAGGAGCCCTCTGTGGGCTAAACTCAGGAACAGGAGCCCTCCTCGGGGCTATCCACAGGAACAGGAGCCCACTTAGGGCTAGGCTCGGAATCTGAGGCCCTCTCTGGGCATGACGGGAGCACAACAGCCCTCCTTGGGCTGGATGTGGAGTCAGGGGCCCTCTCAGGGGTGATCTCAGGAACCACTTCCATTGAGGCAACAAGAGAACCCCACCAGACAAGACAAGACAAGGTTGATTAAAACTGTTCCTGTGGACAATACTTTAGGGGACATGACAAGACTCTGGTCAGGGGCTGGAGCCTGCACTGGACTCTTGGTCAGGGGCTGGAGCCTACACTGGACTCTTGGTCAGGGGCTGGAGCCTACACTGGAATCTCTGGAACTGGGAACGGCACTCCTGGCCGAAACTGGGGAACTGGATCCACTGTGACTAGGAACGGCACTCCTGGCCAAAACTTGGGAACTGGATCCACTGGAGCGAACTTTGGAACGGAATTGAGCCGTAGCCTTGACGTCGGAGCGGCCGGCGGGCTTGAGGGAGCCACAGCCGGCGGCTTGACTTCGGAACGGCCAGTGGGCTTGAGGGAGCCGCAGCCAGCGGCTTGACTTCGGAATGGCCGGCGGGCTTGAGGGAGCCGCAGCCAGCGGGCTTGAGCGAGCGGCGGCCCGTGAACTTGACTTTGGATTGGCCGGCGAACTTGACTGATGAGCAGCCGGCGGGCTTGACTGAGGATCGGCCGGCTGGCTTGAGTTAGCCGCAGCTGGCGAACTGGACAGATGAACGGCCGGCTTACTTGACTGAGGATCGGCCGGCGGGCTTGGGTTAGCCGCAGCTGGCGGACTAGACAGATGAACAGCCGGCTTACCTGACTGATGAGCGGCCGGCGGGCTTGGGTTAGCCGCAGCCGGTGGGCTTGAGTGAGTGGCGGCCCGTGAACTTGACTTCGGATCGGCCGGCAGGCTTGAGTGAGCCGCGATCGGCAGGCTTGACTTTATAGCGGCCGGCTGACTTGACTGACGAGCAGTCAGCAGATATGATTGATGAACATCTGACAGACTTGACTGACGAATTGTCGGTGGGACTGACGGTGGGCTGGTTCTGGCTCAGGCCCGGACACTCCCCAGACACCAGAAAATCCTTTCCTTCCAACTTAGTCCGGTTGTGTCGGGGAGGTCGATGGTAGTTGGACCCGAGCCAGAACAAATAGTTGAGCTCAGCATTGTCATCTAGCCAGCCAATATTGTCTTAAATGCATAGCACTTCATCTTTTTATAACATGGCATTTTGACCAAATATATTAAATCTTGATTTTTGTAAAATGTTGCAACAATATATATATATATATATATATATATATATATATATATATATATATATATATATATATTTTTTTTTTTTTTTTTTTTTTTTTTTGGTGAAAAATTACAGTTTTGGACATAAGGTTATAATATAAACCTTAAAGTAACTACAAATGAGCATGTAAAGCAAATATCTTTAAAAGAAATTCCATGTCTGTTTTAAGTTATATAATTAAGTTTTTTTTTTTTTTTTTTTTTTTCTATTTCATTGTGTTGGTAATGCATTTTGAATGCATTTATTTAAGTGAGATTATGTAAAATGTCAGATGCCCTTGTGAAGTAATTTATAAATATAAAATTACAGAAGACAGCCTGTCAGTGCTGCTAGTCACATGCAGTTTTATATTAATGTGTATAATCAGTGGTGGAAAGCACACATTTTCTACTTCAAGTAGACAATTTAATAACACTCCAATAAAAGCAGATGTGCCTACTTATTAATTTGAAGTCAAAGTGGACTACTGAGAGGGTCAAAGAATCAGCCAATCAAAGAATACACCTGTTTTTATTCTGACATGTAACAAGAAACTACGGGGTTTTCAGGGATGGTGAAACGCAAGATTCTATTTTTATTTAGGTAGTTATAATGTTTTGAAATGAATAGAAACGTTTCTCTAAATGAAAGTATTAAAATACTTGATTACTGCCCATTTCCACATTGTGCAAACTACAGTGTTTGTAACTAAGCATTTAAAGTGTTATATTTAATTTTATTGTTTTAAGCAAGTTTGTTTTTCCGTCACAAGAATAACTTTATTTACAACTCAATGCTGAAACGATAGTTTCCGCATACACAACGCGAGTAAGTATGACGTGAATCTGCCATGTGTCCAATCAAAATGCTGTGGGAAGAGATCCAGCTCCACCCCTGGACCTGGATCCAACTCCACCCCCTGGACCTGGATCCAACTCCACCCCCTGGATCTTGTGTTCTGCAGTGAGGGGCTACTGAATCAAACGGGGAACACTGGACAGGCAGAGACACACAGGAACACAACATCGACCTTCAATACCGGACAGGAAACACGGGGCAGAACACACTATAAATACTAAACATAAACAAGATAATTAAACAAACACAGCTGGAACTGAACAAACTAATAAGGACAGGAACAGGAACAAAACCAATTATGGGCATACAAGAGGTACGGAAACACAAGACACAGGACCAGCCTAACAGGCAATTCCTGCCTGGGGTTTACTGTATGTTAATGTTAACCCCCCTCTTCACAAGAGGTAGTGTTGTTATGTTAAAACAAAAGCATCCTTTCTCGTCAATACGCCCGATCTCATCAGAACATAACTTTCCAAGTGTTGTGTGGAAAGGAGTCTCACCCTCTTGACCGTTGTTCACTACACTTGTTTTTTGATTGTTTGCTGCCTGCCCTGACCATTGCCTGTTTATTGGATTACTCTTTTGCCTCTGCCTTGGATTATACTGTTTGCTTGTGCTCGACCTTGCCTGTTTTGACCACGTTTGTTAATAAAGCCTTGCATTTTGATCCCAAACTCCACTGTCACACTCCCCACGTTACACTGACAATATTGCCAGAAATTAAGTGTCCCCAACTAAGCAAGCCAAAGGTGACAGTGGCAAGGAACTAAAACTGTATCGGTGGCAGAAATAGAGAAAAATATCTTGGGAGAAACCAAGCTTAGTTAGGAGACCAGTTCTCCTCTGGCAAGATGAAAGCAGCATGGCGTGTTTAATTCCAGGCTGCAATACATGTCAGATTGAGCAGAGGACTCATCTGGTTTTCATGGTCTTGTCTTGGACAAGGTCTTCTCAGGGGATCTGTCTCTAGGGTTCATCTAGTTGACATGGTCTTCGCTGACATTCAGGGCTGTAAAGGTTGTCTCTAGGTCCTGATCCACCATCTGGTCTGGATACAGAGTAGATCTGGGTGGCTACAATGACCTCAGAATAAGAATAAAACAGACTAATATTAGCATAGATGCAATTCTTCAATGTAACAAGTACATTGGGTGTTATGGGAAGTGTTCTCAGTTCCAGTTGACCTAATTAATGCAAGCCTAACAGTCCTTTAACAGATTTGAATAAGATAAATATTCTATGTGAATGCCAGTTTAAATAAATTGGTTTTTAATCTAGATTTAAATTGACAGCATGTGTTTGCCTTCCGAACAATGCTAGGTAGATTGTTCCAGAGTTTAGGGGATGAATAGGAAAAGGATCTGCCACCGACAGTTGATTTTGATATTCTAGATATTATCAAATGACCAGAGTTTTGAAATTGCAGTGGACGTGAAGGACTATAATGCGATAAAGGCTGATTTATACTTTTGCCTGGCAACATTCCCAAATAGATGAGGCTTTTATACTTGTCGCATTCGCCGTTTAACTATTCTTTGAAAGGACAGGGGGCGACGAGGAGTAATTGTTCTCTGAAACCATCGGGAATCACCGGTGAGAAGAAATAATTTCCCAGAACAATACTTCTCACGTGATGAATGAGCTGATGAATTAATAATTTCTTTAAGTACAAACTGATTAAAATAATCTTAAACTTTTGGGTTTGTTTCGCATCAAACACAAGACAACTTTAAGCAAATAGTGTATAAATAGTATCTAAATTAATTCTGCCTGCCAAATTTCAAATGAAAAAGCAAAGTCCATTTGCAAGTGTATTTCCCATGTCTTACGAGTTATGATCCTGTCATATTTAAATTGCAATATTAATTACCACATCTGCTTTTTCACTCTCTCTGAATTGCGCATGTAACCTGCCAAAACTCAAAAGGAATCGCAATTCCTTCTGCATTTGAATTTCCAACATCTACACAGAAACCTATCAATCAAGTGTCAGGGGTGGGACTATTTTATTGGGCGTGTTTGTATTGGGAAGTGACGTCACTCACAGTCGACCTCATTTTGGTGGTCTTGCGGTTAGGGGCAGGACGGAAGATGTTGATGATCGGGTAATGTACAGTTAAATCTATTAAAATGGAGAAGTCAAATTCCCAGCTGCTGCGAGAGGCGGCTGCAGCTCTTGAACAATCTGCCGGTCCATCATTAAGTGCTCCTACATCAAGAAGTGATGGTCACGGTGAGTAATTATTATTTTATTTATGTAATATTAAACTATTATATATAATATTTTTTATTATACATAATATACAATTTGAGTATACGTCTCGGACCTGTAAAAGGCATCTGGTCTGGATTTTAGAGTTGGCTATAAAGATCCTAAATGTGACTTTTTACATATAGTAGTATGTACATACGTTTTCTATTTTTTACTTAACATCAGTTTTTATATATTAATGTGTCTCCTACGTGAATGTTGCGTAATAAATTTAATTTGTATTAAATATTAAATTATATATATATATATATATGCTTTCTAAATGGGGTGCTGCTCCGGTTCTCTTAGGGGACATAATAATTAGGATCTACTCCCAGACCCCAGATCCCGTCAGAAAACATCAGTTTTTGTCCGGTAACAGAACTAGTCAGCAGAGCTGTTGATACCCAAACCCTGTTAACAGCAAGTCTTGTCTGGTATCCAAAAATACCCAAAACGAGTGTTTTTAACAGTCTTCTATCAGTCAAGAAGTTGACCGAGGAAAGCCAGAAGAGCAGAAGCAGGAGACAAAGTGATGATGGTAAAAAAAAAAAGTAACAGAGTTCATTGAACAATCCTAGCTGTGTATGTCTCAATGTTCAAACTTCATCTGATGAACACAAATTCAGCAAAAAATGTTACCTAAACAGTTACCTAAACAAAACCTAAACAGTCTCGATTATCAAGTTGTTTTGATTTCCTGCTCAGGCCCTGCTCACGACCGCTGATGGACTGTCCTGTATTATCATATTTCAGGGGTGTCTAAACTCTGTCCTGGAGGGCTGGTATCCTGCAGAGTTTAGCTCCAACTTGCCTCAACACACCTGCCTGGAAGTTTCTAGTATGCCTAACAAGACCTTGAATAGCTGGTTCAGGTGTGTCTGATTGAGGTTGGAGGCAACTCTGCAGGACACCGGCCCTCCAGGACTGAGTTTGGACACTCCTGTCGTATTTCCTCCCTCGGTCAGTTGTACATTGTCCGCAAGAGACCTGCACCGAAACGGGTCGCTGTAAACAGAACTGAAAACATGTTTAATCAGACTGTTTGACAACTAGGTTATTTTAAATAAATGATTATTTAAATTATTACTAAATATTTGCTGTACAATTATTCATTTTTTTTCTTGCTTTAAAATGTTTTCAAGATGCACACAGTGAAGTGAGCAGGTTGTTTGCCCCATACACACCTGTGGGTATATGGAAGAGGTCATATATTTCAGCTGTGCCAGCAAAGAAGTCCAAGACAGAAACATATACTCACAGGTTCTTCTGCTTAGCTAAAAAAAGAGACTGCGAATAATTTTTCCCAGGTACCTTGGTAACATTGTGAAATAAAATGTTTTTTTATCATATATGTCAATGCAGAATTTATATTCACCAGCTTTTAAATAATATGTAGTTTTACAAGACAGTGATGCATGTTGTTATGTATTCATTGTTCAGAATTGGGTTATCCTGCAGTTGTTGTGTTGTGCTTTTGGTGGCGCTGTGTGGCGCTGTATATACTTCTGAACAGTTGTTAAGAAAAGAAGAAAAAGTGTTTACGTGCACTCGGCCTCCATTGTGTCTTTGTCCATAGAATATATTGATATTCAGACAAACACGACAAAATTGGCGACGAGGAGTGGAAATATTGACTCCAACCGTGTACTGGTGCAGACTGATATAGACCAGCATACTTTTATGAGTGCACATCGTTGAAAACGCTGACGGCAATCAACGGGAAGTCAAATCAACATAATCCACAAACAGAATGGCGACAATCGGGCATATTGATGCTTTCGACGAGGCCATCGAGCAGTGGACAACGTATATTGAATGGTTTGAACATTTTACAAAGGCCAATGATATTGAAGAGGAAAAAAGAGTACCGGTGTTGTTAAGCGTTATGGGCACTAAAACATACAGTCTTCTACGTAACTTAATTACACCTGCTAAACCGGGAGACAAGACGTATCAGGAGATTGTAACAACGTTAACGCAACATTTCTCGCCAAAGCCCCTCATAATAGCAGAACGATTCCGTTTCCACAAACGCAATCAAGAGGAAACAGAGACGGTTGCACAGTATGTAGCAGTTTTAAAACAACTCTCTGAACATTGTGACTTCGGTACACATTTGGAAGATGCTCTAAGGGATAGATTTGTTTGTGGATTACGCAATGAAGCGATACAAAAGCGACTTCTAACGGAGGCGGCACTTACGTTTCACAAAGCCGTTGAGATCGCGGTGGCCACGGACACCGTCGCTCACGAAGCGCAGCAGCTCAGCACGTCCCTGAAGGTAAATGCAACGCATGTTTCCTCGCCCAAACAGCGACGCAATTGTAAGAGATGTGGGAAAATGAACCACACAGACGAGGACTGCTGGTACAAAGATCAAGCCTGCCATTCATGTGGAAAAAAAGGCCACATCGGACGCGTGTGCAGAAATAAAAGAAACTTTGAGAAAGAAAGAAAGTATGAGAAAAAGTTCAAGCCATGTAACAGATGGAGTAAAAATTATAAGAGATGAGTACATCATCTGGATGCTGGAGGGAAACAAAGTGGTGATTCAAGTACAGATACAGAGAAGGAAATGTCACTGTATACGATAACCAAAAGAGAGCAACTTGCACACATTTGTATAACTCCAGAAATTGAAGGAAAAATGATTGAAATGGAATTGGATACAGGCGCTGCAGTGTCGATAATTTCAAGGGAAAAATATGCCAATGTCTTGCAGCATATTCCACTGCAGCCGACCGACGTTATCTTAAAAACATACACTGGAGAAGCACTAGCACCAGTAGGGGTCATCAACGTAGCGGTAAAATTAAATAATCAGTCTGCACGATTGCCACTGTATGTGGTTAGCAGTGATGCCCCACCATTATTTGGTAGAGAATGGCTGAGATCTATAAAACTTAACTGGCAAGACATAAAGACAGTCAAGCATGGAGTTGCAGACACTATAGAAACGGTGTTAAAACGACACTCCAGCGTTTTTGGGAAAGAATTGGGCACTATGGATGGAATTGAAGCAAAGATTAGGCTAAAGCCTGATCATACTCCAAAATTCTATCAGCCAAGGATAGTACCGTATGCCATTCGACCAAAAGTAGAGGCTGAATTGACACGTTTAACAGAGATGGGAGTGATTTCACCAATACAGTACAGTGAGTGGGCCACGCCTGGGGTACCAGTGATAAATAAAGATGGTTCAGTGAGACTGTGTGGTGATTTTAAAGTGACACTCAACCCAGCCATTTGTGTGGACCACTACCCACTTCCACGCATAGAAGATCTTTTTGCATCTCTAGCTGGTGGTCAGTTATTCAGTAAGCTGGATTTGTCAAACGCTTACTTGCAGATGCCAGTGGCACAGGAGTCGAGGAAATTACTCACCATATCCACTCAAAAAGGGCTATTTTGCTATAACCATCTTTCCTTCGGGATTGCCCCAGCTCCTGCATTATTTCAGAAAGCGATGGACCAAGTTCTCTTGGGGATTCCAAACACTCACTGCTATCTTGATGACATACTGATAACAGGACGAGATGACGCGGAGCACCTCAAGACACTAGACCAAGTTCTCTTTAGACTGGAAAAATATGGTCTGAAATTGCAGCGTGAAAAATGTGAATTTTTTAAACAGTCACTGGAGTACTTGGGTTATTACATCGACGCCGCTGGACTACACAAATCTCCAGAAAAGATTAAAGCAATTATGGAAGCGCCCACACCAGCTAATGTAAGTCAATTACGCTCTTTCCTGGGGATGATTAACTACTATGGCCGTTTCATTCCAAATTTGGCGTCTGTTTTGAATCCACTTAATACTCTTCTCTGTAAAGAAAAGAAATGGTACTGGAGTGTGGCCTGTGAACAATCATTCCAAAAAGCAAAAGATCTCCTTACCTCACCAGCTATACTAACGCATTATGATCCAGAGCTACCCATTCATCTCGCCTGTGATGCTTCCCCATATGGGGTGGGTGCTGTGATATCACATCTGTGCCCCAATGGTGAGGAAAAGCCGATTGCTTTTGCTTCCAGGACACTCAGTAGAGCGGAACGAAACTATGCTCAGATCGAGCGGGAGGCCCTGAGCATAATCTTTGGAATTCGCAAATTCCATCAGTACTTATACGGAAGAAAGTTTATCCTCCTCACTGATCATCAACCACTAACTGCTATTCTTAGTTCTAACAGGAGCATTCCATCCATGGCAGCAGCCAGAATGCAACGATGGGCTTTGCTTTTAGCAACCCATGATTATGTCCATGAGTATAAGAAAGCAGCCCACCATGCCAATGCAGATGGACTTTCACGGCTACCATTGCCAGTGACACACACAGAGAAAATGGACACAGTGGATGTGTTCTATGCTAATCAGGTAGCCAGCCTGCCTGTCAGTAATGCTGAAATTAAACGTGACACCCTAACGGATCCCACTTTGTCATCTGTGCTGGACATGGTTTCATCTGGACGGTTCCCAAAACCTAAAGATATACCCACACACTTGCTACCTTTCGTGACTCATCGTCACGAACTTACAGTTGTACAAGGATGTTTAATGTGGGGGAGTCGTGTTATTGTATCTCCCAAACTCCGCCACCGGGTGTTAGCTGACTTACACGTAGGCCATCCTGGGGTGGTAAGGATGAAACATCTGGGCCGTAGCTACGTCTGGTGGCCGGGTATCGATGGACAGATTGAGTCACAATCCAAATTATGTCAGTCCTGTCAACGTATCCAAAATGCCCCCTGTCCTGCACTACTTCACCCATGGATTTGGCCAACTCATCCTTGGGAAAGGTTACATGTGGATTTTGCTGGTCCCTTTGAAGGCCATATGTACTTCATTGTAGTTGATGCGCACTCCAAATGGCCTGAAGTCTCCATCATGGACAGTACTACTACAAGCAAAACTATTCAAGTCTTACGGGGACTTTTCAGTCATTATGGTGTCCCTAACGTCATTGTCAGTGACAACAGCCCGCAGTTTTGCGCTGAGGAGTTCTCATTCTTCCTGAAGACAAATGGGGTGCAACATATCCGCTCTGCGCCCTATCACCCCTCTAGTAATGGGAAAGCTGAGCGTTTTGTCCAAACATTCAAACACGCTCTGAAAGCTTCCAGGGGATCAGCTCCGATCCAACAGAGATTCCTGTTAACATACAGAAACACTCCTCATGCTACTACTAGGGAGTCACCTGCGATGTTATTCCTCAATCGCAAATTAAGAACCTGACTGGATCTTCTTAAACCTAGTCTTGCCAGAACTGTGAGTCAGTCTCAGGAGGCTCAGCAGTTAAGACGCCAGGAACGCTCAAATTCGAGGGAATTTTGTGTTGGAGATTCTGTTCTTGTACGTGACTACCGAAAAGGAGAAAAATGGATATCTGGAGTGGTAATGTCAAGAACGGGACCTGTCTCCTACATCGTCAATGTGGGCGCTGCTGGATCCTGGAAACGTCATGTTGATCAAATGTTGAGACAGGGAGTTCCATCGTCTGACACCTCAATTGAGCCAGTTGTTCCCATTTGTTCTGATAATTCCCAAGCGCATTCCCTTTTGGAGAATATCAGTGAAAAGACTACAGATCTTGTTGATGTGATAACTGATAGCCCAGGGTCAGGTAACATTTACACAGCACCTTCTGAGATGGTACAAACAAGAGAGACTTTAAAACGCTATCCTACCCGTCTCATTAGACCACCTAACCGTTATCAAGTATCCTAATGTATATTGTTATAGAGAGATTCATGCTGAGTAAGCTTGAGTAAAATGTACTTGTTGGACTGTGGTTAAAGTTGAATTCAAGAAAAGTTATACTACCTTGTTGTGTATGGTCACCCTTGATTTAAGTTGGGAGGAAATGTTATGTATTCATTGTTCAGAATTGGGTTATCCTGCAATTGTTGTGTTGTGCTTTTGGTGGCGCTGTACAGTATATACTTCTGAACAGTTGTTAAGAAAAGAAGAAAAAGTGTTTACGTGCACTCGGCCTCCATTGTGTCTTTGTCCATAGAATATATTGATATTCAGACAAACACGGCACATGTTACTTTTAGTTTCTAACTACTTTACATGCTGTACACATTTTATTTGTCTTACAGATAAATGTTGTCAGCCAGCAGAGTTTACTGATTACCTCTATAAAGTTTCCAAAGCTTAAAGGTGCGGGAGGCTATGAACTGCTGAAGGCTCGAGGTGCTACCTGCTCAAAATCATTGGAGATAATTCCTTGTCCTGATGAAGGATACTTTACAGAGTACTTGAGCAACAGTACACTTGGCATAGGAGCTGGCATGATTTACATCAAACCTCTTCAGAAAGATCTTAACTTAGAGGTAGATAAACCACATAAATAAAGCATGGATAATGTCTGTTAAGGTTTGCCATGTCTAATTGCTTTTTTATTATACTTGGAAAAGTTTTCAGAGGGAAAAACAGGCCAAGGGCCACAAATTGCCTGTTTGTACTGCCAAGAAAAAATAAATCTGTTGCTGAAATGCAGAAACATGTTGACCAATGTGAAATGTAAGTGATTCATGTGAAACTTTCTAACTAAACAATAGAATGTTTAAAAATATTGAAAGTATAATAGAGATGGATGAATTGAGGAATTTAACTTTTGTCTACAGTTTGTCTACAGTTATTGTCTATTGTCTAACCTTTTGTCTAAAGTTATTGTCATTTGCTTTTTTCATGTGTTTGTGTTATTTATTTATTTATTTATTTATTCATTCATTTATTTTTATTTATTTATTTTTTGTAAGCAGGTTGGACAGGGAACAGCAAAATGGTAGAGAGGGTTCCAGGCAGGAATCAAGTAGTGCTGGTAACACACAGGATATTAATAGAAGCGACAGCAATGATGAAATTTCTAAAAGCAGTGAGGATTTCCCTAGAAGCAGCATTGCAGAATTTCTTACAAGCAGCAGACAGCAAATCTCCAGAAGAGACAGTGAGGATTATCCTAGAAGCAGCAGACAGCAAATCTCCAGAAGAGGCAGTGAGGATTTCCCTAGAAGCAGCAGACAGCAAATCTCCAGAAGCGGCAGTGAGGATTTTCCTAGAGACAGCAGTGAGGAATTCCCTAGAAGCAGCAGACAGCAAACCTCCAGAAGCTGCAGTGAGGATTATCCTAGAAGCAGCAGCAGCAGAAAGCAAATCTTCAGAAGCGGCAGCGAGGATTTCCTAGTAGAGACAGCAGTGAGGAATTCCCGAGAAGCAGCAGCAGCAGACAGGAAATTGATCAAAGTAGAGAAGGAAAGGACATGCCCTTATGAAAAAGAACTTTATTCAAGTGTGCTATTAGTATACTTCTTTTAAACTAAAAATAGGAAAGTGTACTTTTAGTCGACTATTTATGTACTTCTCAGAAATGGGCTTTATGTACTTCTTCGAAATATACTTAAAATGACATTTAAGTATACTTGACTTATACTTAGAAAAATTCAAAATATATTTGAGCTATACTTGTGCTCCTAGAATCCGTGTTTTCATTGTTATATGGTAGGGGGTGCTAGTATACATCTACTGTACAGAATTTCCAAAAAAAAAAAAAACACAAGTGAAGAAGAAAAAGAAACAACAGGTACTTCCATGTGTAATCTAACACGATCATCAGACATAAAACAGCTTAAAAACTGTGTAACATTATGGAATAAAATGTCGACCAATTTAGAGGTAATAATGACTGTCAAGCTTTGGGGTGTTGATCGACTCCATCTACATTTTGATTATCATTCTTAATCCAATTCATAGTCTTTTTCAGCTTTTTATTCAAAATGTTATTTATTTCTTTATTTTTTTATTTATGAAACATACCCACATTCAAGTGTTTAAAAAAAAAAATAATGCATGAAGCTAGAATAAAATGTTTTTCTTTACAAGCAGATACCCTGTTCTTTCTTTTGATGTTTTGTATGTTCAGATATTCATATAGCAAATATATACAAATTAATACCTAAATAGGGACATAGCAGTATACTTAAAGTATAATGTAAAGTTCACTTAAAGAAAACTTACGAATATACTTGCAGTATAAAACTACTAAACTAGTAGTTTACTGAGACTGTACTTCAAAGTATATGAAAAATGCAACTACAAGTATTTAATTAGTAAACTATCAGTACCTATAAGTTCACTTTTAGTATAGTTGCAGTACAAGCTAAAAACATTGATGTAAACTAGTTGTGTACTCAAAGTTTACCACTGTTATACTTAAAGTATACTTAAAAGTATACTTTTATATACTACAAAGTGGGCCAATTTAGTCCAAAGGAGTACTGAAATAGTACACTTATGAGTATACTACTAGTACACTGATATTTGTATACTTACTACATAAAGTATACTTAAAAATATACTTGAACTTTACTGAAGTATATTTAATAAAATAAACTTGAAGTATACTACTTTTTGGTAAGGGCAGTGACAATGAAGGTTATTTAGTTGATGTTTTCCTGCAATCTGAACAACAATATTGTCTCTATATTGCAGCATAGCTAGAAAAAAACTAAATATGACCATATCAGAAGTCTTGTGAATGGTGACTACCGGGTTGAAATTTGTACTTACTTTTTTTGTTTTTTCCTTCTTTTCAGAGTGGAAAGTTGAGCCAAACTTGTTTCGGGCTGCACTTCTACACAGAAGGGGGCTTTTGGAAAGGGCTGAAAGTCTTTCTGAGCTAACAGCAGGCCTGAACCTATGCAGCAGTACACAGGAAAGAGAAATGTTTACATTCTATAAATCACAGCCTGGCAACTGGTCTCGTCCATTCTTCGTTTGTACTCAGGGGTAAAATTAATAGTTTATTTTAACATTTGATACATGCAGTCAGTATGGCACATCACTTTGTTTTACATTGCATGTATATATAAGATAAGATATCTTTAACTTAGGTGATGCAGCAATTGGAGACGGTGTGAAACACTACTTCCTATCTCAGGTTATTTCTCGTGTGCAGTTTGGGTTTGCCCTAGATTTTGTTCTTCATTTTGATAAAAATGTATGTGAAAAAAAATACATAAATAATAAAGAATGGTTACACTGCAACTTGTAATGAGCTTAAAACATGTTCTATTTTTTTAACTACAGACAACTGTGGCAAAACTCTATTTTTCACCGGCCAAGAAGATCATCTGGTGCCATCAACCTCCCGAACTCTGCTGGATAGTGACCTGTTCCGCATCGTTGGATCCATGATTGGCCATTCATTCATTAATGGTGGTCTATCATTGACTGGACTTAGTCCTGCTATGTTTGGAATAATAACTAGACAAATGAATGAGACAAGTCATAATTGAACTCGAAGATTGCCCTGACACAGATGTCATTGAAATTGTCCATCTGGTATGTACAACATTAAACCTACCTCTGACCATAATAATTTACCTAGTTTTTTATTTTTATTTATTTATTTATTTATTTATTTTTTATTTATTTATTATTTTTTTTTTGTTAACGTTAATTTTACTACAGCTTCAAAAACCAAATACACTTGCTGATGATGAGTGTGTGAAAGTGAATGACCTAGCTGTCAGTTGGGATCTGCCTCGGGTCACTGCAGAAAATAAACTGTGACTAGCCAAAAGCATTCTTCACCATGCTGTAAGTTTAACCTTTTTTAAAACATCTTATTTTTTTCTTATTTTTTATTTTCTTAACCATTTTTGTAATTATTTATAAAAAAAATTGCAAAAATTAATTTCCTTAGGTCATTGGCCATCGCGAGAAACAACAGTTGAAATAAGGACTGAAGGATACTGGAGTATTGCGCATGGTTAAGGAACAACCTTCTCTCATTGAAGTCCTATTCCCACGATCATCTTCCCTGACAACTGATGCACAGGTACTGTACCACAATGTGCATTCACTATTTCCAAATAGATATATAGATATAATTACAAATCCTTCTATGTAATGAATATGCATAATCTGAAGTTACTTTTATTAACAAAGCATGGTTTATAAACTGGTGGTCAAAAACTTAATAATAAACATAATTAAGATTTCTAATGTTTTTTAAAAGATATCTGCTGTGCTAACGAAAGTTGCATTTAAAAAACACAGTAATGTAGTAATATTGTGAAATATTGTTACAACTTAAAATAATGTTTAAGCAGCAAATCTGCATAACATGCATTCATGTGACAATTGAAGAAGCAATTCAGCTTTAATTAGATGAATAAATTACATTTTACAATATACTCACGTAGAAAATGGGGGGTGGGGGATCAAAAAACACAGCCTTGGTAAGAAGAGACTTTTGACCTCCAGTATATGTATGTACAAACATAATACAGAGAAGGGATTGTCAACTGAAAAAAACTACTTTTATTTCATTTACTCATACTCATGCCAATCCAAACATCTTTCTTTCTTTTTCACGCGACGCGACAAAAGACAATAGAACCTGTTGAGGACCTTGTCACGTTGCGTCGCTTTTGTCACGTCATGCTGCTCGCATTCGGAGTAGAATTATCCTTTCCCAAGTCCAATTGTTAAGAATTAAGATAAAAGTTATTGTTCAAGTGTAGTGTAAGTGAAATATTGTCCATAAAATCTCTTTATTTCATAAAAAGTGTATTTTATTTAATCAGAAAATATAGATGTTCACAGTGGTCTCAAATATAGATGTCCACAGTGGATTCAAAGTCCCAAGTCCTGAAATTATTTTTCAAATTTGAGTATGATATCACAAAATAGGTTCCTGTAAGCTATATGTCATGTTCCCAAAATTGCAAGTAGGGTGCTCTAAAATGCCAATTGGTATTCTATTTAGAATTTATTTCATGAACATAAATGTACTTACTTTGTACATTATGTACATAATTTCTTTGCTTTTGGGGGTCACATCACCTCCCACGCTCCCCCCAAGCCCAAGTTGCTTGAAGTCCAGTGTTAAGTTTCCACAGTCTGTGATGATTTGGGGTGCAATGTCATCTGCTGGTGTTGGTCTATTGTGTTTTTTGAAAACCAAAGTCACTGCACCCGTTTACCAAGAAATTTTGGAGCACTTCATGCTTCCTTCTGCTGACCAGCTTTTTAAAGATGGTGATTTCATTTACCAACAGGATTTGGCACCTGCCCGCACTGCCAAAAGCACCAAAAGTTGTTTAAATGGCCATGGTGTTGGTGTGCATGACTGGCCAGCAAACTCACCAGACCTGAACCCCATAGAGAATCTATGCGGTATTGTCAAGAGGAAAATGAGAAACAAGAGACCAAAAAATGCAGATGAGCTGAAGGCCACTGTCAAAGAAACCTAGGCTTCCATACCACCTCAGCAGTGCCACAAATTGATCACCTCCATGCCACGCCGAATTGAGGCAGTAATTAAAGCAAAAGGAGCCCCTATCAAGTATTGAGTACATATACAGTAAATGAACATACTTTCCAGAAGGCCAACAATTCACTAAAAATGTTTTTTTTTATTGGTCTTATAAAGTATTCTAATTTGTTGAGATGTTGAAATGTGAGCCAAAATCATCACAATTAAAAGAACCAAAGACTTAAACTACTTCAGTCTGTGTGCACTGAATTTATTTAATACACGAGTTTCACAATTTGAGTTGAATTACTGAAATAAATTTACTTTTCCACAACATTCTAATTTATTGAGATGCACCTGTACATGAACCTGTAACAAACAGTCCACTGAAGGCGAGTTGTGATGAACCCAAGTGCAGCTTTTATTTAAACAAGGTGAAAGCCAAAATCCAAACAAACGAAGAAAGACTTGACATGAACAGACTTGATTTGAACAGTCTTGACTTGGCATGAACAGAAACACAAACTCACCAACAGCAGGTTACACTGATCAATACTCGACAAAGGACATAGGCAACATGAGGGCTATTTATATCAAACAATACAGGTCACATGACAAGAACCAACCAATGAGAGATAGGACACATGACTAGGACAACCAATGAAAACATGACACATGAACCAAAGAACCAATCAAAACATAACACACAGACAAGGGAATCACATGACTAAACAGGGACCATGACTAAACTCCAAAATAAAAGACATGAAAATATGAACATGAAACAAAACCCAAAACCCCACGTTACACACCCCCCCCCCCCCCCCCCCCCCCCCCCAAGGGCGGCTCCAGATGCCCTAACAAACCACCCAGAACAAAACCCAAAAAGTCCAGGAGGGTGGTAGAGCAGATGCGGAACGGGGGAGGGATGGAGGGCCAGGCCCATGCAGGGGAACAGGATCAGAATCGTAGAACAGTGGCGGACCTGGGCCATGGAGCAGTGGCAGACAGTGGAACAATGCAATAGGCGACCACCAGGTCAGAGCCAGCGGAGCAGGGAGCCAGGACGGAGGCGGCAGAGCAGGAAGCCAAGGCGGAGCCAGCAGAGCAGGAAGCCAGGGTAGAGCAGAGCAGAAGAGCATCAGGGCAGAGCTGAAGAGCACATAGTTGAGCAGATGGGTCCGAAGATCTCCACGGTGGAGCAGATGACCACCACAGCAGAGCAGAGGAGAGCAAGGATCCCCACAGTGGAACAGGTGACCACCACAGCAGAGCAGGTATCCACCAACGTAGAGCTAACAAGGCAGGTGACCACCAAGGTGGATCAGGCTGGACTGGACTGCAACAGAGAACACAGAAAGGTTAACAGCGGCCTCTGTGGCCATAACAGGACAAGCAGAGAGTTCATGGATGGCCTCTGTGGCCATGACAGGACGGGCAGAGAGTTCATGAACAGCCTCCATGGTCGTGACAGGGCAGGCAAAGAGTTCAGAAAGCGGACGCCACCACCTCTGGAGGTTCTGCAGCGGACGCCGCCACCTCTGAGGAAGACTCGTGGACAGCAGAGGCCTCTGGGGCAGACTCGTGGACAGAAGAGGCCTCTAGAGTGCAGTGTGCAGCCCAAACTCTCAGGATGGCTATCGCCATAACAGGAAGTACAGAGGATAGGGGAACAGTCTCTGTGATAGCCTGTGCCGAGGCCGTGGGGATGCCAGCTGCTCGCACTGAGATCAATGGAGGGTCCATCACACTGGCAATCAGTCCTGGCCCAAGCTCCACATCCGCAGGAGCTTGGGTACTATAGCCCCCCCAAAAAAAATTCTTAGGCCAAACTTGAATGGTATCCGTGGCATGACAAGACTCTGGCATGGCGACTGTGGCATTACGAGGCTCAGGTGTGGTGGCCATCTTGGCTGTTAACTCTGGCGTGGCAGCCATCTTGCAAAGAGGCTCTCGAGTAGTGGTCGAGTATTCTGTAACAAACAGTCCACTGAAGGCAAGTTGTGATGAACCCAAGTGCAGCTTTTATTTAAACAAGGTGAAATCCAATCATCCATTCAAATGAAGAAAGACTTGACTTGGCATGAACAGACTTGAACAGACTTGACTTGGCATGAACAGAAACACAAACTCACCAACAGCAGGTTACACAGATCAATACTCAACAAAGGACACAGGCAACATGAGGGTTATTTATATCAAACAATACAGGTCACATGACAAGAACCAACCAAAGACAGACAGGACACATGACTAGGACAGCCAATGAAAACATGGCACATGAACCAAAGAACCAATCAAAACATAACACACAGACAAAGGAATCACATGACTAAACAGGGACCATGACTAAACTCCAAAATAAAAGACATGAAAATATGAACATTAAACAAAACCCAAAAACCCGCATTATAGAACCCATATAGGAAATAAAAGAGTTATCGAATAAGCATGTATAAGCATTATAAACTCCTGAAACATTGGTGTTTCATATTTTAGAGCAATCACTGCAATTTATGAAATTAATCAATGAAATCTGTATGTGGGAGTGTGTAAAAAAATCAGATGTAACCCCATTTGTAATTCTTAACATTTTCATAAGTACCTGTAATTTAATTACACATTTTTTTCTCAGTAACTTTAACTGATTATAATTGCTTTATATAATATATACATATATAATTAATATATACATAATTACGTTACATGTAACTAGTTATTTCCCAACACTGGTGAAAAGAAGGTCTTCATTGACAAACAAAGCACTTTCACCCATTCAGCTCAAATTCAACCCTGAAGACCCAACTGATATGAACATTGCTAACATTTTCATCTGTGTTGATGTAAAATATAAACTTTGAAGTTGTGAAATGTCAGTATTGTGTTTAAATTATGTGGATTTTGTTTGATGGAATTTGTTACAGTGCTGATTGATGCTAAGTTTTATGTTGTTTGATTTATGTTGAAACTTGAGAATAATAACATGATTTGAAAGCTTTGTTAGTCAACATTATAGTTTATTTATAATGTTATAAATGAAACCCATTTATTTGATCTGCTTTAATTGACCATAGTTAATATGTTGATGTTGAATTCAATGTAATGCGAAATATTAGTTTATCTTTATTAATATTAATGCATATTTTGTGTTTGTAAATATTTTTAAAGGTTATCAACCTTCTACTACTGCAATTACAGCTACTGTGCTGCTTCTACTATCACTTTGCTAAGCCTTTGCAAGCAGAAGAAAAATAAAAACAGTAAAGATGAGTTGTCCTCTTGCGTCCTTCAAAACTTAAAAGCCATTTATCAAGTTTGGGCAGAGCTGAATGGGAAAACCTAAAAAACTTGCAGTTGATAACCAGCGTGGCAGTGAAGACAGAAGGATTAAAGGCCTAAAAGTATCAGGAAGCTGTTGACACAAAAGGAGAATAATCCGAAATCATCTTGCAATGGCGCAGGAATCTCTTGGGAGAACAGTGAAGCAGCTGAAGCAAGAGAGGACTGTAACTAAAAGTGCACTCACCAAGCAAGCAAACTTCCTCAGTAGGGGAGTGAAACATATGACAAAGAGTGAACTACAAGAGGAGTTTAAGAAGCTCACTTCTGAGGCAAGAAAGGTTGGCGAGATAAACGATGAATACAGAGCTGGTCTGCTAGCTGACATAGCAAGTGATGAAGAGGCTGAACTTGATAAGCAGCAGCAAGCTGACTTAGAAAAGACAATCCATGAATGTGAAGCAAGATTGGAGGAGGTTAGGAATATTGTCCTGTCCAACTTATGTTCGAGATATGATAAAGATGAGATGGAAGCAGCAATCCAAGAAGCAGAAAGAGCCTGTGATAAAGCTGCTGAAATACCTGTTATTTCTGTAAACAGAGATGGCTATAAGTTCCAGCTGGATGGTGCAAAGGGAAGAATCCAAGGTGCAGTCACAAGCCTAGCAGTTTAGGAGATGTGGATTCCAGCAGCAGAAAAACCTAGTCTAGAGACCAAAGTGAAAGATCTAAAAGCATACAGCAACAACCTTGAAACAAGGATGGTAGAATTCATCACAACACAAAGAATACCAGATGATGAAAGAGACCGAGGGAGGGTTTCCCAAATACCCATGCCACCTCCACAATCGCAACCAACATTGAGAATAAAACCAACCAGTTTACCCAAGATCAGTGGATGCAAAAGGAATTTCCATCGATGGAAGAAAGATTGGGAAAGTCTGCAAAAGCAGGGGGAGCCAACCGGCGCCGTTGAGGTAAAAAAGATCCAACTTTTGGACAGCATAGATGATAGAATGTGCAGAGATCTCCGTCTGTCCACCTACAACACTGTTGAAGATATATTCCGAGTGCTTGAGAACAAGTATGGAAACAAGTCCACAATTGCCTTGGAAATAATTGAAGGTCTGGAAAAAAATCTCAATTTTAAGAGCAAATCAGCCGAAGAAAATTGACTTAATCCAAAGTATAGAGAAGGCCCTAGATGACCTCACAGAACTTTGCAACACAGGAGCCATTAACAACCCTCTAGTTATCAAATCAATAGAGAGTAGGTTACCTGATAACATGAAAAGAGACCGGCTTGTCTTTATGATCAACCCAGCAAATGGTGTCACTCCAGACAATCACTTAGATAACCTCCTAAAGTTCCTGAAAACACAAGAATAAATTCTAGAGAAATTGGAGCAACTGGGAGTAAGTGAAAAGCCAGAAAAGAAACATCTTTGCATGAAAAAGAAGTATGCTTCCACAAGGACCACAAGGAAAGACAGATGCATCGTCTGTGGAGATGAAAAGCACCGGGAGAAGATATTCTTCTGCAAACGGTTGAAAGAACTGAAGCCTGGTGAAAAGCTGAACGCTGTGGAAAAGCTAGGGGCATGCAAGAAGTTCCTGGTATGTCATGGTGAAGATGACGAATGTAAAGATTTTACCTGTGTAGGAACAGGGACTGCAAGAAAAGTAATTCTCCAGACCATCATTTCTTTCTTTGCCTAAAGGGAGACTTCAAAAGGAGTGAGGCAGACAAAGGAAAAGGCATCAGTAATGGAGTAATGGAGTTAAGTGCACTGGAAGAACTGCCTGTGATTTTAATGCTATTGGAGGTAACTGCCAATGCAAGAGAAAATATCGGGACCCTGATAGACTTGGCGTCAGACATAAACTATATTACCCACAAAGCTGCCAGAAGATTAAATTTGAGGAGTGAAAAGGTTACTTTAGTCATTCATGGAGTCGGAAGAATGACCATGAAGGTCAAAACCAGAAGATACTTTCTCAGAGTGAGGGTCAAGACTCCCATAGGCACGGAAAAAGCTCATGAACTTGTTTGCTATGGTTTGGATGAAATTGCCAAGGTGCATAGTGTAGTCAAGCCTGAACAACTCAAGAAATTCTTCCCAGGAGTCAAACTCGAAGATCTGAAAAGACCAAAGACCATTGAGCTGCTGATAAGTCATCGCGAGGGAAGACTTGTTCCAGAAAGAGTGAAGGTAATTGGAGACCTTGTTCTGTGGGAAGGTCCATTAGGGAAGACTGTTGGTGGAGCACATCCAGACCTCTTCGAAAAGTTAGATATGTCTGTTCACATGTCTGAAGCACATTTTGCTCAATCCATGAGAGCATCCGCAGTGAGGTATCAAGAAATCACAGAAGCACAAGAGTTCAAAGTTGAAACCAAAGTTGCTGGCAGAGAGTTTCTGGATTGGTGGAAATGGAACAGCATTGGAGCAGCTTGTGAACCCAAGTGTGGAGGATGTTGGTGTGGCAATTGCCAGCCAGGAGGCAAGGAAATGACTCTAAGTGAAGAAAGAGAATTGGAAGTCATAAAGAAAGGACTTACCTATGTGAAAGCAGATGAACACAGTGATGAACCCCATTGGGACACAAAGTACCCTTGGATCGAATATCCAACTTCTCTGCCTAAAAACAGGAGTGAAGTGAAGGGCACTTTTTTAAGGATGGAGAAGCAACTCAAGAAAGAACCAGAGTGACAGGTAGCATATGCAGCCCAAGTTCGTGAAATGGTGGAAAAAAGAGCAGCAAAGAATCTCACCAAAGAGATCACTGCCAGCAGGAAAGGACCAATGTGGTATGTAAGTCATTTGGTAGCGCCTAACCCACATTCTGTCACAACACCTGTGCGTCTCGTATGGAACAGCAGCCAGAAATTTAAGGGAATCAGCATGAATGACCTACTGCTGAAGGGGCCTGATGTTCTCAATCCAATTCAAGCAGACCTCCTCAGGTTCAGGAAAGGTGTACATGCAGCCCTTGGTGACATAAAAAAAAGTATAATTCTGTGTGGTTGGAAGACTTAGAGATGCACCTCCATAGATTTATGTGGAGAGACACAGAAGATGGAGAAATTGAGGAGTATACCATTACCTGAGTTAATATTGGTGATCAACCAGCAGGGTGCATCACCCAACTGGCCATGAGAGAAACTGCAAAGCTACCTGAGTTTTTGTTCAACCGGAGGAGGAGCGTAATACCCTGGAAGAGGATTCATATCTTGGTGATATCTTGATTTCTCACAATGACAAGAGAAGACTAGATGAGATCACCAAAGGGGTTGAAGTAATCCTGAAGGCTGGTGGATTCTTCCTCAAACCATGGGTCCGATCAGGTCAAAGTGGGAGGCAGGAGCATGTACCAGAAATGGCCATAGAAAAGTGCTCATTCGTCCAAACCAAATGAGAAGAGAAGATAGTAAAGCTCTGGGAGTCGGGTATTTGGTTGAAGAGGACAAACTATATCCAATGACCTCAATCAACAAATCAAAGAGGAAGAAGAAAATGAGAGCTGGGAAAAATCTCCTCGAAGAAGAGGTGAGAGGGAAAACTTCTAACCCACTAATGAAGAGAGAGCTGCTAAGCCAAGTAGCTAGTCTTTATGACCCAATAGGTCTCATAATGCCTGCTAAACAAAAGGGTGCCATTCTGGTAAGAAAAGCATTTCAGGAAGCTGGAAGCAGATGTCTGAGCCGAGACACTTGGGACAAGCCGCTTTCTGAAAAGTTAAGGGAAGAAGCCATTCATCACTTTGAGGAATAAATCCGCCTCAGCCACATTACTTTTCATAGAAACCTCACACCAGCCAACTGGACTGGGAAACCTTGGGGAGTAACATTTTCCGATGGAAGTGACTAAAGCTATGGAGCTGTAGTGTACTTCAGATGGGAGACAGAAAAAGGTGTCCAAGTCCGATTGTTTGAGTCCAAAGCAAAGCTGTCACCACTAGATCAAAAAGGAGAAGCAGTCAGAGCTGAAATATGCGGTACAGTCTTCGCAGGACAACTTAGAAGATACATTGAAAAGCACAGTTGAATGAAGATTGATCGATGGTTTCATCTACTGGATAGCCAAACTGTGTTCCAAACTGCAATCCAAAGAGAAAGTTATGGTTACCATACTGTACCTTTTTTGCAAACAGGGTTGGAGAAATTCAGAAAACCGGGCCTGTTGAAGACTGTTTGTGGATCCCGGGAGAGCTGAACGTGGCTGACCTCATAACAAGGGGGGCAACTCCAGAGGACGTCCAAGAAGACTCTGTGTGGCAGAATGGACCAGCATTTCTGAGTCAACCTGTAGAAGAATGGACGAAAACAATCAGCCAACGAAGTTGCTGCATATACTAAAGAGGGCATAGACAAGCTCCAAAGGAAATCTTTTTTTCTGCAGCATTTACCAGAGCACAAACTGTAAGAAACCAAAACAATGCCAAAGCAGTGCTAAAAGCTCCAATAAGAAGTGAGGAGAAAAAGGATCAGAGTTTTTCATTGCAAATAACCCAGATGGGAAAAAACCTGACACTGGCATTCGGAGAGCGCCAGCTAGTTCTGCATTAATAAAGCTCATTGACACCAGGAAGTTCAGCAGTCTGACGAAGCTGGTCAGAGTCATTGCCTTGGTATGGAGAACTGCAATGAAATAGAAGATGGTACTGGAAAAGAGATTAATCTCAAATAAGTCAAAGTGTGAGGAATTTCCTTCAATTGAAGATGTGAAGTCCAGAGTCAAACATGCTGTACTTACTGTTGGAGAATATGAAGACGCATTGAGAGATCTCTTCCTTGCGATCCAGGAGCGCATAACCTTTCAAGATACTACTCTCAACAGACTCGCAGTGTTTAGAGATGAAGACACAGGACTCATAAGTTGTGGAGGAAGGTTGCAAATCTTCGATAAAGAAAAAGTGGCAGTACCTATTCTACCATATGAAGCAAGAATATCCACTCTTCTAGCTCAAGAAGCCCATGGAGTGAACCATGAAGAAATAGCAGGCACTCTCCTATGGATGAGAAGGAAAGCTTGGGAGATAAGAGGCTGAAAATTAGTAAAAAGAGTTGTTGACAACTGTGTGGCATACAGAAAAACCAGGGCAAGAAAGTGTCAGCAGATCATGGGTGACCTTCCACCAGAGCGAACGACACCAGCAAGACCATTTGAATACACAACAGTGGATTTATTTGGACCTTATAAAGTCAAGGATGAGGTGAGGAAGAAAGTAAAGCTTAAGGTATGGGGATTGTCTTCTGTTGTATGACATCCAGAGCTATGCACACAGACGTGGTCAGTGACCAGTCAACTGAAAGTTTCCTCCTGGCCTACCAAAGATTCACTGTATTGAGAGGGCATCCCAGAAAGCTGTGGTCTGACCCTGGAAAAAACTTTCTGGGAGCCAGACCTGCCTTGAAGGAGCTCTACATGTTCCTGGACCAGTTGCAGAGGTCAGAATTGGAGAATGAGGTTTCCAAGCTTGGGACAGAATGGAGTTGGAAGAGCCATACAGCAGACTCACCCCACAGAAAACGGACCTGCAGAAGCAGCTGTTCGCACTGTTAAGCGGGCCTTGCATAATCTGTGTTTCAAACATTTCTACACATGGCTGCCAACATTGTTAATAAAAGAGCCATAAATGCCAGAACTCAGAGCCGGGAAGACTGTGTGGACAACATCAGCCCGAATTCGCTTCTGCTTGGAAGAACCGAACCTAAAGGAGCTCTGGATAGCTTTGAGTTTGAAGGCTATCCTTGTAAAAGGTTGAGAGTCATCCAAACTGAAGTAAACCGGTTCTGGAGAAAGTGGAGTCAATTGGCTGGGCCTAACCTTTTTGTGAGGAATAAGTGGCACACAAAATAGCGAAATGTGGCTGTAGGAGACATCATCTGGATAGCTGACCAGAATGCATTAAGGGGTCAGTATAGGCTTGCCAGAGTCGTCAGTGTCAACACTGATAAAATGGTATTGTAAGAGATGTAAATGTGAGAACTTACCCAGTTCCCTTTCAGTCAGTCACGTCATAGTGACTGACGTAAATGGGATTTCGCCAGAGAGCCCAATCACCTTCGAGTGTTAACAAAACAAGCCAATGACAGTTGGCGTGCATGCTTTGCATCGCGCACCCCGCCCCGCAGCGCGGGTATAAAAGGAGAGTGCGTGCAGACGCACATCAGCTTTTCACTTCGGAGCCGAGACTTCCTGCTTGTGCAATCACCGAAGAGAATGTCTACAGACAGCGAGTGTGTTGGCGTTACGGCACGTCAGCTGGGGTTGCCGATCCAGTGCTGCTGCTTCTTCCGAGTTGGACGGCGTAATGCAGCTCATCAAACTGCGGTCGCGCAGCGACCCCTCCTGGGCGCTTCAACACTTTATTTTCTAATAGAGCAAATCTAAAAAGCTCCACGAGCGACGGGCGTCTTTTTAAAGATGGCTTCCCACTCGTGTGTTTCTGGATGTGGTCGTTTCCTGGCTTCATCTGACGGTCATGATCGCTGTGTCTCATGCTTGGTCTATCAGCACGCTGAAGCAGCGCTCGTGGATGAGTCATGTTCTCATTTCAGGAACGTGACCATCGTGATGTTGCGGTCCAGATACCTCCTCCTCAAACGAGGGGGTCTCACCCTCGCCATGCCCCGTTCTAGTTCCTCCGTCTCTCAGAGGGCTCCTTCGGCTCATGGTCAGGGTGATCTGAGGATCACAGTGAGAGCTTCCCCGTCGAGTGCGTCTCCGCGGGCCTCTCATTCCTCCTGCACATCGCGCCATCTGGTGTTTCCGGACGAGCTCGCTGGATCCTCGGACAGGGCGGGGCCCAGAATCTCGTTCGGAGCACCAGCGGATGACAGGATGTTGATCGCTGCATCGGAGGGTGAGCTAGGCTCTGGAGATGACGATTCGGCTGCACTGCCTCCGTCAGGAAGAGTGGTGTTGCCCGAGTCAGATCCAGAACTGACTGCTATGCTTTCCCGGGCCGCCAAGAGCGTCGGGCTGCACTTGAGGCCACCTCCTTCTCCTGAATGCTCAAGGCTGGACGATTGGTTCCTGGGGGCGCAGGCCGATCGCCGGCAGCCACCTCCAGTTCCATTCTTCCCGGAGGTGCATGAGGTGGTGACTAGGTCTTGGAGGGCACCTTTTTCTGCCCGAAACAGGCCTGGCGCCTCCTCCGTCCTCACCACCCTCGACGGTGGGGCGGCCCAAGGGTATGTGGAGATCCCCCCAGTCGAGCGCGCTATTGCCATGCAACTCTGCCTGCAGAGCGCCGCCGCCTGGAGGGATAATCCAGGCCTTCCGTCCAGGGCCTGTAAGTTCTCGTCCGCTCTAACGGCCAAGGCTTACAGTGCTGCTTCACAGGCCTCTTCCGCCTTGCACACCATGGCCCTCCTGCAAGTCCACCAGGCCAAGGTGTAAAAGCAGTTGCACGAGGGTTGTGCTGACCCAGGTGTGATGCAGGAGCTGCGCACAGCGACGGACCTCGCCCTAAGGGCAACAATAGTTAAGGCACGGTCACTGGGTCAGACAATGTCCACATTGGTGGCCCAGGAGCGCCACCTATGGCTGACCTTGGCGGATATGAGGGAGGCTGACAAACATTGCTTCTTAGACTCCCTGATCTCCCAGGCCGGCCTATTCGGCGAAGCGGTGGAGGGCTTTGCCCAACAGTTCTCCGCCGCACAGAAGCAGACGGAGGCGTTCCGTCATATCCTGCCCTGGCAGTCCGCTGCTGTCTCCACCCCACTGCCGGCTGCAGTCCCTCTGTCTGCTCGTCGCCGAGGGCGCCCTCCTGCTGCCTCCACTTCCGCTCCAGCTTGGCCTCAGCAGCAGCCTTCACAACGGCCGCAGCGTGGAGCTGGCCACAGAAAAGCGGCGCAGCCCGTCTCCGCCCCTGCCAAGCCTGTAAAGCGCCAGGGCAGGCGACGTCCCTGAGACGGGTGACCCGGAGTCCTTTGAGTCCTTGCTCTTCAGGAGATGGTGAACGAACCACTCCTTCCCCTGGAGGAGGGCCGGGTGGAGAATCTTTGGTTTCCTTTTTGTTCTGTTCCGCCACTGGCACAAAACCTAAAAAAAAAAAAGCAGTTTCCTTTCTCTCCAGGTCCCAAGAAGGCGAGGATGGCAGTGCACGAGAGACAGTCTCCACACTCCCGTCCCCCTCTCCTTTTGCCAGTGGACAGCAGGGTCCGGTTCGAGGATGCGATGCCTCCTCACGTACCCCCTGCCCAGCCGTGGAGCCAGGTAAGTGTCGCACTGCGCACTCAGACCCCACTCTGGGACGCACTGCATTCAGGGTGGGGTCCCTGTGATCCACTTCGCTCCCCCGCTGCGGGTACGTCGGTGGTTCCCCTAGTCCTGTTTGTTCGGTCGCTGGGGGCCTGGCTAGCGCTCCCCAGACCGTCTTGCTGGCTCACGAGAACCATCAGACTCGGCTATGTGATTCAGTTTGCCCGGCGCCCTCTCAAGTTCAGGAGCATTCGATTCACCTCTGTGCTGGACAAAGATGCTCCTGTCTTGTGTGCAGAGATCGCGGTCCTGCTGGAGAAGGATGCGATACAGCCGGTCCCTCCAGCCGAGATGAGGTCAGGGTTTTACAGCCCTTACTTCATCATACTAAAGAAAGGCGGTGGGTTATGACCAATCTTGGACCTGCGCGTTCTGAACTGGGCCCTTCACAAGCTCCTGTTCAGGATGTTGACACAGAGACGCGTCTTTCAATGCATCCGTCCTTTCGATTGGTTCACAGCGATCGACCTGAAGGATGCGTACTTTCATGTCTCGATCCTCCCTCAACACAGACCATTTCTCCGCTTTGCGTTCGAAGGGCGAGCATATCAGTACAAGGTTCTCCCCTTTGGGCTATCGCTGTCTCCTCATGTTTTCACCAAGGTCATGGAGGCAGCCCTTGTTCCATTAAGGGAAGCAGGCATTCGCAATCTCAACTACCTTGACGACTGGCTCATACTGGCCCAGTCTCGAGCGCAGTTGTTCGAACACAGGGACACGATGCTCAGCCACCTCAGCTGGTTGGGGATTCGGGTCAACTGGGAAAAGAGCAAACTCTCCCCTGTGCAGAGGATCTCTTTTCTCGGCATGGAGTTGGACTCGGTCAACCTCACAGCACATCTCTCAGTAGAGCATGCTCAGTCGATGCTGAACTGCCTGGAGTCTTTCCTGCGCAAGTGGGAGGTTCCACTGAAACAGTTTCAGAGGCTCCTGGGGCATATGGCATCCGCAGCCGCTGTCACGCCGTTCAGATTGCTTCATATGAAATTGCTTCTGCGTTGGCTTCAC
This sequence comes from Spinibarbus caldwelli, assembly GCA_039654775.1. NCBI lineage: Eukaryota > Metazoa > Chordata > Actinopteri > Cypriniformes > Cyprinidae > Spinibarbus > Spinibarbus caldwelli. Next base: position 7,982,174 of record CM077226.1, on the reverse strand, counting down.
GACCGGGTCCCGAGATGGGCATGGCGACGCGGCACGTACCGGGTCTTAGTCACCCCATCCTGCCTTCAGACCTTCAGCCCGTGGTCGGATCTTGGTTTTCTTCGGGCAGGAGTTCCCCTAGTGCAAGTGTCCAGGCATGTTGTTGTATCAACAGATGCCTTTGCCATGGGCTGGGGTGCCACGTACAACGGGCATGTAGCTGCGGGGCTCTGGACAGGGCCCCGACTGCAGTGGCATATCAACTGCCTCGAGTTGCTAGCAGTATGGCTTGCTCTGCGCCGCTTCAAATCGCTGCTACACGACAAGCATGTACTGGTCCGTACGAACAACACTGCAGCCGCTGCATACAGAAGGAGCGGTCTACACTCCCGTCGCGTGTCGCAACTCACCCGCCATCTTCTCCTTTGGAGTCAGAAGCATCTGAGGTCGTTTCGCGCTATTCATGTCCCAGGCGAGCTCAATCGTGCAGCCGACGAGCTCTCACGTCAGCCCGCCCTTCCGGGAGAATGGCGACTCCACCGCGAGACAGTCCAGCTGATTTGGAGATGCTTCGGGGATGCTCAGGTAGACCTGTTTGCCTCCCCGGACACGTCCCACTGCCAGCGGCACAGACGCGCTGGCATACAGCTGGCCTCAGGGTTTCCCCCAGTGAGCCTTCTCGCACAGATACTGTGCAAGGTCAGGGAGGACGAGGAGCAGGTCCTCTTGGTGGTGCCATACTGGCCCAATTGAACTTGGTTCCCCGAACTGATGCTCCTCGCAACAGCCCCTCCTTGGCGAATTCCTCTGAGGAGGGATCTCCTTTCTCAGAGAGGGGGCACCCTCTGGCACCCGCGTCCAGACTTATGGAATCTCCACGTATGGTCCCTGGATGGGACGCGGAGGTTTTAGGTGCGCTACCTCCAGCGGTGGTAAACACCACCACTTCAGCTAGAGCCCCGTCTACAAGACACGCTTACAGGCTGAAGTGGAACCTGTTCATTGATTGGTGTTCTTCCCACCGGGAAGACCCCTGTAGATGCCTGGTCAGGGTCGTGCTCTCTTTCCTGCAAGATGGGTTGGAGCGAAGGCTGTCTCCCTCCACCCTCAAAGTGTATGTTGCCACTATTGCCGCACATCACGATGCAGTAGACGGTAAGTATGTGGGGAAGCACGACTTGGTCATCAGATTCCTCAGAGGGGCGAGGAGGTTAAATCCTCCGCGCCCTCATCTGGTACCCTCATAGGATCTCCCCTCGGTCCTGATGGCCTTGAAGGAGGAGCCCTTCGAGCCTCTGCAGTCAGTAGAGCTTAAGTTTCTGTCGTTAAAGACAGTGCTCCTCACTCCATTGGCCTCGGCCAAGAGGGTAGGGGACCTGCAGGCATTTTCGGTCGATGATTTGTGCCTAGAATTCAGACCAGGTAACTTTTACTTTGTCCTGAGACCCCGGCCTGGATATGTGCCCAAAGTTCCCACCACACCCTTTAGGGATCAGGTGGTGAACTTGCAAGCGCTGCCCCGGGAGGAGGCAGACCCAGCCTTTGCTCTGCTCTGTCCCGTCTGTGCCTTGCGCATTTACGTGGTCCGCACGCAGAGATTCAGGACCTCAGATCAGCTCTTCGTCTGCTTTGGAGGACAGCAGAAGGGAAAGGCTGTCTCCAAACGAAGACTTGCCCACTGAATAGTGGAGGCTATAGTCTTGGCATACCAAGCCCAACGTTTACCATGCCCCCTCGGAGTGAAAGCACACTCTACGAGAGGCATGGCACCTTCTTGGGCCTGGATAGCAGACATCTGTAGAGCTGCCGGCTAGGCGATGCCTAACACATTTGCGAGATTCTATAATCTCCGTGTAGAGCCTGTGTCCTCTCGTGTTCTTGCCTCAGGTGGCCAGTAACACCAGACCCACTCGGTGTCGATCACGCTTGCTGCACCATTCCCCTCTACGGACCGGATGCGTGCGCTTATATTGCTTCTCAGTTCAGTTCCCCTTTGGCAAACCCTGTTGAAGTTCCTCCCACACCCTCAGTGGTAAAGTGTGGCGGAGTGCCAGACGCCAGGTCCAGCACTCGTGTGTATGCCAAAGGTCAGCCCTTGTGCTGGGCTAGGTGCCCGTATGTAGTGATTCCCCTTCGGGTGATCCCACATGTGTATTCTTCCACAGTACGGCTCCCCTCATGGTGAGCCCATCTCTTTCCCTGGCAGAGACCTTCTGCCGTCTCTGCTGTATATTGATTTCACCCCAGGCTGGCTGAGTCTATCTCAGAGACTTCAATATGTGGTACTGCCCTTGGCCAGTCCATATGTGAAATCTCCACATGGTACCTCCTTTATGCAGGATGTGGCTTCCGTAGCGTTCAACTACTTGTGTACGTTTTCCCAGTGTTATCCATACCCACTGTACGGAACAGCAGTGGCTGTCATCTCTGCCTAAGCCCTGTCCTATCTTCCATCCCAACTGGTGTGGGGGGACTTGCCGGCTTCCGCAGGGCACTGGAGGGAGTCAGCAATAGTGGCGTTTTCATAGGGATCCCATTTACGTCAGTCACTATGACATAACGTCAAACATGACTGACTGAAAGGGAACGTCTCAGTTACGTATGTAACCCTCGTTCCCTGAAGGAGGGAACGGAAACGTTACGTCCCGTCGCCACAGTTGCTGTACCACCGCTGTACGGCCGAGGCACACCATCCTCGGCTCCTCAGTGAAAAACTGATGTGTGTCTGCACCCGCTCTCCTTTTATACCCACTCTCACAGGGTGCGCGATGCAAAGCACGCGTGCCAACTGTTATTGGCTTGTTTTGTTAACACTCGAAGGTGATTGGGTTCTCTGGCGAGATCCCATTTACGTCAGTCACTATGACGTAACGTCTCCGTTCCCTCCTTCAGGGAAGGAGGGTTACATACGTAACCGAGACGTTATCCAGTGTCAACTGTGAAGCCTGTCCAAAGAGATAAAGCAAAGAAATTGACAACCAAAATTAGTGCTACAATCCTTCATAGGGAGGTCAGACGAGTGATTGTTTTACTTCCTGTAGAAGAACAAGAGCAAGAATAAAGGTAAAGTTATAGAAAGGTTATTGGTGTGACCTCCTTGGGTTTGTGCACCAGGAGGTCAAGTGGGAGGTGTTATGTCAATAAATTCCTGCAGAGGGCAGTGTAGTGTGGTTGCTGAGATGGAACCTGTAAGGGTGTGTTTCCAGGTGGGAACAATAAAATGGTGCAGCACTAAGAGCACATGGAGGTAGAATGATTAGGATAATTAATGGTATTAATAATTATAAACAGATCCCTGTAAATGAAGAGGAAGGGAAAATGGCCATAACAAATAAAGAAAAGACAGAAGTCTTAGCTAAAACTTTTGCTAAAGTTCATAGTATTGAAAACTTGAATGATAAGTTCTTAAAAAGAAGATAAGAACTAAGTAAAATATATGAGAATGTTTGTACAAAAAAAAAAAAAGAGTTGATAGTAATATGGATGAGGATTTTAATTCTTTTGAGTTAAAAATAGCCATTAACAATTCAAAGAATACAACACCAGGAAGAGACATGATCAGTTACAGTATGTTAAAAAATTTACCAGAGGTAGCCATGAAAGCATTATTGGATTTATATAATCATATATGGAATGAAGGCACCTTACCCAGAGATTGGAAAAGTGCAATAGTGATACCAGTAGTGAAACCAGGTAAAGATGCAACAAAATCTAATAGTTATAGCCCAATTGCTCTTACATCTACATTATGCAAGGTAATGAAGAAAATGATAGTAAGAAGGTTGAATTAATGGAGAAAAAATAAATATTAACACCAGCTCAGAGTGTTTTAAGGAAGAAGAGATCTACAATGGATGGTCTGATATTATTTGAAAATGATGTCAAAAAAGCTCTAATAATGAAAGAATTTCTTGTTGCTGTTTTCTTTGACATTGAAAAGGCATATGACACTTTATGGCAGGAAGGACTGTTAATTAAGCTAAATAAAATTGGAATGGGGGGAGAATGTATAACTGGATATTAGATTTTTTGTTTGAGCATTCATTCCAGGTAAGAATAGGTGAAGAAATGTCAGCATCATATTATATCCTGAATGGGACACCACAAGGAAGTGTAATCAGTCCAATTTTATTTAATTTAATGATTAATGATATATTTGAAAGAATTAAGCCAAACATTGGGAAGGCATTACATGCAGATGATGGTGCAATATGGAAAAGAGGTAGTAAATTTAGGAAATGTAGTTAAAGGAATAAAATAATCAATAAGTGAAGTTGAAAGGTGGTCAGTAGATCGGGGATTGAAGTCAAAGACTAAATATATGGTTTTTACAAAGAAAAAGAACATGGAACAAATGACTTTGAAATTATATGATCAACTGTTAGAAAGAGTGACAGAGTTCAAATATCTTGGTTTAATCTTTGAATTAACTTGGAAGAGTCATTAAGAAAATTGAAAACAAATCCAAAGGCGTAATAAATTGCATGATTTCAATAGCTAAGTATGAATGGGGAGCAAGAAAAAGTGCACTGTTACATGTATACCAAGCCTTATTATGTTCTAGCATAGATTATGGGTGTGCAGTGTATGGTGCTGGAGCTAAATCAGAATTAAAGAAACTGGACAACATACAGTCTAGAGCACTTAGAATCTGCTGTGGAGCAATGAGATCAACCCCTCTAGATGCCATCAGGGTTGAAATGGGGGAGATGCCATTAGATTTAAGAAGAAAAACGCTTGTGATGATGTATTGGGTTAAGTTATAGGGTAGTAATAAGAATCATTGCACACGCACAATTTTAAATGGTTGTTGGGAATATAAAAAGAAAGGAGGAAATAGTTTTGGATGGAAATATGAACCGTGGGTCAAGGATTGTGGTCTGGAGAATGAAGTAATCTGTCCCAACATGCCATTAAATGGTGTATCGGTATGGAATATTCCTGAAACTATTGTTGAAATGAGATTATTGGAGGCCCGGGAAAAAGCAGAAGAAAGATATAGTAATAGTTATGAAATCAATGTTTTTATGAGATAAAATTTTTATTCTTTTATACAGATTTATACAGATGGATCTAAAGATCCAATCGAAAAAACGTTGGTGGAGTGTATATTCCAAGATTTAAGACGAAGGTTAAGTGACAAATTGTCTGTATACTCTACAGAATTAACTGCTATAATAGTAGGATTGCAATGGGTAGAACAGATTAAGCCAAATAGGATTGTAATTTGCTCAGACTCTTCATCAGCTCTTAAAAGTATAATGTCAACAAAAACTGATAGAGAAGACCTGCTAGTAGAAATTTATACATTACTGTACAGACTGAAAGTAGAGGGTATAATTGTATACTTTTGTTGGGTACCAGCACACATCGGGATAGTAGGGAATGAAACAGCGGATAAGTTATCAAAAGAAGCATTAAAGAAAAACTTGGTGGATGTTAAGGTACCTCTGGGAAGAAATTAGATCAAATCAGTGATTAACAGGAAAATAATAAGAATATGGCAACAAAAATGGGAAAATAGCAGGACAGGTAGGTGGTATTATAATATTGAAAAATCAGTAGGGAAAAAAGAACAGTTTTGTGGAAGGCACAGAAAGGAAGATGTAATGATTTCTAGATTAAGGATGGGACACACAGGATTAAATTCAACACTTGCATTAATGGGGAAGCATGAAAATGGTATGTGTGATGAATGTGATGTTTTTGAAACAGTAGAGCATGTGCTTTTTATATGTAGTAAATATGATGATCAGTGTAACAGTCTTTTTAGCAATATAAGGAACAGGCCAGTGAGCATCGTGGACCTTCTGGGAAGGGATTTGAGTGATAATCAGGGCCCGTATTCTAATAGATTCTAAGAATCCTCTCAGAGAGCTCCTAATTTAGCTTAAAAATTAGGTAGGAGTCTTATCTTAAAAGTGATTCAGGACCAATCTGAGAGCAATTCTGAGCGAGGAAAAGACAAAAAAATTTTATCTTAGTGAGGAGGCGGGGTTGAACCCGTTACTAGCTATGACACAGTCTTTTGAAGACTGTGATTGGTTGGTTGTCCAAGAAGGAAATAAAAGTGCGCTTTCAAGAGTAGGGTCTATTATAAATCTTCACTTTGAAATTACATGCGTAATTTTTCCTGTTTTACCGTACTCTCTCACACACACACACACACACACACACACACACACACACACATACAAACACGTTATCAGGGCTTGACATTAAGTATTCTCATGTGGTTGTCCTTTGTCATTTACTTGTCCGAGTATAAAAGTTGCTTGCCCGGAGAGATTGAGTTATAAATATAATTATTTATTGTAGTTGTACAAAACACATTTAGTTTATTTAGTTAGATTTTTCTTTTTAAATAAAATAATGCTGTTATAATACTGTTATATTTTTATTCTAAAAATATAACAGTATTATAAACAGTATAATACTGTTATATTTTAGAATAAAAAGGGAGTATTAATTACAAATACAATTATTTTATATTAAACAAAAATAAAATGCTAATATTTACTTTTTTTGTATATGAATTTTCAAACTTAAATTTTTATTTTTTATTTTTTAAATTAGAGTTCAATTTAAACAGACAATTAGTATAATAAGACTTTTGGGCTGTTACCAAACAAATGAAATCAGTATCAACAAAATTCATCTTTGCAATGCAGAGGAAACACATAAGCTGCATCTGAAGTGGAATCGATATATTTACTCACTGTTTAATGCAGCTCTGAGGGACGTGGAATGCTTTAGTCTGCAGTTACAAATTAATAAATAATGTTTTGATTAATAAAACGTTGAATACTGATATTTGAAATTATTTAAAAAATAAAATAATACTGTAAATGTGAAATTAAAACCACCAGTAGGTGGCATCAAGTCACTGTTTATAAGTGAGTCATTGCGACTGAACCGAATCATTTAAACGGTTGATTCATTCAGGCACGAAATGCCGTCATGTTGCTCAGAGACGCAAAACAGTGCTGTGGCTGTGTTTGGAATTATTTTTGTTGGTGAAACAGAGCGGAAACAGGAAATATGGTGTCTAGAAACGTAAGTCTCTTAATGTTAACTTCTTGTTTATTTAACTGTTATAAAATCACATTTGTAATCATGATGGTTTTTGGAGCAAAAAAAAAAAAAAAAAAACGGCCCTCGAGTGAAACTATATGAAATTATATAAATACACACATTTTCTGCTCCCATATCTTGAATTTTCTGATCATTCTTCATGCATTGTAGTACTGAATCATGCAGTGAAAAAACGCACTCGCACGTGCGGTAGTCTAACCTAGACGACTTTACGTAATGTATGCGTGCATTCTGTAGGTGTGTTTTGTTTGATTCTTGCAATATACTCGTTACAACAACAATTACGAAATTATCCCAAACGATATATATCGCACAGCCCTATAACAAAGGCTATATCATAAATAAAGGCACTTATTATTGTTTTTGGTATTGACTTTTTCAAGTTACTTGTCCGATTGGGCAAGTAAATTTCTCTTTCACTTGTCCGTCCAAAACATTCACTTATCCTGGACAAGCGGACAAGCGTTAATGTCGAGCCCTGCGTTATATATGTATATATTCTTTATTTTATATTTACCATGCTGTCATTCTTAACATATTTTATAGGAAATGAACAGCGACACAATAAGGTTCTGAAAGTGCTGTAATTGTCTGTGTGATCACTTTGCTTATAGAAGGTTGTGACAAACCCAAATCAACACTGCTGCATAGTTGCATTTTTCCAGATGCCAAATGTGTTAATGTAGTTAATGTAGTGTTTTACTTCCATTTCTGGTGCTATGGCATTTCGGCGCAGTGTCAGAGATGTTTTAGCGTGTCTCTTATAAGATCAGTCACAAACATGATCCAATGTGTAGCGTCTTATTAACTCACTGTCATGCATTGTGTGCAACACATTTCTTCTCCCTCTTCATGTTTCGTCCATTTTTTCCACTGCGAAAGAAACTCTTAAGCCTCTTAAAAGTCCTTGTCCGTACTCCTAACAATTTTGGACCTTAAGACCTCTTTTAAGGGTTAAGATGCATTCTGAATTACTTTTTTCTTTACTAGTATAACCCGGTATAATAATTTAACAGGTTTACATTTTTACATGTATTGGATGTACTCACTAATGTATACGGTTGTAAGTATATGTTTAAGTTGATGGGGTATTTATTTTTTTATTTTTGTGTTTTGACATTCCTGTACAGCCAATAGTGTTCACTTGTCCATGTGGGGTGTCCAATCAGTGCTCTAAATTAAGGTGAATGGGGCGGGAATAAGGGAGGAAAAGGTTATCAGAGGAGGAGAAGGAGAGCACGAGGGCAGAATAGCGTGTGATCATCTTGTGTCAAATTGTTACACAAAAATATAGCGTACATAATGCTGTATTGTGTTACAATAATTTCTGTAGTTAGTGTGTTGTCAAAACGAGAACAGAGAACTTATTCTACAGAGAGGGAGACTGAACATTGTCTATCTAGCTCGGATGGATGGTTTGTTTGGTTGGCGGGTCGTCAGCGTGAGGATTCGTGGCAGTTTCAGAGGAGGATGATTCCAGATGGATTTCTGAGATAACGGGAGTGCTCGGAATTCCTTTGGCCCTGAGGAAATCACCGCGATCATGAGCTTGACGGACATCTAGTAACGGGAGGTGAAACACGTTCTTCTTACTGGAGAGTTAAAGGTTTTTTTTTTTTTTTTTTCTGTTTGCTCTGCGTTGAGTGAAGCGGTCTTTTATTTTTTTGACCACAACGTACCCCAATATCAAACAGGCCTGCAACATGAAAACTGAGTCTTTTATATTGAGTTAATTGAAGGGGGAGCTCATATTGCGGGTTTATTATTTGGTTAAAGAGCTATGGGTATTGAAATTTAAAGGTGTATTCCTACAAAGAGTGAAATGTGGTGATTGATATTTTTGGGGATTTATCTGTGAATTTGTGATATTCCAATTGCTTATTTGCATAATTGTTATTTTATTTTACATTTAAAGAAAAAAATCCTAAAGCTTGATTCTTTTACATTTATTTCAGTAAATTGTTCATTTCAGTATCCTTGCATGGTTTTTGTGTATAATTTTGAGTAATACCAGAGGATATATATATTTAGACTAAGCAGTCTAAATATATATATCCTCTGGTATTACTCAGTATCAAAAGGATACTGAACTGGTTAAACAATTACTTGAGTAACAAGAGAAACACTAAAATCCCATTTCATTATTGTGTACGTAAACACCACCTAGTTGTAAGGACCAAAAGGAATGTAGTAACCAATACAGTTACACAAAGATATAAGTTAGAGTGAGTAAATAATCACACTAAGCTCACCACAAAGTTGAAAAAATACCAAGTTTATTAATACGAACTCAGGGCCCTCCCTTATACAGCTGGAAAGGAAAGGGTGAAAAGCGCTACATAAATTGGAGGCACCGCTGGGATCCTTGGGTGTCCTGTCACAGTTGTGTGGTGTAAAATAAGGAACAAAACAAGTCTTAGTGGTCATATGTTTAGCACCGTATGACCATGACTGCTCATTCTATGTATCCAGGGCTGGTGGATGAGTTAAGAGGATGGTGTCGAGGAGAAATGCTCAATGAAGCACATGCATTATTGGTTATTGTCCCTGAAGATATCGACATTACTCAGATTGAAGATGCTCTCCAATCGGTTAAATGTCTAGGACAAGTGCGTGTGAGAGGGCGAATGTACAACAGCAGACTGGATAGTTTGACTGTTTTATGTGAATGCAAAGAAGTTGTAGATCCTTCTAAAGTCCCTCCTGACATACTTCCCACAGGTGAACTTTTAGCCTGGCCGTTTGTCATAGTGACCCAAAGTCCAGTTTCACCAAGTGATCCATCTAGGGCAAAACAGACTGATTCATCTACCACCGGTGTGAGACAACGGGTCTTCGCAGGCCCGTCGTCAGGCGAAAGGGTTCACCCAACCCAAAAAAGTTGACAAAAAATTAAAAAAAAAGATGGCAATACTCGCAGAGATGTTAAATGAAAAAAAATGAAGATTTATTTACAGTGCTCGAGAGGTGAAACAATCCCAGTAGAAAAATGACCAAAGCTATATACAAAGTAACAAAGAAAACACTCTGCAAAAGAACAAAACAAACAGATAAATATGTATATATACACGCAAACTTTGTTGAAAATTGCTCACGGCACCACAGTTGCACGCTCGCTAGCCAGGTAAACTGACAACCTATCCTGGTTTGGGGCTCTCTTTTATAGCCCAAGCCCCGCCCCCTCGGATTAAACCAGGTTGAGGTAAGTATAAAAAGGTAAGTATGTACATATTTACAATAACACACGAATATACATAACTACAACATCCACTCCATGTTTACAAGCTTTCATTCTTCAAATAAATGAATATATACAAAAATAACAGAAATAAACAGATTGCAACAACAACGCAACATTTCCTACTTCCCCTTTAAGACAAACAATGGACGAGTAGGCTTCCGGTTGCTTCGCGCCAGCGCAACGAACTCTGGCACTATATAGCCAGGCCACTGGGTGGCGCTCAGGTTAGCCAGCCGATGGAAGGAGAGCAACGCGAAAGACCAACGACACAGACGCAGACAAACACTGAACACAGGTAAATGTTTACAACACAAAACAAAACCAAAAGAAAACGAAGAACAACTTCAAAATATATATATGTGTTTATGTGTGTGTGTGGTTATGCGCAGCGTGGATCACTGTCGGAGATGGAGATGGAGTGGATATGTTTGCATGTGTGTGAAACCAGTATGCTAATGGCGTGCGTGTGCACCCACATCGCCTCAGCAGGGAATTACAGAGGAGGAGTGAGGTAAGATGCAGTGTGTATGTGCTGCGCTAACCGACAAGGACAGGTCACTTTGTCACAACCGGTAAAGATAGCAATGTTCAAGAGTTGTTGGGAGCAAAGGATGGCTCTGCTGAATCTATTATTTGTGCCGTGGGAGATCTGCTATCTAAAATAGACAAACTAGTGAGTGATAGCAGCAGTTATCATCACCTCCGTGTTTTCTCTGGTACTGTGCCAACTCCAGCTGGAGAAGAGACTCTAGAACACTGGCTTGAGCAAGCTCACCTTATGGTTGAAGAAAGCGATTGCACAGACAGGGAAAAAAGATGTAGAATTATGGAGAGTCTACGAGGTCCAGCCTTGGCAATAGTAAAAGCCGCTCGTGTAATCATGACTAATCTCAAGCCAGAACAATGCTCGGAGGCTATTGAAGGTGCCTTTGGTTCTGCTGAATCAGGAGAAGAGCTATATATTCCTTTTCATTTGATGCAGCAACAACCCAGTGAACAACTGTCTGACTTTCTTAAAAGACTGGAGCAAGCATTGACCAAAGTCGTACAGCGAGGTGGTCTGTCGATTGACTCTGCAAACCGCGCCAGAGTGGAACAGATACTTCGAGGAGCAGTTGCTTCTGATTTGATGCTTGTCAACCTCAAGTTGAGGGAAAGGAAGGAAAACCCTCCATCCTTTTTAAAGCTGTTGAGTGAGATTTCCAGTGAGGAGGAATATGAGGCATCTAGGGCTAAATTAAACTTCTTTGTGCATAAGATCCAGGCTAAAGCAGAGGTGGAAAGTAAGCAGACAGAAATTCAGACCCTAAAAACTGAGTTGAAGGAACTGAAAGCTATGTTCGCTTCCATGGTAGCTACCCCCCATGAAGCTGTGAAAAAAGAGGTGTCTGCATGTCCGGTCATGAAAACTACAGCAGTAGAAAGTTGTCCATACCCTGAAGTGATTGCACTGAAAAAACAGGTCAAAAGATTGCAGCAAAAAGTTCAAAGCAGAAAACCCATTGCACCTGTTGCAGCCTTACCTGTGGAGACTTCTGGAAATTTTCCTGGTACTGGTAGGCTGACTACGTCCAGTGAGGCAGATGAATATTACTGCTACTGCTGTGAAGAAAGTGGACACTTTGCGGCCAAATGCAGAAATCCGGAAAATCAAGCTAAAGTCATTCGTAGGCTAATACAGTCACTGAAAAAAGCTAAAAGTAGGGATTTGTTTTTATCTGAGCCAAAAGCCAGCACAACAGACTGTTCAGTAAAGAGAAGTGCAGTGTACATACCAAAACAAACCCATCTTCCAGAAGGGTTGGTTGGACCAACGTCGGTTATTCCGCTGAAGGTGAACCAACATGAGTGTAATGCCTTATTAGACAGTGGCTCACAAGTAACCATAATCTTTGAAGCTTGGTATAAACAGCATCTATCAGACGTTCCCATTCATCCTGTCACAGGCTTGGCCATTTGGGGCTTAAGTGAATCCAGCTATCCTTACTTGGGTTATGTAATGGTAGATGTTGAGTTCCCTGTTAAAATCAGGAACTCAGGAAACCCTTTCAGTCTTAGCCTTGATCTGTCCGGGACCGTGTAGTCCAGACCAAATCCCAGTTATTTTGGGCACCAATGCTAACCTTTTCAAACGCTTGGCTCGGCTGTGTAGAGAAAGTGCTGGAGTGGACATTGCACAGACCTTGGGCATAAATGTGGGTCCAGTTTCAGAAGAATTGATGTGTGACACAGCTAAGGTCCATAGTGAAGAAGCAGGAGTGGGCAGTGTAAGGTGGCTTGGTCCTGGCTCCTTGTCCTTGTCCCCAGGAGGGGAGTGCTTGGCAATCTGTAAGGTAGAGTTAAACGAACCAGTGGGAGAAGAGGTTCTGTTAGTAGAGACTCCTCCAGATGCCACACTTCCATTGGGAGTGTTACTGCAGGCTATGGTAGTGCCACATGCTGAAATGGATATCAACCAATTCCCTGTACTGATGCATAATGAGTCTTTTAAAGACACAGTGATTCCGGAAGGAACGGTCATGGGTCACTTACGTCTTAACAGATCCAGTAACACCAGCCTCAAAGACAGGAGAGTTTGACACAAACCTCATTAATTTTGGAGATACTTCAATTCCTGAGGCATGGAAGCAGAGACTTAGGCAGGCATTCTCGGAAAGAGCTTCTGTGTTCTCGCTGCATGAGTGGGATGTTGGTTTAGCAAAGGGAGTGGAACACCAGATTTGGCTACCTGATCCTAAGCCTTTTCATGAGCGTTCTAGATGTTTGGCTCCCACAGATATTGATGATGTTCGAAGACACATTCAGGAACTTATGAAAGCTGGTATCATCAAGGAATCCTGCAGCCCCTACGCCTCCCGTATTGTAATAGCCAGAAAGAAAAATGGAAGCGTAAGAATGTGCATAGACTATCGCACACTTAACTCTCGGACAGTGCCTGACCAGTATACGACTCCCTGCATTGATGATGCCTTAGAATGTTTGTCAGGGAGTAGATGGTTTTCCGTCCTTGACTTCAGAAGTGACTATTACCAAATAGCTATGTCTGAAGAGGATAAGGAAAAAACCGCCTTTATATGCCCCTTAGGTTTCTATCAGTTCAAACGTATGCCGCAAGGCATTACTGGGGCCCCAGCGACTCTCCAAAGTTTAATGGAAAAAGCTGTTGGTGATATGAATTTGCTTCAGGTCCTTGTCTATCTGGATGACCTGATCATCTTTGGGAAGTCATTGACAGAACATGAGGAAGGACTTCTGAAGGTCCTGGACAGACTAGAAGAAGTGGGGCTGAAAGTGTCATTGGACAAGTGCCAATTCTGCCAGACCAAGGTGAAATATGTGGGACATATAGTATCCGCTGAAGGTGTGGCAACCGACCCTGAGAAGGTCAAGGCTGTTAGCACATGGCCACAGCCTACGGACCTTAGGTCTTTAAGATCTTTTCTTGGGTTCTGCGGGTATTACCCTAGGTTCATAGCCAATTATGCTGCAATTGTCCAACCTCTTACTGAGCTCACAAAGGGTTATGCACCTACCCAGCAAGGTAGAAAGTTAGACAAGGAGAAATCCAAAACCTACCTAAAGGAGTCTGAGCCTTTCAGAGACAGATGGAACCAGTCATGCACGGATGCCTTTCAGAGGATCATTCCATGTCTTACTACTGCTCCAGTCCTAGCTTTTGCAGACCCTAACAAACCTTACATCTTGCATGTAGATGCCAGTCTAAAAGGGCTAGGTGCTGTATTATAACAGGAGCATTCTTCTGGTCTGCAGCCAGTGGCATTTTCCAGTAGAAAACTGAGCAATTCAGAGCAGAAATATCCTGTCCACCAGTTGGAGTTTCTTGCCTTGAAATGGGCGGTCGTGGATAAATTCCACGATTACCTATATGGAGCCAAATTTACCGTACGTACGGATAATAACCCACTTAGGTACGTTCTTACCACAGCTAAACTAAGTGCCACTGGACATCGTTGGTTGGCTGCATTATCCACCTATGACTTTGATGTACTGTACTGACCAGAGAAGAACAATACTGATGCTGATTTGCTGTCCCGGAACCTGGCAGAAGAGGAGAATTCAGAGGGTTGGCTAAGCATATCTGAGACCTAAGTAAGGTCTATATAGGAGTTCATGTTAGCCTAAAGCTCAACAAATCACCTAGGTGTGTGGAACAACTTGGTGCCTCACCTGAATGCATCCCTGACATGTATGCTTTTCCTGTTCAACTGAACTGTGACTTCTTGGGGCAAAAATCCATGGCTGATTTGGCAAAAGCCCAAAAGGGTGATGTTGTTCTGAGGAAAGTAATTGAAGCATTGAAGCAAAGGACCTGGCCTACTGATCTGAAAGTGAATTCTGAGTTGTGGCTCATGAAACATGAGGAGAATAGGCTTGTAATGAAAGAAGGTTTGCTTTACCGAAGCAGTAAAACCCCCTCTGGAGAAGAAGTTTCCCAGCTGGTCCTGCCTGCGGAGTTCCGAGAAGAAGTGTGCAAGATGTTACATGATGACATGGGTCATTTGGGCGTTGAAAGAACCACAGATCTCATTAGAAGCAGGTTCTACTGGCCTAAAATCGCATGCGAGCTTGAACAATACATTAAGAATTGTGGGAAGTGCATTACTTGCAAATCCCCATGCAATAGAGCCGCACCGTTGCACCAAATTACCAGCCATGTACCGATGGATCTGGTCTGCATATATTTCCTCTCGCTTGAGCCTGACTTAAAAGGAATAAGTAACATCTTGGTGCTCACAGATCATTTTACAAGGTACGCCCAGGTGTTTCCCTCAAGGAATCAGACTGCTCGTACAGTAGCCAAGATTTTAGTGGACAAATATTTTGTGCACTATGGTTTGCCTGGGAGAATCCATTCTGACCAAGGGCGAGACTTTGAAAGTCATTTAATCAAAGAGCTCTTGATACTCTTGGGGATTCGCAAATCACGTACCACTACATATCATCCTAAAGGTGACGCTCAGTCCGAGAGGTTTAATTGCACCTTGCTCTCAATGTTGGGAACATTGGGGAGTGAGAAAAAGTGTCAATGGAGTCAGCATGTGGGGTATTTGGCCCATGCCTATAACAGCACAAAATGTGATACTACCGGGTATTCTCCCTACTACTTGATGTTTGGGAGGGAAGCGAGACTCCCTGTTGATCTTTATTTTCAGACATCTTTTGAGGGAACAGAGGATAGACAACATTCTCAATACGTTGCCAAGCTGAAAAGAGATCTAAAAGAAGCTTATCAACTAGCCTCAGAAGCTTCAAACAAGGTGCATCAAAGAAACAAAAAAGCATATGATAGCAGTGTGAGATTCCAGGTTTTGAACACCGGTGACAGAGTGTTGTTGAAGAATCTGGGAGTGAGAGGAAAACACAAACTTCAGAGTCAGTGGAGTTCTGTGCCATACGTTGTGGTTGACAAAATGCCCAACTTAACAGTGTTTAAGGTGAAACCTGAACAGGGTAGAGGTCAAGTCAAAACCATCCATCGTGATCACCTCTTACCCATTGGACAGTCTGTGAGAATGCTGGAGAGTCCCTGGTATGCATCATCTGAAAAGACAAAAAAACATTCAAATTCAGACAAAACATTTAAAAATGTGGTAAAAGAACCTCAAGACCCCTTACCTGATTTGACACAATCCTCAGAGTCAGAGTGTGAAAGAGTTAATGTGCCTTACCAGACGTATATGCACAAGCTGTTGAAAAATAAAATGACCAGAGACAGATCTCCTAATGACTCTGCAGACGAGCAAGAGGCTTGTGATACTGATCAAGGGTAAAGTGATCAGGCTGAGGAAGAGTGCACTGACAGTGACATTGTTGCTGAATCTGAGCCAGAACCAGAAATTGAGCCAGACACTGTGATTATCTCTGAAAGGCCAAGTCCAAGATCCAAAGCGGTTGCGCCTACTAGTCAGAGATTTCATAGTAAAAGACCTGTGAAGCCAGTTATAAGACTGACTTATGATGAACCAGGGAGATGTAGTGATCAGCCAATTGAAATAGTCCATAGAGAGATCATTATTAAATTAGGTCAGAATTAAAATGACAGAATGTTCAATGGGGTATACACCCTAAAATTTTGAGTTACAGGTCTGATGAGGACATTCAGACAATTACAGAGGGGAGGGTATAACCCGGTATAATAATTTAACAGGTTTACATTTTTATATGTATTGGATGTACTCACTAATGTATACGGTTGTAAGTATATGTTTAAGTTGATGGGGTATTTATTTTTTATTTTTGTGTTTTGACATTCCTGTACAGCCAATCGTATTCACTTGTCCATGTGGGTGTCCAATCAGTGCTCTAAATTAAGGTGAATGGGGTGGGAATAAGGGAGGAAAAGGTTATCGGAGGAGGAGAAGGAGAGCACGAGGGCAGAAGAGCGTGTGATCATCTTGTGTCAATTTGTTACACAAAAATATAGCGTACATAATGCTGTAATGTGTTACAATAGTTTCTGTAGTTATTGTGTTGTCAAAATGAGAACGGAGAAATTATACTACAGAGAGGGAGACTGAACATTGTCTATCTAGCTCGGATGAATGGTTTGTTTGGTTGGCGGGTCGTCAGAGTGAGGATTCGTAGCAGTTTCAGAGGAGGATGATTCCAGATGGACTTCTGAGATAACAGGAGTGCTCGGAATTCCTTTGGCCCTGATGAAATCACCGCGATCATGCTCCGTCTGCTCCTCTGTGGTGGTCTTCTGCTCCGTCTGCTCCTCTGTGGTGGTCTTCTGCTCTGTCTGTTCCTCTGTGGTGGTCTTCTGCTCCGTCTGCTCCTCTGTGGTGGCCTTCTGCTCTGTCTGTTCCTCTGTGGTGGTCTTCTGCTCCGTCTGCTCCTCTGTGGTGGTCTTTGGACCCGGCTGCTCTGCTGTGGTGGTCCTCTGCTCCGTCTGCTCCACCCTGGTGGGCTCCCGCTCCGTCTGCTCTACTGTGGTGGTCTTCTGCTCCGTCTGCTCCGCCCTGGTGGGCTGCTGTGCCGTCTGCTCTGCCCTGGTGGACTCCTGTGCCGTCTGCGCCGCCCTGGTGGGCTCCAGTTCCGTCTGCGCCGCCCTGGTGGGCTCCTGTGTCGCCTGCTCCGTCCTGGTGGGCTCCTGTGCCGCCTGCTCCGCCCTGGTGGGCTCCTGTGCCATCTGCTCCGCCCTGGTGGGCTCCAGTTCCGTCTTCTCCGCCCTGGTTCTCTGCTCCATCATGGCTACCTGCTCCGCCGGTTCCGCCTTGGTGCTCTGCTCTGCCGGCTCTGCCTCAGTCCCTGGTCCTTCCACTCCCACATGGACCTGGCCCTCCTTCCCTCCCCCTGTTCCGCCTCCGCTCCACCGCCCTCCTGGATTTTATTGAGGTAGGAGCATCTGGAAGCCGCTCCTTGGGGTGGGGCTATGTTACGAATCCTGTGCCTGCCCTTCCGTTCACTCTCCACCAGAGGTCACCCGTCCATCATACTGACTCACACACTACACTGACTGTTGCACTATACCCTGGACTACATTCCCCATCATCCACTGCACTAATTGCACCCACAGCTGTAACCAATGGGACACGCTTTATAAGCCCTGGACTTCCTCGTTATGATCGCTGAGTATTGATCACTGTTTGAACCATGCCTGTTATGACCACATCTCTGTCTAATAAAAGTCTGAAAATGGATCTGCATCCCTCACGTCTCGTCGGCTCTGTTACAATTCCTACAAAGAGTGAAATGTGGTGATTGATAATTTTGGGGATTTATCTGTGAATTTGTGAAATTCCAATTGCTTATTTGCATAATTGTTATTTTATTTTACATTTAAAGAAAAAAAACCCTAAAGCTTGATTCTTTTACATTTCAGTAAATTGTTAATTTCAGTATCCTTGCGTGGTTTTTGTGTATAATTTTGAGTAATACCAGAGGATATATATATATATATTTAGACTGAATACTGGTTAAACAATTACTTGAGTAACAAGAGAAACACTAAAATCCCATTTCATTATTGTGTACATAAACACTACCTAGTTGTAAGGACCCTAACGAAAGTAGTAACCAATACAGTTACACAAAGATATAAGTTAGAGTGAGTAAATAATCACACTAAGCTCACCACGAAGTTGAAAAAATACCAAGTTTATTTATACGAACTCAGGGCCCTCCCTTATACAGCTGGAAAGGGTGAAAAGCGCTACACTAGGATCTTTTCTTTAATTTTAAGAGGAAACACCCTCATTTCTAAGAATTTTCTTAGAATTTTGTTACTAGGAGCAACTCTTCAAGATTTTTCATGAATACGGGCCCAGATATTTAAGGTGGTTTTAACATTTTTAGAGCTTACAGGACTAGGCCACAGGATTTAGTGTTTGAGGATGAGGGTCATGATGCTTCTGCCCATCTCGGAGGTTGAGGAGCCCAGTGCGGAAGCTGAAGGAGCTGAACACGCAGCACCAGCTGAAGCTTGGGCTCTGATCCTCTGGGGTGGGTGGGGCATTACAATTTCTTTTCTTTTTTTTTTCCTTGATAGCAATACAGATTCATCACCTATGTGCGCAATATATACAGTAGGTGGTGTTAATACTCCTAAGGAGTGAACGACCATTGAACAAAAAGAAGAAACAGCACATGGAGGCGAAAAGTTTGGAGAAGGTCTTCATTGACAAACGAAGGACTTTCACCCATTCAGCTAAAATTCAACCCTGAAGACGCAACTGGTATGAACATTGTTAACATTTTCATCTGTGTTGATGTCAAGTATCAACTTTGAAGTTGTGAAATGTCAGTATTGTGTTTAAATTATGTAGATTTTATTTGATGGAATTTGTTACAGTGCTGATTGATGCTAAGTTTGATGTTGAAATTTGAGAATTACGTGATTTGAAAAGTTTAAGGTTGTCAACATTATAGTTTATTTATAATGTAATAAATGAAACCCATTTATTTTATCTGCTTTAACTATAGTTAATATGTTGATGTTGAATTCAGTGGAATATGAAATATTAGTTTAAAAATCTTTATTTATATTAATGCATATTTTGTGTTTGTATCTATTTTTAAAGGTTATCAACCTTCTACTACTGCAATTGCAGCTACTGTGCTGCTTCTACTATTGCTTTGCTAAGCCTTTGTAAGCAGAAGAAAAATAAAAACAGTTAAGATGAGTTGTCCTCTTGCGTCCTTCAAAACTTAAAAGCCATTTATCAAGTTTGGGCAGAGCTGAATGGGAAAACCTAAAAAACTTGACAATACTAGATGATCCTGGAAAGAGTAATAAGGCCGAACCCTGACAATGATGATGAGGAGAAATTCAGTCTGGAAACGTGCTGCAAAATCACATCCTTTTTCCGGCAATACACTGAAGAAGGTAAAAAAAAAAAAAAAAATATATATATATATATATATATATATATATATATATATATTAAAGACAAACTCGCTTATATTAAACGAAGAAATGAAACTTATTAACAAAAGTTGCGCTTTTGGATCATAGTTTCTCGCATCACTCTCGTCACATGACCAACCCCCCCCCTGTAGGCGATATTATGCAATATTTTTCATTGAAATTTGGTTCTGGAATATTAGCTCAAGTATATTTTTGTTTCAATTTTGACAAATATATTCCCCACCTTTTGTAATGCTGTTTCAGATAATTTATATGAAAAGAAAAAATACTAAGATATTGTGTGTGTGTGTGTATGTTCTCTTGCAGCTTTGCTGCTCATTCAAGTTATCCAGTCTGGTTTTTGATTCTACATCATCCTTTGATATTCTACTCCATCTTTAAAAGTAAGATTAAATAGAGTTTTAAACTTGATTTAGCCAACTAGTTTGTCAAATACTGACAATGATCCACACTATAGCTTTTAACGTGTAATAAATGTGCAATGTCAAAAGATTCGGTAGCACTTTAGAATAGGGAACACTTATTCACTAATAACTACGACTTTTCCCTCAATAAATTCCTAATTTGCTGCTTATTAATAGTTAGTAAGGGAGTTGTTAAGTTCAGGTATTGGGTAGGATTAGGGATGTAGAATAAGTTCATGTAGAATAAGGCATTAATTTGTGCTTAATTACTATTAATAAATGGCTAATATTCTAGTAATATGCTTGCTAATAAGCAACTAGTTAAGAGACCCTAAAATGAAGTGTTACCAAAGATTCATATCAATATTTAAGATTATGTTTGCAAACCTACTTTTACATCCTACATATAACAGTAATCTTTGCTATGAGATGTCATGAAATTTGTATGAAAATGTGCTTGTGTGATTACAGGTGCTGTAAGAAAAAGTCAGCAATGATACTTGTTACTTATTTCAATGTTTTTGTCTCACTCTTGTCCTAAGGTTATCATAGTCAGCCAGATGCGGTCCCTATCCTTACCAGATGGTGGACCTGCACCCTGATACGACTACAACACAGCCCTGAATGTCAGCGAAGACCACGACAAGTGAACATCACGACTGGACAACCATCGGCACAGATCCTCAGCAAAGACCACGAGAAACAGACAAGTCCTCTGCACAGACCCCTATGGCCAATATTGATTTGATTGTACTGACACCATTGCATAATGACAAAACTTGAACTGAATTGAGTTGGAATATGATATCACTGTTTTCTCCAGAGCTGCTTTATTGCCGAATCAACTTTGTTTCATAATGTATTAATTTTGCAACATTTTTACTGATATTGAATTTTATTAAATCAACATCAAGCTGACACAAAGTGAATAATGAAACTTTTGTGTGCTATAAAATTCCTTATAGCTGAATTGAACTAATTCATTTGTAAAGATTAACTTTACAAAGTTATTGAACTGAATTGTCTTTTTAGAGGTAAAGTTTTTCATTAAATAAAACAATGTTTTTGTACAATTTGTGGTTGCATTTTATTTTAATTTTTCTTCATGTAATTACCTACTTTTTATAGAGTGTTTTGTTATTGGCCAAGGAAAGTTTAGATTTTTTCAAGTTTTGATTGATTTTATAGTTTATTAATATTAATAATAATATTATAATTAAAGGGAGACATACAGAATATTTAAGCTTTTATAGAGCAATCTAGTCTATACAATGTTTGTCAGCTCTGTTTTAAGTATTTCCATTTTGGCCAGATTACCCATTTTAAATAAGGTGTAGGCCCTCTTAATGAACGGGTACAGATCGGATCTGATTCGGATGAGTTGCTTCCTCAATAGGTCCGGATCAGATCCGGGCCGGATGAGCTACTTCATTAATGGGTCCGGATCTGTAATCCTTATCTGTTCCGGATCCGTTGCACTGTGCAAGTGGACACCGATACGGACCCGTTTTGAGGATCCGTTCCGGAGCTTGTGGTGACTCCAGGGCGGATCCACTCTGGAGTTATTTTGCTATCTGGCTATTAACCCAACTATTATCAAAAGTATTTCTAAAAAAATACAACAAAATATTTTCTTACGACCTTATGTGAATTATTATGACAAAATGCATTATGAAGAAGAACTGCACCTGTTCTGCAGCTGCATTAGAGCTAACATTAGCATGAAGCTACATAAGAAATCATGTCCAAAATTATACTCTGCAAGAGCGGGAAAAATCGGACCATGTAACTGACCAGATAACATGTTGATTTATGTATTGGGAGGAGAAAGATAGCAACACCCCGAGCTAAGACAGTGTCTAATTGGTCGAGATACCATTTTGGGATGTGTCCAACAGCCCAGTTTAAATACTCAGGACACCATCAAAATTGGGCTTTTTTTAGTCAATGCTTTTCTTGCCTTTTGCCACCGCGTTTTGACGCTGCTTTTTAGTGCTCTTTGAGCATGCTCTGGCTTACATGCCAGCTGCTACTTAGCCACGATGAGAAGAAAAACCATCTGGTCTCGATGCATCCTTTCTTCCTTTTACTTTAGTTTCTTTTCTTTTCCGTTGTGAGTTTCATGTTCTGAGTTAAGTTTTTGCCGCCACGCCTTGTCTACGAGTTCAACTCGAGTCTGTGACTGCCTCAAAACTTCAACCAGTCCACAACTCCACTACTAACGACCACTGAACTTTCAGCCAATCAGCAACCTTGGGAAAACCCCTTTCTGCAAAGATGACAACAAAAGGGAATCCCTTAACACGGAAGGCAACGCAACTCCAGACTCTAACTGAGCTGGTGCATTTAATATAAATGTTAGCCTCATTGAAAAACTCAATGCAATTTTCATTATAATAAAGTATATAATAATGCAATTCTAATCAACATAGCCTTTGTCACTGCTTAGAATACTATGAATTATGTTGTGTGCCTTATTCTGTGTAAGAAGCCACATCATCTCATAGAAGGATTTATTTCAAACACTCGACTGACGTTATGAAGTGAGTTTGGAGTAAAAACGTTAAGCAATAGTTCATTGAGAGGCTACACGAACAGCTGTCATTATCGCGAATGATATCTTTGATTTCATAATCGTGCAATTATATCGTCTGCGTCAGTCAGTGAACTACGGCTCTGTGTAATAAATGCTGCTCCATCTGAAAGCAGGTGATGGAGATTTACTACTAATCACAGAACCAGCTTTACTGACAATATCTGCATGAGAGTTGCATTCGATAAATCGTGCAGCCCTAATTTTTACCTATTTATTTTGAAATATTTTATATATCCCTCCATGGCATATTTAAGTCCCACTTGAATGATGGTCCTTCTGTGTCCAAAATTTATCAAAAACATCTTGGGATTCACACTGACAGCTGTCATTGCCCTTACGAAAATTAACCATGGTTTTACTATAGTAAAACTGTAGTAACCATGACTGTAGTAACCATGGTTGCCCTTCAGGAACTCGAGCTGCATCGAAACGCTATGGGAACGCCTTCAGCGTGACCACTCTCTGAATCACGTGTGTAATCAGACCAATGGATGGGCGAGATGTCACCGCAGGGTGACGTAGAGACCAGGGAGCTTAAAAGCACGTGCGGTGGAGACAGCGGCAGCTTCTGTCATTCAGCAAGCACTCTGTGTGTGTCAGTTCTATTTATTGTTGTCTGTCCCAGTAAAAGCATAAGCCATGTCAAAGGCATAAGGAAAAGCATAAGGGCAAGAGCAAACAGCATTATAGACTGTGTGTTCCTCCCTGCCCGCGCTACGTTATGGGTGGGGATACACACAGTTTATGTGTTGTTTGTTTGGGAGAGCTGCAAATGCTCCGCTCCCGCCGGGCACGCTTCGAAGAGTGTGTCCGTGTTTGTGATCTTGCGGTTCCAGTCCCGCTGCTGCAGAGGCATGGTGGCGATTGAGATCGTGGGGATCGCACATGGATCTAGTGGACAGGTTGGAGACAGGTGAGCATCGCTTCTTGTACTCCCCCAGAATATCTGGAGTCAGAGCAGCTCTCCCGGGCCGAAGGCTGCTAAGCAGAAGGCAGATCTGCAGACTGTCATTCTTGCTAGATAGTCTTCAACTCAAATGTCCTGACCCCTATGGCCCAGGATTTCTGAGGGCGAGCCCCTCTGGGGAAGAGTAGTGTACACCTCATCATATGGTGCCCGTCTCTCCTCAGTGCCCTCAGGAGATCGGTCTGCCAACCCTGCCACCCACGGTGCTTCAGGGCACAGCGGTCTCCAGCGAGCGCTTCTCTTAGTCTCCGCCCGGAAATGTAGCGGTACTGGGAGGTTGCTAGAGCAGCTAGATCGATCGTTCTCTGCCGGTCCTCCGCTTCAGGGCACCGAGCTAGCCGCTCTAAGAACACCAGAGGCCAGTCTCGAGAGACTGGTTCCCTTAATAGGTCACCTGGTGGTGTGGGAGCCCCTGTCAAACATGTCTCATTGGGTCCTGCCTCGAGCAGGTTCTGGTTGTGTCAGTCTAAATCTTCCAAGGAGATGAGGGGTCTGAGGACCGTCATTCTCAATAGGAGACTTCGGCCAAAAAAGTCCTGATGCCCATGTCTCAGGACTTCTGAGGGCAGGCCCCTCTGGGGAAGAGCGGTGTACACCTCATCATACTCAAGAGACTGATTCCACTAGGAGAATTTTTGGCAGCGTGGAAGCTTCTGCCAAATGTGTCTCAATGGGTCCTGCACACTGTAGAAAGAGGCTACCGCATTCAATTCGATTCTCCTCCGCCTCGTTTCAACGGGGTGATCTCCACTCTGGTGGGCCCCGAGCAGGCTCTGGTAAGGGAACAAGAAGTACACACTCTCTTGAAGAAGGCGGCCATTGGGGTGGTCCCTCCTTTCGACAGAGAGTCCGGTTTCTACAGCTGGTACTTCATCGTTCCGAAGAAGGATGGAGGGTTGCGTCTGATTTTAGATCTGCGTCATGTGACTGAAGTTCAGGATGCTCACACTCATACAAGTTGAGTCTCAGATCAGGTCTGAGGACTGGTTTGTCACGATAGATCTGAAAGACGCATACTTCCATGTCTGCATCCATCCTCATCACAGGAAGTTCCTGAGGTTTGCTTTCGGGGGGCGAAGCTTACCAATATCGGGTTCTTCCATTCGGCCTTGCACTCTCACCCCGCGCTTTCACCAAGTGTGTGGATGCTGCTCTGGCTCCGCTGCGACTCCATTACAGAGAACCACTTATCTGGGCGTGGTGTGGGATTCAACTAAGATGCAGGCACGTCTGTCTCCTGCTCAGATTGAGTCGATCCTCACTGCAGTCGTGAGAGTGAGAGAAGGCTGGTCACTCACTGTCAAACAGTTCAAAAACTGCAGCGTCTGATGGCAGCTGCGTCCAACGTGATATCTTTTGTTCTGCTGTACATGAGACCCCTACAATGGTGGCTCAGGACCAAGAGGTTTTCCCAGAGGGGCAACCCACTTTGCATGATCAAGGTCACACGGTGATGCTTACATGCTTTCAGAGGTGGGTAGTAACGAGTTACATTTACTTCGTTACATTTACTTGAGTAAATTTTTTGGGTAACTAATACTTTTAGAGTATATTTAAAAATGGGTACTTTTACTCTTACTCAAGTACATTTTTAGTGAAAAAACGGTACTTTTACTTCATTACTGTGGGCAACGCTCCTCTCGTTACCTTAATGTAATACAAGTTAAAAATCCTTCAATTTATTCCAAACGCGCCGTCTACTTTTTTCTGGGCAATGAGCGATGCCCGTTCGCAAATGATTCATTCTTTTGAGTCAATTCTGTTCGAAGGCTCGATCAAACCAGTGAATTGGTTGGTGAATCAGTTTGAATGATTCGTTCAGTTCTGCCGCACGCGCTGATCGTCTGAAGCGGCTCTCACTCAGAGTTGTAACATCAAGAGTGTTGAAGACGTGGCTTTGGATCCACAGTCAGTTGAAAGCAAATCTGCAAAGGCTATGGTTTTCTAGCTAAGAAGATCTTTATTAGATGAACACCGCGTGTGCTGTCGGTTCCACAGGTAGAGATTCAATTACAGTACACGATACTATTATGATATTACCAGTTTGTTGTACATGTATCTTACACATTAAATACAATGTATAATTTATTCATTAAATAAGCCGTCACAGAGTATGAAATGAACACCCGCCAAACCCGCATTAGTTCGCATAGGCGTAAATCCCGGGGGGGACGGGGGGGACAGGACCCCCCCCCCCCATCTGACGGTTGTCCCCCCTAAAAATATCATTACAAGCAACTCTGTGTCTTGAAAATAATATAATGAACATACAGTGGGTACGGAAAGTATTCAGACCCCCTTCACTTTTTTCAATTTTGTTATGTTGCAACCTGATACTACAATTGTTTAAATTCATTTTTTTTCTCATTAATCTACACTCTGTACCTCATAATGATGAAGTGAAAACAGAATTTTAGAAATGTCTGTAAATTTATTAAAAAGAAAAAACTGAAATATCACATTTACATAAGTATTCAGACCCTTTGCAACAACACTTGAAATTTCGCTCAGGTGCCTCCCATGTCTCTTGATCATTGCAGAGATGTTTCTACACCTTGACTGGAGTCCGCCTGTGGTAAATTAAATTGATTGGACATGATTTGGAAAGGCACACACCTCTCTGTAAAAGGCCTCACAGCTGATAATGCATATCAGAGCGAAAACCAAGCCACGAGGTCAAAGGAACTGCCTGCAGAGCTCAGACACAGGATTGTATTGAGGCACAGATCTGAGGAAGTCTACAAAAAAAATTCTGCTGCACTGAAGGTTCCCAAGAGCACAGTGGCTTCCATAATTCTCAAATGGAAGAAGTTTGGCACAACCAGGACTCTTCCAAGAGCTGGTCCCCAGCCAAACTGAGCAATTGATGGAGAAGGGGCTTGTCTAGACTGGTGACCAAGAACCTGGTGGTCACTCTAGTTGAGCTCCATGATCATATATGCAGATGGGAGAAACCTACAGAAGGACAAACATCACTGCAACACTTCACCGATCTGGGCTTTATGGCAGTGTGGCCAAACTCAATCCTCTCCTCAGTGAAGACACATGAAAACACACTTGGAATTTGCAATAAAGCACCTAAAGGACCCTCAGACTCTGAGAAACAAGATTACCTGGTCTGATGAACCTCAATTCTAAGCATCATGTTTGAAGGAAACCGGCTCTTCTCATCACCTGCAGAGTACCATCCCAGAAGTAAAGTGTGGTGGTAGCAGCCTCATGCTGTTGGGCTGTTTTTTGGCGGCAGGGACTGAGGAACTCATCAGAGTAGAAGAAAAGCTCAATGCACCAAAATATAGAGATAGCCTTAATGAAAACCCAGTCCAGGGCATTCAAAACCTCAGACTGGGCCGAAGGTTCACCTTCTTACATGACAATGACCCTAAGCACACAGCCAAGGCAACACAGGAGTGGCTTAGGGACAACTCTGTGAATGTCCTAGAGTGACCCAGCCAGAGCCCTGACTTGAACCCTATCGAACATCTCTGGAGAGACCTGAAAAAGGCTGTCAACAGACAGTTCCCATCCAACCTGACCGAGCTTGAGAGGATTTGCAAAGAAGAATGGCAGAAATTCCCTCAATCCAGTTGTGCAAAGCTTGTTGCGTCATACCCAAAAAGACTCAAGGCTGTAATTGCTGCCAAAGGTGCTTCAACTAAGTACTGAGTAAAGGGTCTGAATACTTATGTAAATGTGATATTTCAGTTTTTTCTTTTTAATAAATTTACAAACATTTCTAAAATTCTGTTTTCACTTTGTCATTATAAAGGACAGAGTGTAGAGTAATGAGAAAAAAAAAAGAATTTAAACAATTGTAGTATCAGACTGCAACATAACAAAATTGAAAAAAGTGAAGGGGGTCTGAATACTTTCCGTACCCACTGTATACTTAAAATAATTGTGTAAGTAGTAAAACAAAATAAACGCAAAAAAGCGTTTTAAGTTCAGAAATGTTTTGATTCCCCCCTCCCTTGCCTCACAGTGGTTTGGTCCACTGCCTCGATACACTCAGGCCAAGAGACCGGTGGGAGCAGTGTTGCCAAGTCCGTGGTTTTCCCGCGGAATTGGGGCTACTTTAACGCTCTTTCCGTGGGATGTTTTTCATGTTCGCGGGTTGGAGCGACCCCAATAACGTGATATTTAGCCCCTGGAAAGCGATATTTATCAGGGGAACCCCACCAAAAAACGTGTATTTTACCCCACCGGAACGCGATTTTTACCGGAAATCCCCCCTGAAAAGCGATTGGGCTAGTTTTGAGAAGCAATTGGGCGGGTTTTGCTGTGAAAACCTGGCAACCCTGGGTGGGAGAGAATAGATAATATAATCATTATAATATGACCGCGTGGTGAACCATATGAACCGAACTCATATTTAAACACGGTCTCCATGCTGTTTACACATGCTGTGTATCTATCCTTACAAGTACAATTTTGGCTGTATTATTTGTGTCCCCTTCAAAAATTGCTCTTGAGAAATTTTATGTTTCTTGTCCCCCCCTACTGTTAGATTAAATTTACGCCCCTGGTTCCAGGAGGAATGCCTTTGCCTAGACACAATTAATATTGATATTTTCACAATATTTACGCTTGCAGAAATAAAGGCTACATTTGTTTACATTTTGCGGAACAGACGGAAGAAGATCCACCAATGTGCATTCGTTTCGTTATGTTCAGATGTTCAGTAGCGGTCATGTGAGGAGTTTTCACTCTTCTCCATGTCAGAGGTTATAAACATATACATTTATAATACATAATTAATATACTTTAAAATATAATTTAATTCAATTCAGTGATGCAAATCAGAATTTTTAATAGCTGTTACTCCAGTTTTCAGAGTCATATGATCCCTCAGAAATCATTCAGATATATTGATTTATTATCAGTGTTGTTGAAAAAAAAAACAGCATCTGCTGGTTAGGTATGTTTTGAAGCTGGGATGATGGTTTATGCTGGTCCTTAGCTGGTATAAGCTGGTCAAGTGCTGGTCATGCACATGTCCAGCTTAAACCAGCTAAGGATCAGCATAAACCAGCAAAGGACCAGCTTAAATCAGCTCAAACCAGCATCCCATGCTTCAAAACATACCATACCAGCAAAAGCTGTTTTTTTCAACAGGGAACAGTTTTGCTGCTTAATATTTTTTGGAACCTGTGACATTTTGTTCAGGATTCTTTTATGAATAGAAAGCTACAAAAGAACAGCATTGATAATAAATCAGGCTGATAAAAATTCTGATTTGCATCACTGAAATAAATTACATAAAAAAAAAAAATTAAAAAAAAAACCATTAAAAGTATTTTGAATTGCTGTGTGTGTGTGTGTGTGTGTGTGTGTGTATAGAGAGAGATATATAGATATTTAGATAAAATTTATATATCTAAATAAAAATAGACTATTTTCAGTATATGATCCAAAGTAACTAGTAACTAACTACTTGAGTAGTTTTTTTATCCGATACTTTTTTACTCTTACTCAAGTAATTATTCAGAATATTACTTTTACTTTTACTTGAGTAAATATTTCTTCAAGTACTTTTACTTTTACTTGAGTACAGTTTTTGGGTACTCTACCCACCTCTGCATGCTTTAGATGTGGCGGAAACCTTGGTTCTTGTCTCAGGGCCCAGTGCTGGGAGCTTCTTGTCATCACGTAACGCTAACGACGGATGCGTCCCTCACTGGTTGGGAGGTGGTCATGAGTGGCCACCCAGCCCATGGTCTGTGGAGCGGCCGCCATCTCACGTGGCACATCAACTGCCTGGAGATGGTGGTCGTGTTTCTAGCATTGAAACACTTCCTCCTGGACCTAAGAGGCCACCATGTGTTGGTGCGCACAGACAACACAGCGGTGGTCTCTTACATCAACCACCAGGGAGGTCTGCATTCGCGCTCCCTTTACAGGCTGGCACACCAGATCCTTGTGTGGGCCCAAGGGAAACTCCTCTCGCTGACATTCAGCCAGTCATATAATGTACATTCTTTATACTTTGGTCTGTGTGAGACTAGTAAATGATTTTTCGGTCTTTTATGTTAACCCTTGCGAGTGTCTAAGTGAAGAATAATCCTTTACTTAGACACTTGCAAGGGTTAACATAAAAGAAAAATCATTTACTAGTCTCACATATACCAATACATAATTTAATTAAACAGAAAATGGGTTGAACTCATGGGAAAGAGATGGAGAAAGAATTGGATTGAGAAAATTGTGACCAAAAAACATATAGCTCTAGACACTGAGTTCAATCTGTAAGCGATAATTCACCCCAAAATGATAATTTTGTCAGTCCTGCTCGTGCTCGTCCACATAATGGCAGTAGACAGTGATAAGCTTCAAGCTTTAAGAAAAAGATGCAAAAGTAACACATAATGATCCAATATG
Organism: Spinibarbus caldwelli; assembly: GCA_039654775.1. Taxonomy (NCBI): domain Eukaryota; kingdom Metazoa; phylum Chordata; class Actinopteri; order Cypriniformes; family Cyprinidae; genus Spinibarbus; species Spinibarbus caldwelli. The sequence continues at coordinate 7,952,123 of CM077226.1, read as the reverse complement.
ACTTGTGCTGTGTAAATCAAGTTTTCTGGCAACATACTTTAGGGTTTGGTAAAAAATTCTCATGTGTCTTGATCAGTCTTTTCCATACAATGGCATTTAATAATTTTCAAGTTCTGAACATGACAGTAGATCTGTAAAGCGCACTCAAGTACCTGCGCAAAGACTAGCTACATTTTCAAATTACACTTGAGTAGGGATGGGTACCAAGAACCGGTATTTTTTTGGACCGGTACGTAATTGGGTCAATACCGGACTACTGATAAGCTTCAGGACAAACGATACTGTTATCGATACTTGCGTTGTTTTTTTTCTGTATACTTCAATGTTAATGACGAATTAGAAGCTCCTGCTTGACATTTTCCTTCACTGAAAGATGTGGCCGACGTTTGCTCGACGCGTGTGTGATATCCATGCACATGTGCGGTGTGTGTTTGCGTGCAATCATTGGCGGCAAGAGTGAAATGTTCGAAAGTGTGGGCTCACGTTACAAAACTAAGAGACACCAGTGTCAGATGCAATATATGCAGGAGTGTAATAGTGAACAAAGGAGGCAACACTAGTAATATAATGAAACATTTACTAACAAATTTACGCTGTATTTACTATGTCTCCTGGCTCAAGCTCCAACTGCAACTCGTGAGACATATTCACATCAAATGTTGATTCAGCGGTAGAGTTACACTCACGAGACACTGCACTTATTCGCAATCACAAAAGTACTTTATTTGCGTGTGCTTTAAAGCCTTGCCGGTTAAACATTTCATTCGCATGCTGTTCTGACGTGCGCTTATTCAGAGCGCGTACACTGAAGCATGTGTACACTAAAAGGCCGGTCAAACAGCACGATTACTTAGTTATCTTAGTTATCGTCTGATTGCGCTGATACTGTCAAAAACACACAAGGTTTACATATAAACACAGTTAGTTATGTATAAAGTGAAAGTAAACAGCTGAGAGAGAAATTCTCTTAAAGGGACAGAACTAAACATGCTGCCGATTGTCATTAAAGGGATAGTTCACCCAAAAATTAAATTCTGTCATTATTTACTCACTGTCATGTTGTACCAAACCTGTGTTAATTTTTATTCTTGTGCTGAACACAAAAGAAGATATTTTGAAGAATGTGGGTAACCAAACAGTTGTTGGTTCCCACTGACTTTCATAGTAGGAAAAAAATATATGGAAGTCACTGGGGACAAGCAACTGTTTGGTTTCCCACATTCTTCAAAATAACCTTTATGTTTAACAGAAGAAAGAAACTCATTCAGGTTTAAAACAACTTGACAGTGAGTAAATGGTGACACAATTTTCATTTATGGGTGAACTATTCCTTTAATGTTAATAAAATAAAACTCAAAGAGAAAAATAACTCACTGCTCCTGACTGAAGAACTTTAATACAGTTGCTAAAGTTCAGCAGTAATAAAATAACTTGAGATTTTCAAAAACTTTTCACATATCTTTTTGCACAAAATAGTATCGATAACAGTATCGATAAGTACCAGTATCGATAAGCAGTATCGGTATCGATAAAATGTAAACGATACCCATCCCTACACTTGAGTGAGCAAGAACATTTTAATATAAAAATACAATTACTCTGTTTCCTTTTTTTGCGTCCTAAGAAGGAGGAGCTAGGTTGCAAGGAAAGGAAACAAGAATGCACAAATAATAAGGAACTGAGAAGCACCCAGACAGATAGAGAAGCACAGGTTTTTCTCACCCACGGCTATCATATACATCCAATACACAAACAAATAATTCTTAAGAGTTGGTTCTTCTAATTAATTGTTAAAACTCGCGAATTGCTTGATCTGCGAGATATATTACTCGCAGTTATGGTTTCGAAATAAAGTTTTGTGTGCTGCATGATCGTCATATAGCTTTCAAAAAATCATATTGAACAGAAAGAATGAAACAAATTTAAGGCGATAACAATCACATTTATTAACGTTGAAATGCCTAAATGTACAGTGGGGGGAAAAAATTAATTGATCTCCTGCTGATTTTGTAAGTTTCCCCACTGACAAAGAAATGATCAGTCTATAATTTTAATGGAAGGTTTATTTGAACAGTGAGAGACAGAATAACAAGAAAAAAATCCAGAAAAACACATTTCAAAAAAGTTATAAATTGATTTGCATTTTAAGTCAAATAATAATCAAATAATTAAATTTAAGTCAAATAAGTATTTGGGGGGTACTTTTCTTTACAAGATCATACATAATTATTTATCCCATGTTATAAAAGTGTCAGCACACAGTGTCAGTACGACCATGTTTAATTTTGTGCTTTATGCTTACACAGTTATATTAGATGTGTGGTTAGTTTCATTGCATATGGTTTCACTGTCAATACTAAAACCATAGTTAATTTTGTGGTTCCTATGGTTTTACTTAAAAAAAACACATAGTTAAACCATGGTTATTATAGTAAGAACATAATTAATTTTGTAGTTACCATGGTTTTGCTGCAAATTCTATGGTAAAACTATGGTTAATTTTGTGGTTACTATGGTTTTACTACAAAATCCATAGTTAAATCATGGTTATTGTAGTAAAACCATGGTTCATTTTGTAGTTACCATGATCTTACTGCAAATGATATAGTAAAACCATGGTTAATTTTGTGGTTACCATGATTTTAACCATAGTTAAACCATGGTTAATTTTCATAAGGGTGTATGACAGTAGCAACTCTGTTTGTTTATCCGAGTGAGCAACAGTAACTAAGGGGGGCGGGGCTTATGATAGGTCAATTCTTTGACAAAATGGCGGATGACAACAGTTTCCAAGGATGGATTGGTTAACAGAATGCTTAAGGTGGGGCTTATCAAAGAGACATTTGCATGCATGTTTTAGATATCTATAAAGTAATTTCGACTCGTAAGCATGTTAATTCCACATATCTACGTTGAAATTCCTCCTAGTCACAAAGCTAAATGCAGATTTCTCCAAAGAAAGACCTTCCTACTCAAAAATCAGATTGAGATATCCATAATTAAATTGCCGATATCTTTAAATGAGTTTTGATTAGGACAAATTCCAGTTCAAGATATCTCTTATTAAGTTTTGCTTAGTCAAAAATAAAATTCAAGATATCTGCTCTTGTAATTTGACTAGAAATAAATTACTTTCAGATATCTAATAATGTATTTTGGATATCTTTAAAAATGATTGATTAACCCTTAGGATAAAAAAAGTTAATTTTCACATATTTTGTTTATTTGACTAAAATTCTAACAGAATGTGCTATTTTCAAGTGCAAGGTGTTTTTTTTTTTTCATAAAGTAAATGGCTTTCAAAAAAGTACAGTTTTTGACCATTAATCTTGTGTGGTGAGTTAGTAAACAGAATTTAAATAAACAAAAAAATAAATAAATAAATCATAATTGAAATAATCACTTCTTCAAAATTCAACTATATTACATACAGGTGCATCTCAATAAATTAGATTGTCGTGGAAAAGTTCGTTTATTTCAGTAATTCAACTCAAATTGTGAAACTCGTGTATTAAATCAATTCAATGCACATAGACTGAAGTAGTTTAAGTCTTTGGTTCTTTTAATTGTGATGATTTTGTCTCACATTTAACAAAAACCCACCAATTCACTATCTCAACAAATTAGAATATGGTGACATGCTAATCAACTCAAAACACCTGCAAATGTTTCCTGAGCCTTCAAAATAGTCTCTCAGTTTTGTTCACTAGGCTACACAATCATGGGGAAGACTGCTAATCTGACAGTTGTCCAGAAGACAATCATTGTGTAATGAATTTTAAAGCTTTTATTTCAGCTTTTAGGGAATTAAGTCTTAAAGACTAGGGTTGATGTGATTGAATTGATATTAATCAAAACTTATTAATAATTTATACTTTTATTTAACGACTCGTCCAGCGAGACATTAAAGTCAGTATATCTTAACAATTTTGTTTATCTTGCTTTGTGGCAACAATAAAACAAACAAAATAGTAATTTATTAATTTTGAGCAAGGTAGCAAAAGGTCGACAGCTCAAGGCAGTAACTGATCAAATACAAAACACAGACAGTGCTCTGTACAATGAAACAAGTTTATTGAACTACTTCTAAGATTACATGAGACTAAGACTACCTAAAACACACACACACACACACACACACACACATACACATGGTCGTGCACCGTTATTGCAATTTGAAGAAAGTTTAAGGTTCTAATGCTCTTTTCCAAGAGTTCTGTAAATTCGACCTGAGGAAGTCACAAAAGCAGAGATCTGGCTTGTCTTTATCTGCTTAAAGGATTTAGCACCGGTTCAGCAAGAGATTGAAAACTTTGTTTGTTACTTGCGATTTGAGTTGGCTGCTCATCTGATCGGGGCCGTCTCCTTGGCTCGTGTCAAGCTGAAAAGGGAATCCCGGCTCAGATTGGCTGTCGTTTAGGTGATGTTCCAGGATAGCCTTGTCGTGATTGGTTGGCTTACTGGTGATGCAAGAGCTTTGGAAGTCGGTTGCCCTGACTGCGGATGACGTTTTGAAGTCCCTCTGAAAGTCTGCTTGCGCGGCGTTAGGCTTTGAAGATTTCCGCAGAGTCACGAAGTTTCAACGAAGTGTTTTGAGTCTGGCGTCTCACTCGCGTGATGTTACCGCATGTGAGTGCTTTGTAGCACGATCAACGAAGACGAAGAGCAGTTTCAAACCATGGCGAAAGAGCAAGCGAGCGAGCTGTTTTGACATCAGGTTCTAAGGAGGCCGATTTGGTTCATCCCAGAAGCGAGTGTCCCAATCAGATGCTGTTGCAGGGTTTAGCCACGCCCCGGGCAGTTCCTCGTTATGTATAGATTAACATAACGTGACATTCATCATGTGAGGAGACCAACTCTGGAGTTTTAATAACTTCTAAAAGTATTCATCATTCGTACGATGCTGAAAATCGACATATAATTCATTTCAACTTCCTGCATTTGAAATAAGCTCTAACAAGATACTAAACATTGTTATCTATTCAAAAGAAAGTTATAAGGCAAAGATTAAAATATATGATTACATAAAACACACCCAGCATATATATAACACATCACACGTGTTATTTGTTGATACACTTGCTCTAAAAGCAACGGAAATAAATGATTGTCCTTTTAGAAATCTTAATGCAAGATTGAGTGTCTTTGTATATTAAAGTGGAGTTGAAGAGGGAGTCATAAGGATCGTGTCATGAGACACGTTGCCTAGATCCCGTGTTGCAAGCCTGAGGGCATCCGTGAATTATCCTATGGTCCATACACGGGATCACGCGGGACCCCGTGTTGCAAGACAACGATCTATTGTGTTCTCTTGATTGAATAGATACATCAGTTCATAATCCATACATACTGATTAGATCACGAGGCTTCCACGGGTTGCGAGAAAGACCCTTGCAGTTCTGCATACAAAAAGTTCTTTGTGTTGTGTTGACTGAGTTAGTCCTTATCCCTCCTCTGATATAGGGTGAGACAGGAAACCAACTCAGGATATTGACGTCAGTGGTAGAAATAATTAACTTGGACCTTGTGACGAGTTGATTCGATGGCGTATCTGTGTCCGTTTCGACACAGGATTCTTACATATATCCCCCTTTTGCTTGGTGAGGTTCCCATTGTGAACGTCAGCGGGTACTGGAACAAGAGGCAGAGAGAACAGGCACACACAAGATAAAAACAACATCTCCATCACTGACTGAATGCTGGTGCAGGGTAATTTGGGAATAATCAGGTTAGAAACTTGAGAAGACGCGGGGTGCATTCTTTAGGATTATTTGTAATTGGATCATTTTGATTGGTTTAATTGTCAGGGGTTTGACGAGGCGGTATAGGGGTGATCTCAATCAGGTTGGTTGAGTTCTCGGGTTCGGGTTCTTGGTCAGTTTTATCACGTCGGAAAATGCACGGGACGCCGGACGTGCATTTGTTGAGAGACTCTTGGAAGGTGTTCACTCGCTTGTGTAGGAGGAAGGCCAGTGTCAAAGTCACAACATATCCTACAATAGTAGAGATGCAAAGCGCTGTGTCAGTGGCAGACCAAGACCGAATAATTGGTGCGCCAGTGGGCGGAAGGTGAGCAATAGCTTCTAAAGCTGTATCAACAGGAGTCAAATCAATGAGTTGCGTTCCTTCCTCCTTGATCCTTTCTTCCAATTCTGAATCGAGAACGAAGGAATGCTGTTTGAAGAAAGGTGAGATTTCGATTTCAGCCTGATACTCATCATCGTTAAGGTGATACAATGCTAACTCATCGATATGGAGGATCGAGTCCTTAGGGACGGTGATCCATAGAGTTTGGTTGAGCAGGATAATGCGCGTGGCTGTGTCATGTTGGTCGTATGTGAGGGTAGCTGTACGCGCTGGGGTGTTGACTAGCCATCGGTTTCCGATGATTTCAGCTTGTGTTACCTCAACTTGAAAACGTGGTGTGGCTTCGGCGGAGCAGCTAGTATCGGGTCTAATGAATTCGAGGCTGCAGATGCCCTCGGTATTATCGCGGATGAAGGGTTTACTCGGGCAGAGGTAATGAATGTCCTTAGTGAGCGTACACATTTTTAGGTTTGGGGCCAGATACAACTGCTCGTTGTTATCGTGATACGCAATGACTTCAGGAGTGTGGATTTTGATATAGGTGTTCCCTTGCCAAAATCCTACATTCACAACGTCTTTGAGCCGGTAAATGTTACCACGACAGTCACCACGAGTCGATAATGGGCAAACTGGCACAAAAGAAGGCACAATTAGCAATGAAGATCATAGCTTGGTGGGTTGCCTCGATTTAGTTGACAACAGGTTTCGCACGACGAGTTTATTGACTTTATTGAAGGAGGTCAATCTCAATTTCGGGACCTGGATTTAAGGATCGGTTCAGGGAGTTCCCTGATGAGGGTCTAGAGGGGAAAGGAAATTATAGTGAGAGAGGAAAAAGGAAAAACACAAAGAGAGACACAAGAGAAAAATACAGAGAGACACAAGGACACCGAATGATGTGAGGCAGCAAACGAGTGTCACGTGTGGAGTAACTCCTCTCTACTAGAGGTCGGTTCTAGCAGTGCGGCAGAGGAGAGTGTGTCAGTGTTGTGTTTAAGCAAGGTCGCTATATGTTTTCCTAGAACGACAGAAATTATGTTAGTGTGGTGTAGAGCATATGATTGTCGGTCTGTGTCAGTGGGTTTGATCTTCCCCCTTTTCCTGTCATCTGGAGCCCTAGTGCCTCTTTATCTGGTTTCGATGGACCCATCAAAGGACTGGCTCGCTGCGCCCTTGTCTGATTTTAATTCGGTAGGCGACAGGTGAGAGCTTGTCGGTTATCTCGTGGGGTCCTGTCCAGTGAGGTAGGAGCTTCTTTGACAGGCGATGGGGAGCGTTCTGCCTTGGTTGGGCGAAGCTGTAGTACCACACTTTGTCTCTGACATTGAGCTCATGGTGAGGGGCCTTTTGGTCGCAGTCGGCTTTACGACCTTCCGCGCTTCTTTGGAGTTGCTGTTGCGCGAAGGCGAAAGTCGTTCTCAGGTGCTGATGCAACTCTTCCAGGTACTGGTGAGTGGTATAGGCGGTGACGAGGTTCAGGTCACCAGGTTGGTACAGCAGGTGTAGCGGTAGTGTCATTTGTCGCACCGTCATCATTTCAAACGGGGGTACTCCGGTAGACTGGTGAGGGGTGGCTCGAGCGGCCATCAGTACCAGAGGAAGTTTAATGTCCCATTCCTTTTGATTGGTGGACACGTACTTCTTCAACATGCTGACCACTGTCATATTGGCCCGTTCAACTTGACCTGAGGAAATTGGGTGATGGTTTATATGGAGCTTGGCCTGTACACCCAGGAGTTTCCACACTTCCTGCATGATTTCGGCGGTGAAGTGGGTTCCTCGGTCAGAGTTGACCCTTAAAGGCAGTCCAAATCTTGAGAAGATGTGGTTCATTAACAGGCAGGCTGTTGTTTCTGCTGTATCATTGGGAGCTGGAAGGCATTCTATCCACTTTGTGAATTCACAAACAATGGTGAGGAGGTATTTGTTATCTCGTGTTGACCGTGGCAGGGGTCCTACCCAGTCTATTTAGAGGTCCGACCAGGGGAAAGTCATTCCTTTCCTTTGCAGTGGGGCTCGGTGGTTTGGGTTTGCTGGTTGGAACTGGCAACACACCAGGCATCCCTTTACGTATTCCGCTATGTCTTGCTGCATACCAGGCCAGTATGCTACTTGCTTGAGTGTTTCATAGGTGGCCTTGGCTCCGTGGTGTCCCGCGCATGGTGCATCGTGGGCGTGTGTCAGCATAATCCCCCTTTGGCCATGAGGGACTACAAGCTTTGGCACAGTGAGGGGCTCAGGGACATATGTGAGAACACCATCTTTGAGATGCAGCATGTGCTTGATGGATCTGAGTGTGCGGAGTTCGGAGGAAGAGGCTAGGTCGGAGGTGGAAATGGGATGAGTTAAAGGGTCGGAAATGTGAGCTGCCATAGTTCGCAGTGTTGGATCCGCAGTTTGGAGGGTGAGGAGATCGTCAGCAGCGAGTTGATAGGGCAATGTGGGAGGAGGCGGGGGTATGCACGCCAGTGACGTGTTGGCGGCGGGTTATGGCTGCCACAGTTGAGTTGGGTTGGGTGGGAGGGCTTGAAATGTCCAGGACTCTCTGTGTAATGCACCTGTTTTGGCGAGGGTATCGGTTTGGTCATTGAAGTCTTTGTATTGTCCTGGTTGACGTGAATGACCTCGAACCTTTTTCCAATAAACGACCATGTCGTGTTCAGTGACAATGGCATCGCCTGCTTGGAAGAGTTCCTGGTGTTTGACAGGCTTGTTGTTAGCTATCTTGAATTCATTCTCTTTCCATCCAGCTAAATGGCAGGTGAAGCTGAGACGGGCGTAGTTCGAATCGGTACAGATGAGGAGCTCTTTGATGTTGTGGGATGCAGCTAGTTGTAGGGTGATGAGGATGGCTGCTATTTCTGCATATTGCGATGAGTGAGGGCCTAAGTTGAATTGTTGCGATGGGCAAGGGTCGTTGTTGAGCCAGACCACACCCGCTCCAGCTTTTAAATTGCCCTTGGGATTGTAGGAGCAGTCATCAACATATGCTGTGGGCATCCATTCACACACATTCTCCTCGAAGTACCTGTGATTTGTCATTTGAGGTTGTGGTGGTTCTTTAGATTCTGCTGAGGTGTACAGCGTGTCCGTTGAACAGTTTTGGCAGGCTGCTAGCCCATTTCCAAGTGAGGATTTGTAGTTTTGGGCATATCTTGCCTCGACGTCTCATCCTTGGAGTGTCATTAACCAGGTAACTATGCGTGCGCTGGTTACCATCCCTGATTCATTGGCTGTTGAGGAAGGTGACTGGCTGATGACACATTTCAATGATGACTTTCTGAGCACCGATGTAGTTGGAGAAACGCTGGATAGCCCACACAGTGCAAAGAAACGCTTTTTCGCAGTTTGAATACTTGCATTCTGGGGGAAGCAGCGTTTTGCTGGCATAAGCGACCACTCGCTTGTCTTTGTCATGGAGCTGGTATAGGCCTGCGCTGAGGCAATGATTGGAGAATCCAGCATCCAGATAGAATTCTTTTCCTGGGTCTGGGTAGGCCAGGCACGGAGCAGAGCACAGGCGCTGTTTGAGCTGGCTCATTGCTGTGTCCTGGGCTTCTGTCCAAACGAAGGGTTCATCCTTTTTCAGGAGGGAAGTTAGTGGTCGTGCAATGTCAGCGTAGTTTTCGATGAACTGTCATGAGTAATTGCACACTCCCAGAAAGCTTCACAGCTCAGAGATGTTAGTCGGCGTCTTTATGCTTTGGATTGCTTGGGTGCGGTTCGACTGTGGTTCGATGCCGTTTCTTCTGACAAGCAGTCCGACATAGTTCACCTTGGTTTTGCACCACTGTCCTTTGTGAAGGGCAATCTTAGCTCCTGCTGTTGTCAGCTGGTTTAGGACGTGATCGATTTCTTTGAGTTGGTCTGCCACACTTGAGCTTTTCAGTAAAACATCATCCACGTAGACGAGGTTGCCTCTGGCTCTGGCGTCAGGGCATGCTTTGTTCAGGAAGATGTTGAATTCTGCTGGTGAGTTGGCATAGCCAAAGGGGCACCATGTGAAGGTGTACTGTCGATTGCCAAAAGTGAATGCCAGCTTGTATTGGTCATCGGGGTGGACAGGGATTGTCCAGAACCTGGAGGCGACGTCCAGTGTGGAAAGGATTGTCGAGCCTTTGATTTTTGGAATTTCTTGGTCCAACTGGTTCATAGGCCATCGTGACAAGGGTACTTGCTGGTTCAATTTGCGATAGTCGATAGTGGGCTGCCATTTGCCATTGGGTTTTAGGACGGGCCATATCGGGGCAGAGTATGTGCTGTTACAGGGCCGGATGACCCCCTTTTCCAGCATGGAGTCAACAATTTCTTGCACTGGCTCATATGACGCTATTGGAATCTTGTACTGCCGCACAAATGTGGGTGGCGCATTTGGATGTGTCGGGATGCGCACAGTGTGGATGTTGGTCAGGCCACAATCCAGGGAATCTTAGGCAGCTGATCTCGTTTCTTGACTCATCCAGGTGAGTTTCAAGGGCTTTGATTCTGCAGTTCTTATCCCTGAAGTCAGCCTTTGCCTTTTCTAGTAGCTGCTCTGCATACTGTTGCTTGTTAGAACGATCAGTGTAGTCTGCCTTGACCTGTTCCATTTCTCGGCTAGTAGCTGCTAGGGTTTCTTTTAGCCTATTGATCCCCTCCTCAGCGCCTTGTTCCACCTCTTCGGGCCCTTCCCGTCGTTCCTGAGCTTCCAGTTCCAGCTGCTCGATGCGTCGTTGGGTGCGTATCAGCTCCAACTGGAGATGTGCAGTGTGCCTGTCGCTCAGCTTGAGGGTGGCGATGAGTGTGTGACTTAAGGAGCCGGTGATCTTGGCTAATTCTTTGTGACTGTAGCTTTGACTTGGGTCTTGTGCCATGAGGCTTGTTATGTTGTCATCCAGCTGGTCCTGTGTCTGATGTTGGAGTGTTTCAGCAGCCTTAGGGAGGAGGCTGCGAACCGAAACTGACACAGACCTTGAAGGGAAAAACAAAACAACCAAAACAAAACAACGCAAACGGGTGTATGTGTGCAATGTACAGTGTGTAATGAACACTCATTCTGTGGTTCTCTGTGACTGTGATCCTCTGGGGGGTGTCCTTCTAATCTGTAGCCTCTGTGGGGGAAAAATTGAGCACACACACAGGTAGCACAGCTTAGAGAACAGAGAAAGGAAAGAAGAACACCAACAGAGCAAGGAACAGGGTAGTACTTGGACGCTTCCCCCTTTTCTGTAAGGGAAAGTCAAAACAAAACAAATACTCCTTTCTGGTAGCAGATATTTCTCTTTTCTCTTTTATTTATTTATTTTTTTTTTTAATTTTATTAAGTCTGATTTAGAAGGATGCTTCCAGTCAGAGCATTGAAAAGGGGAAATTTTTTTGTAAGCCTGTGATTGCTATTAATTTTCTCCAGGGTGAAGGAAAACAATAGCAATGACAGTACTGGTCCCTTAATGGCAAAATTGACACCACAATGCTAGTTCGAGTGTTCTTCGTGCGTGCTTAAAAATTTTGCAGATGCCTACCTTCTCATTGACCTGCTTTTAGCCTCAGCTGGGTAGGATTTCACGAGAGAGTGGATGGTAAATGGAAGACAATTTTGAAACGACGTTCTCAAGTTTCACAAATACCTATTCAATGGTTAAAGTTCTCTGCTTTATGATTTCTCTCAAGGCAAAATTCCCAGCAAACAACAGCAGTAGTCAAGTTAAGAGAAAGCAGCAGGGAGAAAAGAGAAGGAGAGTGAGGATTTACTCCCAATGTTAGGATTAGTAACAAGGTGGCAGCATGGTGGTGCTGTTGAGTCGATACACTTAGGGGGTTGGCTTTGCTGTTTTAAAGGATAAAACAAACTGACCTAAGTATTGGGAAAATCCTAATTTTTCCTTTTTGGGGTTTTGCTAATTGGGAGGTTAAGTTTTTTTTATACCCTAGGCTGGGTGAGGAATTAAATTGGTCCAGTGGAGTCCAGCAGCAAGGCCCACCGCCCGAGCGCACCAGGTGAGCTCCTGTAAGGGTTCTGCCGAACACTCCGTCCCCATCGTATTGCAGTGAGCCCCTCAAAAAGCTATGGCTTTGGCACAACCGGGCTGGGACTCGGTTGAGGCATGTCACTGACTGCTGGCCTGAAGAGAGGCGGGGCTATATCTCGGGAGCTATCCTGTCAGCGCGGACTCGGAGTCCGACGTAACTCAGCCAGTAGCTAGCCGAGGTGGTATATCCGCCCCTTCGCCCAGTCAGCAAGTCACTCCTCCTCCGATACCCGATTGCTAATGCCTGCTGCATGCCATCACTTTGCAACACTAGGACAGAGGTATTCGGTTTTCCCCCGGCCTGCACCAGGTTACGTTGGAACAGGTGACTCCGCTTGCTGTGACCCACAATGGAGGCAATGCCACTTCACCAACCAAGCACTAGGGAGAGCGCTATTTATTATCAGGCTTAAGCCAAGGGTAAACCTATAAAATTTTAGCTGAGTTAATTAAATAACTGAAGGAGCAAAAATAAGGCCTAGCATAAGCTCGGCTTATGCTAAGCTTTGTTTACAAACTGTTCAAAATGGCGCTCACAGTCTGAGCCTGCGCACTGAGAATTTCCAGAAAGAGTTTCGGAGGACTTCCGGCCAAGGCTGTAGAGTGACACACCCACATTGGCCTGTGAGTTCTACGCAACAGTCTGTCTACCTCACGTGAACTGGCTATGCACTAAACAACCAAAAGCACTATGTAGATTCTTGTCTTTATATAATATAGCGCTGAATAATCTCGACTCGTTTAGAGCGAGATAAATTAATCCACAGATTAATTATTATAACACTTCTTGGCCCCGGCGGACCTCAGTTATGGTATCAGTCTGTTTTGACAGACAAAGACGCAGTGGATTTATCATCACACAATTTTCATTTGATCAAGATCCATAATTCTCCCATAGAACACGTTTTGCCACTCCTTCTGAGCGCCGCGTCTTGAGTTCACTCATTTAGTGAATCAACTGACAGATAATATAAGTTAGCTAGCCTTATATTAACAGGCCGGGGAGATTTAATAACATAGTTCTATCAGAAATGGGATGCGCATTAATGAATCAAAACTATGAAGGCCTTTTAAGAGACGTACATGAGGAATCCGCTCATTTATCTCTTTTGCGCTTTTAGAGCGACTTATTTTTGTCTCAACAGACAATTTCATTAATTACTGCAGTTCATTTCATTAAACAATAGCTCAAAGTTGCACTCTGTTCATTCACACTGGCATGCCATAATAAAAGTCCCCAGTAGCGCAACAACTGTTTTCTCTGATCTATCAACTATTTTCTTTGATCTATTCTTCCGGATAAAATAGAACAAATACAACAGCATGTGTCGATTTTATACTTGAACAGTTAGTTTGTGCTACCCAAAATTATCGCCACCATTATGTAATGAATTTTAAAGCTTTTATTTCAGCTTTTAGGGAATTAAGTCTTAAAGACTAGGGTTGATGTGATTGAATTGATATTAATCAAAACGTATAATTTGTAATTTTATTAACGACTCGTCCAGCGAGACATTAAAGTCAGTATATCTTAACAATTTTGTTTATCTTGCTTTGTGGCAACAATAAAACAAACAAAATAGTAATTTATCAATTTTGAGCAAGGTAGCAAAGGGTCGACAGCTCAAGGCAGTAACTGATCAAATACAAAACACAGACAGTGCTCTGTACAATTAAACAAGTTTATTGAACTACTTCTAAGATTACATGAGACTAAGACTACCTAAAACACACACACACACACACACATACACATGGTCATGCACCGTTATTGCAATTTGAAGAAAGTTTAAGGTTCTAATGCTCTTTTCCAAGAGTTCTGTAAATTCGACCTAAGGAAGTCACAAAAGCAGAGATCTGGCTTGTCTTAATCTGCTTAAAGGATTTAGCACCGGTTCAGCAAGAGATTGAAAACTTTGTTTGTTACTTGCGATTTGAGTTGGCTGCTTAGCTGATCGGGGCCCGTCTCCTCAAGCTGAAAAGGGAATCCCGGCTCGGATTGGGTGTCGTTTAGGTGATGTTCCAGGATAGCCTTGTCGTGATTGGTTGGCTTACTGGTGATGCAAGAGCTTTGGAAGTCAGTTGCCTTGACTGCGGATGACGTTTTGAAGTCCCTCTGAGAGTCTGCTTGCGCGGCTTTAGGCTTTGAAGATTTCCGCTGAGTCATGAATTACAACAAAGTGTTTCGAGTCTGGCGTCTCACTCGCGTGATGTTACCGCGTGTGAGTGCTTTGTAGCGCGATCAACGAAGACGAAGAGCAGTTTCAAACCATGGCGAAAGAGCAAGCGAGCGAGCTGTTTCGACATCAGGTTTTAAGGAGGCCGATTTGGTTCATCCCAGAAGCGAGTGTCCCAATCAGATGCTGTTGCAGGGCTTAGTCACACCCCGGGCAGTTCCTCATCATGTATAGATTAACATAACGTGACATTCATCATGTGAGGAGACCTCTGGAGTTTTAATAACTTCTTATAAAAGTATTCATCATTCGTACGTTGCTGAAAATTGACATATAATTCTTTTCAACTTCCTGCATTTGAAATAAGCTCTAACAAGATACTAAACATTGTTATCTATTCAAAAGAAAGTTATAAGGCAAAGATTAAAATATATGATTACATAAAACACACCCAGCATATATATATATATAACACATCACACGTTATTTGTTGATACACTTGCTCTAATAGCAAACGGAAATAAATGATTGTCCTTTTAGAAATCTTCATGCAATATTGAGTGTATTTGTCTATTAAAGTGGAGTTGAAGAAGGAGTCAAAAGGATCGTGTCATGAGACACGTTGCTTAGATCCCGTGCTGCAAGCCTGAGGGCATCCGTGAATTATCCTATGGTCCATACACGGGATCACGCGGGACCCCATGTTGCAAGACAACGATCTGTTGTGTTCTCTTGATTGAATAGATACATCAGTTCATAATCCATACATGCTGATTAGATCACGAGGCTTCCACGGGTTGCGAGAAAGACCCTTGCAGTTCTTCATACAAAAAGTTCTTTGTGTTGTGTTGATTGAGTTAGTCATTATCACTCCTCTGATATAGGGTGAGACAGGAAACCAACTCAGGATATTGACGTCAGTGGTAGAAATAATTAACTTGGACCTTGTGACGAGTTGATTCGATGGCGTATCTGTGTCCGTTTCGACACAGGATTCTTACAATTGACACCCTTCACAAGGAGGATAAGCCACAAACATTCATTGCCAAAGAAGCTGGCTGTTCACAGAGTGCTGTATCCAAGCATGTTAACAGAAAGTTGAGTGGAAGGAAAAAGTGTGGAAGAAAAAGATGCACAACCAACCGAGAGAACCGCAGCCTTATGAAGATTGTCAAGTAAAATCGATTCAAGAATTTGGGTGAACTTCACAAGGAATGGACTGAGGCTGGGGTCAAGGCATCAAGAGCCACCACACACAGACGTGTCAAGGAATTTGGCTACAGTTGCCGTATTCCTCTTGTTAAGCCACTCCTGAACCACAGACAACATCAGAGGCATCTTACCTGGGCTAAGGAGAAGAAGAACTGGACTGTTGCCGAGTGGTCAAAAGTCCTCTTTTCAGATGAGAGCAAGTTTTGCATTTCATTTGGAAACCAAGGTCCTAGAGTCTGGAGGAAGAGTGGAGAAGCTCATAGCCCAAGCTGCTTGAAGTCCAGTGTTAAGTTTCCACAGTCTGTGATGATTTGGGGTGCAATGTCATCTGCTGATGTTGATCCATTGTGCTTTTTGAAAACTAAAGTCACTGCACCCGTTTACCAAGAAATTTTGGAGCACTTCATGCTTCCTTCTGCTGACCAGATTTTTAAAGATGCTGATTTCATTTTCCAGCAGGATTTGGCACCTGCCCACACTGCCAAAAGCACCAAAAGTTGGTTAAATGACCATGTTGTTGGTGTGCTTGACTGGGCAGCAAACTCACCAGACCTGAACCCCATAGAGAATCTATGGGGTATTGTAAAGAGGAAAATGAGAAACAAGAGACCAAAAAATGCAGATGAGCTGAAGGCCACTGTCAAAGAAACCTGGGCTTCCATACCACCTCAGCAGTGCCACAAACTGATCACCTCCATGCCGAATTGAGGCAGTAATTAAAGCAAAAGGAGCCCATACCAAGTATTGAGTACATATACAGTAAATGAACATACTTTCCAGAAGGCCAACAATTCACTAAAAATGTTTTTTTTTTTTTTTTTTTTTTATTGGTCTTATGAAGTATTCTAATTTGTTGATAGTGAATTGGTGGGTTTTTGTTAAATGTGAGCCAAAATCATCACAATTAAAAGAACCAAAGACTTAAACTACTTCAGTCTGTGTGCACTGAATTTATTTAATAGACGAGTTTCACAATTTGAGTTGACTTACTGAAATAAATGAACTTTTCCACGACATTCTAATTTATTGAGATGCACCTGTATATACAAGTATTTTTTGGGACACTGGGTTGCACAGTTTTCATTCAGGAGGCTTTTTTGTTCATACACGCACACATTTACACATGCATGCACATGCATACACCCATACATTTATACACACAGACTCATTATAGCGATGCACACACCACAAGTCTCACTCAGCCTCCTCCCAAGGTCTCATCAAAAATCATCTTAATCGACTCTTGTGCTGTTTACTCCTCCTTCACCATGTTTTTGTTCGTTATTTTGTTATTTTCCCCTTTTGTTCGTAATTTATTATTTTATGCAATCCAAAACTCCGCGCTCCCTATCTCTCCATTAAAATTCTCTCTTCCCCCTCTCCCGGAAATCTGCCGTCAAATGACGGAGTGCAAGAAATTACCGAAATATTGCCGAAAAGCACATGTTGTCTGCTGTCAGGAGAAATTTGAATTATTTTGATAGTGCAAACGGTTGAAGAGTTATGGTAACATGAATACAGATATTTTAAATTTGATTATAACTAATCAAAGGCCAGTTAGAGATATCTCAAATTAGAATTCTTACTAGTGGTAATTCATTTAGAGATATCTCTAGTTTAATTATTACTAGTAAAATTGTAATTTGAGATATCTTTAATTAGAATTATGCCTTGTACAAAATCAGTTATAGATATCTTTAATTACAATTTCTACCAGTCAAAACTCATTTGTAGATATCAGAAAATATTTTCCAATGGAAGTCAATAGAAGAATATGACTAGTCGTAATAGCATCGTAGATATTTCGAATGTATATTATGACTAGACACAATAACTTTGTAGATATCGTCAGTGCATATAATTACTAGTCATAATCACATTGAGATAACTTAATTCCAATTATGACGAGTCAAAATTGCAGAATAGATATCTGGAACTGGAATTTTGACTAGTCAAAACTAAATTATATTAAACAAAAAGAGCAGAAAGGCTTATTGGAAAAAAATTGCAAATGCATTCTCTGCCAGCAGGTGGCACTTTTGGAATGGCAGAAATATAGCTGTTTCCCCAGTAACCATAGTAAACAAAGCAGTGCAGCACCTGACTTTGAAATTTGCAGCACTTATATTTAA
This sequence comes from Spinibarbus caldwelli, assembly GCA_039654775.1. Classification (NCBI taxonomy): domain Eukaryota; kingdom Metazoa; phylum Chordata; class Actinopteri; order Cypriniformes; family Cyprinidae; genus Spinibarbus; species Spinibarbus caldwelli. The sequence goes on along the minus strand of CM077226.1, from coordinate 7,934,507 downwards.
TCAATTAAATTATAGCCTTTTGAAGTGTAAGCTACATCTCAATTCTTGTCTTTCTGTCCCCAAATTTAAGACGTTGTACCATTTAAGACTTTTTATGGCCTTAAATCTGAAACAGACCTCATGGGGGATCCCTTTAGTGATGGAGGTCGAAATGGCTGGTGTGCCCTAATGTTGCGTGATTGTGATTTAGGGCCAGTTTTACTAAAGAGGGCAAATTAGCGCGAGAGCTCAATTCCAAAAGAGTGTCGATGGGCATGGAAATTTCTGCGGGTGATTTACTAACAACGTGCAAATTAAAGGGGTCATTTGATGTGATTTCAAGTTTTCCTTTCTCTTTGGAGTGTTACAAGCTGTTTTTGCATAGATAAGATCCCTGAAGTTGCAAAGACTAAAGTCACAAAACCAAAGAGATATTCTTTATAAAAGTTAAGACTCGACCACGCTCTCCTAAAACAGCTCATTCAAACACGCACCCACATGTCTACGTCACGGTGTGGGAAGATTTGCAAAACACCTCCAAAATGTATACGCAATGAAAGAAGGCAGAACTATTATTCTCGCTGTAGTGGTGCTGCTGCCGCTGGCGCCATGTCCTGGAGACGCTGTGTTTCGCTGTGAAAGCGAAAGTACTTTGTTTGGGCTTCCAAAAGAGGACACAACTAGAAATCAGTGGTTAAGTTATATTTACAACACTGTTCCAGAACAGTTCAAACCAAATATTAGAGTGTGTGCAGCGAATTTTATGGAGGACTATTTCCTGAACCTGGGAGTAGCCTGCCAGCTATGCACAAAGGCTGCTTCTATAAAGTAGGGCATTCCAACTTTGACTCCAGCTTCTGACTCACAGCCTGTAAGTAAATTTTCTTATTTAAAGAATTTGCCACTGACGATTCAAACGCGAGTTTTGAGCAGTGTAGAGTAGTGCTTGTTGTTTGTTCGATCACAAATGCAGTCCTGGTAATGTTTACGCGGCGCGATGCGTAAAAAGACAGTATAAGTCGTTATAATCAGTAATTATGTCCCCACTGGATGCAAGAAATGCCTCGTTTATAGTGGGTTTTATTGTTTTAGTCTCATCGCGCTGGGACACGGCATCACAATACAACTCCGTTGGGCTATTGGCTGGGCTAATCAGAAGCCGGCCACAGCGACTGTTAAAAGTATTTAAACTGCTTGGTCGCTGTTAGAACTTGGGAGAAGCCGATTAGTCACCAGAAGAGACGGACGGCAGCGCATAAGTGTTGTTGTAATACTTGTTGGTAGATCTGTTGTTTAAATTATTTACTTGCTGCTAGGAGGAATACTTCGTTTCCTACCTATTTCTATTCTGCTTTTTCGTTGAGGTTTATATTTTTGATTGCACTTACTGGTAATTATAATAATTTGCGCCTCGGCTAAGAAGGAGCCTGTGTCATTTGCATTGCCCCTTGTGCTAAGTGTTAGTTTCGTCTTGAGCTATTAGCACTCCGTTGGGCTATTGGCTGGGCTAATCAGAAGCCGGCCACAGCGACTGTTAAAAGTATTTAAACTGCTTGGTCGCTGTTAGAACTTGGGAGAAGCCGATTAGTCACCAGAAGAGACGGACGGCAGCGCGTAAGTGTTGTTGTAATACTTGTTGGTAGATCTGTTGTTTAAATTATTTACTTGCTGCTAGGAGGAATACTTCGTTTCCTACCTATTTCTATTCTGCTTTTTCGTTGAGGTTTATATTTTTGATTGCACTTACTGGTAATTATAATAATTTGCGCCTCGGCTAAGAAGGAGCCTGTGTCATTTGCATCGCCCCTTGTGCTAAGTGTTAGTTTCGTCTTGAGCTATTAGCACTCCGTTGGGCTATTGGCTGGGCTAATCAGAAGCCGGCCACAGCTGTTTTCACTCTAGTCTGTTAAACTGTGTATTTATTTGATGTCCGTGCGCTGACGCGGAAGCGTCTGCGGAAGCGTCGTGTTCAGCCTCCTCGTGTGAAGACCGACGAGTGTAAAGACGAACGACTTTTTCCTGCGCGACTTTAACCGAGCAACGAACTTAAGTATCATTTCTATCTTCCCTCACACACTCTCCTTTTCTGTCCTCTTTCTTTCCACCTCTATCATGTGTTTCCAAACCATTCCGGTTATCTCTCAACCACGCTCTAACATCACACGCAGACGGCAACGTAATCCTGCTAACCTGCGCCCTATCTCTACATCTCCTACCGCACCTCTTTCTTTCTCTGTGGGTCTCTGGAACTGTCAGTCAGCGGTCAACAAAGCTGACTTCATTTCTGCTTTTTCTTTACAATCCACGCTCAGCATCTTGGGCTTGACTGAGACCTGGATTCGTCCAGAAGACTCAGCAACCCCAGCTGCTCTCTCTAACAATTTCTCTTTCTCTCACACCCCACGTCAAGTTGGCCGGGGTGGGGGTACTGGGCTGCTCATTTCAAAGAATTGGACATACTCAACCCACTCTCCCCTATGTAATTACAACTCATTTGAATGTCATGCGATTACTGTAACAGCTCCTATAAAACTCCAGATTGTGGTAATTTACCGTCCCCCTGGCCAAATTCTAGCCACCTTCCTAGAGGAGCTGGACGGGCTGCTGTCCTCTTTCATGGAGGTTGGCACTCCACTCTTAGTCTTTGGCGTTTTCAACATTCATCTGGACAAGCCTTATGCTACAGACTTCCATTCACTCCTAGCTTCATTTGATCTCAAACGCCTTACCACTTCTAGCACGCACAAATCAGGCAACCAACTTGATTTAATTTACACACACAATTGCACTGCAGATAACATTCTGGTGCAACCACTACATATCTCTGACCATTTCTTCATTTCTTTTACATTACTTTTTGATACCCATGTGCCATCAACCCCCTTACCGGTTACTTTTAGACGAAACCTACGCTCCCTTTCTCCCTCACATCTGTCCTCTGTAGTATCCTCCTCTCTTCCCTCACCTACCCATTTCTCATCTCTGGATGTGAATGCAGCTACTGACACTCTATGCCAGACCTTAACCTCTTGTCTTGACGACATTTGTCCTCTCTCCTCCAGCCCAGCACGGGTTGCCCCTTCTAACCCCTGGTTATCCGAGGTTCTTCGTGAACATCGGTCCAAACTCAGAGCGGCAGAGAGAAAATGGCGCAAATCAAACGATCCGTCGGACCTGAGTAGGTATCAGTCTTTGCTCTCATCTTTCTCTGCTGAAGTCCACACTGCCAAATCCTCACATTTCCACGACAAGATCAACAGCGCTCCAGACATGCGTAATCTCTTCAGAACATTTAATTCTCTCCTCTGTCCCCCTCCACCTCCTCCCACCACTTCTATAACAGCTGATGACTTTGCCACTTTTTTTACATGCAAAACTAGAACAATCAGTAGTCAGTTCTCTCCTCCACACACACACGACCTCCAACCAACCACAGCCACTGCTAAAACTCCCATCTTCTCCTTCTGTCCACTCACTGAGGCAGAGGTATCCAAACTTCTCCTCTCCAGCCATCCTACAACATGTCCTCTAGACCCAATCCCATCACACCTTCTCCAAGCAATCTCTCCCACACTCTTACCAGCACTCACACACATCATCAACACATCTCTCCTCACAGGCATTTTCCCCACTGCATTCAAGCAGGCTCGGGTAACCCCACTGCTCAAGAAACCTACATTAAACACTTCTCTTAATGAAAACTACAGACCTGTCTCTCTCCTTCCATTCATAGCGAAAACACTCGAACGAGTTGTCTTCAACCAGGTCTCATTGTTTCTTTCACAGAACAACAAACTGGATGCTAAACAGTCAGGTTTCAGGAGTGGCCATTCAACTGAGACTGCGCTACTCTCAGTCACTGAAGCCCTGCAAATTGCAAAAGCAGACTCCAAATCATCAGTCCTCATTCTGCTGGATCTATCTGCTGCGTTTGACAATGTTAATCATCAGATCCTCCTGTCTACCCTCTCATCTCTGGGCATCACTGGGATTCCACTTCGCTGGTTTGAATCCTATCTCACTGGTAGGTCTTTCAGGGTGGCCTGGGGAGGGGAGGTATCCAAAGCACATCAACTGGTCACTGGGGTTCCTCAGGGATCGGTTCTTGGACCCCTCCTCTTCTCCACATACACGACATCACTGGGTCCCATCATACAGGCACATGGCTTCTCCTACCATTGCTACGCTGATGACACACAGCTCTATCTCTCTTTTCAACCAGATGATCCAACAATAGCTGCACGGATCTCAGGCTGCCTGGCGGGCATCTCGGCATGGATGAAAGAACATCACCTACAGCTCAATCTGGCAAAGACTGAGCTTCTTGTCTTCCCTGCTACTCCAACCCTACAGCATGACTTCACGATTCAGTTAGGTTCATCAACAATTGCCCCATCAACTTCGGTCAGAAATCTCGGTGTAATCTTTGATAACCAGTTGACCTTCAAAGAGCACATTGCAAAGACTGCTCGATCTTGCAGGTTTGCACTACACAACATCAGAAAGATCAGGCCCTTTCTGACAGAGCATGGTGCACAACTTCTTGTCCAGGCCCTTGTCATTTCTAGGCTGGACTACTGCAATGCTCTTCTGGCTGGACTTCCATCAAACACAATCAAACCTCTATAAATGATTCAGAATGCAGCGGCACGTCTGGTCTTCAATGAGCCCAAAAGAGCCCATGTTACACCTCTCTTTATCTCCTTGCACTGGCTACCAGTTGCAGCTCGGATCAAGTTCAAGACACTGATGCTTGCATATAGAACAACCACAGGCTCAGCACCCGCCTACTTCCACTCACTATTACGAATCTACACCCCCTCCAGAAGTCTGAGATCTGCTAGTGAGCGACGCCTCGTGGTACCATCACAGAGAGGCTCAAAATCACTCTCCAGAACATTCTCATTCACCATTCCTGGCTGGTGGAATGATCTTCCCACCCCTATCCGGAATGCTGGATCCCTATCAATCTTCAAACAACAACTGAAAACTCATCTCTTTCAGCACTACTTGACTTCATCCTAAACTTTAAAAAAAAAAAAATTCTTTCTCCTTACTTATTCCTTTCCTTTCTAGCTTGTACTTATTTGAACAATGCCTGAGACTTGTTGTTACAAGCACTTCCTCTGTCTGATTGCCTCTTCAAGATGAATCGCTTTATGTATTCCCCAATTGTAAGTCGCTTTGGATAAAAGCGTCTGCAAAATGACTAAATGTAAATGTAAATGTAATGTATTCGGCCAATCACAACGCACTGGATAGCTGGCTAATCAGAGCGCACCTCGCTTCTCAGAACGATGAGCTTTGTAAAAATCGACCTGTTTCAGAAAGGCGGAGCATAGAGGAGCAACAATAATGTACAGTATGTGTGTTTTTTGAACCTTAAGCTGCATAAACACATTGCATTACACCAAATACACAAAATAATGTTCTTTTTAACAATGTCATATGACCCCTTTTAAGAACACAGACGGAACATCTCATTTACTGTAACGGGGTGAAGAGTCACACAACAAGGGGTAGTCAATAAAGGCCCCGGAGGGTGAGTTTATTGAGGGTTTTAGGGTGTAAACTTGTGTCCGTGGTGTGTGATGGTGCTCCGTGCTCCTCGTGAGATCAATGCTAGTGCTTCCCAGTGGCTGTCCTCCGTGCCGTGCTCGTGTGCAGGGGCTGGCCGTTCAAAGGCTGCTTTCTGGAACAAAGGCAGATCAAGAGTTAGCGTGGAGTCTTCTGGAGACATGTCTCACCAGTGTGTGTGTTGCGGTGGCTTATCAAGCCCAACCGTGACGAGCTTCAGGTGCGCCCGGCCAGCCCGAGACGAGGACGTGCAGGTGATCCTCGTTGGTTTCCAGGGCGACGCTGATGAGCGCTCGGGACATTCGTCACACTCCCCCCCCCCAAGTGTTGTCCTAGGTCCGCGTGAGAATGGGGAGACTGGGGCTGGGAGGGGGATGAAACCTGACAGACCTGCGAAAGCTGCCCAGATTCGGGAAAGTCCATCTGCGTTGACATTGGCCATCCCCGCCCTGTGTCGTACAACAAAGTGGAAATCCTGGAGCGCCAGGAACCACCTCGTCACCCTCGCGTTGGTGTCCTTCGCCCGGGCCATCCACTGTAAAGGGGCATGGTCAGTGATGAGGGTGAACTTACGGCCGAGGAGGTAGTACCTGAGCTCCAGGACTGCCCACTTGACGGCCAACGCCTCCTTCTCGACAGCCGCGTAGCGTTGTTCAGCAGGGGACAGCTTTCGGCTGATATAGACCACCGGGTGTTCCTCACCGTCCTGTACCTGTGAGAGAACGGCTCCCAACCCGGTGTCGGACGCATCGGTCTGCACCAGGAAGGGACAGTTAAAGTCTGGGGCTCGTAGGACGGGCTCCGAGGTGAGCGCCATTTTCACCTGTTGGAAGGCCTTCTCCTCTTCAGGGCCCCAGGGCACCTTCTCCGGCTGTCCCTTCCTGGTCAGATCTGTCAGGTGAGAGGCTAAAGAGGAGAAGTTGGGAATGAAACAACGGTAATACCCCGCCAACCCCAAAAAGGCTCGTACCTGGGTCTTGGTGGAGGGTTGCGGGGCCGAGAGAATCGCTGTCACCTTCTTCTCTTGAGGTCGGATTAAGCCCCGACCCACCTGGAAACCCAGGTACCTCGCCTCGAAGAGGGCCAGGTGACACTTGCGGGGGTTGGCGGTTAATCCAGCCCTCCGTAGCTCCAAAAGCACCCTCCGTAGCCGTGCCAGATGTTCTTCCCAGGTCTCCGAGTGTATGACAACGTCGTCGAGGTATGCGGCTGCGTAGGACTGGTGGGGCCGTAACAGGATGTCCATCATCCTTTGGAAGGTTGCTGGTGCCCCGTGCAGGCTGAAGGGAAGAACCCGGTACTGCCAGTGGCAACTGGGGGTTGAGAAGGCCGTCTTCGGCTTGGCCTCCTCCGTCAGCGGTACCTGCCAGTAGCCCTTTGTGAGGTCCAAGGTGGAGATGTACCGGGCTCTCCCGAGGCGATCCAGCAACTCATCCACCCGCGGCATGGGGTATCCGTCAAACTCGGAGACTTCGTTGAGCCGGCGAAAGTCGTTACAGAAACGGAGGGTGCCGTCTGATTTTGGGACCATGACAATGGGGCTGGACCACGGACTCCGGGAAGGCTCTATCACTCCCAACTTCAGCATCTCTTGTACCTCTTCCTCGATGGCGTGTCGCCGAGCCTCAGGGACACGATAGGGCCGCTGCCTGACGACAGTTCCTGGCGGGGTGCGGACGTTATGTTGTAGGATCTGAGTCCGCCCAGGGATCGGGGAAAAGACATCGGAGAACTGACCGATCAGGTGGTGCAGGTCCTTTTTCTGGGCATCCGAGAGTAAGGAGTTCATGTCCACCACCCGAGGGTCGGATGTGGCCTTGGCAGCCAGTTGGTTCCTGGTCCCCACCCAATGCTTCAGCAGGTTGATATGGTACAACTGGTCTTCCTTCCTTCGGCCCGGCTGCCTTACCCGGTAGGTAACCGGTCCCACTTTCTCCGTTACCGTGTAGGGCCCTTGCCATGCTGCGAGAAACTTGCAGGCCGTCGTGGGGACCAGGACCATCACGTGGTCTCCTGGCTGGAACTCCCGTGGCTGGGCTGCCCGGTTGTAATGTCGCTGTTGGGCCTGCTGGGCCTTCGTGAGGTGTTCCCGGACCAACGGCATCACTCTGTCGATCCGTTCCCTCATCTCCCGCACATGTTCGATGGTGGACCGATGGGCTGCCGGCTGTTGCTCCCAGGCCTCCCTGGCGACGTCGAGTAGGCCACGGGACTGTCTCCCGAACAACAGCTCAAATGGTGTGAAGCCTGTCGAGGCTTGGGGAACTTCCCTGATGCCGAAGAGGACATATGGCAACATTTTATCCCAGTCCCGTCTGTCCTCCGCGGCCACCCGACGGAGCATCTGCTTCAGGGTCTGATTAAACCGTTCGACGAGCCCATCAGTCTGTGGGTGGTAGACAGTGGTCTTAATTTGTCGTACCTGGAGGAGGCGACAGAGGTCGGCCATCAGCCGGGACATGAATGGCGTGCCCTGATCGGTCAATATCTCTGATGGTATGCCTACCCGACTACAGAGCAGGAAGAGCTCTTGGGCGATGGCCTTGGAGGTGGCCTTGCGGAGGGGAATTGCTTCCGGGTAGCGAGTGGCATAATCCACGATGACGAGGATGTGCTCGTGGCCCCGAGCGGACTTCGGCAGCGGCCCTACCAGATCCATCCCTATTCGCTCGAAGGGTACCTCTATAATGGGCAGCGGAATTAATGGGTTGGGGGGAGGAGTCCGTGGCGAAGTTCGTTGGCACGTTGGGCAGGCCTGACAGAAGCGCTTCACATCTCCGTCCAGTCCGGGCCAGTGGAAGCGATCACGAATCCGCTGGATAGTGTTCTGCGCCCCCAGGTGGCCCGCCATCGGATGTGCATGTGCCAGCTCCATCACGGTTTCCGTCTTCGACCGGGGTACGACTAGCAGATTTTTCTCCTCCCCCCTCCGCTGCGCTACACAGTAGAGTAGACCGTTTTGGACCACAAAGTGAGGAACCGGGTGTGGAGGGGGTTGCACTTCCTCTCCCTCAATCGTCCTCACCTGGGTCCAACAATGTTTCAGCCGATCGTCCCCGTGTTGTTCCTTGGCGAATGCCCCCCCCCTTGTCACCTGTTGGAACACATCAAAGAATAGGTTACTGGTTTGGGAGGGGGACTCACCGTCTCTGGTGCTGTCGGAGGCCAGCAGGACGGGGCACCGCCGGGGACGTCTCCTCTTTCGGCGGTTCTCGGCCGGGCTGGCAGGCTGCACGGCGTTGGTGAGCAAGCGGTCAAACCCCGGCCAGTCTCTCCCAATCAGGACGGGGACGGGCAGATCCTTGACTATCCCCACCTCAACGGGCCAACTGCCCGAGGCGGCCGTGATTGTAACGCGACGAGCGGGGACCTGTCTCGTGTCTCCGTGCACACATGTGATGGAAAGGCAGGGCTTCGAACCCAGGTGGGGGGGAAAGACTGACGACTGGACGAGGCTGACCGTCCTGCCGGAATCCAGCAGGGCTTGATACGGCCGTCCATTCACCTTCACTTTTACACGAGGGGCCTCCGGCAGTGGGTCGCAGTGGACGATGCAGCCCACCAGCCATGCTCGGTTCGGGGAGCGGGGTGGTTCCGTGGGGATCGGCTCGTCCTGAGGGCCGGGAACCGCCGGTCTACTCACTGGTTTAGAGATACCCTCTGGCGTGCGTCGCTCCTGGTTCACCCTCCGGAGAAACGGCGGTGCTCGCTCCCCCACCTCCCGCTGTTGGGTGGCCTCCGCCAACTCGATGGCCTCCACAAGATCGCCCACGGTGTGGGGGTTCCGCATGCCGGCTGCCTGCCGGATTGTCCGGGGTAGGGCTCGCAGCAGACAATCGACAATGACTTTCTCCGCTACCTGGGTGGCACTAGGGCTCCCAGCCAGCAGCCAATGATGGGCTAGTCGGGTCAGATCGGCGGCCTGGGCACAGGCTGGCAACCGGGTCTTAAATTCCCAGTCGTGGAATTGTTGGGCTGCGTAGATGGGCGAAAGCCCCACACGGGCCATGACCTCCTTCCTCAGCTCATCATAGGATTCCCTCAGCATGGGTTGCATGGAGAAATAGGCCCGTTGTGCTTCGCCCGTTAACAGTGGTGCCAGCACTCGTGCCCACTCCTCCCGTGGCCAGCCCTCCTGGGCCGCGATGGCCTCAAACATCATTAGGTAGTTCTCTACGTCGTCGTGGGCTGACATTTTTGGTAGGAGCTGAGTGGCCTGCACCCGGGGATCGGGCAGTGGGACTCGTTGGGCAGCGGCAGTGCGGAGCGCGGCGAGCTCTCGCTCGGAATCCCCCTGGCGAGCGGCCATGTGCTCCATGATCTGTTGTTGGCGGATGCTCACCTCGGTGAGGTGCTTTAATAGTTCCTCCATGTCTAGGTAGGAGCAGCCGCCTGTGGAAAAAAAAACAAGTAGAGGTGAGGCAATAAAAAAAAGGGGGGGGAAAAAAAACGTTGCTTATCGGTGACTCTTCACGGTCATGCCTGCATTCTCCACCAGTGTAACGGGGTGAAGAGTCACACAACAAGGGGTAGTCAATAAAGGCCCCGGAGGGTGAGTTTATTGAGGGTTTTAGGGTGTAAACTTGTGTCCGTGGTGTGTGATGGTGCTCCGTGCTCCTCGTGAGATCAATGCTAGTGCTTCCCAGTGGCTGTCCTCCGTGCCGTGCTCGTGTGCAGGGGCTGGCCGGTCAAAGGCTGCTTTCTGGAACAAAGGCAGATCAAGAGTTAGCGTGGAGTCTTCTGGAGACATGTCTCACCAGTGTGTGTGTGTTGCGGTGGCTTATCAAGCCCAACCGTGACGAGCTTCAGGTGCGCCCGGCCAGCCTGAGACGAGGACGTGCAGGTGATCCTCGTTGGTTTCCAGGGCGACGCTGATGAGCGCTCGGGACATTCGTCACATTACATATCGACCAACGCAATATACCAAGTGCAGCGTAGTCGTGAATAAACAATAAAGAAATAAATAAGCCACAGTATGTTGAAAAGAACAAGAGGCCAAAAAATGAATGGTTGCAACAGTTTTGATAGAGCTGGTATTGTGAGACTCCTAGTTGAGGGTTCCAAGTTGTCTTTTACTTCCTGAAGCAAATTAAAAATAACATGGCTTGGCAAATTATATGTTCGGATAATGTGCTCTTCTGGCATTCAAAAATAAATTAATGTGTGGAAAAAAAATCCTCTCCCTTCTACCACGCACTCTCTTTTCTCTGCGGCGCCTCTCCTAGCAACAAACTGTATTCATTTCAAGTGTAAAAGAATTTAAGACATGCTTTTTTTTTTGGACGTTAAATCATGGTGCAAATGCCAGTTATTTGACGAGCACAAATGTTAGTGAATTTTGTTGCGTGATTCATTCGAATACTCTCCTCCCATAAATTTTGCATCTGAAAGGTAAACTCCTAGAAATGCATATTCAGTAAGGTCAGGCGCAAATATAACTGTGCCCACACCTTTTCAGCGCTAATTCATCACTGCGTGTCTTTAGTAAAACCTGACAGTACTATTTTAACGCCAAAAGACGGTTTGCGCTGGCTCAAGCTGTTAGTAAAACTGGCCCTTAGTGTGCTGTGTAACGTCATTTTTCCTACAATGTCTGATATTAAAATCAGTATGACACACACTGCAAAATACATGTGCATCGTCGATATGGCTTCCGAGATACAAAATTAAATTCTTCCATCCAGCTGTTGTTAAATTTACATGTACATTTACTTTTTTTTCCACCTGAGCACCACCTGAGTCTTCTCCTGAGTCTTCTCCTCCCATTTCTACCAATGATGCTTGTTTCCTTTCCGCACTACTACCTGGGCTGTTATCAACAGTGCCACTGGGTTGTATGAAGGTAAATCAGCAGCAGAACTCAAGAGCTTGTTGTTCTGAATGTGAGAACTTGTCATATTGATATTAATATTTGTAAATTGGAATTTACACTCACAGCTCTGACGTGAAAAGCTGAATCTTTCTATTTGCACACACAGACAATGATCAAAACTCCCATGTTTTGAAGTCGAAGTTGCAGATTAATAGTTACAAATATGTAGAATGACTTTCACATAAAGAACAAGACACAAATGTGTACAACATATTTACTTTTGCACTTTACTTTTACTTTACAGTTTCGCTGTACAACATCAAGTCGTCACTTACAACCTCTCAGATCTAGCAGTACAAGTTCAAATCCTAGCGCTTTGACTTTTGCTACTCCTTTTGCGGTATTCCTGTTGCAAAACTCACTTGTGCACTTGTAAATGAAGATGTGAGAGAGCAGAACTGGGGGTGGGGGTGGGGCTGGGGTGCGAATGAAGCCATTTTATTGGTCGATGCCTGACCAATGAACAATGCCAGCCATCGCGACTTGCCATGCGGAAAGCAACATTTTTATGCATATGTATCAGTTATTTGTAAAACGCTGGAAACTATGAATATCCTTAGCTTGTCATCTTGTCATTCGAGTATTATCTGGTAGACAAATAATGCAAAATCTTTCATATGTATATCCAACTGGGTTCATAGGGTTATAGGCTGCCAAGTGCAGGTCACAAATGGGTTGAAATTTGTATGATGTATCGATTGTGTGAGAAGGATGCTTTTCATACAAGATCTGGCAACTGGACAACTTTGGAATATGTTGACGTTATGATTCATATAATGAGGTTTGTGCCATACAAATTACAGTGTTTTACCAGAGGCGAATGTAGCAAACACATCAAATATGCCCAGTAGGATTTTTTTATAGAAAGATTAAAATTACGGGAGAAATACAGGAAAATATTTAAACGTGATGATAGCAGGATAGAATGGTAAAATACGGGAGAATCCCAGGAAAAAATGGGAGGGTTTACAGGTATATCCTTGAAAAGAAAAAAAATAAATAAAACAAAATATATTATTCTCACAATTGTTCCTAGAACCGAGATCCAAAGGAATTTTCTAGGTGTGTGTGGTGCACAAAAGCCGCATTTCGATCATTCTATTCTTCTGAGAGTAAAGACCACTAAACTGTGTAAATTAATGTCAAGTACAAAACATTTTGTTGTTATGACCTATCCCACTACCTGGGTAGATGTGCTGGGCAATACCACTGTTAGAAAACATGGATATCAGCATGCAAAAATTATTAACAGGTTTAGTAGATCTGGCTGTGGACTTTGGTGAGGATTTTAAGTAATGCATTTGTATCTTTCTCATAGTTCAGGTACTGGCAGATATTAACAAAGGAGCTCTGCCAGACCAGCTGACTCAGACAGACTGTGTATTCATGTATGAACTAAATAATAAGCAGATGGTAGTCACAGCAAGTTTAAATGACAAAAAAAGCCTAAATTAAATAATAGTTCATTAGCAAGAAGATACAATTTGCAGGTCAAATTGTAATGGTAACCTTTCACTGTGCAAATTGAAAATTAACCTTTGGGGCACTGAATCATTCACAGCTGAGGCTGCCTGCACTACAAGGCCAACATTTCTTCGCAATTCTTTTACAGTGTGAAAGAAGGAGGTATCTCATAATGATGACAAATAATCATAATTATTGTCACAGAGCAATTTGTGAGTTCTCTCACTGCCTTACCAAAATCATATGAGAGAGAGAGAAAGACAGAAAAAGGAAGATAAAAAAAAATGGCTGAGCTGTTAATTTTGTAATGAATAACCCTGTATAAATGTATGTTTACAAAGTGTTGGTTTGATTGAAGAGTATTGAGCCTTGTCTAATGCAGTCAATAAAATAAGTGTCCTATAGTGACATAAATAGTACTTTATCATTTGATCTTTCACACAAATATTATAACACCATATAATGTGTTGTTTAAGAGGCTTTACTATTGGCTTTACTATTTCTAATTATTTACATTTACATTTAGTCATTTAGCAGATGCTTTATCCAAAGAGACTTACAAATGAGTACAATGGAAGCAATCAAAAATCAACAAAAGAGCAATGATACGCAAGTGCTATAACAAGTCTCAGTTAGCTTAACGCAGTACACACGTAGCAAGGTTTTTTTTTTTAATTATATAATTTAAAAAAGAAAACAGAATAGAAAAAGAATAGAGCAGGCTAGTGTTAGAGGCCTTTTTTGTTTTTGTTAATTGTATAATAAATAGAAAGAAAACAAACAGATAGAATACAAAAAGATTAGAAAAGCTAGTGTTAGTTTTTTTTTTAAGAAAACAAGCAGTAAATGAATAGAGCGCAAGTCTAAAGTCTTTTTTAAGAATAGAATTAGAATAGAGAGTTCTAGAGTTAGAGGGTAAAATAAAAATGGAAGAGATGTGTTTTTAGCCAATTCTTGAAGATGGCTAAGGACTCAGCTGCTTGGATTGAGTTATGAATTATATTATTTGAATTATGTCTGTATTGCCATCTGCAAATGCAGCAAGAGCACTGCTTCATATTTAGTCATATTATATCCACTTAAGCATAAAAAAACACATGTGACAGAACATTGGCAACAAACTATGTTAATTTCAGTTCCAAGAAAGCAGAAACAGAATTAAATAATCTTAACAACTATTAAATTTAAGAAAAATAAAAAGGTGGACCTAGTATAAATGACCCATTATGATTAAAATTTAGGTTACACTTTATTTTAAGGTTGTTACTGTCACGCCCCTGGACTGTTTTGTTGTAGTTTTTGCTCCCCATGTGTTCCTTGAGACCCAGTTTCTCCCCTGTCTGATTGTATTAATTTGCTCCAGGTGTGTCTCCTTAGTTCTTTGATTGTCCCGTCTTTAAAAACCCCAGTCCTTTCAGTTAGTGTTTGTCGGTCTTTGAATGTCTTCTTATGTTCTATGTTCCCTATATGGATTAAAGACTCCCAGTTTGTGAATTCTCCGTGTCTCCTCGTTCCTGGCTCCAGCGTTCGTGACAGAAAGACCGACCCAAACAGTTACCTCCGTGTCCTCCCTCCGTTTTGTTTTCCGTTTTCAATCAGTGTTTTTGTTTCCGTTGTATTGCCCCATGGATCCCTACGTCCGGCCCGAATTCCTCCTCCTCCTGCTGGAGCAAGAGGACCGATCTCTCGAGGACCATACACGACTTTTCCTGATGTTAGCTAACGCCACCAGCTACCCGGACGGCGCGCTCTGCACATTCTATAACGCTAGCTTGAACACCGCGTGCAGAGCGCTGTCGTCCGAGGATGGTCCTCGAGAGGATTTCGCCGCCTTCGTGGAGTGGACACTGGCGAGGCACGGATCCCCGTTCACCGTCTGTGCCGAGGGGGATCTCGCCAGTGCCACTCCTGACCCAGAGCCCAGCCCACCAACTCCCCGCAGTGCGGAGCACCAGCCCGAGCCCACCGATGACGGAGAGCCATTCCCCGCTACGATCCACGAGCCAGCGCCAAGCCGACCGACTGAGCGGAAGATCGTCCCGGAAGTTGAGCCCAACACGTCAGATCAGGTGCGAGAGCTGATCATGTGGGAGCCAGCCGTGGACGGTGTGAGCGCGGAGTGGAGCTCCGCCCCCTGCACCGCGGCTGAGGGTGAGCTGATGATACATCTGGGGCTGCTAGACTTTGAAGGGGATCTGTTGGACTGGGAACATGATCTGGAGGTCGACGCTTCCCCTATCCTCTCTCCGTCTCCGCTGGTTCCAGCCAGCTCCGCTCCTCCCGAGCGCCCCCCTGTGCCCGCTTCCCGAAAGCGTCCTCCAGAACCCGCGCCTCCAGAGCGCCCCACAGTGTCGGCTCCCATTCCTGAGTTAACCCCTGGAAGCCCGGAGGATCTCAAATGCCCACCCTCCCACCCGCTCCTGCCTCCTCCACCGCTGTCGTCTGGCAGCCCCTCTGCTCGCCCTCAGCCCTCCATCAATGCGGTGCGAGCTCCGCGGGTCTGCCATCCTCCATCGCCGTGGCTGGAGAATCCCTCACCTCCACCTCCAGCCTCCGAGGCCCAGACTCCACCTCGGCCCGTAGACCCAGCGGCTCCACCTCGGCTCCTAGCTCCCTCGCCTCCACCGTCATCCATCGATCCACCAGCTCCACCAGGCTCCCTCGTCCCTCTGGCTCCACCTTGGTCGGGCGTCGACCCGCCATCGCCTCGGGACTCCTCTCCTCTGGCTGCGCCTCGTCACTCCATCCCACCGGCTCCGTTGGGCTCCTTCCTCCCTCCAGCTCCACCTTGGTCCTCAGTCGCTCTGGCTCCGCCGCGGATCTCCGGAGCTCCGCCTCTGCCTCGGTCACCAGAGCTCTCGGCTCCACCCTGGCCCCCCGGATCCTCGGCGTCACCCTGGCTCGTCGGCTCTCCGTCTCCACCTCGGGCTCCTGCTCCGCCTCCGTTGGTCGGCCCCCTGGAGTCGGCGGCCATTCCTCCTCCATGGCTCCTCCCTCCGTCGGCTCCACCGTGGGCCATCATCATGGCTGTGGCCTGGGTCCTGCCAGGCTCCTCCTGCTCCGAGTCCCTCCTGTCTCCTCCCTGGCTCCTCCCTCCTTCGTCACCTCCCTGGTCTCTGTCTGCCGGCCCCCTCCCGGTTGTCCGTCCTCCTCCTGAGCCGCCGCCATTGTTCCCACCCGTTCCCCCCCCCTCTGTTGTTCCACGGTGCGAGGACGCACCTTCCGGGAGGGGGGAGTAATGTCACGCCCCTGGACTGTTTTGTTGTAGTTTTTGCTCCCCATGTGTTCCTTGAGACCCAGTTTCTCCCCTGTCTGATTGTATTAATTTGCTCCAGGTGTGTCTCCTTAGTTCTTTGATTGTCCCGTCTTTAAAAACCCCAGTCCTTTCAGTTAGTGTTTGTCGGTCTTTGAATGTCTTCTTATGTTCTATGTTCCCTATATGGATTAAAGACTCCCAGTTTGTGAATTCTCCGTGTCTCCTCGTTCCTGGCTCCAGCGTTCGTGACAGTTACAGTGTAATTATACATTTAAGTATTGCGTAATATTAATTAACTACATCGCCAGCAAACACAGAACATTCCCCTTACATTAGTTTGTGGTTCCCATTTGGTTATTTTTTTGGGAATCAAATAATAACATTAGGGGAATGTTCTTTTTAGATTTTTTTTTTTTTTGTAACCATAAAATAACGTTCCCAGAATGTTGCATGGTGGTTGTTATTAAATAACCTAAAAATAACTTATACAGAACGTTCTTTAATGTTTTTTATGTTATTTTTGCAACCATAAAATAATATTCCCAGAATGTTGCATGGTGGTTATTATTAAATAACCAAAAAAAATAAAATAAAAAAAATGACTTACAGAGAATGTTCCCTAATGGTTATTTTTAGGTTATTTTTGTGCAAAGCAGAAGTTAAAAGCAGATCGTAAGTGTATTTATTTCTTGTCTCATTAGTGTTTAATGCAGTTGTTGTTGCTAGGAAATGCTTGTTTGTTTACTGTGTTGAGACATGCTGAAGTTGCGTTTGGTCTCGTACTCTATAACATACCTTGTCAGTGTCGTGCGCTTGCTTAGCCCTTTGTTGTGATAAACAGTAAAGTGTGTTCAGCTGAATTCAATTTCTGTTTTGTCAAATGGGTATAAAAGAAGTTAGTATACCGCGGCAGCGGTCACAGCAGCCCTTGTGTGAAGACTGAAAAGTGTAAAGACCATCGACTCTACTGTGTGACTCCACCGGGCAGGGACACCGGCAAGGGACATAAGTATCGCTCTTGATTCATCCTCTTTCCTATACCTTGCTTCACTTCTGTTTCAGTTTTTTTTTTTTTTTTTTTTGTATTTATGACCAACTCTTACTATGTGTTTCCATATCCCTACTATTACTACCACTCGCAAACTACGCATCACTAGTCATTCAAGACTAAACCTCATGGCCCTGACAGAGATGTGGATCAAACCAGAGGATACTGCTACTCCTGCAGCAATCTCCAATAATTTCTCATTTTCTCACACTACCCATCTGACTGGAAGAAGTGGAGGTACTGGTCTGCTTATCTCTAATGATTGGAAATTTATTCCTTTACCTTCTCTGGGTATTAACAGCTACTTTGAATCACATTCAGTCACTATTACCCACCCTTTTAAAATCCATTTTGTAGTTGTTTATCGACCCCCAGGACCACAAGGTAACTTATTGGATGAATTAGATGTGCTGCTCTCAACCTTTCCTGAGGATGGTAGTTATGCTTGGAGACTTCAACATCAACCTAGATAAACCTAAGGCTGCAGACTTCCACACTCTGATTGCCTCTTTTGATCTCAAGAGTGTTAACTACGGCTACTCACAAATCAGGGAACCAACTGGACCTTATTTACACACGACACTGCTCCACGGATCATGTACTGGTTACTACACTGCACACCTCAGATCACTTCCTCCTCAATCTTAACCTCAACATGGTTCCTGACACAACACATACCCCTCCACATGTCATCTTTTGACGTAACCTACGATCACTCTCACCCTCCTGGCTATCTGCTATGGTTTCATCTTCGCTTCCTCCCCCTAAACAGTTAGCATCTGTTGATGCTAACAGTGCTACTGATACTTTCTGCTCCACTCTTACATCTTGTTTAGACACTGTCTGCACCTTGTCTTCCAGGCCAGCCTGTACCAGCCCTTCTGCCCCTTGGCTGTCTGATGTTCTCCGCGAACATTGTTCTAAGCTCAGGGCTGCTGACAGGGTGTGGCGCAAATCAAAAAATCCTACTGACCTTAATGTGTTTCAGTCACTCCTCTCTTCTTTCTCTGTTAATGTCTCCACTGCTAAAAGGACATACTATCATAACAAAATTAACAATTTGTCTAACTCTCGCATGCTCTTTAAAACATTTTCCTCGCTCCTTTGTACTCCTCCTCCCCCTCCTTCATCAACTCTAATAGTTGACGACTTTGCCACGTTCTTCATTAACAAAATTAAAACCATCAGTGCACAATTTGCCACACCACAATCTGTCAAGCACATCTTACCAGCAAACATACACTCATTCACATCCTTCTCTTCACTCTCTGAGGCAGAAGTCTCCAAACTCATCCTTTCTAATCATCCTACAACTTGTCCGCTTGATCCTATTCCATCTCATCTCCTTCAAGCCATTTCTCCTGCAGTTGTACCTGCATTCACTCACACCATTAACACATCCCTTCACACTGGTGTTTTTCCCCAGCATTTAGACAGGCTCGTATAACCCCACTACTTAAGAAACCCACCCTTAACCCATCTCTTTCAGAGAACTACATACCGGTTTCCCTTCTTCCTTTCACTGCAAAAACACTTGAACGAGCTGTGTCCAGCCAAGTCTCTGCCTTTCTCACACAGAACAGCCTCATCGACAGCAACCAGTCTGGTTTCAGAAGTGGACATTCAACCAAGACTGACTTGCTCTCAGTTGTTGAAACCCTAAGACTGGCAAGAGCAGATTCCAAATCTTCAATACTTGCTGGATCTGTCCGCTGCTTTTGACACGGTCAACCACCAGATCGTCCTGTCAACCCTATTGGCAAAGGGCATCTCAGGAACCACACTCCAGTGGTTTGAGTCTTACCCCTCAGATAGGTCCTTCAAGGTATCTTGGAGAGATGAGGTATCCAAGTCGCAACATCTAGGTACTGGGGTGCCTCAGGGCTCAGTTCTTGGACTACTTCTCTTCTCTGTCTACATGGCATCACTAGGTTATGTCATTCAGAAACATGGCTTTTCATATCACTGCTATGCTGATGACACTCAACTCTACCTCTAATTCCATCCTGATCCGACGATAGCTGCTCGCATCTCAACTTGTTGAACAGACATTTCTTGCTGGATGAAGGACCATCACCTTCAACTCAAACTTGCCAAGACAGAACTGCTTGTGGTTCCATCAAACCCATTGTTTCATCACAATTTCACCATCAATCGTAACTCCTTCAAAAACAGCCAGAAACCTTGGAGTTATGATTGATGATCAGCTGACTTTCTCAGACCACACTGCTAAAACTGCCCGGTCCTGCAGATTTGCTTTATTCAACATCAAGAAGATCAGGCCCTTTCTTTCGGAACATGCTTCACAACTCCTTGTTCAAGCTCTTGTTCTGTTCAGGCTGGACTATTAAAATGCTCTCTTGGCAGGTCCTCCAGCCAGTTCTATCAAACCTTTACAATTAATCTAGAACCTGGCAGAAAGATGAATTTTTAATGAGCCAAAACGAATGCACGTCACACCTCTGTTTATCAATTTACACTGGCTACCAATAGATGCTCGCATAAAATTCAAGGCATTAATGTTTGCCTACAAAACCACCACTGGCTCTGCACCCCTTTACCTAAATTCATTACTTCAGATTTATGTGCCCTCTAGAAGCTTGCGTTGTGCAAGTGAATGTCGCTTTATTGTTTCATCCCATAGAGGCACAAAATTACTTTAACGGACATTTAAATTAAATGTTCCCTCCTGGTGGAATGACCTGCCCAACTCAATCCGAGCAGCTGAGTCCTTAGCCATCTTCAAGAATCGGCTAAAAACACATCTCTTCCATCTTTATTTGACTCTCTAACTCTAGCACGTTCTATTCTAATTCCATTCTTTAAAAGAAAAAACTAACACTATAGCTTTTATAATCTTTTTGTATTCCATCTTTTTTTTTTTCTTTTTATTTAATATACAATTAACAAAATCAAAAAAGGCCTAACACTTGCTTGCTCTATTCTTTTTCTATTCTGTTTTATTTTTATTTATTATATAATTTTAAAAAAAAATCCTTGCTACGTGTACTGCGTTAAGCTAATTGAGACTTGTTATTGCTCTTTTGTTGATTTTGATTGCTTCCATTGTCCTCATTTGTAAGTCGCTTTGGATAAAAGCATCTGCTAAATGACTAAATGTAAATGTAAATGTGCAACCATAAAATAATGTTCTCAGAATGTTGCAGGGTGTTTATTTTTAAAATAACTTACAGAAAATGTTCTCTAATGGTTATTTCTAGGTTATTTTATAACCATAAAATAACGTTCCCAAAACATTGTAGGGTGGTTGTTTTTAAAATAACCTAATAATAACTTGTCGTGGCCTGATGGTTAGGGAGTCGGGCTTGTAACCTGTAGGTTGCCGGTTCGATTCTCGCACCGGCAGGAATTGAAGGTGGGGATTGTGAACAAACAGCACTCTCTCTGCCTTCGATACCATGACTGAGGTGCCCTTGAGCAAGGCACCGAACCCCCAATTGCTCCCCGGGTGCTGGAGCAATGGCTGCCCACTGCTCTGGGTGTGTGTTCACTGTGTGTGTTTGTTCACTACTCACTGCTGTGTGTGTGCACTTGGATGGGTTAAATGTAGAGCACCAATTTCGAGTATGGGTCACCATACTTGACAATACGTCACGACTTTATACAGGATGTTCCCTAATTGTTATTCTCAGGTCATTTTTATAACCCTGTAATTAAAACTATCTTTCCAAAGAAAACATTGCAGATGAAGGGAAGGTTATTTTATGATTGCAAAAAATTAACCTAAAAATAAAAATTAGGGAACGTTCTGTATAAGTTATATTCAGGTTGTTTTAAAATATAACCACTCTGCAACGTTCTCAGAACGTTATTTTATGGCTGCAAAAAATAACCCAAAAGTAACCATTAGGGAATGTTCTCTATAAGTTATTTTTAGGTTATTTTTAAAAATAACCACCATGTAATTGCACACCTCACTTCACTTCACTCAGTGTCCGGTCTCGCTTCTACGAAGAGGACTCACTCCTATGCCTTTCAAATGCTATTTGGAAATACTCACCTTGTATACTTACCCTTTGTGTCTCCTCCAGTGTGTGTCTCTGCTCCTCGCTCCAACGTCTGTTCCAGGTGCCTTATCATTGTGGACTTTGTCACTGCTCATCATCAGAGGTGTGTGCTATCTCCAGTCTCCACTCCACAATCTCCTGCAAAACAAGAAACAAGGTTATACTCCCCATCAATCCATGAACCGTTCCATTGCCCCAGATACTCACCTGCCATTACCTGCTGCCTCAGTTGTTGTAAATAAAGTTACCTGTGTATCTTCTAAATCTATCTGTCTGAGTCTCCTTCCATAACAGAAGACCGGACCATTAAACGATTCAGCAACATGAGTGCATCCGACCCGTTCCAGGAGATCGTGGATGCTCTCAAACGGGTTCTCACTCCCGCACCAGTTCCACCACCACCTGTACCACTAGACATCAACACCGCCACTTCTTCTCTGACTGTCATTTCCAGTCCCATGGCCAAACCAGTGCCCTTCTCTGGCTTGGCAGAGGAGTGCAACAGGTTTCTGCTTCAATGCTCGCTGGCTTTGAAAATGCTACCGCATATGTATCCTACTGAAAGAGACAAGATTGCGTTCCTGATCTCCCTGCTGGCTGGGTGAGCGCTCCAGTGGGCCAAGACTATCTGGTCACAAGCTGGTATGATAACCCTCTCTTTTGATAATTTTGTTGCCCATTTCCGCAAAGTATTTGGCAGACCAGCATGCGATACCTCTGTCAGCGACCAACTCTACCATCTCCGTCAGGGCTCTCTTCCCATTAATGTTTATGCTCTGAAGTTCAGAACCCTCGCTGCAGCCAGCGGCTGGAATGAGCGCTCGCTCCTCACCACCTACCGGCAAGGATTAGAGCCGAGGGTGCGGCTTCAGCTCGCTGCCTATGATGACTCCTATGGTCTGGAATGTTTTATACAGCTGTCCATCCGATATGCCACCCATATGCAGTCTTGCATTGAAGAACACCAGCTGTCCTCACTCCACTCCTTCGCCGGCCAGATGCCATCAGCCCTCCAGAACTAGGTTATGAGCCTATGCAAGTGGATAGTACTCGACTCTCGTCTTCAGAACGGCAGAGACTGCTGACCCTGGGCTTATGTCTGCACTGTGGAGCTAGTGGGCATGTGATCGCCGCATGCCCAACTCATCCACCACGACCCATGGTGAGTGTCATTAAGCCATCAATAATCAATATGCAGCCACTCACTTCTATTGTGAAGCTTACTGCCTCCGGATCTCCATTTCAGTACACGCCCTCCTTGACTCAGGGTCAGCCGGGAACTTCATCTCCGGGAATCTCTGTCGTCAGCTCAAGCTCCCAACTACCACCACCAAAACCACCTACCAGGTCCAATCGGTAACTGGTAAACCACTCAGCCGTAAACATGTGCGCCACAGCGTGGGACCTCTTCACTTACAAGTGGGACTGTTACACGAGGAAACCCTGCATCTCCTGGTTCTGGAGGATTCCACCGCTGATGTGATTCTAGGGCGCCCATGGTTTGTGCAACACGATCCTATCATCTCCTGGAGAACTACTGAGGTCCTGAAGTGGGGCAGTACCTGTTTTCCTGACTGTTTTCCTCACACCCTTCAGCCATCATCACTTCAGCCTGAAACACTCACTGTCAACTCCACTTCCATCGAAAGTCCCATCGAGAAATAGTCAGTCGATATTCCCACCTGTTACGCCCCTTCAGTGATGTCTTCTGCCCGAAGAAAGCCTCCCAGTTACCTCCGCACCGGCCATGGGACTGTGCGATTAGATCTGATTCTGGGTGAGCCAGTGCCCCGTGGTAAGATTTACCCACTATCACTCCCAGAACAGAAGGCCATGGAGGAGTATATCGAGGAAGCATTACATCAAGGCTATATCCGCCCTTCTACGTCCCCTGCTGCTTCGAGCTTTTTTCTTCGTGGCCAAGAAGGACGGAGGTTTGAGGCCTTGTATCGATTACCGGGTGCTGAACAGGTTAACAGTCAAGTTCCATTATCCACTTCCCCTTGTCCCAGCGGGATTGGAACATCTCCGTGGAGCCACTGTCTTCTCCAAGTTAGACCTCCGCAGCGCGTACAACCTCACCCGAATACGTGAGGGGGACGAGTGGAATACTGCCTTCATTACCCCTACTGGCCACTATGAGTACCTTGTCATGCCGTATGGATTAGTAAATGCCCCCTCCGTATTTCAAGGTTTTATGCATGAGGTTCTCCGGGAGTATCTTTCGTCCTCGTCTATATTGATGATATCCTTATCTACTCCTGGAGTATGGCCGAACATCGCCACCACGTTGCGGAGGTCCTGCAACGCCTGAGAGATTTCCACCTGTTCCTCAAAGCCGAGAAATGCTCATTCCATCAGCCCTCAGTGCAGTTCCTTGGCTACATCATAGACCACAGTGGCGTCCAGATGGACGAGGGGAAGGTAGAGGCCATCAGGAATTGGCCTCTTCCCACTACCATCAAGGAACTTCAGCGATTCCTGGGCTTCTCAAACTTTTATAGACGATTCATCCACAACTACAGCTCCATAACCAGTCCACTCACTAGTCTGTTAAAAGACAAGCCCAAATCTCTGTCCTTGTCACCAGCAGCCACAGGAGCTTTTGAAGCCCACAAGAAAGCCTTCACCTGTGCACTGCTCCTCATCCATCCAGACCCCAACAAGCCCTTCATTGTGGAGGTGGATGCCTCCACCACTGGGATAGGAGCGGTGCTTTCTCAGCCACAGGGGACTCCAGCCAAACTCCATCCATGTGCCTTCTTCTCTCGTAAGCTCAGCCCGGTGGAAAAGAATTACGACATCGGCAACAGGGAACTCCTGGCTATTAAGTTAGCCCTAGAGGAGTGGAGGCATTGGTTGGAGGGTGCACAACATGCATTCATTGTCCTCACTGATCACAAAAATCTCCAGTATCTGCGAGACGCCAAGAGACTTAATCCACACCAGGCTCAATGGGCATTCTTTTTCACCAGATTCAATTTTACCATCTCCTATCGTCCAGGCCCCAAAAATGTCAAAGCAGACGCTCTCTACCGCCTTCATGCTCCTGAAGAGGTCAGTGAGGAACCTGAGCCCATCATCTCCAAGAAAATCTTCGTAAGCCCCATCCAATGGCCCTCCAATCCAGCTACCTCCTCCAATGCTTCCACGGCCACTCCGCCGGGCTGTCCACAGGGGCTGCAGTATGTCACCAGAGCACAACGCACTCCCTTGTAGGATCAGAATGAGTCAGACAAAGTTAAGATTCGATCCGAACATTGAAACATGAGGAGCCGAAATTCCAGAGAGGATCCCAAGGCTGCAACAGGATGTTCGTCATAAATCAGATTCCTAGCTCCAGCCCTCTGAAGAAAGCAAACCAACAAGCCTCTTTCACAGAACAGCTTGCAACATTCAAACAAAAGAACATTTATTGATAATTCCAATTCAGGAAGGAGACGATCAAATTTGGATCAAGTAATCAGGACTAATGGTCAAAGATATGGCTGTCACTTGTAAATCTGTGATCGAAATCACGAGCTAGAGACTTCATTGAGGGGGTCAACCCAGCTCTCCACATAGAAGACAAAGATGGAGACTGAAATTCCTTAAGAGACCTTTTAACCTCTCTAGTCTTCACAGAGAACATGTCCTTATGTTCACAGAACGGTACAGAAACTGCCTTTTCACATATAGATGCACCAAAATCATCTTAAAAGGACTTATCATGTTTATGCATAACCCCATATCATGTATGTAACCCACACGATTAACCATCATGTTTTAATCACATATTATGTATGTATTTTAATAACTAGGGAATAGTTTAAGAGTTCATATCCTTGTGTGGTATGTATGAGTTTGAAAAATCATGCTTTAAATGTTTCTTCCAATCAATTCTTTGTCAAATGTACCATAGTCTTGTTAGAGAAATCATGTCCAAAATTGTACTCTGTAAGAGCGGGAAAATTTGGACCATATGACTGATAAGATAACATGTTAGATTTATGAATGGGGAGGAGAAACATACAACACCACGAGCCAAGATCATTTCTAATTGGTCAAGACGTCCAGATAGGACGGTCTAGAAGCCGAGTTTAAATACTCAGGACAGCTCTCTTGTTTCCTCTGCTTCTCTTCTTCTTCTCTTTTGCCACCGCGTTTTGATGCTGCTCTTTGAGCGTGCTCTGGCCTACATGCCAGCTGCTACCACAATGAGAAGAAAAACCACCTAGTCTCGTTACATTCTTTTATTCTTTTACTTTAATTTATTGTCTTTCCGTGAGAGTTTTGTTAAGTTAAGTTTGCCGCAAAGTCCAGCTTCGACTGCACCCGCCCAAACTTCAACCAGACCAACTCCGCATCAAGAGCCAACGCCCAAGACTTTACTACGAAAGACCACTGAACTCAGCCAATCAGCAACCTCGGGAAACCCCTTTCTCCAAAGACGACAAGGACACAAGGGAATCCCTTAAGGCAACATAAGCAAGTACAACCTCCAGACTTTTGCTGAGTCGGTGCAGTTTAATATAAATTTTAGCCTCATTGAGAAACTCAATGCGAGGGTCAAATGATTGATGGTTCAGGTCTATAGGCAATTGCACATATTGCTGTAAACTTGGGATTTCACATTTTCATTCTGTAAACTCATCCTTTCCTCTCTTTCTGCAACGTGTGAATGTGTGAATGCGTGTGTTCATGTGTTAGATTAGATTAGTTTACATGTCTTAGGTTTATATAAATAAAGTCTTATTTATATTGAAAAGAGAAGTATCTTGTGTTTTGTGCTTACAAGTTAATGTCTTAATCTGCCGATCTTGTTACTGTCCTATTTAATAGTGTTTTCACTATATTTTGGATTGTAATATCCAGTGCAGAGTTGATGTTATACGGCTCGTTCAGTGACTCGCTGCCGATTCAGTGATCAGCCGTGAAACAGTGATTCTGTCCAAATTCCTTATAAAATCATAAATGATTCCCTTTGAGCTAAATTGACTTGTTTCCCTTATATATATTACTTATATATTTACAATTTCTACACCCTTGATTCACTCCGTTCACATTTCTCTGGGCACTGGCCACCCAGGGGCCAACAGCACCCTCTCACTGCTGAAGGATCGCTTCTGGTGGCCTAATATGGCTAGGGATGTGAGAAGGTTCATCCAAGGCTGTTCCGACTGTGCCATCGCCAAGAGTCCGCACCACCTACCATCTGGCAAACTCCTTCCGCTGCCCATTCCCAACCGCCCCTGGTCACACCTAGGAGTTGATTTCATCCCGGATCTACCTTCCTCACACGGTAACACATGTGTTCTAGTAGTCATTGATCGATTCTCTAAGTCCTGCCGACCTCTCCCCCTCAAGGGTCTGCCCACAGCTATGGAAACCGCTGAGTTTGTCAACATCTTCAGATATTACGGGATTCCAGAAGATATTGTTTCAGACCGTGGCCCACAGTTTATCTCCAGAGTATGGAGGGCCTTCTCGCTCCTAGGTGTGACCATAAGCCTCTCGTCGGGATACCATCCTCAGTCTAACGGGCAGACGGAGAGGAAGATTCAGGAAGTCAGATATTTCCTGTGAACCTTCTGCCATGGCCACCAGAACTCTTGGAACCAGTTCCTAGGCTGGGCCGAGTATGCACAGAACTTGCTTCGCCAACCATCCACTGGACTCACTCCTTTCCAGTGCGTTCTCTGTTACCAGCCGCCCCTATTTCCCTGGTCGGGGGAACCGTCCGATGTTTCATCTGTCGATTACTGGTTCCGAGAGAGCGAGAGGGTCTGGGACGCAGCTCATCATCAGCTGCAGCGGGCAGTGCGCAGAACCAAGACGACAGCAGACCTTCGGAGGGCTGAAAGTCCATCATACCAACCTGGTCAGAAGGTCTGGCTGTCCACCCGGGACATCAGGATGCGCCTGCCCTGCAAGAAGCTCAGTCCCAGATACGTTGGCCCCTTCACCATCATCAAACAGATCAATCCAGTCACGTATCAACTTCAGCTTCCCTCACAGTACAAGGTTCACTCTTCCTTCCACGTTTCACTACTCAAACCTTATAATCCTCCCGTTTCTGTCTCTACAGAGCCTGGCCTGACAGAGGAACCCCCTCTCCCATTAATCCAGGAGGACAGCGCCATCTACACGGTCAACGAGATTTTGGACTCCCGGCACCGTGGTGATCTCTTGGAATATCTTGTGGACTGGGAAGGCTATGGGCCAGAAGAACGGTCATGGGTCCCCAGAGATGACATCCTCGATCCCACGTTGCTGGAAGCCTTTCACACCACTCACCCTGATCGTCCTGGACCTCGAGGGAGAGGTAGACCACCACGACGTCAGGGTCCTCGGCCCTCAGGAGCAGGCCATGGATCTGTCTATCTGTTACTGTCACAGATCGGCCAGGCTCATCCACCACCCAATCACAGCGCACACTGTCACCTGAGTATTAACTGCATGCACCTGTTTGGAATCAACACTCTCATCAGGACTCCTTTATAAGCACACCTCACTTCACTCAGTGTCCGGTCTCGTTTCTACGAAGTGGACTCACTCCTATGCCTTTCAAACGCTATTTGGAAATATTCACCTTGTATACTTACCCTTTGTGTCTCCTCCAGTGTGTGTCTCTGCTCCTCGTTCCAACGTCTGTTCCAGGTGCATTATCATTGTGGACATTGTCACTGCTCATCATCAGAGGTGTGCGCTATCTCCAGTCTCCACTCCACTATCTCCTGCAAAACAAGAAACAAGGTTATACTCCCCATCAATCCACGAACTGTTCAGTTGCCCCAGATACTCACCTGCCATTACCTGCTGCCTCAGTTGCTGTAAATAAAGTTACCTGTGTATCTTCTAACCCTCTGTCTGAGTCTCCTTCCGTAACAGTAATGTTCTTGGAACATTATTTTATGGTTGCAAATAAAAAAAAAAAAATAAAATAAAAATACCCTAAAACTAACCATTAGGGAACGTTCTCTAGAAGTTATTTCTTTTTAAAATAACCTAAAAATAACCATAAGAGAACATTTTCTGTTAGTTGTTTTTTTTTGTTTTTTTTTTAGGTTAAAAAACAAAAAAACAAAACAAAAAAACAACCACCCTGCAAAGCTCTGGGAATGTTATTTTATGGTTGAAAAAAATAAAATAAAACTAAAAATAACCATTAGGGAACGTTCTGTATAAAGTTATTTTTAGGTTATTTTAAAAACAACCACCAGGCAACATTCTGGGAATGTTATTTTATGGTTACAAAAAAAAAAAAAAAAACCTAAAAAGAACTTTACCCTAACGTTAGTTTTTGATTTCCAAAAAAATAACCAAGCAGGAACCAAAGACTAATGTTAGGGAAACGTTCTGTGTTTGCTGGGAGACTGATATACAACATAACAACAACCAAGGAAAATTTAGCAAATTTGTATCATCTATTCACCATCATATCTTTCCAAACTTGAATGACTGTCTTTTGTGAAATTCAAAAGATGGCAGTTAGTTAGTTTGTTTGTTTGTTAGCCAGTCCATATGATAAAAGTTTCCACTGTTGTTTTAAATAAAGTCTGTAAATATATGTTTGGAGTGATATGAGGGTGAGAATCCCCATTTCTCTATGAGTGAACTATTCTTTTGAAGTCCCCCTGAAATCAAAACTGAAGTTTCTGGCTGTTAGAATAAATATTGGTCATATGAACATAGCAATGGTCATATCAGGCAGGCATAATGCTTAGAATTGCACATTAGCAGGGTAAATTGGCTAGACTTTGCACAGATATGAGACTGAACATTGTATAAATACACTAGAGGCTGATAAATTGAAATGGATCTGATGAAAAAGTTAAATCCAATAAGAAATGCCAACTTGTTCCTTGCATAGAAAAAAAAATTAATAATACATCAAAATATATTAGATGTAATGGACAATAACACTGTTAGAGAATGTGGATATCAGCATGCAGAAATTATTAACAGGCTTAGTAGATGCCTGTCTCCTCTCTTCATGCAGTGCTGTGGACTTTGGTGAGAATTCTAGGAATGCAAAACTGAAGTTTCCGGCTGTTAAAATAAATATTTTAGCCTTAAATGGTCATGGAACCCTGTTGCTACAATTTTCCATTTCAATAAGGCAAGAGGCAGAAAGTCTTTTGAATATTTATTGAATAGTTTTGAATAGTTACCACAGTTTTGAAAAATGCTACTAAAGTGGGTGGGGTACACTGTGGAGTAGAGGGGAAAACTGTGGAGTGTTGTCCGATGTGACAACGAGCACAGCACATCTCTATGAGATTTAATAGATAATATTAATATATTGAAATAATAAATTAACTTTTACTGCCATTTCCCACACTGATCTCTGGACTTGATAGTATTTTTAGGATAGCAAGTGTAACAGTTAGGCCATGTAATGTCCTGATTACTTGTAAATTTAAAACTGACATCAGCTCAAAGCACTTTTGAGTCAATGATAGTGTAACAAGATAACGTTATTAGCTTACTACACAATCTGAATTTAATGGCAATTTAGCTAATATTAGCACAATTTATAATTAATCATTCTTTCTGGACAAATTACTGTTTGAATTGCGAACGTAGCCACTCGATGATCCCCTTCTCTGTTTGCATTTGATTTCAGCAAGTCAGTTTTGGTGAATGCAAACATAGTGATTACTGATCATGAGCCCAACATCCAGCAAGCCAAGAAAACATGCAGTCTATCTGAGGGAAGACATCTTTCACTTCTAGTGTATTCTTAAACCTGGATTTCTTTATTGAAGCACAAATCCAGGCACCAAACGCAGCCCAAACTGTTCTCTTTAATTAAAAATATGCATTTTCATTTATTCATAGGCTAAATGGCTGCAATAACATTTCGGTTCAAAATTGCCATTGTTAAAAAAAATAAATAAATAAAAAAAAGAGCTTTACTGACTGACGTTTCAGACTTTCAGTTGTTATGCTCTCACAATTTATGCCATAAAAATATTTTAGCGTCCTTTATTCTCCTATAAAGAATCACAATTATCCCTTATCCTTTTCTGACCGTACATTAGCTGCCAGTGGTGCCTTCTGATTGAAGTCAACAATTTTTTCCGCCGATCTAACCTCTTTGGGATCGAATAAAATTGTAGTCCGTGGTTTTTCTGATGACTGTTACAGCACAACATATCCCGGGTATACTGTAACCTTGTGAAATTTCTGAGAGTGTTTCGTTGATCTTCCTCTGGTAGTTGTGGCTGCTGTAACCATAGACGGACAGGTCACGCAGCTGTGACTCGGACACAAAAATGGCGGCGATAAAAACACTGTGACGTCACATGGTACCTATGGATAGTGAGAGAGGCGGGCAAAGGTAACCTAACTGTTCTTTTTTTTTTTTTTTTTTTTTTTTTTAGGATTCTCCCAACCACCTTTAACCACACATTTTTTTGCTTGCCATCACAAGCCCACGACGCATCAGTTTCGGTTAAGCAAAAATAGATTGCAGTAGCGCCCCCTTTTGTCGCCCGTCAACATCACTTAATCTGACACTTTTTCTTTGATGATGAACCAGCCAGGCCGACCGTTCTGGATTTCTCCAGAACGTCCAGATGGCCAGTCCGACCCTGAAGCTAACAATTTTTGGTTCCTAGAACGTTAGTTTTTGGTTCCCCAGAATTATTTGTACATTACATTAAAGTACTGAAAACACTTTACTTAGCCCACTGAAACCATTTTAAATTGTAATGTAAAGGTGTTTTTGCATTTACACCCCTAACAGCACACATACATCAGGCCGACGTCGACCCGATGTACAAAATTCCATCGGAGCAATGTCGCTCAGCGAGCGTTTGCTAATCGGGAATACGTCGCCGGGACGTCGGCCTTTGATTGGAAATGCTCTCCAGCTGGTGTTGGGACGATGCAGCTGTGTGTGCAAATTTATTAATATTTTCAATAACCATTAAATATGCAAATACATTTACATTTATCAAATGCTTTTATCAAAAGCGACTTACAAATGAGAAGCATTCAATTCATGATTATTTGTACTCTTTCAAAAATTAACCATGGTTTTACCACAGCATTTGCAGTAAAACCATAGTAAAAACAAAATCAACCATAGTTTTACTACAAACCCGATTCCAAAAAAGTTGGGACACTGTACAAATTGTGAATAAAAAAGGAATGCAATAAATTTACAAATCTCATAAACTTATATTTTATTCACAATAGAATATAGATAACACATCAAATGTTGAAAGTGAGACATTTTGAAATGTCATGCCAAATATTGGCTCATTTTGGATGTCATGAGAGCTACACATTCCAAAAAAGTTGGGACAGGTAGCAATAAGAGGCCGGAAAAGTTAAATGTACATATAAGGAACAGCTGGAGGACCAATTTGCAACTTATTAGGTCAATTGGCAACATGATTGGATATAAAAAGAGCCTCTCAGAGTGGCAGTGTCTCTCAGAAGTCAAGATGGGAAGAAGATCACCAATTCCCCCAATGCTGCAGCGAAAAATAATGGAGCAATATAAGAAAGGAGTTTCTCAGAGAAAAATTGCAAAGAGTTTGAAGTTATCATCATCATCATCATCTACAGTGCATAATATCATCCAAAGATTCAGAGAATCTGGAACAATCTCTGTGCGTAAGGGTCAAGGCCGGAAAACCATACTGGATGCCCTTTATCTTCGGGCCCTTAGACGGCACTGCATCACATACAGGAATGCTACTGTAATGGAAATCACAACATGGGCTCAGGAATACTTCCAGAAAACATTGTCAGTGAACACAATCCACCGTGCCATTCGCTTCGCCGTTGCCGGCTAAAACTCTATAGGTCAAAAAAGAAGCCATATCTAAACATGATCCAGAAGCGCAGGCGTTTTCTCTGGGCCAAGGCTCATTTAAAATGGACTGTGGCAAAGTAGAAAACTGTTCTGTGGTCAGACGAATCAAAATTTGAAGTTCTTTTTGGAAAACTGGGACGCCATGTCATCCGGACTATAGAGGACAAGGACAACCTGTTGTTATCAGCGCTCAGTTCAGAAGCCTGCATCTCTGATGTTATGGGGTTGCATGAGTGCGTGTGGCATGGGCAGCTTACACATCTGGAAAGGCACCATCAATGCTGAAAGGTATATCCAAGTTCTAGAACAACATATGCTCCCATCCAGATGTCGTCTCTTTCAGGGAAGACCTTGCATTTTCCAACATGACAATGCCAGACCACATACTGCATCAATTAAAACATCATGACTGCATAGAAGGATCCAGGTACTGAAATGGCCAGCCTGCAGTCCAGATCTTTCACCCATAGAAAACATTTGGCGCATCATAAAGAGGAAGATGCGACAAAGAAGACCTAAGACAGTTGAGCAACTAGAAGCCTGTATTAGACAAGAATGGGACAGCATTCCTATTCCTAAACTTGAGCAACTTGTCTCCTCAGTCCCCAGACGTTTCCAGACTGTTATAAAAAGAAGAGGGGATGCCACACAGGGGTAAACATGGCCTTGTCCCAACTTTTTTGAGATGTGTTGATGCCATGAAATGTAAAATCAACTTATTTTTCCCTTAAAATGATACATTTTCTCAGTTTAAACATTTGATATGTCATCTATGTTGTATTCTGAATAAAATATTGAAATTTGAAACTTCCACATCATTGCATTCTGTTTTTATTCACAATTTGTACAGTGTCCCAACTTTTTTGGAATCGGGTTTGTACAATAACCATGGTTTAACTATGGCTGTTGCAGTAAAACCATAGTAAGTACAAAAATAACCATTACTACAGCATTTGCAGTAAAACCATAGTAAGTATAAAATTTACCATGATTTAAAAAACTGAGTTTACTATCAAAACTATGGTATGACCCAAAAAAAAAAAAAAAAAAAAAAAAAAAAAACCTGGTTACTACACTAATGGTTGCTACAGTTTTACTATAGTAAAACCATGGTTAACTGTTGTATAAGCACCTTTCACAATACTTATTTCAAAGCAGGTTTACAGAAAATGCATGTTTTCAAGGTTACAATTCAAAAATATCCTTGAATCAGCCAGAGGTGACTGAGACTCACTGGGGAACAAAGTAATGTCCATTTGACAGCAGCTCAAAGATAATACAAGTCATGTGGTCAGTACTGTCAGCATCTAAGGCTATCTTTGTGGCAAAAACTGAGTTACAATAATACAAGAGTTACATAAACAAAATAAAAACCGAGCAAATTATAATTACAGCAGTTAAAATGTTTTAAATTACATGATAAAAATTCTAAAATCTTTTTTGATGAAATTTTATTAAAGTCTCTAGCCATGTGTCCAGTTAAACACTGTCCTTCAACATTATTAAAGCATAAATTCAACAATTTTCAATCTATTTTGTATTGTTACAATGTTGGTAATTGTCATGAATCTGGTCCATGGACTTCCATTTGTTCGCCACCAGAGGTCGCTCAGTCATCACATTGACTCTCACACCACACAGACGGTCACACATTACCCCGGACTTCATTTCCCAGTAGCCATTTCCCTAATCACATGCTCACACCTGACACCCATCACACAATCACACACACTACTTAAGCCATGGACTTCCTCAGTCAGATTGCCGAGTATTGTACGCACATATCACTCTCTTTGCGATAGCTACTCTACGGAGACCACTTAGTTGTCATAGTCTTGCCTTGCCCGTTTTCTCGTGTTTTGATTCCTGCTCGTGTTTTCTGGATTAACCCTTTGCCTTGCGGACTCAGTTTGCACCTCGCCTGGACTATTGCTCTTGTATGTGGATTATCTCTCTGCCTTACCCTGTTGGATATCGTTCGCCAATCATCGACCAACGGTTGTCCTAGGATTACTCTGTGTTTTGCCTATGCCATACCTGTTTGCCGTTGTTCGACCCTGCCTGGGTTTATGACAACGTCTCTGTCTAAATAAAGCTTTGCACATGGATCCGCACGTCTCGTTTGCCCCGTTACAGTAATATATATAAAACAATGTTTATTCTTTCTACGAGATACCCAGTTTATTTGTCAGCAAAACTGATGCAAAATCTTTTTTTTTTTTTTTTCTCATTTTGATGCTGCAAAAAGTGTCTGTCATTTTGTCAAAACTCATTTCATTTTTGAACCATACTGTGCAGTGTTGCTTACAAATAAAAGAGGGCATATAGATACTCATAACTCAGAGAAAGTGTAAATATTGTTAATTTACAGATATTAGAGACATTGCAATAATACAAAGCAGGTTGAAAATCATCAGACTTACCCTTATAGGCAATATAAGGGTAATATTTGTCAGTTTTGTATGTCCACGTACAGTTGCCATCATCTGAAGTCTTTGTGAGTGTTGACGTCATCTGAAGTCTTCACACGTGAGTTTAGATCCAATCTGGAGCTGGCGTAATCTCTAGTAACTTTGGGCTGGGCATCCTGAGATAGAAACAGGAAATCAAAAGGAGAAAGTTTAGCATAGCTGCTGTTCATATTATTTCACTCAAAAGATTACATATTTCATCACATATAACTGGAGTGCAAGGTTATCAGATGTGTCATGTAAATACTTCATGTAAAATGTATTTTAATCTAATTTAAACTAAAAGAGTGTATCTGAGCTTCAAACATTATCAGGAAGGCGAGTTCAAAGTAAAATAACAAAAAGCTCTACTTCCTTTAGTGGACTTTGAAACATCCTTGGTATTATCAAAAGTCCAGAATTTTGTGTCCTCATTACAGGGACTGCTGCTGCTGCCCCTATTTGTGCTTATTTTGCTATATGTATCTGGTTTAATCACAAGAAGGTGTAATATGCGCACATCCAAAAACTTTAGGCAGGTGCTCAATCACATGAAACCCTTAACATATCAATAAACAAAAATCGGCAAACTGCCACTAATGCTCTCAAAAATCAGTTTATTGTTAAAGTGTTTCATGTGATCACTTAGTAAATGTATTATTTGTCCTCATTATTTGGGGAACAGGCAGTCTCTTTAGAATGGACTACACATGCCACAGTATCATTTAAGTGGGTGGAACATAATAACTGTAATACACACTACCATTCAAAAGTTTGGGATCAGTAAGATTTTTTATGTCTTTGAAAGAAGTCTCTTCTGCTCACTAAGGCTGCATTTATTTGATCAAAATGAAGTAAAAACAGTAATATTGTGAAATATTATTACAATTTAACAACAGTTTTCTATGGGGAAATGTGGTGAAATGTAATTTACTTCTGTGATCAAAGCAGAACATTTATTACTCCAGTCTTCAGTCTCACATGATCCTTCAGAAATCATTCTGATGCTGATTTGCTGCTCAAGAAACATTTATTATTATTATTATTATTATTATTAATAATATTATTATCAATGTCTTATCATCAATTATCAAAAGTTAGAGCAAACATTTCTGTTTCAAATCGATGTACTTTTTAAACATTTTTAATTCAAAGAATCCTGGAAAAATGAACCATCACAGCGGTTTCAACATTGATAATAATCAGAAATGTTTCTTGAGCAGCAAATCAGCATATTAGAATGATTTCTGAAGGATCGTGTGACACTAAAGACTGGAGTAATGATGCAGAAAATTCAGCTTTACCATCACAGGAATAAATTATTTCTCTAATTCAAATAGAAAAGTTATTTTAAATTGCATTAACTGTATTCATTTCATACATTAAGCTGTATAAGAGACTTTCAAAAACAACAACAACAACAACAACAACAAAATCATACCAACCCCAAACATATGAAACAGTAGTGTATGTTTGAGATTTTACTTACTAGTACGGTTTATAGCATCTTGGAGATGTTGTCTGACAGGTTCACTCCAACTCTGCTGGGTGCAGCAGGCCAGCATCACTGAAAGATCTAGGAACAAAACAAGCAATCTGTCACAGAGCCAACAATATTTATGTCACGTTTGCTCGGGGGAGCGAGGAGACGAGGAGTTGAAATCAAAATAGTCTTTAATGAAACACAAAATCCTTGGAACACTTGAATCCGGAGACATCTAAAGACATTTAACGGCCGACGCTAGAGACAGGGAAACACAGGGCTTAAAAGGAGGGAGATAAGATAATTAACAAAACAAGGCTGGAAACTAATAAACTAATGACAAGAACAAAATGAGAACAGGAAAAACCAAATAAGGGCACAAGAGGAAGGGAACGACAAGACACAGGAAGACAGGACTGACAATTTAGTTTGCAGTTCCAGGTTTATTAGAAAGAAACAAGCTAGAGCAGAGGTAAAATGCAGATAAAAGAAAGAATAATATATAATACTATAATAACATAATATATATAATATACAAAAAATACTACTGCTACTAATACTAGTAATAATAATATAATCTTAACAGAATCTGTGTTTTTAGATTTAGGTCGAGTGTCACTTATGTTTCGATGTCAAGGCCTTCTTAAAATTACTGTTATATATTATTTTGCCAAAGGAAGTAACAGGTGCATGGGGATATAGGTGAAATATATTGTGGAAAAAAATGTATATTAAGTTATTTCATGAGCTGCTTCAGTTCACCTTTATTTCCTACTTCTCAGTCAGCAGCTCCTTCAGAAATGTTGAAATCTTGGAGCTCCCCATCTGTTGTGGAGAACTTCTTTCTGTCCTCCTGAAATCACAGAACAATTTTTATTAATATTTGTTAACCATGAAATATCAAAACGCGTGTGAACTTGTTTTCAGTCGATTACACTCTCCATATAAGTGACGTCATCGATTCACAGTGCAGTGCATATTTAGGTTAAGTAAATTAGCCTATTTCCAATAAACGATTGACAAATCGCCAGCAAAACCTTTACAGAGCTATCAAAATCTCTCATATACACACAAAGATCTGATTAAAAGCCCAGAGTTTTATAAACAAGAGCTCAATCTACAGAGTTGGCCTACCTGGTCTGAAAACTACTGAGATGCTATCGGACTTTTTCGAAGACACTAAACCATTTCTATACAATAAATATTCAATAGAAACATGTCAATTACAAGTAAGAAACGTGTCAAGAACTTTTGTATGTAATATTTGTGTGATTTTAGGGACTAAACTTACCTAAAAACAGTGAAAACCGCAGCGAAAGACGGAGTTTACTGCTTGCCATTTGTTGTGCTGACGCCCCGTTTCCATGGCAACTCTGCTCCTCGCTCGTGCAGAGCTCAACGCCCACACGGCATTTACACAAATAAACATCTAGAATTAAAACATTACGTTAATAACGTAGTCTCATTCAATAATTATTCAATAATGAATTTAAAACTCAGTTTTGTAGTTTAAAAAAAGCAACAGCAACAATATCTCACCGTAGAGACGATTCTTTCTGGCAGCCTGTAAAAGAGTGAAAAACACGGCAAAAAAGCAGTTAGGACTTAACTTTAATAATCCGCTTTAACATTTCCCCTAAGAGAAATTGTTGGAAACACATTAATGTGTTAACGTTAATTTTAAAAATCGCTACCGTGACCGTTAGCTAAATGAGCCACAGTCTCTTCACCTATGCTGTAGCTCACAAAGTGCCTTACTAGTACCCTTTAAGTGTCACAGAATTAACATAGTAGTATTTTTATTTTAATTTTTTTCTAATTTAGCTCAAGTGAAATCTTATCTGAAAGCCACAGATGTCGCCGGGATGAGTCTCTTCTCTCTGTGGGTTGCTAAGAGATGAATAACTGGGCTCATGCAAACAAATAAGCGTGGCATCGGCCTGCGGTTGTGAACCGACTCAGGGCTGACGACTGATGAGCTGGAAAACAGAGCACTGACCGAATTATATCGGCCTACGCCTGGCCGATGTTTTTTAGAAGTTTTAAGTAATGAGGCCGACGTTTTCGATATTAGGCCGACGTCGGCCAGACGTATGTGTGCTGTCCGGGACGTTTTGACCAGCAGATGTCGCCATGCTTGTGGTGTGTCAAGTGCCTCGAAAAATCATTTTGAGACGCAGTTCAGCTGATTCAGCTGAAGCTTTGTTTTTCTCATCACTACCGTAAAACGCCATGCACTATAAAAGCTAGGGATTGGTGAATAAGTGATTGAGTGAGCCATTTCGGCAAAGTCCCTTTTAAGGAAAGTCTGTTCACTCGGCCACCATATTTGCAACGCCTCCGGGCAGCTCAAACAAGACCAAGTCCTATCTAAATGAATGGGGGAATCCTGGAATCTCAAAAACGGCTGGCTAAACTCGCGATTAAATTACATATTTCAAATCAGCAATAAAATCTGAAATGAACTGCCCCATGAATGTTGTTTCTTATGCTTATAGCGTTTAAAAATCCTATTTTTCAGGCTAGACCAGCCAATGCGCATGCGTAGCTCCAAGGCGCATATGACTGCGCATGCGCAGCTGCTCGTCCAGCCCCAGGTTTCTATGGGAACCGGAGCTTCTAAGGCCGCTGCAGTGACGCAATGATTTTACCAATCAACAATTGGCTCTTTCATTTAGAAGGCAGGACTATCCCGCCATATTGCGCGTTGCACTTTCTCCCATTCATAAGTATAGGAGTGAACTGTCTTTGTATTTCTATAGTCTTTGATTTCGGGAAGAGCGATTGGAGCACGTGATCTAAATGAACCAGTTTCAGTTTCCCATCTCCTCCCTTAATAAGACGATCTCTGGCTGCGCTCAATTCTCTGGCAAAGGCCAGAAGGGATACGTATCCGACCGGAAATGCGCTACTGGGCGTGCGCACATCAGTACAGCGTAATTTTTGTCACACTGTACAACAATAATTACTATTTTTGCATTCTTGTAAGGGGTAGGTTTAGGGTTGGGGTAGATGTAGACGTTAATAAAACACATTCTAATAGGTAGAAAATTAAATTCATTGTCAGTTTCCGGTCAGATACATATCCCTTCTAGCCACAACCCAATTCTCTTGTGACGTAACAGCTAGCACACTACGGTGTGCCGTTTGTGACCAAGAGCGGAACGCGAGAAGTGAGAGAATACGACCAACATTAAAGGTAATGACGTTCAAATAGAACTTTTATTGACAACTTGAACACAGATCAGATGTTTAGAAGCGTGAAACATGCATGTTAACGATGTTCCTGCCGTTTAGTAGAGCGTATTTTGAAGGATTTGTAAGTCACGTATAATGCGCTTTTGGGGCCTCTGTGCCGCCGTCGTTTTCAGTACTCAAGCGAAAACCCGCCTTTCCTCTGTTTCAATTGGTTGAACGCAAGAAACTAGCCTTTTGATTGGACGAAAACAACGCCAGCAAAATAAAGAGTCACGGTAATAGGAAGTAAAAAGTAAACTGTTTCATGTCAGAGAAAAACATGAACTTAGCCGAAAGGACGATTTAAAGTTTAATATTACTGATTAAAGTTTTCCCATCATCTTCTCGAAACAAACTGTTTCGGCCAAACAAAATACGTACAAGTGAAACTCGCTTTTGTTGTTCTATTGATATAACACGCCAGTCTGTATCATTTTTAAATCAATACAGTACAATAGTAGCGATAATAAGTTATAACTGCAGGTTTAGAAACAAGTTACTGTTGTTATGAATATTTCATTATGATTTACAATGGTTACTTATTAAAAGGTTTAGTTTATTGTAAAACAGAATAGATTAAAGATAGATTAAAGAGACATTGTAACTGGATTAAAATATGACACTACACATACAGTATCTAAAAGTTTATTTCACATTTTAAAGTCTTGCATTCCAAACTTCAATCCCCATGTTCATTCTCACATATGATCAAAGTTATTGATCTGCCAGAATCTTATGTGTCGTGTAATTATTTTCTGACTTTAAAATTATACACAAAAAAGCATCAATTTTGTCCAGAGGTCAAATTTGTGACTAAAGAATACACAATGCTTCAAGTTTGTTTTTTAACTATTCTTTCATTCATTCATTCATTCATATATTCATTCGTTCATTCATTCACTTATTCATTCATGCACACACACAAAGCGACTCAAACAGCTCACGAGTACTAAATTAATTATTTTTCACTGCTTATTGCGTGTAAATGGTCAAATACACACAAAATTGTCAAAATCCAGCTTGGAAAGTATTAATGTAAACGGGTCAATGACGTGACACAATTTTTATTTATTTTTTTTTTTTTTAATTCAATTTAAAGGAGTTAAAATTTCAAAATAAATGTGCAAATTACTTGCATACAATCTCTTTTTTTGAGGACCAAGTCTAAAATTTCTGGTTTTAAGTCATTTTGAGAGAATATTTGGGGGATGATTGCAAAAATGTCAATGTGGTGTAACCGTAAAAACTTTGTACCAAATAATTGATCTTGTTTAAAAAAGGTGAAATTCTCAATAAAACACCAGATCAGCTAGTTTGGCATAATCATACATTAGTACTCTTTAATAGTAAATAAAAGTAAATGGAGCACCATTGTTCTGAATATTATAATTAATTTGGGGAATTATGTGAGTCAAGTCAAATTCGTGAAGTGTCAAGGTGGTGTAACCACCATTCAAGGAGTCATTTTGTTAATATTTTGCAAGAAGATCATGTGATAAGAAATTATATCACAGAGAAGGACCTCTGGTGATACTAGCTGCTGCATGCAAAGGTTAGTAACTCTCTTTAAAATGTGAGATAATTTGACATTTTTGTATTGTATGTTCAGGTATTCTTAGGTATACATGTCAAATGGTATGACCTCAGGAATACATTGATAATTCATCATCATTATAACAATGAGTATAAACTTTAAAAATTAACTTGTAAATATTCCCACCAATGCCATGTACTTACATAGTTGTCCATGATAATGCCTGTCAAATTTGATTTTAAATTGAAATGTCAAGCGGTGTAACCGGTTACACCATTTGACTCCTATTACAAACTTTTCTGTTAGGGGCCAATTTAGTCAAATATCACTAGTTTATGATGCTAATTAAAGATGTAATATAAACTAACCTACTATTTGGAACTATTTTCAAGTGTTCAATGTTAAATTTTTTTGAGAAAGTGGTGCTTTATCTACAACTTTATTATTAAAGCTCTTTAAGTCTAGGATAAAATAATTATGTTGCACAACATTAGTGTTTTTAAAATGTTTAGCTTTAAAGGTGGGGTATGTATTTTTTTTCAAAAACGCTTTAGAAAACTGAGTTGGGCCGAGTACCAAAACAAACTTGTAGCCAATCAGCAGTAAGGGGCATGTTTACTCATGATGCAGAGGAGAGAGCGCTCAGTGCACATGACGGACATTAGCCGAGCGACAACAGAAAGATAGAGATGGCGGATAAAAAAACAAAAGAGGAAAAGGTCTGCGGAACAAAAGAAGGCTTACACCGTGTCTACACCGGACGTGACAGTTGTGTCGTGATGCACCGTGCAGCAACAGCTAACGTCTGTCTACGCTGGACGCGACAAAGCGACCATTGAAAATCATTTTAAATTTGTGTCAATACGTCATAAATAGAATGCGGCAGCAGTTTACTGTCAAGGATTTGTTGTGTCCCATTCAGTGTAGACAGCATCACTGATTATAATGAGTTCTATAGTCTTTATAAAATTTTAAATATCGATATTTTTCTTACAAAACCACATCGATTCACTTCAGGAGGCCTTTATTAAACCCCCGGAGCCGTGTGGAGCACTTTTTTTTATGATGGATGGATGCAGTTTATTGGACTTCTATTGGACTATTGAATATCACCCATTCACTTTTAATGTAACTCCTATTGTATTCATCTGAAAGAAGAAAGTCATATACACCTAGGATGGCTTAAGTGTGGGGATCATGGGGTAATTTTCATTTTTGTGTGAACTATTCCTTTAAGCAATATATAGTATCGTATAATATAATGTAATATATACATAAATGATTTAATAATGTAGCAGAATGATGTGGGTGTCTACATTTGAACATAAATTCAGTGTTAATAAAGAAACAGTTTGTGATTTTTGCTTCTCATAGGCTACTTATTCATGAAAGAAAAAACAGTCACTGTCAGGGCATATATTAAAACTGGCTTTCATATTTTTGTAGGATCCTTCATTGCTAGACCTGACAATTATTTTGGTATAATCATATCAATATTGAAAAGCATTAAAAAATTTCATTAAAAAGTTTATTTTAACTAATAGTCTATTTTTTCTACCATACATCTGAATAAAATTAACAGCTAGATAACAAATTGCTTTGTTCTGGTTTCACCTCACTCCAGTCTAAGCTAAATGATTTTATAGGCAATTTACTATGAATTGTCATAAATGACATGAAATTTCTGTGGATTAAGGCTAAATCTTTTATTATTATTACGGTTAAATCAAGGCTAAATCACACTTATGGTCTCATATCCAAGGTGTTCTGAGTAAATTAGGCCTATTTGTAATTGATATACACCAATTCAGACAGTGACGTCTTGTGAGTTGAGTACTGAACAGATCAGTTGTTTTAACCATTCATTAAAATGAATTGGTTCAAATGAGTCAAGTTGCGAATCGGACATTAGATCGGACGTGGATGCATTGTGTGCTAATCCCGGTTCTTAGTTAGGACATCGCAAAATATTCAATGTCAACAACACGGAAAACACTTAATCACTGCATGATTTTTTTATTTTTATTTTTATTTTTTTAATTTTTTTAATTGAAAGTGTTCATGTTAGTTGCATGTGCGGAACGCTTCATGCCAGTTGATTTTGAGGGATGGAGAGTAAAAACAGTTAGACAGAGAGCATGTTTACACCTGGTCACTTTATGCTTTTTCTCTTTTCAGATTCAGATATCGATCTGATTTGATAAAACGTTTCCATTTACACTTGGCAACATAAATGTGTCTCCGCAAAACATTTAAATCCGGTCTTGAATGCCGGTGTCCTGACATTTTA
Organism: Spinibarbus caldwelli; assembly: GCA_039654775.1. Taxonomy (NCBI): domain Eukaryota; kingdom Metazoa; phylum Chordata; class Actinopteri; order Cypriniformes; family Cyprinidae; genus Spinibarbus; species Spinibarbus caldwelli. The sequence continues at coordinate 7,891,476 of CM077226.1, read as the reverse complement.
TCCTACCCGTCAGATTTTCCTACCAGGGCTTATTGCGCATGCGCACATCAATATTGCATCCTTTTTCTCACGCTGAACAACAATATTTAATTTATCTGCATTACTGTATAGGTAAGGTTAGGGTTGGGGTAGGTTTAGATGTTAACAAAACACAATCTAATAGGTAGAAAAAATTATTTATTGTTGGTTTCCGGTAGCTGTATCCCTTCTAGCCACAACCGTGAATATAACACATAATTACTGCATTTGCATTACTGTAAGGGTAGGTTTAGGGTTGTGGTAGGTGTAGACATTAATAAATCATAATCTGACAGGCAGCATTTTTCGTTGTCAAATTGTACTACCCACTGTTTTAATGGGAGCTAGCAAAATCTGACAGGGTAGCACAAATCGACAGAACACCGGCGCTATATGCAAAATTAACGGAGCTCACGTCAGTAGCTATGTTTCCATCCAAAGATTCGAATTTAAATTATGCGCAAAACTGGAATATCGCATAAAACATATGCGAATAAAGCACCGTTTCCATCCAACGAGTCAAAGAGAACAAAATCGTCACTTCCTGGTAAACTGTGGCACTAAATATCACTAAGAATATAGGAGAAACCATTGAATATAATAATTTTCATATAAGATATAAATTACTTGCGCCTCAGAGAGAGCAGATGTAACAATAAATGCTGTCACTGCGTTCTGAGGATGCCAGCTGTTTGGGAACACAGTCGTGTAAGACAATTATACAGAAATACTTTGATGACAGACTTTGCTCAGGCTTTTCAGAGTGACTACAACAACTTCTAGATGCTGTGAACGAGATCGGTCAGCTGGTTAGTCAAGTTATCCCGTCTCATAGCGCAAAGTCACATGACTCTTTTGACGCGCATGGAGGAATTTATTCGGTAAATGTGTTTCCATCGTAGTTTATGCGCATTTTTTCTTACCGGATAAAAAGTTTATCCTACTCAAATGTGCGCATAAGTTTTTTATGCGCAATTTTAGAAGTTATGCGCATCTTGCCGTTTCCATCCAGCGTTTTTTTTATGCGATATTCCAAAATGCGCATAAAAATAGGTGGATGGAAACGCAGCTAATCAACAGAATATGCGCTGCCATTTGTTCATCATCGGTTAGTTACAAAATCGAAGTTCGCAACAGGAGAGAGAGCGGCATCAGCACTGGAAAGATAAGTTAGTTTCACTACTTCTAATGAAGATGATTGTGTGTTGAGCGTCTGCGACTTTGTTTCATTCGCGGCAGTTTTGCGCGCCGGCTTGCTGGCTGTATAGGCGCGGCGATGCGTCTAGCATTAGCGCAGTCATATCTGACTATAACATGTCGTATAACATCCCTTTTTACAATCCCAAAATGTTAAAAAACAAACGTGTTAGAGCATGTTATAGGCTTAACATGCTCTAACACGTTTGTTTTTTAACATTTTGGGAGGAATAAAATGTATATATGTGGTTTCAACAAGCAGATGCATTTACACTTGTCCAGGTTCATCTGGAGTGCGTCCCAGACACTTGTGGTTTGAACGATCGGATTTTAATCCGCCTCGAAAGTGTTTCGGGGGGCATTTACACCTGGTCTTTTCACGATTGGATAGCTATACACTCTGAGAAAATGCATGAAGTGAGCAGGTGTAAACAGAGAGAGTGCGCGGGGAGCGGCTCTCTGCTCTCTCTCCCTCAGTTAACGCGCGCAGTCATTTACATCACTCATAAATCACATTCACTGATCAAATAGGCTTTGGCACTGGGACAAAAATTAGTTTTGGCGGCTGCCAAAAAAATTTCAATGCAAGAAAAACCCTCATATGATATAACAGAGCCCCCTTTTCCCCAATAGATGCCACAATACAATATGAAATTACAATACGAAAATGAAAATTACAGTACGAGACATGACTTCACTGTTCATCACTATGATGATTTCTTGTCAGATATTGTTTCTTAAAGGAGAACTATTATGCCCCTTTTTACAATATGTATTATAAGTCTCAGGTGTCTTCAGAATGTGTCTGTGAAGTTTCAGCTAAAAATACCCACAGATCATTTATTATATCATTTTGAAAATGCCTATTTTGAGTGGAAGCTAGGAGTGGGCGATATATCGAACATGATAGTCATGCGTATCTAGTCAGTAAAGCCGGTTCCGTGATTAGTGCTAAATCTCCATCACCTGTTTTCAAATAGAGCACTGTTTAATACACAGAGCCGTAGTTCACTGACAAGCTATGCAATATCGCATTCATTATCGAAGGCGATTCATCTGCGATAATTAATGCGATATTGCGTAGCTTGTCAGTGATCTACGAAAAATAGGTGAATCAGAACATAACACCGACTGTGACATAATAGTCGGGATCACTAATAGTTACGCCCCCCAACATTTGCGTATACCCGCCCATGTTCTAGACCAGTTCTAAAGGGACATGGTTAGCTCCTTGCTAGCGGTAGCCTGTTACATTACAGTACATAAGATTTCACTTACCACATAAACAGAGTAAGGAGAGATGACTGAGGATGATGGCAAATGATTTACAGATCCTGAGCACCACTGACAAGCATCTGATCTCCTAAAATGTGTTGTAAGTACTGTCGCTCCATAGTATAAACAGAGTATGTGCGATCGCGAATCTAGAAAGTGAAAGTAAAAAGCAATCGTGCATTTGAAAGCAGTTTCAGTGCCCAGCATATTAATAGCGACTCCCTGATGCCCACATTTTATATATTGTATAATTACATGACGATATAACTGCGAGAGAAAGTATTGAAATATATATTTTCCTCCCAGTGTTTCCTTCCTGCTGTGAGCTACTGAAATGAGCCGCACTGTGAAACAGCCAATCAGAGCAGAGCTCAACATTATTATTCATGAGCCTTCCAAATAAGCCAATAACAGACCATTTCATTCTAGGGAGAAATCCTAGGGTTGTAAATGCACATGTAAAACCATTTCTGGAGAATTTTTGCCCTTACCTAAGCCACATACCTTCTATGTAGATATCAGAGAACAATTTAAAATATTGTATCAATGCATTCTATGGCACCTTTAAAGCCATATTAGTTTAAACTTCTGGTACCGGGTTTTCTGAACGTACACATCCGAAGCACGCACACACAGCATGTGAGTACTAAACAACTAAGTTTTTTTTCATTTCTTATTGCACTTAAACTGTTACAAAAACAGTCCGTTATGTCTGTGTCTGTGAAGGTAAATGGCTGGGAAAGAAATCGCATGTTTATATTAGATCGGTGTGGCCGCAGCGTAACATGTACAGTAAATAAATCAATAAATCCACTGCTCTCTTGTCTCCTCTGAGGCTGGGACTCTAAATAGTGTTCTGTGCTCGTCTGTGCAACCAACGACAGAACAGTTAGCATGCTTTGCTTGAACTTTTGGCATGGCGTTAGAACTGGTACGCTGTTGTCGCTAGAATGACGGAACCGTGGGTGGAAACGTGCAGATTAAGGGGCGGTAATATCATAATAAGATCCCTTTGCCACATCACCAAGGGAGTGAAATCTGACACGCTCGTTTTCTCAGACGCTTGCAGAAAAAGGCTTACCAAAACAAAGTTGCTGGATTGTCCTTATTCACGTTTTCTGGGTTGGTAGATGCACAGTGGACCTGATTATAGCACTTAAACAATCTGAAAAAGTCAGATTTTCATGATATGTCACCTTTAACTGAAATTACAATGAGACATGAGTTAACTGTTCATCACTATGATGATTTCTTGTCAGATATTGTTTCTTTACTGTAATTACAATACGAGACATGAGTTTGTTGTTCATCACTATGATTTCTTGTTGCCAGATTTTTTTTTTCAGCATTGAAAAAAAAAAAACACTTCAGCTGACCTTGTTGACTGTCATGCTTGATTTTCAGTGTCAATTTCTTCAACAAACAATGGCCTTTGGCTGTAGAAGCAACATGGTCAGGTGGTTTAACTTGTTTGTGTCAATTGGCATAACCAGTATTTTTCATAAAAATATAATTATATGCAGAAAAATTAATGTGGAATAAAATGTAATCATCTAGTTTATATAATAACATGGTTTTTAACCATTTTTACATAATTTGTCAAAGATTATTTAGAAAATAGAGGTGTTTTCCGCATTTGTCCCACAAAATATTTCAAAAATACATTAAAATTTACATTTAGAGAAAACTCTGATACAATCTATTTTCGTATGATATTTTAAAATGAAGTATTTATTTCTATGAGTAAGTTTACATGCCATCTAGGTGGATAGAATATTTAATATTTCTCATTCTTTGGCAGTTACACCATTTGACGTTTTCAAGTACATTCAGTCTTAACTTTTGTAAAAAATGGTGCATATATCATTTTTAATTACATAAAATCAACATAAATACACTGTGTTCATGTTAAAATACCTGATGCATGCTTTTAAAACAAGTTTTTAAAAGATTTTTGAATTTCTCTTCTTGTCAACCCCTTTTCGTCACTGACCCACACACAGTCGGTTATTTCTTAAGGCTTATGGTTCTCAATTCCAGTCCTTGGGACCCAAAGCTCTGCACATTTTGTATGTCTCTCTTATCTGACACACTCAGTTCAGTTCATGGAACTCTCCTAACGAGCTGATGATCTGAATCAGGTGTGTTAAAAAAGGGAGACATTCAAAATGTGCAGAACAGGGCGTCCCCCGGACTGGAATTGAAACCACTGTCTTAAGTAAATGTAAACAGTTGAGAAAGAAAACAGATAGGCAGCAGCCTAATATGCCTGCATACTTTATGATTCCAAAAAAAAAAAAAAAAATTGTTTTCAATTAACATTGACAGAGCAACAGATTAAGTTTTGTTTAAAGATTTTTAAATGTATGAGGTGGCAAAGTGGGCCTTTTATCTCATATAATGGGTAAAAGGCTCATCAGCATGGGGCAAAAGGCACAAAGTATTTATACAAATACTTTAGCTAAAGTAATATGTCTTGAATAATATTGAATAGTAAGTTAATACTTGTTCAAAGACAATCACTTTAGCAAAGTTTGTACTATTTTTGTTAAATAAATATACTGTCATTAAAATATGTTTGTTTCAAAAATACAGAAACAGTTATTAAAGTAAAGATTCTGAAAGCACTGAAAGAGATACCATAATAATTTAATTTAGCTTTACAGTAGTAACAATAACTATGATATTTCATTATGTGATATGATTACTATCATATTTTAAATATGATTTTTTTTTTTTTTTTTATAAAAAATGGTGATTATCTCTAAGGTGGACACTTAGCTTAATATGAGTTTTACCATCTGAAGCTAACCATGGCATGTCAACAAATGGAAAAGTCAGCCAGCTATTTATGATCATGTTAATTATTGTCCACGAAAAAAAAAAAAAAAAAAAAAATTTCGTGGCAACAAAAAAACTCAATGAGGATGCACAACTAATGCAAACAGTAAAAAGAAGGAAAAGTTGGCACACAACAGCTCACACGCAAGTATAAAAAATTGTTTTCAAGAAAAAACAGAAACCAGGCATTATTTGGGTACTGGATGTATTTTATTGCGTTTCACTTTTCATGTAGAATATACATGGAAAAATGGAAAAACCCCGCTCAGCTTGGAAAAAAAAAAAAAAAAAAAACACGTTCCTCTTCCTCTGCATTTTCTTGTCGGTGGGGAGAGGTGGAGCTTATTAGCCTGCCTTTTATCCAGTTGTCAGTGCAGACACGTTTCAGAACGTCAGTGATTAGCAGCGGAACGGATTTTGGGAAGTTTATGGATAAGTTCATCACACGTACGAAAAGTAGTTGTGACGACGATGCGTTGTCAGCTCCAACCCCTAAGAAGTGTAAAACACGAAAGTACAACATTAGCTATCTTCAGTTTGGCTTTACGGTGGCAGGGACAGATGCTGAACCGCTGCCTCAGTGTGTCATATGCGCAGATTTGCTGGCAAATGATAGCATGAAGCCATGTAAGCTGAAGCGCCATTTAGAAACGAAACACCCAACACTCAAAGACAAACCCTTAGATTTTTTTCAAATTAAAGTTATCTGGCCATGAACAGCAGAAACGCAACCTCAGCAAACACACATCAGTGTCCAACAGGTGTCTAGAAGCATCCTATTACGTCTCCAAATGACTTGCTAAAGTAGGAAAACTTCACACAATTGCCGAGGCACTAATCTTACCTGCTGCCAAAGATAGCTGTCAGGTCATGTTTGGAGATAATTTCGCTCAGCAGATTAGTGACATCCCCCTTTCTAATGAAAACGTTAGCCAACGCATATCTGACATGGCAAGCGACGTTAAAGAGCAATTGCTAGCTAACATCATGCAAAGCCAGTACTATGCCCTACAGCTTGATGAGACAACTGATGTTGTTGCTTACCTATGTCAGATATGTAAAAAATGGTAACATTGAGGTGGACATTCTTTTCTGTCGGTCTCTTCCAGAGCACACAACCGGCGAGGCATTGTTTGAAGTTCTGGATGGATATATACGGGACGCAGGCATGTCATGGTAGGGCTGCATGATTATGACAAAAATCATAATTGTCGATTATTCCCTTGAGATTGTAATTGCGATTATTAATAACGATTATTTTGAACAGATTTATGCCATTGTTTGAAGCTGCATGCCATATTTTTATATAAAATATATATTTAAAAAAAGGCTGAAAACACTGAACTTTTATTGTGTTTCTATAGCATTGAGCCTCAAATGTCAACTATACACTGGTTTGGTTTCTTCTTTAAACAAAAAAAAAGGGTAAAATTATGCATGGTATAATAACGTTATACTAAAAAAAAAGAAAAGAAAAAATGGTTTACGAAATTAAACAGACGAAATTTCAAATTACAGTAACATTTTACAGTACAATTTATATTATCAGGGCTCCAGACTACCATTCGAGAGCAGTGGCACCAGCACCTGATTTGGTAGCACTGAACATGTAATATTACAAGTTTTGTCTCTTAGATATGCACATTAGAACAGGAGCTTGAGTTCAGAGTAGCAGGAGCTTGAGTTGGGATGCAGATGTACATTTGACAGTACCATTGTGAAAACTGTAACAGCCTCATCTTTTATACATAACCAAAAGTACAGCACCTCATTACCATGGTAAAAAAGTAGCCTAACTATATCCCTAACAGCACACATACGTCGACCCGACATACAAAATTCCATCGGCACGATGTCGCTCAGGGAGCGTTTGCTAATAGGGAAGATGTCGCCGCGACGTCGGCCTCTGATCGGAAATGCCCTCCGGCCGATGTTTGGATGATGCAGCTGTAAATCCCGGCTGCTCTGCGTGGACGTGTTTCACCAGCGTTTTACTCATCGTTATGGACCACCCGCAGCAGCCGCCGCTGGTTTATAATAAAACAATATTCACCATTCTCAATAACAGTTGCAACTTTATTAATATTTTCATTTAACATAGTACATATACAAATACATTTACATTTATCTGATGTTTTGTTCAAAAGTGGATAATTCACAATTATTTGTAGTCTTTTGAGAAGTAACCATGATTTTACCACAGCATTGGCAGTAAAACTATAGTAAAAACAAATTCAACTATAGTTTTACTACAATCACCATGGTTTAACTATGACTGTTGCAGTAAAACCATAGTATGTACAAAAATAACCATTACTACAGCATTTACAGTAGTAAAACCATTGTAAAAATAAAATCTACCATAGTTTCACTACAGTAACCATGTTTTTACTATGATTGTTGCAGTAAAACCATAGTAACTACTTAAAAAAGTAACCGTTACTACAGCATTTGCAGTAAAAACCATAGTTACAACATTTAACATGATTTCAAAAACTATGGTTACTTTAGTCATGGTTACCACAGTTTTACTGAAGTATTACTACAATATTACTATAGTAGAATATGGCATCAGAACCATGGTTTGAAAAAAAAAACAAAAAAAAACCTTACTACAATCATGCTTGCTACAGTTTTACTATAGTAAGACCATGGTGAAATATTGTATAAGTATAGCACTTTTCACAATACTTATCATTTCAAGTGAAAATGCATATTTCAAGGTTACAATTTAAAAACATCCTTTAATCAGCCAGAGGTGACTGAGATTCACTGGGGAAGACCATCTTCTGGCAACAAAATAATGTCCATATGACAGTAGTTCATAATACAAGTCATGTGTTCAGTGCTGTCAGCATCGAAGGCTATCTTCATGGCAAAAACAGAGTTACAATAATACAAGTTACATAAACACAAAATAAAAACTAGGTGAACAATAATTAAGCAGTTAAAATGTTTTAAATTGCATGATACAAATTCTAAAATATTATCTGTTAAAATCTTACTAAACAAGTTTCTAGTTTTGTGTTCAGTTAAACACTACCCTTCAACATTATTAAAGGGTAAGTTCAACAATTTTCAATCCATTTTGTATTGTTACAATGTTGGTAACATATGTAAAAGAACAATATTTATTCTTTCTCAGAGGAACCCAGTTTATTTGTCAGCAAAACTGATGCAAAACAGTATTTTTTCATTTTGATGCTGCAAAAAGTGTCTTTTTGTCATTTTGTCAAAACTCATCATTTCATTTTGCATCATCCTGTGGAGTGCTGCTTACAAATAAAAGGGGATATATAGGTACACATCATTCAGAGAAAGAGTAAATATTGTTCATTTACAGATATTAGAGACTTTGCAATAATACAAAGCAGGTTGAAAATCGTCTTACCCTTATAGGTAATATAAGGATAATATTTGTCAGTTTTGTGTGTCCATGTACAGTTGCCATCATCTGAAGTCTTCACAAGTGAGGCTGGATCCAATCTGGAGCTGGTGTAATCTCGAGTAACCTTGGGATGGGCATTCTGAGATAGAAACAGGAAAACAAAAGGAGAAAGTTTAGCATAGCTGCTGTTCATATTATTTCAGACAAAAGATTATTTATTTCATCGCATATAACTGGAGTGCATGGTTATCAGATGTGTTGTGTGAATACTTGGCTAAAATATGTATTTTAATCTAATTTTAATTCTAACTAAAAGAGAGTGTCTGAGTCCTAAACATTATCGGGAAGGCTATTTCAAACTAAAATACTAAAAAGCTCTACTTACTTTAGTGGACTTTGATAAATCCTTGGTATTAGAATTTTGTGTCCTCATTACAGGCCAAGCACCATAGCTGCTGCTGCCCCCATTTGTGCTTATTTTGCTATATATTTCTGGTTTAATCACAAGAAGGTGTAATATGCGCACATCCAAAAACTTTAGGCAGGTGCTCAATCACATGAAACGCTTCATCTATCAATAAACAGAAATCGGCACACTGCCACTATTGCTCTCAAAAATCAGTTTATTGATAAAGTGTTTCATGTGATCCCTTAGTAAATGTATTATTTGTCCTCGTTATTTGGGGAACAGGCAGTCTCTTTAGAATGGACTACACATGCCAAAGTATCATTTAAGTGGGTGGAATATCATAACTGAAATTTACACTACCGTTCAAAAGTTTGGGGTCAGTAAGATTGTTTTTTTACATCTTTGAAAGAAATCTCTTCTGCTCACCAAGGCTGCATTTATTTGATCAAAAATACAGAAAAAAAAACAAAAACAAAAAACTGTAATCTTGCAAAATGTTATTACAATATAAAACAATGGTTTCTATTTTAATATACTTTAAAGTATAATTTATTTCCATGATGCAAAGCAGAATTTCCATCAGCCATTACTCCAGTCTAAAGCGTCACATGATCCTTCAGAAATCATTCTAATATGCTGATTTATTATTAGAATTATCAATGTTGGCAACAGTTGTGCTGGCAAATATTTTTTTGGAAACTGTGATACATTTTTCAGGATTCTTTGATGAATAAAAAGTTAAAAAGAACAGCATTTATTCAAAATACAAATCTTTTCTAATAATATAAATCTTTGCTATCACTTCTTATCAATTTAACACATCCTTGCTGAATAAAAGGTTTAATTTCTTTCAAAAAAAGAAAGAATAAAAATGTACTGACCCCAAACTTTTCAACGGTAGTGTATATTGTTAGAAAAAAATTCTATTATAAATAAATGCTCTTCTTTTTAACTTTTTATTCATCAAAGAATCCTGAGAAAAGTATCACAGGTTCCAAAAAAACATTAAGCAGCACAACAGTTTCCAGCTCTAATAATAAATCAGCATATTAGAATGATTTCTGAAGGATCATGTGACACGTTAGACTGGAGTAATGGCTGATGGAAATTCAGCTTTGCATCACAGAAATAAATTATACTTTAAAGTATATTAAAATAGAAACCATTGTTTTATATTGTAATAACATTTTGCAAGATTACTGTTTTTTTTTCTGTATTTTTGATCAAATAAATGCAGCCTTGATGAGCATAAGAGACTTATTTAAAAAAACATTACAAGTCATGCATATTAAGTTATTTCATGTGCATCTTCAGTTCACCTGTATTTCTAAGTCAGTAGCTCCCTTCAGAAATGTTGAAATCTTGGAGCTTCCCATCTGTTCTGTAGAGTTTCTTTCTTTCCTCCTGAAATCACAGAACGATTTTTATCAATATTTGTTTACCTTGTTTACTTTGAAAGATCAAAAGGCGTTTGAACTTGTTTTCAGTCGATTACACTCTCCATGTAAGTGACGTCATCAATTCAGTAAATTAGCCTATTTCCAATTACCCATTGACAAATCGCCAGCAAAACCTTTACAGAGCAATCAAAATCATGAAGATCTGATTAAAAGCCCAAAGTTTCATAAATAAGAGCTCAATCTATAGAGTTAGGCTACCTGAAAACTGCTAAGATGCTAACGAACTTTTTCGAAGACACTATACCATTTCTATAAAAGACATATTTAATAGAAACATGTCAATAACAAGTAAGAAACATGTCAGGAATATTTGTATGTAATATCTGTGTGATTTTAGGGACTAAACTTTCCATGGCAACTCTGCTCCCAGCTCGTGCAGAGCTGCGCACACACAGCATTTACACAAATAAATACCTCTAGAATTAAAACATTACATTAATAATTTACAGTGTCATTCAATTATTATTCAACAATGAATTTAAAACTCATTTTGTAGTTCAAAAAGCAACAGCATTAGGTGTTAACTGTAACTTTAAAAAACACTACCGTGACCATTAGCTAAACAAGTTAGTTGGAAATGAGCCACAGTCTCTTCATCTGCTGTAGCACACCGAGTGCCTTACTAGTACCTTTTAAGTGTCACAGAATTAACAAAATAGTATTTTTTTCTAATTTAGCTGAAGTGAAATCTTACCTGAAAGCTCCAGATGTCGCTGGGATGAGTCGTCTTCTCTCTGTGCGTTGCTAAGAGACGAATAACTGGGCTTGCGCAAACAGAAAAGCGCGACATCGGCCTCTGGTCGTGAAGCCGACTCAGAGCCGACGCTTGAGGAGAGCACTGACCGAATTATATCGTCCTACGCCTGGCTGACACTTATTAGATGATTTAGGTAATGAGGCCAACATTTCGCTATTGGGCCGACGTCGGCCAGACGTACGTGTGCTGTCCGGGATGGTTTCTTTGGTGTTTACATTGAAAAGCAGTAGCCTCAGTCAAGACATTGTCAATTACAAATCCACATCAACTGACAGAATAATTAACAAAATAATGTAATTATATTCCATTACTCCTTTAACATATTTCGTATTTAATATATTTAATAGTATTTAATATATTTAATAATATAATAATACTCAATATGAATATCCTACTTTTCTGCCACCATGCCATTGTTAACCTTAGTGTTACTACAGTAAAACTATGGTAAATGTGGGTGATTTGTGGATTGAAACGTCTTCTAACTGGATCGTTGTTGCACTGTTTCTGCTGCTTTCTGCAATAGCGTTGATGAGAATAACAGCTCCAATTTATTTGGCTTTAAACTAGTTTAAATTAAAGAAACATGATTTGTACTGGAGAACTCTGCGCAGAAGTCGAGTGCTTCTTATTTGATTTCACAGCGTTGTTTAGTGTATGATTGCGACTGGTCACTGTAATAAATGCATACGCTCTAAGCTCGCACTGCTCTGTTTTCTTTTGAGGCGAGTGGATAAAAGGTCAGTGTGGCGCGCAGTTCAAATGAGTACCGCTATTTTGTTCCGCTTTTGACACGTTTGGTGTTTAACATAGGCTATCTATCATGCACAGTGACAACGACAAAAATGTCATTTATCCAGTGTTTGAGTTTGTTAAACCCCATGCTGCAAACACCTCTTAAGCACACAGAATAATGCAAGTGGGCTTTTTTTGTAATCTCGGCTTTGAACGATTATGTAATCGTGGCATCCATAATCGTAATCGCGATTAGAAATTCGATTAATTGTGCAGCCCTATGTCATGGGATAAATGTGTTGGGATTTGCACGGATGGGGCCCGTTCAATGACTGGGAGGGTTAGCGGTCTTGTCACTCGTGTCCAGAATTTAGCCCCTTTGTGTATGCTTCATTGCGAATCTCTCGCATCAAAGAAAATGCCTGAGTGTCTTGAGACAGTTTTAAAGCAGGCAGTGCAAACTGTCAATTTCATTAAAGCACGGCCATTAAATACACTACATTGTTTTCCTTGCTTTGTCAGGAATTGGGAGCCGAACATGAGCAGCTCCTTTTTCACACAGAGGTTTGCTGGCTCTCCAGAGGTTGGGTTTTACATCGCCTCTATGAATTGCGTTCAGAGGTGATGACATTTCTTGTTAATGTGAAGTCCGACCTTGAGCGGTACCTGGATGACCCCCTGTGGTTAGCGCAGTTGTCATACCTTGTAGACATTTTCGACAGATTGAATTCGCTGAACACATCGATGCAAGGGAGAGATGCCAACATCTTGTTCCTTTCAGACAAAGTCAGTGCATTCGTTGGCAAACTGGATCTTTGGTGTGATCGGCTGATTAATAAAAATGTTGACATGTTTCCCAACTTTGCTGACTGTGCGCAAGAGACAGGGATAAATATCTCTCCTTTGATTATACAGTCGCTCAACATCTTGAGGGACTAAAACAACAATTCGGCTGTTATTTCACTGAGGATTTTAGTTCATTTGCTTGGGTCAGAGATCCCTTCAGCTGCCCAGGAAAAGACCTTCCAGTTGACATGGGGGAGCAGTTAGTCGAATTAAAGAGCGACACCAGACTGCGACACATCTACAGCTCTTCCTCTCTGCCGTCATTTTGGTTGAGCATGATGCCTGAATATCCTCAGCTATCTGACGCCGCTGTAAAATTACTTCTTCCATTCGCCTCAACTTATCTGTGCGAGGCCGGGTTTTCAAAATTGACGGCTTTGAAAACAAAGTACCGAAATCGGCTCTAGGTTGAAGATGACCTGAGGCTTGCGCTGTCCAACATTGAACTGCGAATTGCACTTCTTTGTAAAAAGACGCAAGCGCAGGTGTCCCACTGATTGATTTAACGATGCCATGGCGCCCTGCGTCCCAATTCACATAATATCCGCCCTAAATAGTACTGAATATTATTTAGGGCGGATAGTATGCGAATGCTTGTAGAATGCAACGAACGAATGAAATGCAACATGTTTTACACGTAAACTAATACTTACACATTATCTGATCTATCTATCTATCTATATATCTATCTATCTATCTATCTATCCTTTTATATAGTTTTATAAAACTCATGAAAGTTATTTTAAAAATCATAAAAGTTATGAAAAGTATAAACGTACAAAAATACAAAAAAGTAAAAAAAAAAAAATCTATATCTATCTATCTATCTATCTATCTAAATAAAATATAGGATTTATTGGGGGTTGGGGGGGCGTGCCACATGGTAGGGAATGCTTGGGGGGGCTTTAGTTCCAAAAGGTTGAGAACCTCTGGATTAAAGCGTTCCCACTGCACATGGTTGTGGCCCGGCAGTGCGTTCCAGGAGCGGTGCGTCTGCAGCAGTGCAGAGATCATTTCCGCACGGAGTCTATTTTTGCTGCGCTGCAAGCGCTGAATTAAAGTAACAGCGAATTGTTTGCAGTAAATATGAACATGGATTGACACGAAAATGTAGTAATTACACCATAAATGCATATAATTAAAGTCTCCTGTATTTCACAGTCAACACATAGGCTATTGCTTTTTGGCTAGGCTTAAAGGAAAATAGCACTTTTAGATAAACAAGGCAATTATAGATGGCACTCGTGGAGGTAGGAAAACAAAGTTCTTTATGAACTGCAGGATTGCTTGTAATAAAGAATTAAATGAAAAAGAAAAGGCAGTAGAGCTGACTGTTTCTGTCAATGGTAAGTTTTAATTTAGAATGTTTGTGATGTAAAAATAAGTAGTTTAAATGTTTTGCCACTTGCTTGAGCAACTTAAAGGGATAGTTCACCCAAAAATCAAAATTTGATGTTTATCTGCTTACCCCAAGGGCATCCAAGATGTAGGTGACTTTGTTTCTTCAGTAGAACACAAACAAAGATTTTTAACTCAAACCGTTGCAGTCATATAATCTGTCAGTCATATAATACAAGTGCATTACCGCCACCTATCTCTCAAATGGACCATTGACACTATCTACAATCTTAATTAGGAGTGTCAGTGGTCCATTTGAGAGAGAGGTGGCGGTAATGCACTTGTAAGTCTGCGATCCACTGTAAAGCAAGAAGAAGACGCCTCACGCGCCGGCTATTGTGTGAAGGAGCTCAGGACAGTTGGACTGGGCGGCGGATCAGAGGTAGAAAACGATATAAATATTGTTCAGTGTCTTGCACAGACCGATCGTTTCATGTCTAAAGACCTCAATGTATCGTCACGAGCCGCAGGGTTTAATTTTGTTTTGGCCGTGTATGTTTTGTTTTTTTTTTTCTCTCAAAGCTGTGGGTACCATTAACTGACATTATATGACTGACAGACTGCAACGGTTTGAGTTAAAAAATCTTCGTTTGTGTTCTACTGAAGAAACAAAATCACCTACATCTTGGATGCCCTTGGGGTAGGCAGATAAACATCAACTTTTTGGGTGAACTATCCCTTTAATATATAATTCTAGAAGTAAATGCAAAAGGAAAAAGCATTGAATAATGTGTTTGTTATATTTATTGCGTTTAAACACATCTATTAAGAGATTGTATTACTGTACTGTGTAAAAAAAGAATCACAATGCTGAAAAAGCATTTTAAGTAACAGTGTTTGGATTTGGATTGGATGCTTCTGTACCACTTACGTACCACACATGGACTGCATAAGCACTGCAAATGGAGTATGTGTGAACCTGGTGTAAAAGGCCGCCTCACATACAGCTCACGACATCAAGCTTGTGCTGTGTGTAAGCTATTGTGCAACAATTGCATGATTGTCAAAACAAAAATGCAGTGCATGATGAAACATTTTGGTGAGATAAATATATATTTTTGAAAAATGTCTAAAAAATGCCCCCCTCCATCCCTCAAATTAAAAAATCCCCTCTCACAAGAGTCACAGAGGGGAATTCATTTTCAAAAATGAAATTCATACCCTGAATAAATGTCTAAAAATCTTGATTGGATCATCACTATAAATAATTCTACATGATAAAAAGAAGGCTTTATAAAGATCGTTATTGGTGATCAGCCTCAAAAATCCTAATCGGAGCACCCCTACACAACACATAACTATAATAAAAGTGAAAACTTCAAAAACCTAAAAAAATTAAGACAATCTATTAAAAAATCAGATTGAAATAAATATAATATTAAAATACAAAAACAATCAGAATCATTACTGAAGAAAAGGATGAATATCAAACTCTTTAAGACCATTAGGTAATGTATTCAAAGTATAAATGGATAGTTGACAAATAGGCAGTAAAAATAGCTTTTTTTGTAAAACACCATTCTTCTAAAAGAAATAAATATTTCTGTAGTGTGAAGTCTGATGTAAAAAATTAAGGAAAAGAAAAAAAAAAAAAACTTAAAGGGATAGTTCACCCAAAAATTAAAATTCTGTCATTAAAGTCTGTGTAAAGTCAATTCTGAGAATTGTTTGTAAACACATTATAAATGTTAGAAATGCACTGCTGAAACATGTTACAAAGACTGTGAAGTAGGTAGTTCTTAATTGTGGAGTTAGACCGTTAAACAGTTTTTCACCATTTTCGTGATCAGGATTTTTTGGGTGGGGCTAAATCATGACTCGATGATGCAATCGAGCCACCGCGCTCTAGTTATTAGGTGTGTTCGACTTGAAGCAGCGCTGCAGACCGATCGGTGTGTGACATCAAAGTACAGTGAGAGCTACAGAGAGCAGACGCTCCTGATGATTTCTAATCACTCTCGCGGTACTTTGAAGTCATACACTTATCGTTATGCAGCGCTGCTTCAAGTCGAACACACCTAATAACTAGAGCGCATTAGCATCAGTGGTTCACGGGTCAATCGCGAATTACTGTTATTACCGTTAGTTACTACAGCTTACAGTTTGCTAGCTAGCTATGCCTTCATCACGTAAATGCATAATACCTGGTTGCGATCATTTACAAAACAGCTCGGTCTCCTTAGTAAATAAGCTGCTAGATGAAGACAGTTGAGAGAGACGGCAGCTTGTTGTTTTTTTTAGCATTCAAATTTGGCTGGGTGGTTAATAACACATTTTTCTGTGGTGTGACAAATTCAGAACACACATTTAATATTGACTTTACACGCACTTTAATTAGTCACCCTCATGCAGTTCCAAACCTGTGAGACCTTCGTTCATTTTCGGAACACAAATTAAGATATTTTGGATGAAATCCGAGAGCTGTCAGACCCTCTCATAGACAGCAAGGGTCATGAAACTTTCAAAGTCCAGAAAGGTACCAAAAACGTTGTCAAAACATTCCATGTGACTTCAGTGGTTCAACCGTAATTTTATGAAGCTACGAGAATACTTTTGTATGCAAAAAAACCTGAAATAATGCAGTGTTTCCCACAGGACTTTGTGAGACTTGTGGCGGCAGGTGACGTCACACATTAATTTGCATATTTATGACATCATTGCATCAAGTTTGTGTTCAGACGAGTTTTGGCACTTCAGATCTGTTCTACTCTATGAACTGTCACATACTGTAATGCAACTGAATGCCCAATAAAGCTGTTCACATTATATTTTCTGTTGTCATACATAAAACAAGTAGAAATAGTAAACACGACCCATTAATAAGCTACTACGTTAACCAGGAATCACTCTCACTATACTCCTTAAATCCTGATTTATAATCGCGACATCGTCTGATAAAATCGATATACATCTAACTTACACTAAAAAGCGACTATATGTGGTGGTTTTGGCAATATTACTGTTTTGTCTCATTCAACACACTGCCTGGGTCTGAGTAACAAACTGAGCATATTAACACACTGTCACGAATCCGGTTCATGGTCTTCCGTCCACTCGCCATCAGTGGTCGCTTTTGCATTACATTGACTCTCACACTACACAGACTGTTGCATGTCACTCCGGACTACAGTTCCCATCATCCATTGCACTGATTACACACACACACAGCTGCATCCAATTAGACACGCTTTATAAGCCTTGGACTTCCTCTTTCAGTTCGCCGAGTATTGTCATAGCTGATAGCTACTTTACGGAGCCTGCTTAAGTTTTGCTAGTTGTCTAAGTCAGTCTAGTCCTGTTCATTGCTCGTTTCCTGATCATTGTTCTGTCATGGATTTTCCCTTTGTCTTGCCTTTTTTGGATTGTTTGCATCTTGCCTGGACTCTTGCTTGTTATCGGATTACCCCTCTTGTCAAGCCCTCTGGATATTGTTTGCCGATCGAAGACCCATGCTTGCCCTAGGAATACTCTTGTGTCTTGCCCTCAACATATCTGTTAGCTGGTGTTCGACCCTGCCTGAGTTTTGACTGTTTATAAATAAAAGCTTGCACATGGACCCGCATGCATCACGTCTCGTTCATCCCGTAACACAGATGAATTATGTTCATATTTAAAATCCAAACAGTCAGTAAGCGACAGGTGCTTGGAAACGCTGTTTTGTAAATGATTTATTGACAAGTCAGCTGGAGGTACGGCCAACTGAAAGCACTGTTTCTCTGCCACTCACTGCACAGAATAGATGCAGAGTGAGGCGACACTGTGCCAGGAAAGTCAGACCTCACGCTTGCAGGGCAGTACTGGCGACATCTTCCAACTGAATGATAGCTAGGTTTGTCAGTGTGTACCTGTTATGGAAAAAAAAAGCCACCAAAAGGGTCTGAAAGTTGCTAAATATTATGCTAAAGTCGCACTCGCGTGTGAGATGCAGGAGCTGATGGAAGCGGGCGGTGGATATTGTGGCGGCCCGCCACAAATAAATCAACGTATGGGAAACACTGGAGATTGTCTGTGGGAGTGTCGACAGTTCTTGAGCACACAGAACGAGCAGTACGAAACGCGTAGGGCGAGGAGAGATTTTCCCCTAGTTAATCGATCGTGTATGGTTTCATTATCTCGGGTGGATAAAAAAAAAGTGTAAGAGGATAATAATAGTAATAAAAACAAATATAGCTGCAAGCAGCGATTACCGGGGTTCAAGCAAATTAAGGCTTTTAAATTGGTATGCTTTTAGGGTCTAGGCCACCCCTAGATGTATGGCTGACAGTAAAAGACATACAAAACTGAGAATAGGCTCACAGACACATACACACAAAAATGAAATGATTAAACTATTTTATTAATACTCAATAAGCATGCTTCCAGACACACACATACACAGACATACAGTATCTCACAAAAGTGAGTACACCCCTCACATTTCAGCTACTATTTTATTATATCTTCTCAAGGGACAATACTATAACAATGAAACTTGGACATATTTTAGAGTAGTCAATGTGAAACATGTATAGCAGTGTAGATTTACTGTCCTCTGAAAATAACTCAACATACAGCCATTATTGTCAAAATAGCAAAAAGTGATAACAGCTATACGTCGTTTAACCATGCAAAGCCACATGTCCTATTCATCATGTTCATGTTTTTGTCTGCTTGACAGGACTATACAAATTTGTGTATCTTGTATTAGAGCAATTAAAATTTGGTGCTTTGAGTACAATTCTCTCATACTGACCCTTATGACTGGTTTTGTGGCCCATGGTCACATTTAGAAAGTAGTTACAAAAGTAAAGATATGTAAACAACATATAGTCATGGATTTGAAATGGTGAAAGTAATTCACGAACTTGATCAGAAGGTTTATTACTTTAGTATATTTCCAATACACTCCAATCTACCTGTACCAACACACTTTTTTCCATTAATGGTTTTTTAATGTCCCGTACGGACAACGACAATGTTGCTCTTGGAAATGTAGACTGCAGCCCTTTGGGCTGTCAAAATATTATGAATTATTAAACGAATTATTAAAATGATCCTGACCAGCCCTCAAAACTACACAAAAATTTAAAATGTCAAATAAATTCAGAGACGTTAACTACATGAAAAGTAACAAAATGTATTAAAATAATTTCAGTTGATACGTCACACAAATCCGCAGTGTACTGCGAGACCGTCAATCCGCCAAAGCATTTTATTGCATTTTACATTAATATTTGTGCAGTGCATTGAGAGTTGAAGTGTGCAGAGACAATGGGCAGAGATGTTACGGATGGTTTTATTCCTTCCGCATGCACTGAAACATAAGCAGTATACATTCTTCCACCAACTAACGGAACTGTCTGTTTTAGTGCATACAAGAATAAAACTAATGTTATGCCAGTTTATCCACTTGTTTCCTGCAGCGTTAATGACAGATCATGTCAGGTAAAATGGAAGCAAAACATTCTGCAGATGATATTTAATATTGTTTCCGCTGACTTTAACAACTTCAGGTTTAACGCACTTTCGTGTTCCATACAGGCGGTTTCATGTTTATTGCCACGCACTGCTTACTGTGCCTATATTAATACTTTTCATCTTTAAGTTCATATAATTTGTGCTGCCATTGATTTAAAAAAAAAAAAAAAAAGAAGAAAAAAACTGTTTACTTACAGTAGTATTTGTAACATTATGGAAAGACTACAAAGTAACTCAGTTTATCTCAGCGCATGTCTGCTTTGGTGGTGCATCTGGTAAAGCGAGTGTACGTCTGTGGCAGCGACCCGGGTTCGAATCCAGTCCGCAGTGTTTCCTTCAGCCAGTGTTCAAATGTCTGCACCCAATATTCCAGTGATGCTCTGTGGATAATTGAGTTGACTGGTATGCTTGGGGTGTTAGTAAAAGGCAATTTCTTATGCTGTGCCATTATTTATAAAGGTTAATTTATTGCATTAGTAGCACACAATAATTGTGCCATTAGCACACTTCAAGTTTACTTGGAATGCCATTGCAATGTATTTTAAAGTCACTAAAAGTAAGGGATAGTATGACCTCAGTTTGTTTTTAGTATAATATTAATGTATGTTCAACACTCTTACAGTGCAATTGAATTGCAATTGTATTGTCACCAAAATACATTTGAAGTTTATGCTGAATGAATTCTGCATTTCAAAAATTAAATAAAAAGAGTGGATATTTAAAGCGTACTTAAGTATACTTGAAATAGTTCCACTTTAGCACAAACAAGTATATTTATTACAACTTTAGTTGAACTTCAGCACTGCTTTTGCACAACTAACATGCATTTAGTACAAAATTAGTTGTTCCAATTTAGCATATTTTAAGTATACCAATTTATAGTGTGCCACAAATATATTTAGTTATCCTAAAGTATATACGAATAAATTGTACTTAAGTATACTATTTTTTTCACTAGAGTATACTGCTGTCTGTGCTATTAATATGACCCAAAGAATAAAATAAAAGCAGAGAATCACTGTTCTGGACTGAATAACGTCTATAGCCTTAATAAGAAGACATTTCTTTCTTGAATGCTGCTTTTAAATGCTTTAATGTGAAGATAAACATGGCGGATTGTGTGCGGCTCACTCAGGGCAGTGTCTAGTCTAGATTACGGCAGTGCCAATCAACAATCGTGGGTGGGGCGGGTAAATTGTGATGTCACACTTTACGGATTGTGTGATCGGCTTGCTCCGAGACGCTGCTAATGATATATGGAGATTAAAAAAAAGGAGCGGGTGGATTTTTATAATTATAGGGTGGTTGTGTACACACACTGCCAACACACATTTATGTCAAAACAACATGTGAAAGTGAATTTTGCATAATAGGTCCCCATTAACTTATTTCTTTAAAAGATTTTCATGGCACCCTAGGCGTCTAAGATTGAGATTGGTCTGTAACAATTGGTATTGTTGTATCCATATCTTTCCCCCCATTTATTTGAACTTGTACACTATGTAAATATCATTTATCGTTATCATTTATTTTCACAACGTTCTTTTCACAGAAAGGCCTTCTATTGATCCTTTAAATGAAGTTTAGTTAATATTCCTCGTGAACCAACAGCAACATGGACAATCCAAAACGGAAATTAAGATCTGGAAAGGAGATTTCAAAGGACCAAGGTCAACCTAAGAAAAAGGCCAATGACACTGGCACAGAAGAGGTTTCATCTGCACCTAAAAGTGTTAAAGCATCTGACAATTCAGGATGTATAAATATTGTAGAAGTAAGTGAACATGCTGGGCCCGCTATGGTGGAGGACCCGTCCAGAACCATACAGTCTAATGAACATGGGTCTCCAGAAACAACTGATGCTTTGGTTTGTTCATTTTGCAATTTTGTTGCAAAAACTCATACTGCACTGAAAATTCACTCAACAAGGAAACACTCTCATAAAGGAGGCTTACAAAATGACACAGTCTCTGACACAGTTATTGCACCAGGGTTAATTCCATTGCAGAACACACCACAATTACAAGAAAGTGAAAACCGAACACATCTTTCAGAGTTGCTAATGGACAGTACTTCCGTGTCTCTGTCAAAGGAAGACAAACAATCAGATACCTACATGGTTCAAACAGAGAGTGAACATACTCATCAGCTCCTTGTAGATGAGGTTGTAATATCGGAGAAGGTTGTTGATACTTCTGAGGATGGAAGAACCAGTCCCACTCAGATGTTGCTGGAAATAGTTGAGCCCACTTCATGTAAATGTCAGGATGGTGAAGACACAAATGAGACCTGTAAAGATGATGATATGCAAGCAGGCTGCAGTTTTCATTTGGAAAGTAAAGTGAAAAGCAATAAAAATGATGGCATTATTGGACATGCTGAGAATCATAAAAGTCAAAGGCATTCAAAGCCTAATACTCTACATGCATTTTCCTGTTGTGTACATAAAGTCATAGATGGACACAGTCCAGACACACATATTAAGAGGCAAGATAATAAAAAACAAAATGTCTACAAAGTCTGTAGCTATTCTTGTGTTACAAAGTGTGGTCATGAGAAGCAGTGCATGAGCAATATGCACAACCGAAAGATGTTGGAGAATCGGGATTCATTAAAGACAGAGATGACACCTCAAGAATTAGTTTTCCCACCATTGACACATCCGAATAAAGACAAGGCTCAACATCAATGTGACAGGTGCACCTTCACAGCCAACAACTCTGTAATGTTAGCACAGCACATTAAAACGCACCATACAGTGGAACACCGTTTCCACTGCAGTGCATGCCATTATTACACCACCGCAAAAGAGGCCATGGAGGTTCATCTGTCAGAAGAAGTCCACCAACAGGTGGCCAAAGAGAAAAACATTAGCCCTTTATTTAAAGACTGTGTTGAAAAAATCCTTGTGATTCTTTCAGATCAAAGGGAGGATGAAGGCATGAATGAGAGCGACACTCATGAGCAGTGCTCTAAAGAAGCTGTGGAGGTTCAGGAAACAGAAAATGTCCTAAAAGAGCCAGCCGAAGCTATAAGGAAAAGTACTCTTCACAAACGAAAGCGAGGCAGACCGAAGACATCTAATGTGACTGTTTGTAGTCATTGTGGGCTCGTTGCTTCCAATGCCACCAACCTCAGTGTCCATATACGACGCAGGCACAGTCGGTTGTACAGCTTTGTTTGTAAGCTGTGCAACTATTACTGTGTAACCAAGGGTGACATGGACCGCCACTGTGAAACTAAAAAACACATCAATAGAATGCAAGCAGCCGGAAGTGAAGGCAGTGGGATAGTTCTGCTAGATGCTGACCAGCCAAGTCAAGCAAACATAAATGAAGCAGAAATGGATGACAAAGTATCAATGATTGAGACACCTATTGATGAAGTGGACAAAAATAACTCAAGTGTACCATGTAAGAAAAGCAAGTATGACCTGAGTAGTATCTGCTCTCAGTGTGACTTTGTTGCCCACTCAACTCCGTCTCTAGCTCTCCATGTGCGACGCAAACACACAAAAGACTTTGAGTTTGTTTGTTTAGCATGCAGCTACTACACCGTAACCCGTAGAGAGATGTTTAGACACATGGCAACAGAAAAACACAAGCAGAAACGTGAGTGTTACCTGAAAAAACAGAACCAAAGCTTTAATAATGTTCAGGCAACTGTGAACATAAAGTCCACCGTTGAAGACCCAGAGACAATAACAGGATCAGAAGTGTTCTATGACAGTTCTATTTTGACATCTTCAAGTACCACAACTAAAGATGAAGATAATTCAGCAAAGATCGATGAAGAGAATTGTGCAAATGAAGATGGAGCAATACAATCTGCTGAAAAGAGTACTTCTGAAGACAATGAAGAATCCTCAACTAATCCAGCTGAATCAAATGTGTCTGACATGGTCCAGTCAATGGCGATGGTGAAAGATGCAATGCTGGAGGATATGAATGAGGAAAATTTGTTTGAAGATGAAATTACTGATATGGGAGATGACAGTCCCTCTAGTGAGAAACACCTTAGAGTGATACAGTTTGATGCATGCATCTATCCCTTAAAAACATTAGCAGAGCACAAGCAGGCATCACATGACGAAGAACAAACTATAGATGCATTAAACCAGCAGAGCATCAAAAAGCCTAAAACACTGGTTGGACTTGAGACAAAGACTACCAAACCAATTCCACGTATCCGCTGTGAGGACTGTGGTTTTTTGGCAGATGGCTTAAGTGGACTAAATGTTCATATCTCCATGAAGCATCCATCAAAGGAGAAACATTTCCATTGCTTGCTGTGTGGAAAGTCCTTTTACACAGAGAGTAACCTACAGCAGCACTTAAGCAGTGCAGCACATATGCGCAATGAGCATGGAAGCACTGAAGATCTTCCAGAAGGAGGTGCCAGCTTTAAATGTGTCCGATGCAGTGAGCCCTGCCAAACTGAGCAGGAACTGTTTGTGCATATCAAAGAGAAACATGAGGAACTGTTGAGAGAAGTGAACAAATATGTGCTGGAGGACACAGAGCAGATCAACCGAGAGCGGCAGGAAAACCAGGGCAATGTGTGCAAGTACTGCGGCAAAGTATGCAAGAGCAGCAACTCCATGGCTTTCCTGGCTCACATTCGCACACACACAGGTATGTCTTCCTATCTTTACCATTACATATTTGCATAAAACCTCTTTATAATTACAGTTTAGAATGTTCTGTTTGTCAGCCTTTAACCGTCAAAATATTTACTAGTAGCATATTAATTACTTTTGGTAATTATTTGCTTGGTAAACTCTTACTGTGTGTTCACACCGAATGCGGCGAGAGCGTCAAAGTGGCCAGAAGTCATTCATTTTCAATGTGAGCTGGTGGCGAGCAGCGGCGAGAGCGGCACGGCGCGTCTTGGCCGCTGAGAGCGTCGAGGAGAGTTGAAGTCAGGTCAACTTTATGGTAATGAGCTATGACGTGGTTGTGCGGCAACCAATCGGAATGTAGAAGTCCGCCGTTTGAGAGGAGTCCAGAGAACGCAGCCCTGTAAACTTTGGTTCCGACCACATTAGTTCCCATGCAAAATGGAGGAGAAGCTGATTATTGCTGTGGCGGGTTTCCCAGTAATCTACGACGTGTCCCTGTTTGCGTACAGGGACATAAATTTAAAAAAAAATGATGCGTCTTCCTAGTGAGTTGCTGATGTGCATTAACGTTATATATTTTCTGAGAATAAGCGGGAATTTCATGCTAACTTTAGCGCCAGAGCATGCAAAACAGTGTTACTGCTGCAGAATATTTCTGACATATCGACATATATTGGATTACATAAAAAAATAGGTGTTATAGAGAGTTGCGGCAAAAAAAAATAAAATAAAATAAAATAAAATATATATATATATATATATATAATATATATATATATATATATATATATATATATATATATATATATATATATATATATATCTGATAGAGACAAGAGGTGTATGTGTGTATGTCACATATTTTAAAATGAAAGCAGTCACTTCTGCCTATTTTTTTTTTTTTTTCTACAAGGAAAAACAAAAGTGTTCTATGGTCTCCCCTGTGGTTTTGTCAACAAATTGCTAGAACACTTGTTTTTCAGCGGGAATGCAATTCATTTGCTCAAAACAACACCGATTTGACCAATTGCATTAAAGCTTCACTTCAACCAGGAGAGTTTGTAATGTAGGTTGCACGCAAATTAATGTTAATGTTAATTAAAGACCAAGGCTAGTAAATGTCTCCTATAATGTTGAAATTAGACTAGCACTTAACCATGAACACAAAAGCCACACCACACAATTGGCTTTTAATTGGTTTATTTCGTTAGCAAACATGTAACTACAATAAAATTCTTAACATCGATCAATTTCTTACTTTCACATTTAAAATATTTCATGAGGTTAATTTATACCCTCCTTATGGTCAGTCTGCACAAGATCAACATGCTTGTTTGCTTTGCGGCCCCTTTAAATACAAGACAAGCATTTGATCTACGTCAGAGCGTCCACGAATCTTTCTACAGCGTTGCTGGCAGGGCGGCGAGGGCGAATTTTGATGCTCTCGACCCGTTCAGTGTGAACGCACAGTAAGGCCATGTACACACTTGCAGCTACATGTAAATAAATGCATTTTTGCTCTACTGTGTGATTAATCCTAATTTGTACACAGTTACAAGTGAAAAGTGCATTTTACAATTTACCAAGCTGAACTGATTTTCTCAGCATAGCTGGTACTGAACTGATATGAGGTTGCTCCCAGAAGGCCTGTGGTCTAAAGCTAACACATACATTATTGTCCAGAAAGAGCATACTGTTTAATAGCTTCAACATAAAGAGGATAAAATCAAATTTGAGAGTTATTCTTGTATTCTTTACACACACTGAGTGATAGTTTATGGAATTCACTCCTGTCTACACATTGTTGTCACTGTGTGAAAATGTGCATTTAGAAGATATCTGTATATGCATTCAAAATTTGCAGTTGGTCACTTGTTCATGCATTTAATATTTTTTAATGACACAAAGTGCACTATATAGCAGATAGTGAAGGATTCAAAATAAATATGCTTTCCATTTAGCCCAATGTAGTGTGGTTTTGCATCAGTGTCACATGAACCTCTGCAGGACACATATAGTGTGGTCCAAAGACAGGATAGCACAGAATGGATGATATGTACAGTGTCTTGCGAAATTATTATTATTATTATTTTTTTTTTTTTTTTTCCCCACATTTTTTTTATGTTGCTGCCTTATGTTAAACTGCATTAAAGTACTTTTTTCACATCAATCTACACTCCATACACCATAATGACAAAGCAAAAAAAAAAAAAAAAAAAAAAACAGGTTTTTAACATATTTGCAAATTTATTTAAAATAAAATAAAAAAACTTAAATGTTTCCATTGCATAAGTACTCATACCCTTATCCAGGATGGCTGAAATTTAGCTCAGGAGCATTGATATTACATGTAGATGTTACTATACTTTGAATTTGCCACAGGTCAACTTCACTCAATTGAATGAGTGTGATTTGGAAAGGCACACACACCTTAATAAAAGGAATAAAATAATCAGAGCAAAAACCAATCCCTGAGGTAAAAATAAATAAATAAATAAAAATAAAAAATAAAAAAAACCTGTAGAGCTCAGAAACAGGATTGCATCAAGCCACACATCTGGGGAAGAGTTCAGAAAAACATTCTGCTGCATTGAAGGTTCACAGAAGCATGTAGTTTCTTGTTACCCTTAATGGAAGTAGCTTGAAACAACCGGGACTCTTCCTAGAGCTGGCCTCCTAGCCAAACTGAGCAATTAACGGAGAAGGACCAAGAACCTGATGGTCACTCTTGTTGAACTTCATGACCATATGTGGAGAAACCTACAGATGGACAAACATCATTCCAACACTCCACCAATCTGGGCTTTATGGCGTTGTGGCAAGACTCAATCCTCTCCTCGGTGAAGACACATGAAAACACACTTGAAATTTGCGAAAAAAAAAAAAAAAAAAAAAAACACCTAAAGGACCCTCAGATTGAGAAACAAGATTCTCTGGTCTGATGAACCTCAACTCCAAGCATCATGTTTGAAGGAAACCAGGCACTGCTCATCACCTGCAGAGTACCATCCCAAAAGTAAAGTGTGCTGGTAGCAGCCTCATGCTGTGGGGCTGTTTTTCAGCGGTAGGGACTGAGGGACTCATCAGAGTAGAAGAAAAGCTTAATACACCAAAATATTGAGATAGCCTTAATGAAAACCCAGTCCCGAGCATTTAGAACCTCAGACTGGGCAGAAGCTTCACCTTCCAACAGGACAATGACCCTAAGCACACAGCAAGAGTGGCTTATAGACAACTCTGTGAATGTCCCTGACTGGCCCAGCCACAGCCCGGGCTTGAACGCAATCAAATATTTCTGGAGAAACCTGAAAATGTCTGTCAGCCCCAACCTGACAAAGCTTGAGAGGTGAAGAGGTGAGGAGAAGAATGGAAGATAATTGCCAAATGCTGATGTGCAAAGCTTTTCGCATCATACCCAAAAAGAATTGAGGCTGTAAAGGTGCTTCAACCAAGTACTGAATTAAGGGTATGAATATTTATGCAATGTAATTATTTTAGTTTTTGTTTTTTTATTTTTAATAAATTTACAAAGTTGTGACAGTTCTGTTTTTGCTTTGTCATTATGGTGTATGGAGTGTAGATTGATGTGGAAAAAAAAGTAATTTAAAGCAATTTAACATAAGGCAGCAACAAAACAAAACATCAAAAAATGAAGGGGTATGAATATTTTCGCAAGGCACTGTATATACACATAATGTATTTTTACAGCACTGTGGAGGAGAATCAGTAATTATAATTATAAAAAAAAACAAAAAACTGAACAAACGGAAAGAGAAAGCGTGATCTATGTTATAGCTCTCTTTATTAGAGCCACAGAAAGGCTGAAAAATGCACAATACACAATTTTACAGCCCAGGTTAAAGTCAATGTACAGTAATCGTAATGCAAGGCTAGCACGTCACAAATATAAGCCATATCTTTTTGTGGTCATTAGTATCAGAAGTGTTTTTTTACTTTTAGAAAGTTTCTGTTCAAACATCAGTAAAACTCCCAAACAGTTTTATGGCAGAATAATAATAATAATAATAATATATGACCCTGGACCACAAAACCAGTCATAAGTGTCAATTTTTCAAAATTGACATTTATACACCATCTGAAAGCTGAATAAATAAGCTTTCCATTGATGTATGGTTTGTTAGGACAGGACAATATTTGGCTGAGATACATCTATTTGAAAATCTGTAATCTGAGGGTGCAAAAAACTCAAAATATTGAGAAAATCGCCTTTAAAGTTGTCCAAATGAAGTTCTTAGCAATGCATATTACTAATCAAAAATTAAGTTTTGATATATTTAAAGTAGGAAATTTACAAAATATCTTCATGGAACATGATCTTTACTTAATGTCCTAATGATTTTTGGCATGAAAAGAAAAATCAATAATTTTGACCCATACAATGTATTTTTGGCTATTGCTACAAATCTACCCCAGCGACTTAAGACTGTTTTTGTGGTCCAGGGTCACATATATTACAGAACAGATACAAGATTTCAGCTCCTTCAGTGCTTGGACCACTAATAATCTTATACTAAAGAAGATAATGTGAACAAAAGTTACGCCACCTCATTGTAAGTTTAATAGGTCCCAGTGTGCTTTTGGTGTCTAACCCCTACTTGTTGCAAATTACTGCATATATAAAATAAGCGTAATAA
This sequence comes from Spinibarbus caldwelli, assembly GCA_039654775.1. Classification (NCBI taxonomy): domain Eukaryota; kingdom Metazoa; phylum Chordata; class Actinopteri; order Cypriniformes; family Cyprinidae; genus Spinibarbus; species Spinibarbus caldwelli. The sequence goes on along the minus strand of CM077226.1, from coordinate 7,862,419 downwards.
TATTTGTATCTGATTATTTATTAGTTATTTACTGATGTTATTTATTGATGATGTAGATATGTGTATTGATTATTCCCTCCTCACAAGTTTGCAGGTCTTTTCTTAAAGTGATACTGTATTTCACTTACAATTTACTTACAAATTCTGAAATGAAATTCATTTACTCACCCTCATGTCAATATGATAAAGAAAATTCAATGTCTTTTCATTGTTTTTTTTTTTTGTTTGTTTGTTTTTTTTCTCTAAAGGATCTAAACCATTCATGTGCAAGATCTGTAACTTTGCTACTGCTCAGCTCGGTGATGCCCGCAACCATGTTAAGAGACATCTAGGCATGAGAGAGTACAAGTGTCACATCTGTGGGTGAGTTCAAGAGAACATCTTTTTTTTTTAATTACAATTATGTCAGCTGAATGTTTTACTTCAGTCATTCTTAATTCCAGTCCAGACCACCCCCCCTCACCACTCTGCAAGTTTTGTATTTCTCTCTCTATAACACCTGATTCAGATCATCAGCTTGTTAGGAAAGAGAATTCATGAACTAAACTGTGTTCTGACTGACACAGTCCCTACACAGGGTTACATTGTGTGCATTTTTAGTTATGAAATTGAGCCAATTATGTGCTGAAACATATTTATATTAAGAAGACACTTTGTGTTAAGCAACTGCCTAAACCAGGATTCCTCAATAAGCGGCCCGTGAGAGAAAAATGTTTGGCCCACGCTAATTTCAAATAAGGTGGCATGAAAATTCTACACCAGACGCAAACGGCGCAGTGCAACGCAACAAAATACAATAGAACCCAGTATAATCAGTGATGCTGTCTGATAGGCTACTGGATGTGGTGCAACATGACAACTGTTGGGTCCGGTGTAGACACGATGTGACAGTGAAAACACAGCGAGTGTGAAGAAAAGAAAAGTGGACACGGAAAACAGATGATTCAAATGTGAATGGACTGAACTATTTTGAGTGAATGACTGATACCATCTTTATGGAATACACGTGTTGGTTCACATTGAGTTCACAATTTTAATGTACCACAAGTTTGCTTTAATTTATTTTCAAGATCTGAGGTAAAATATCTATTGTTACTTCCAGTATGGCTATAAAGGTCACGCAAAATAATATTCAAACTCACATTAGACATTTGTAACATTGAATAAAGCACATAATCATTACCTGAGGTTATCACTGTCATAGTTTGTATTTTGTTTCAGCCGCGACGTCGTAGAAAATAGAAACCATTTCGAAAATAGAATCCCATCGCTTGGCATGTGTCGCTTGTCGCTTATCGTGGGTGGTTAGGACAAAAACTACATGGAAAGTAGGGTACTTTTTATCTTGTCGTGTCACGTCTGGTTGGGACACGGTGTTACAGTTTGATACCCCCCAAAAATTAGAAAGTATAAAAATATTAATACTGACAGATCTAATAATTGAATTTGCAATTAGGGAAAGTGGAGAGAACTTCAGAGAAGAGATACAGATGAGTAGGAACAGTTGACTTGATTGGAAGGCATGGAGTTCTAGGATTTTTGTTTGTTCATTTGTTTTTAGTATTGAATAGGCAAAATTCTTTAGTTTTCTGTATCCGAATACAAAATGTTCATAATTGTTTGAATAAAACAGACAACTGGGGGAAAAAATCTGAATATTATCTTATTGATGTTAATATTACATCAATGGACTTTTTTAACAACGATAAAAACAAAAAACAGCAGCAACAAGAATAATATTAAGAGCAAATGTTTTAGTCATAACATGGTCAGTGGCCCTTGGCTCAGTATTGTTGGCTAAATTTGGCCCTCGGTGAAAACTAATTGAGGAACTCTGACCTAAACAGTGCAAGGAAGTTTGACTTCAAACTTTGAATTAAATTTATGGTAAATTCATAGATTACTTTAGATTCATACCTTTGTGTTGTTTGGTATACTGTATTAATATTTGACACCTTTAAGATGTATGTTGTGCAACTAGGTGTTTACCTGTAAAATAAAAGGTATTGTCTTCCATTAGTGCACTGCCTGTGTAATTTAATGCACTGTGTTATTGTGTGGGGTTGGGAATTTTCTCTCTGAGTGGTGACTGACAGGAAGACAATGCAGAACAGTTTTTTTTCTCAGGTGAATGTTTTTATCGGGTTAACATAAAGCATACAAACCTTCATCCATAGAAAACAAAAAAAGGTTCTTTCACTTTGTTTGGCAGTTTGACTGAGCTTCTCCTACAAAAAGTAAAAAAAAAAAAAAAAAAAAGTAAAAATCTGTCTTTAGATTGTTGAAGGCTTTCTTTGCTTTCTCCGTCCATGTCACCATTGTGGAATATCTCCGTAGTTAGCTCTGTAAAAAATGTGACCAGGCTAGAGAAATTAATCACAAACCTTCTATAGGAGTTGGCAAGGAAATATAATAGTAATTGTCTGAGGAAAGATTTTACTTCTCTTCTGTGGTGGGCCTAGGCCACTCTTGAAAGGCTTGAACTTTAGCTTCCTGGGGTTTAGCTAGGCCTCCCCCAATGGTGTATCCAGATGTCTCACCATAGCTAATCTTGTTTTTTTCCCATTTGCATTTGAATTTGCTGTCAACTCTGCTTCTCGAAGTAGGTCTTATACCCTCTGTATCAAGCCTAAGAGACTTTACCAGGCTGTAGGCTAGTACCTGGCCCACCAACCTCTGGAAGGTGGCGGGGCCTCATGCAGGCCGATGGGTAGGTAAGTGTAATGATGTAGCCTCTCTGGAGTTGCAAAGGCCATCTTCTCTTTAGATTCTGATACAGAGGCACCAGCCAATACCCTTAATTGAGATTCAGTGTGTTGTAATAAAGTGGGCTTTACTCAGTCGGGTAATGACACCATTACAATGGGGCTAGACCAGGGGCTTTGGAACTCAACTATGCTCCAGTATTTTGCTCACCTCTTCTTTGATAGCCTTTCTCTGAGCCTCTGATGTTCTGTAGGAGTGCTGGTTCACAGTTTTACCTGGGTTGTGAATTTCATGTTGGATCATCAAAGTGAACCCTTGAACATTGCAGAAAGGGGGAAAGGAAAGGGAAGTGATGTGTGGCCAAGTATAGTGACCCATACTTGGAATTTGTGCTCTGCGTTTAATCCATCCAAGTGCACACACACACAGTAGTGAACATACACCTGGAGCAGTGGGCAGCCAATGCTGCGGCGCCCGGGGAGCAGTTGGGGGTTCAGTGCCTTGCTCAAGGGTCTCACCTCAGTCGTGGTATTGAGAGTGGAGAGAGTGCTGGTTATTCACTCCCCCCACCTACAATCCCTGCTGGACCTGAGATTCAAACCCACGACCTTTGGGTTACAAGTCCGGCTCTATCCATTAGGCCACGACTGCCCATAATATCGAATATAGAAGATATCCTGGTTGTAATCCACTAGCTCCATCACCTCCTTTCTCTACTCGCTTTCATTGTTCGCTTTCACCTCATCTCATGGGGTTACCTATATTGTCTAGGAAGAAGACAACTCAACAATTCTTCTTTAGCATGCCACATCTGAAAAGGTACACATGGTAAATTTGACCTGGCTTTCTCTTTCCAAGTTGTCTGACCTGGTAATTTACCCACCTAAACTCTGTAATAAATCAGCCCCTGTACTGGGCTGTATATCCATATGGCTTAATTCCCTTCGGGCGATCCCATATATGTATTCTTTCACGGTAAGGTTTCCCTCTCAGTGAACCCATGTCTTCCCTTTGACGGACCATTCTGTCAGTCTCGTTCTTCCCTACTCTCAGGTAGGACCTGCCTCAGAGTCCCATTCCATATGTAGTACTGCCCCAGGCCTGGGTCAGTCCATATCAGTGTCTCTACATGATACCTCCCTATGGGTAGGATGTGGCCTCTGTAGCGCCCTTCTCCGAAAGGCACGCTTCCCCATCGTTACTGCCAAGCTGTAAACAGCAAACAGGAAAGATGTGAAGCACCTTTCACAAAGGTCGAAATCCCTTCTCTTAAGAAAATATTTTCTGTGGTAGGAACTGTGGCATGGCTATCTCCAGCAGCGATATACTCACCTTCACGCTGGGGCGCTGGGAAGTTTACGACCTTTGCGTAGCATTTGTCTGACACGCGGCTGCTTGTCAACATTTGCAATGCCCACAGGGTTGTGACAGGGTTCAGGTTGTAGTGCTTTCCATGGACCCCCTACATCGAGTCACGACATAACTCGTAATGACCGACAGATAGGGAACGTCTCGGTTACGTACATAAAACTCGTTCCCTGATGGAGGGAATGGAGATGTTCTCAACCTCGAACCATCACTGGTTGCCAAGGAAACTTTCTCGGCTCCTCAGCGTTAAACCTGATGAGTGGATGCACCTGTTGCTTATTTATACCCGTATGCATGGGAAGTGGCTCAGGCATGCAAAATCCACTAGCCAAATTTCATTGGCATTTTCTCTTAAAGTCAGAGCGAATTGGGGCTCTCAAGTAAACCCCTCATGTCGAGTCACGACATAACATCTCCATTCCCTCCATCAGGGAATGAGGGTTAAGTTCGTAACTGAGACATTTTTTTACTCATAAAATTTTGCACTGGTAGATCATCCTTACAGAGTATAACCGGGATCAATGTAAAAGGTGTGCTGTTAAATAATAGAGGCTGTTAAAAGTATCCGTCTTCAGCACTTATTCATTTGTGCTGTTTGTGAAATTACAGTTTGACAGTTTTCAAATTACTGATTTAATCTGTTCATCATTGTGGACTCATTTCATCTTACACTGTTCAGCCACAACATTAAAACCACATGCCTAATATCATATATGCCCCCATTTGTTCTGCCAAAACAGCTCTGATGCATTGAGGCATGGACTCCACAAGACCTCAGAGCATGTCCTTTGGTATCGAACACTAAGACATTAGCAGAAGATCTTTAAGTCCTGTAAGTTGTGACATGGGGCCTCCATGGATCAGATTTGTTCCAGCACATCCCACAGATGTGCTCAGTCAGTCAGATTGAGATCTGGGGAATTTGGAGGCCAAGGCAACCTTGAACCAGGTCAAGTTCTTCAAACTATTCCAGAACAATTTTTTTAGTGTGGCAGGGTGCATTATTCTGCTGAAAGAGACACACCATTGCAATGGAGGGGTGTACGTCATCTGCAATAATCTTAAGGTAGGTATTTTAAAGTAAGTGCATGTTAAAGTAACATCCATATGAATGCCAGGTCCCATGGTTTCCCAGCAGAACATTGTCCAGAGCATAACACTGCCCCCACCGGCCTGCCTTCTTCTCAAAGTACATCCTGCTGCCATCTCTTCCTCAGGTAAACAACACGCATACACCCAATAATCAACCTGATTTAAAAGAACATGTGATTCATCAGACTAAACAACCTTTTTCCATTGTTTTCTGGTTCACATGCTCATTGTAGGTGCTTTTGGTCATGGACAGTGGTCATCATGGTCACTCTGTGATGCACAGAGAATATTCTGACACCTTTCTATAATGCCCAAAATTAAGAAATTTGAGATATAGTTCTTCTGTGCGATTCGACCAGCCAGCCTAGCCTTCACTCCCCATGTGCATCAGTGAGCCTTGGGTGCCCATGACCCTGACTCCGGTTCACTGGTTATCCTTCATTTTCTTCATTTTCTCTTTAGATCCTAGACAGAGGGATCAGCCAGTGAGATCCAGTGTTGTAATGAAGTGAGCTTTACCCATCTATTTAGAGCATGAGATAGGCTTCAAATCTAGACACCTCATTTAATTTTCTGAAGTCATTGCAAAAATCTTACAGTGCTGTCTGGTTTTGACACCTTTACAATTGGGCTTGACCAGGTGCTCTCAAACTCCACCATTGCTCCAAAATTTTCCTTATTTCCTCTTTGATAGCCTCTCTCTGAGCCTCTGGTGTTATGTAGGAGTGCTGGGCTGGGGACCTTGACACTGGTTTACCGTTTATCCTTCATCGTACCACTTTTGGTAGGTATTAATCAGTGCATACTGGGAACAGCCCATAAGACTTGTCATTTTGGAGATGCTCTAACCCGGTCTTCTAGCCATCATTATTTGGCCCGTCCAGATCACTCTTTTCATCTTTTCGATCTTTTCACTTGCCTGTTTTAGCTGCTTCCAACACATGAAATTTTAGAACTGACTATTCATGTGCTGCCTAATATATCCCAGTCCTTGATAGCTACCACAGTAACAATATAATTATGATTATTTACTTTAATATAATAGTCGGGGCAGTCGTGGCCTAATGGATAGAGAGTCGGGCTTGTAACCCGAAGGTCGTGGGTTCGAGTCTCGGGTCCGGCAGGGAATACCACGACTGAGGTGAGACCCTTGAGCAAGGCACCAAACCCCCAACTGCTCCCCGGGCGCCGCAGCATTGGCTGCCCACTGCTCCAGGTGTATGTTCACTGCTGTGTGTATGCACTTGGATGGGTTAAATGCAGAGCACAAATTCCGAGTATGGGTCACCATACTTGGCCACACACCACTTCCCTTTCCCCTAACAATATAATCAAAGTTATTTACTGTTTTGGTAAACCAGCTGCAATTTAATGCAGGTTTGGCAAACAGACTTTTAGAAAGATATGGACCCGAAATGCAGAAGGATATGGACCCGAAATGCAGCGGCAACAAGTAGGCGTGTTACACAGTGTCTATACCAGGCACAACCATTCTAGAAGCTGTCTATGTTGAATGCAACGAAGTGATTGTTGCAAATCCATTTATTCTTCTTATCAGAAGTAGCACAAATGCTTGGAGTATTTCAGCATTATTGATTATCGTAATAGGTTCAGTTGTCTTTTGTTGCATTGCAGTGAATTGTGCACAATGATTATCTTGCTTACATTGTGTTTTCACTGTGTTAGATATGATGAAAGCATTCGTTAGAGTGTCAAAGTCCTGTTGCAGTGGCGAGATCCTTGCATTTGCGCTCAACAGACATGACAGTGATCAGATACAGTGTTCAGTGCTGCAACATTTTATGCAATAAGAGTAGATCTAAATATAATTCTGTAATCCATGGGTTTTCAAACTGGGGTGCGTGGACCCTTGGGGGTCCGCAAAGTAATTTGATTTACCGTATCGGACGCCTTTTTATCTTCTAAAACGTGCTATGATTTATATTCCAAAATGACTTATATAATGCATTTAATATTAAATAAGCAAGACGTAAACACTTAAAAGCGGGCACATCAATGTTTCTATAAATATATTTCATATGTCTGTGTGACAAGTAGACAGTATCGCTGAGTTTTTCTTCATTTCAAGAAGCGGTTCACAGAGACCAAGATGGCAAGCGCATTTTGTTTTCTTTAACAAAAGTAGAATGTTTCACTGTTATTTTGAAGGTACAAAAATAAAAATAGACCATTTTGAATGATTTCTTCTTTCTCTTATTTGACGGATATGACATCTTTCCTCTGATATAAGGAGTTCAAGTGTTCATGTCAGTGCCTATACGCACACACAACATTATCAGTTCTAGCACTGCTAACTTGACATCGTAGCCTCTTCATCATCAAAATAAATGAGACAGCTAAACATACAAAAGGTATTTGGTGACTCAGTTTAACTTGTCTGTAGTAGAATATGTAGGTTGTACCAGTAAGCGTGAGCATCACCATGCCGTGGTGTTTTTCCAAACACATTTTTTGCATATGTGAAGGATGCTGTTTTAAGTAGATATTTGGATACGTGAGAAGGACAAAGCCTTCTTTACATAATAAATAATAGTTATAATAGCAACCAAATATTAAACCGCATCTAACGATTTACTCATAGAAATGATTCATGCCGAATGAGAGGTACGTGAGCCCACCACTAGGTTCAGTTTCAGTTTCAGTTTCATTTTAAGTAAGTTTGTTTTAGGCTTAGTATTTAAAGGCACAATATTCAATTCAATTCAGGTTTATTTGTATAGTGCTTTTCAGGATGAAAATCGTTGCAAACCAGCTTTACAGAAAATTAAAGTTTCTACATTATATTTAGTAATAGCTTATCAGTTGTGACTATCTCAAGTTGATGTCCATATGACAGAAATGTACGGTAAAAATCAAGTAGTTAGTTGATGTCATGTAATTAAACAGACGTTGAACACTATTAACAGCAATGATTATATGTTGTGATCAAACTTATAGCAAAATTTGGTAGTTTTGTATGTTGTCTGAGGGTTGGTATCATCTGAGGTCCTCTTGGGGGTTGGCATCATCTCTTCTCAGGTGTCCGGTCATCTCAGGCCTTTGTAAGGACTGGATCCAGACTGAAGCTTGTGTAATCCCGTGGCAGAAACAGAGAAGGTAATAGAGGAAAATTAGCGTAGCTGCTGTTCCAACTAAGCAAAAAATTATGTGTTCAACCCAAGCAAAAGAATATGCATTTGATCAGATGTAACTGAAGTACAAGGTTATGAGATATATTATGTGAATTCTTGGCAAAAGACATGTGTCTTTAATCTAGATTTAAACAGAGAGAGTGTGCCTGAACCCCGAACGTTATCAGGAAGGCTATTCCAGAGTTTGGGAGCCAAATGTGAAAAAAGCTCTACCTCCTTTAGTGGACTTTAGTGGGTTTCGGTACAGCAGGAGGAAAAATCTAAACATATATATATATGTTTAGATTTTTCCTCCTGCTGTACCGAAACCATACTGAACCGTGACATAAAAACCAAGGTACGTACCAAACTGTCATGTTTGTGTACCATTACACCCCTAAATATATGTATAAAATAATAATAAATTGTAGTGCCATTCATTACAAACAACATTTATTTTAAAGACACAATATGTAAGATTTTTTTTAATTAAAATATCCAAAAATCACTAGAAGAGTGTTATATATTTTGCTGACTTGAGTACTTATATTTTGCTGACTTGTGTACTTACTGATACACACAGTGGGGAAAAAAAGTATTTAGTCAGCCACCAATTGTGTAAGTTCTCCCACTTAAAAAGATGAGAGAGGCCTGTAATTTTCATCATAGGTATACCTCAACTATGAGAGACAAAATGAGAAAAAAAAAAAAATCCAGAAAATCACATTGTAGGATTTTTAAAGAATTTATTTGCAAATTATGGTGGAAAATAAGTATTTGGTCAATAACAACATTTCATCTCAATACTTTGTTATATACCCTTTGTTGGCAATGACAGAGGTCAAATGTTTTCTGTAAGTCTTCACAAGGTTTTCACACACTGTTGCTGGTATTTTGGCCCATTCCTCCATGCAGATCTCCTCTAGAGCAGTAATGTTTTGGGGCTGTCGCTGGGCAACACGGACTTTCAACTCCCTCCAAAGATTTTCGATGGGGTTGAGATCTGGAGACTGGCTAGGCCACTCCAGGACCTTAAAATGCTTCTTACGAAGCCACTCCTTCGTTGCCCAGGCGGTGTGTTTGGGATCATTGTCATGCTGAAAGACCCAGCCACATTTCATCTTCAATGTCCTTGCTGATGGAAGGAGGTTTTCACTCAAAATCTCACGATACATGGCCCCATTCATTCTTTCGTTTACACGGATCAGTCGTCCTGGTCCCTTTGCAGAAAAACAGCCCCAAAGCATGATGTTTCCACCCCCATGTTTCACAGTAGGTATGGTGTTCTTTGGATGCAACTCAGCATTCTTTCTCCTCCAAACACGACAAGTTGAGTTTTTACCAAAAATTCTATTTTGGTTTCATCTGACCATATGACATTCTCCCAATCCTCTTCTGGATCATCCAAATGCTCTCTAGCAAACTTCAGTCGGGCCCGGACATGTACTGGCTTAAGCAGGGGGACACGTCTGGCACTGCAGGATTTGAGTCCCTGGTGGCGCAGTGTGTTACTGATGGTAGCCTTTGTTACTTTGGTCCCAGCTCTCTGCAGGTCATTCACTAGGTCCCCCCGTGTGGTTCTGGGATTTTTGCTCACAGTTCTTGTGATCATTTTGACCCCACGGGGTGAGATCTTGCGTGGAGCCCCAGATCGAGGGAGATTATCAGTGGTATTGTATGTCTTCCATTTTCTAATAATTGCTCCCACAGTTGATTTCTTCACACCAAGCTGCTTACCTGTTGCAGATTCAGTCTTCCCAGCCTGGTGCAGGTCTACAATTTTGTTTCTGGTGTCCTTTGACAGCTCTTTGGTCTTGGCCATGGTGGAGTTTGGAGTTGGACTGTTTGAGGTTGTGGACAGGTATCTTTTATACTGATAACGAGTTCAAACAGATGCCATTAATACAGGTAATGAGTGGAGGACAGAGGAGTCTCTTAAAGAAGAAGTTACAGGTCTGTGAGAGCCAGAAATCTTACTTGTTTGTAGGTGACCAAATACTTATTTTACCGAGGAATTTACCAATTAATTCTTTAAAAATCCTACAACGTGATTTTCTGGATTTTTTTTTTCTCATTTTGTCTCTCATATTTGAGGTATACCTATGATGAAAATTACAGGCCTCTCTCATCTTTTTAAGTGGGAGAACTTGCACAATTGGTGGCTGACTAAATACTTTTTTGCCCCACTGTGTGTGTGTGTGTGTGTGTGTGTGTGTGTGTGTGTATATATATATATATATATATATATATATATATATATATATATATATATATATATATATATATATATATATATATATATATTATTATTTTTTTTTTTTTTTTTTTTTTTTAATTAAACAGTGGTTTATTGAACAAATTGCTTTTTCTTTAAATAAATTCAATTACAATTAAAATTTTCTTAGGGATAAAAATCTACCTCAGCTTCTTCTGCTCTACACTATATGGAGCCCTTTTACATAAGGTTACAATTAACAACAGACTTCATAATTCAATTATTATTATTTTTTAACTATAATCAACACTCAAAAAATTGTATGCAAGCATGCAAATTTCACATAATACAGTTTTTAAATTAACTTCTAAAAACTTCTTATACAATATTTGTTGTTGAAATATAATCTTTTACACAATGGCTGTCATAACTTGTTTTATAAAATATTTATTTAAATGTAGGCCTACATTAAATAATTAAGACATCACATACAGGTAAAGTAAAATATAATGAAGTATATAGTCTAATATTTCTTAAAATGCTCTTTTCTAGACTTCATTTCTCTAGCGAACTAACGAGTTGTAGACACTGATGACTTGCCTGAGGTAAATGAAATGCTACGTGACATTTTGATTACGAGGAGTTTTAATAACATCTATAGTACATAGATGGATTAATGGCACATGTCATTACGTCCCCACGAAACGCCAAACGACGTTCCCTCCAGAATTTCACGTACCACCATACAGTTCATCTTTATGGTACCATATACAGTTTTGGGTGTTTACTTTTTAATTTTAGAAAAGCTTCAAGTGCAGTTAATTATTTGTCATGCTATACGTGCATTATCGTTTCCCACTCGTACCAAAAATGTGCCTTCTTGCTTGAAGCCATGCTCTTTTGTTTGCCATCAAACAGTTGACCACTGCCGTGTGTGTATCCTGTTGCAAAATGCAACGAAAAGTCCTACACAATGGTAATAGTGTAATTAAGGTGTGTATATGTCTATACTGTACTTCGATAATGTGACTAAAATAGGAATACTCCACGTCTTAATTCGATTTGTTTACTTTGAGTATGTCTTTAGCCGGACTGAGGTAATCAAAAATCTCTGTTTACATGGTAGATTCTTAATCAGAGTATTGTCTTAATCGTGTTAATATCGGAATATTGTTGTCCATGTAAACGTACTGCATATGAGCAAACTAATAAACTCCTTTTACTATCTAAGTGCTGTATTCACCTGTGTCTCTAGCTGTTTATATTTGGTAGAGCACAATCAATCAGGCTTTACACGAGGACACTTTTAATCATCACTAATCATTTCATATAATCCCTTAATTAAAAAAAAAAAAAAAAATGCAGTTTTGTGCTTAAACCTTTTTTCAAACGAACATCAGAATTTAAATTGGAATTTTACGACAGCAAAGATTGCTTGGCCTTATGATTAATACTTTTTGATTCATGCTCTTTCATAAATCACATTCTAAGTGAGAATACAAATATTGTTGATCAATATGTAATGCTCAATGGACACCAACTAAGAACATGCCTTACCGACACAGTTTAATGGCAGTAATTGCTGGATTTGATTATATTTGTATATATACTTTGATACTTTTTTCTTAATGTTTTCTGATACAATGCATGGGAAGATGGCAAAATTTAAATGTATTATGCATATATTTAGAAACATAGAAAACAAAAAGTATGTCATTAAAGGGGTCATCGGATGCCTATTTTCTACAAGTTGATATGATTGTTTAGTGTCTAAATGAAAAAGTCTATAACATACTTTGGTTAAAATTTCTCAATGGTAGTGTAAAACAACACCCTTTTTACCTTGTCAAAAACAGCTCTGTTCACAGAGAGGAGTTTTGGTACATGTCCTTTTAAATGCTAATGAGCTCTGCTCACCCCGCCCCTCTCTTCCGTGGGGTGACGAGCAGTTAACTGTGAACTTTAGCAGCATTCATCGTGAAACTTCAACCGCAGTCATCGTGACTGTTAACTTTAGCCGTATTCATAGTAATGTCTGCCCTAACACATTATCAGGAAAGGTGATTTGCAAAAATTCATTAAAAAAAAAAAACTTCTGGAGGTGAAGCTGGATCATGAATGATTCGCACGAACATAGACGCATTTAGGTAGCTTGGGGGCGCATTCCCTTCAAAATCAAAAGTAATCCACTGCATCTTCAGCAGCTCAGATGCCATAAATAAATGGCAATTGCCATGTTCATTATTACATCCAACAACAAAGCTCATCAATTGCTTAGGAGACATTCTTGTTTACACCTGCTCTGGGATCGAAACAGCTCACTAAGTGCAGGTCTGTGCTAAAACGCCAATGTCAAGTAACAGTCATGGGAGCGGCCTGGGCCTGTGTGACGTCACACAGCCAAGTATCTGTGAATGGCTTGATTTGAGAAATGGGTTATGATTTAATGATGTTTTATTAACAAGGTTCTGGAGGAGCACAATCAGCCAATTTGGCACAGGTGTAACTCGTTTAGCTAACCATCCTAACTAGCACAATACGTATATATATATATATATATATATATATATATATATATATATATATATATATATATATATGCAACCTACCTACCTCTGTCCTACGACAGTTTTCCAGCATCCCTCCTCCACCCCAACTCCTCACTCCTAATCTATTTTCATCCCACATTAAGTATACTGCTCTGACCCTTCTTGACATTGAGTGTGCAAGTTTATGACAAATTGACTCCCAGAGGATGACCTCCTTAAATTCCCTGATCTGTGTTGGGGAGTGTTACTCAACTTGTCTCTACAAAATCCCTCACAGGTGCTCAAGAGTGTTAAGGTTTGGTGAAATACTTGTAGGTTTTCCACCCTTGAAGAATGTGTATAGTTAAGGTTATAGCTGAAAAAATGAGTTTATTATGCTTTGGCTACAGTAGTTACTTATAATGTAGACAACAACTAAGCATTTCACTTTTTTCACTTAAGAAGCAAAAAAGCTTCTTATAAAAATTTTGCTTTAGAAGAACAATTGCATACATTTGGTTTATGCTTAAATCATTTAAAATTATTTAAGTACTATGAATAATACACTTATAGAAAAATCCTTAGTATCTTACTATACAAGTTTGCATATTTGTTAAGTGGGTAGCACAGTTGCCTCATAACAATACGGTCCCCAGTTGAGTCGGAAGGCCTTTCTGTGTGGAGTCCTGTGTGCTTGTTCTCCCTGTTTCCTCCAGGTATTCTTGTTTTCCCCATTGTCCAAAAACATACAGGTTAGGTGAATTGGGGACCCAAAAATTGCCCACACAAATGTGGCCTTTAAGACTGCATGTTTTTCAGCGCAGTAGCACACAATTCGTCATGCATGAGCACTGCTCCCTGCAGGCACGCTTCTTAGCATTTAAATAAATTTGTTAATTTTGTCAGTAGCTAGGCCAGATTAGACTGCTCTTGGCCACTTCAGCTTGGAAATGGTTTGTCTTGAATCAGTATTTAAACATGTCTAGGCTTATCGATTATTACATTTTACATTAAACAGATTAACCATCATTTTCTGATTGTGTCTGATCATTTTTTTTTTTTTTTAACTGCATGTTTATTCAGAGAAAACAAAACATCCCCAATAAAATATGAAACACAATAATGGACACAAACATATATGTCTAAGAATCCATTTATACATGACAAAATGAGTGTAATACAGCGTATTATTGTTTTAAATGCTTTGTACACATGTACTTTATTGCTCTCTGCGGGTATTCACAAGATAATGTGTACATAAATATGACTTACTTTAGTGCGCTGTTGTGAAAGTGTTTTTGTTTTCCACAGACACAATGAGGAGAAATGCAAAATAAAGTAATAATAATAAATACAAGTTCACATATGTGAGATATAAAGTTGCAGAATTGCCAGCATACATACACAAGCCAGTAACAGGAGGGCTTTTGCTGTTTAATGTGCTGAAAAGATGCTCTTCTCAAAGCATAACTTACATTTCATTGTTTTACATTACACATTTTACACACTCTGTAAATGTTATGAATAGAAAGTCACGCATTTTCTTTTAACAGAACAATTTGTCATAACAGCATAACAGTTGTTTAGATTTAAAGACACCAATGCGTGCGTGTTAAAGAGTATAACAAATAAAAACAATAATTTAGACTAAAAGGTGCATTTTGATCAAATATATGTTATTTGACGTGAATTACCCAAGGAATGTTATTTAAAGAGTGATACCTAGAAAAGCTAGAAAATGACAAAACACTGACAAATAACTTCAAGCATCAAGTGACAAAAAATACAGTATAAACAGCAGAAAACAGTAACAGTAACAAAAAAGGATAGTAATCGGCATCATTTACTCATTGCATAGCACTGAGTACCATATTATGGAAATGTACGATGGAAATGTACGAAATGTTTTCTCAGTAGCTATTTGAGATGCTTTCTGTTTTAAGCATGTTTGGAACGCATGAAACGGTGCTTCTGTTTCCAAAAGCTTGCCACAATTTCTCAAGAATAATTTGGGCAAAGAATTAAAAAAAAAAAAAATGTTGTCAACAAAAAGATGCAAAAAATCAAAGCAAAAATGTGGGCAGTTATTCTGGAAATTAACCAGACTAAAGATCTGCTCTCTAATAGGTATTTTATGTAGTCATTACTTATATTTGACAAACCCACGAGCTGACCTGTGCCTAGACTTTTGACTTCTTTAAATCAAAACACACTTGGTCAAATTAAGCTATTTAAGGAAAAGAATTGGATTTTTCATTTTAGATTATTGACTCAAACTGAGATGTTTCTGTCTTCCATGACCACTGTCATACAAGGTAATGGTTTTGGTAGTGAATTGTGCATAAGACAAGAAGAGTGTAATAATTTTCTGGTTGTGGTTTTTACCATTTTACAACACGTTTTAGATTGTGTTATTTAGATTGAATTATCAGTGATCAAATGCAAATAACAAACATGTAAAAATACTTGTAATAACAGAGCCATGTGTGGTACATACACACGATACTTGGCTTGTTCATGCTTAATGTGCTCTGCCTCTTGTGGGAAAACTTTTCTGAGAGCGGTTCACAGAGCCACTTAAGTCATCATGAGAGAGCTTCAAAGAGCAACTGAAGTCATCAGCTTCAGTACTTGACATGACTAAGAATGCAACATGACTGCCCCCTACTGGCTATGTCTTTCCTTCCTATTTTAACTCTTCTATTTTGTCTTTGGATTTGTTTAAAGTATCATGAGAGTATTGTATCATTAGATCAGTATTGTGTATCTAACAAAATTGTGACACAAGTGGATGTCATGACACTGCTTTTGGCATGAGATGCCAGGATAAGTTCCAGCAATCCCACAAATGATAAAGAGAATGGACAGATATGCAGACATTTTTTTATTCTAGTACCAGACAAGGGCAGTATAATTTGTTTAATCTTTAATTCATTGGCACAGGCAGTACTCACACTTCTTGCAGTAGTATCACATGTTTGGATGGCAATATGCATATGGAAAATATGTAAGAGGTTATGTATAGTAAAACTGCTTTGTAAGCTCTATCTATGGTTATTTCAGAGACGAGAATGTTTCTTCCACTGACTTGAATGTATAACATTTTTTAAATCGTAAAGGTTTTGTGTGTACACAAATTTATTTATTTATTTATTTATTTACTTGGTGCACATATTTAAGGATTTTTTTTTTTTTTTTAATGCACAAAAAGTGAAACGGCATAGTGCTTACCTTTTCAGTGTTTTGCTTCTTTATGCTGCTTCAGCTACACACAAACTGCAGCTGAATGTGTTGAAAGGATGACAGGGCCTAAATTTCAGAGTGAGATTGTGGTTACTGCGTGGTTTACTCTTTCCTGCAAGCTCTGTGCTTATAATGCAGAAAATTCTCATTCTCATTCTCACATTCATTCAATGTGGCAGTGTGGGTTGAATCAGTAAATTAATCTATACAGATCAACAGACCAAGTCAATAATCTGAAATCTCTCAAACTGTAATCTCAGACAGACAGCACGAGTATACTGGTATACTTAGACTAGAACACAGATAGTTAAAACAGCCTCCATCACTTACCAGTTACACTCAGTGCAGGGAATGATCTACCGGTGTGAAATTTTATATCGGGTAAAAACTAAACATTATGAACAGCTACTATATCAAAATTCTAGTGAACAGAACAGCCTGGAATAATGTACAGCCGCTTATAAGAGCTGAAAGCCAGAGTTCATTAAAAGATGTTATCTTTTATTTGACAGGTATTTACCCGTTTGAACATATATTGTAAATGTATAAAATATTAAAACAACAACAACCAAAAATGCAAAGGTATGAATCAAGCCACATTTTGAAGTCAAGATAATTATGAATGAGCACTTAATTCCCTTAAAAGATTGAAAATCTGTTTGGCCTGTTATTATTTATTTATTTATTTATTTATTTATTTTTCAGTTTTATTTTTAGGTTGAATAAATAATTTCAATTCAAAGGCTGAAATCAAACTTCCTTGTGCCATTGTATGTAGAGTAGGCTATTATACAACGAAAATTAATTTTACACCCATGTTTAGGTTATCTGCTTAAGGTAGCTTCCACCTCATTCCTTTCAATGTGTGAGATTGGTTATGTTCTTTTAGAATATAACTAATTTTTATGTCGACTGCAACGTCACAACAGCTGTTTGTTTGTCTAACCCCGAAACTTAGCAGAATGGTCTCAATTGTGCACTGCTATTCAGGCACACAGATATATATCTATAATAATAATAATAATAATAATAATAATAATAATAAAAAAAACAAAAAAAAAAAACAGTTAAATTAATTATTTTTGTCCTGATTTTTATTTATATCCATATATTTTTCATATTCACAGATGGGCATTTGTGATGAAGAAACATCTCAACACTCATCTGCTGGGAAAGCATGGACTGGGCCAGCCCAAAGAGAGGTTTTGAACTATGCTGAACACATACACTTCTGTATCATATTACTTTGTAACACTTTACACACAAGGTTACATTTGTTATCATTAGTGAATGTGTTACTTAATACAAACTAACAATGAACAACATCTTTAGACAGTAATAGCATAAAAAAGTATAATAATACTTATATGATATAGGGGGATCTCTAAATATGCTCTAAATGTGATAAACGGGGATCTACAGGTTCAGTTTAAATAAGTTTTTATATGTGGGCTGCTGTTAAAGTGGTCACTATATTCACATAAAGCCTACTTACATTTACATTTACATTTAGTCATTTTGCAGACGCTTTTATCCAAAGCGACTTACAATTGGGGTATACATAAAGCGATTCGTCTTGAAGAGGCAATCAGACAGAGGAAGTGCTCGTAACAAGTCTCAGGCATTGTTCAAATAAGTACAAGCTAGAAAGGAAAGGAATAAATAAAGAGAAATAAAGAGAAAGAAAGTTTTTTTTTTTTTTTACTTATCCATGTGTTTGAAAACTAGGCTATCCCTTCTAATGCTCTCATACAAGCATGGCCACAAATCAATATTTAGTGTCTACTACATCAAATCCAGATGGCCTACTGTTATGAAAACATACTCTGTTACTAACGTAATCTCGGTTCCCTGAGATACGGGAACGAGTACTGCGTCGCTAGATGCTTATGGGGAAAACTCCTGTTTCTCCGACGACTGAAGCCTTTACAATCACGAAGTGAAACTGCACGGCCATTGGTTCGTGCAGTTAATTAAAAATGAACCAATGGCTCGGCAGCGGAGCTGTACGAGTCTATGGCGAGGAAGCCCGCCAGAGCCCACCAGAATGGACGGAGCCATCTGGCTATATAAGCGGGCATTGCGCCATCTCAGGTCAAATTAGACTGAAGCGACGACACTGAGTCGTGTAGCGTCATGGCATGGCCGGCAATGCAGTACTCATTCCCATATCTCAGGGAACCGAGGTTACGTTAGTAACCGAGTACGTTCCCTTAGATACTACACTCGTACTGCGTTGCTAGACGCTTATGGAGAACCAATACAGTCACGCCGTGCCATGAAAGAGGAACGACTGGCATGAACTGGCCTTGATCAAATAAGGCTCAGAGGGACCAAGTATAAACAGGGTGAGCCCCGCAGGAGGCAAGAGGGCTGAACTCATTGAGGTCACCCCAGGCTCTAATAATCGTTCCAAATAATTCTGTACAGCCTCAGCACTTCTGAAAGGGCCAAGAGAGTACAAGGAATATACTCGCCCTAAGCGGGCACGTGCCCCTTTAAGCAGATAGGATCTGAGCCTGTAAGGCCGGAACGTCCAAGTTATATAACCTGGCGAATGTGGACGGCAAGGCCCAGCTGGCCGGCGCACAAATGTCTGCCATGGACACACCGTTAGACCACGCCCAAGATGAGGCCACGCCCAAGTGGAATGGGCTCTAACTCCTATGGGGCTTTGCAGGCCCAGGGAGGAGTATGCTAGCCCAATAGCGTACTCAATCAACTAATCATCGAGAAAATCTCTGCTTTGTGACTGGGGACCCTTTGGTGGGGCTGCCAAAACATACAAAGTGTTGTTCCAACTGCCTGAATGGGGCGGAATGCTCGATGTAAATTCTCAGTGCCCTGACAGGGCAGAGAAGATGTAACTCCTGGTCTTCCACTGAAGGAGGAAGCGCAGAGAGAGTGATAACCTGTGCTCTAAATGGGATGTAGAGCACTTTAGGAACGTATCCATGCCTTGGATTTAGGACGACCTTGGAGTCATTAGGCCCAAATTGAAGGCAGGCAGCGCTCACCGAGAGCACCTGCAAGTCACCTACTCGTTTAACCGATGCTAACGCCAGTAGCAAGGCGGTTTTCAATGATAGGGATTTTAGATCCGCAGACTGTAGTGGCTCAAAGGGGGAACCTTTGAGGGCTCTCAGGACCGTGGGCAGGTCCCACGTAGGGACTGTAGGGGGCCGAGGCGGATTGAGTCTCCTGGTTCCCCTCAGGAAACGAACAACTAGGTTGTTCCTGCCCACAGACTGTTCGGCTATAGGACCGTGGAAAGCTGCTATAGCTGCCACATAGATCTTGAGCGTGGAAGGGGAGCGGCCCTTATCCAACAGCTCTTGTAGGAAGGACAATATCATTGATATGTCACAGGAAGTTGAGTCTTCGCCGCGGGTTGTGCACCAGGCGGAGAAGACCAACCATTTAAGGGCATAGAGGTGCCTCGTGGACGGGGCTCTAACCTGTGATATAGTATTTAGGACACTCTCGGGAAGATCTATTGATTCCCGTGCAGAGCCCACAACTCGGGTTGGGGGTGCCAGATCATCCTGTTTGCCTGAGAGAGGAGGTCCTGCCTCAGGGGAATGGGCCACGGGGGCCGCTGTCAGCAGCTGAGACAGCTCCGAGAACCAAAGCTGGTTCCTCCAGAGCGAGGCCACTAGGAGGACTCTGTGTTTGTGATCCCTGATTCGTCTGATTACCTGAGAGATCAGAACGATCGGGGGAAAAGCATACAGGAGGAGGTTGGGCCAATCATGGGCCAACGCATCTTCACTCTTTGAGAAGTAAATTGGGTAGTGAGAGTTGTCTTTTGACCTCTGCCTTGCCAAAGATCTCCCAGATTTTCTGAACCGTCTGTGGGTGGAGCATCCACTCCTCTGAGGGGACGTTGTTCCGAGATAGCATGTCTGCTCCTTGGTTCAATAAACCAGGCACATGTGCTGCCCTCAGTAACTGCAGGTTGAGATGTGCCCACTCCAAGAGGCATTTTACCATCTCGAAAAAGCATTTCGAGGTGAGCCCGCCTTGGCAATTTATATAAGATACCACTGTCATGCTGTCTGAGCAGACTAGCACGTGGTGTCCCTTCAGGTCCAGTAAGAAGGTCTGAAGGGCTCGACATACTGCTGTCATCTCGAGGCAGTTGATGTGTGGCCGACTTTCTGTGTCTGACCAGGAGCCGAAGGCCAGTTTGCCCTCGCACAGAGCTCCCCAACCTGTGTTGGAAGCATCCGTCAAGACCACTTTCCTTCTGTAAATAATGCCTATGGTCACGCCCTGCTTAAACCACTGGGGGTCTTTCCAAGGGGCCAGAGCTGCCACGCAGGCCTGGCTCACCCTGACTTGACAGCGTCCATGATGCCATGCATGGGGCGGAACTTGCGGTTTCAGCCAGTACTGAAGAGGTCTCATGTGAAGCAGGCCCAGCTGTAGCACTGGTGATGCGGAGGCCATGAGGCCTAACATCCTTTGAAACGCTTTGAGGGGGCGAGAGGCTTCAACCTTGAAGGAAGCTGCAAGCTGCTGTATGGCCAATGAACGTTCTGGTGCGAAGATTGCTCCCAGGAACTAGGTTCGTTGGCTGGGAGACAGTGAGCTCTTGGCAAAATTGACCCTGAGTCCTAGGCACTCCAAGTAGTCATCTTGAATGGCCTTTTCATGAGGGTGCAGTTCAGGTGCTGAGATCGAGGATGGGCAGGAGGCCGCCATCCTTTTTGGGGACAAGGAAGTAGCGGCTGTAGAAGCCTGACTCGCTCCGAGCTGGTGGGATCGTCTCTACGGCCCCTTTTGTCAGTAAGGCCATCACCTCGGAGTGCAGGACGTGAGCGTCCTTGCTCTGCACTAAGGTGAGAACCATGCCGCTGAATTGCGGGGGTCTTCGAGCGAACTGAAGTGAGTAACCTCGTTTTATAATCCCCAAAACCCAATCTGACACTCCAGGGATGGCCTGCCAGGCCTTGGCCCGTGTGGCGAGGGGTTGGATTGGTTCGAGTGGTAGATCACCGTGAGGGGATCTGACACTCGTGATAAGTGGAAGAGGAAATTTGCTCTCTTTTTGAAAATGTTTGTTTTTCATTTTTCTCGCTGTAACAGCGGCTGTTTGTGTGGGCACTTTTAGAACGGGCCCAGTATTCACAACAGATTTCATAACAAACATACTGCCACCGGCACCCGGAACAAAACAGGGTGCTTGGGGGCATAACAGAGGCCGTTTGGGGGGTTGTCCGGCGATGGCGAGACTTTGTCTCCTCCTCTTCCTGTCCAGTGGATCAGGAAGATGCCTGAGGCGCAGGATCCAGCGTCAGCTTGGGCCGGGGTCCTTGGCACTTCGGAAATGGATAGCGTCTGGCCGAGCGAGAGCGCTGTCGAGGCTCAGGCTTTTGACTAGGCTGATCAGGCAATGGCACGGGTGTCGCTGGCTGCTGCGTTGGTGCAGGTTTGGGGCGACTGGTGGCATTTGCAGAGCTGGAGCGCTTAGGCAAGAAGTGCCGCATTACCTGGGTCGACTTCTTAGTCGTAGTAAAAGGCAATAGTTGCAGGCAGTAAAGCGCTCTGCAAAACCCTCGACGGCAGGTCCAAACAGCCCTGCGGGGGAGATCGGAGAGTCGAGGAACAGGACCTTGTCAGCCTCCTTGATCTCAGTGAGGTTTAGCCACAGGTGGTGCTCCAGCACCACTAAGCTGGCCATTGACCACCCGATGGCCTGTGCTGTCGCCTTTGTAGCTCAAAGGGCCAGGTCTGTTGCACTGCGCAGCTCTCTGAAAGCTGCAGGATCGGGTCTGGACTCGTCCATTGCTTGGAGGAGTTTGGCCTGAAAGACCTGGAGCACGGCCATGAAGTGCAGAGCTAAGGCCGCCTGCCTGGCAGAGGAGTAAGCTCGTCCAGCGAGGGCAGACATTGTCCTGCATGGTTTGGAGGGGTAAGCGACCTTCGGGCAGGCAGAGGTGCGCGGCCACTGACTCATTCAGAGGAAGCAGCTTTTCATAGCCCTTTTCTTCAGCGCCGTTGACTGAGAAGAGCGCAGATGAAGCGGACGTGCGAAGGGGAGCCGAGTAGAGCGCGCGCTACGATTTTGTGAGCTCGTCATAGACCTCCGGAAAAAAATGGCGTGGCTCACTGACGAGGGGCCTGGTGGTACCCCGGCAGGAACCATTCGTCCAGATGGCTACGAGTGGGCTCCTCTGGCATGGACCACTCCAATCCCAGCTCCTCCATCGCTCTAGAGAGGACGCGGAAAAGCTCGGTGTCCATCCCTGTTTTGGTGTCGCTGGGATCCGTAGACAGCAAAGGGGTGGGGTCGATAGAAGAGCCCGATATATCCTCCACATCTGACGCTGCTAGAGATATGCTGTCATCTAGTAGCTCGTCCTCGATCGCACCGAATGAAACCATGTCGTTCGCATCAGCCAAGGGATGCTGGTCCGGGCGTTCAAAGATGACAGGAGAGTCATCGAGGCACGCTGGGTCTGAGCCGGCGTGAACTCGCTCGCAGCCGAGCGGTTAGTCCCTCTGTCCTGCTGTTTTTTCCTCACAGGTCCCTGAGAGGAAGAAAATGGTAGGGGCGTGAGGAGCGGAGTCGTTCTCTGAAAAGAAAGCGATCTGAGCGCGCAGAGAGGCGTGAACATTCCATCTCAGTCAGAGCAGCTTCTGCGTGGCGTTTACCCAGACAGGAAACGTACTCTGAGTGGCCATTGTCAGCGTGCAGTGTGGTCCTGCACGAGCTGCAATGACGGCACGGCATTTGCAACAATGCCGCTGCTCTTTTAGAGAGAAATTTCTATTTTAGCTCGCCGGATGGCGGCAGGGGACGAGCTGGTATCTGTGCCGGATGCTGAAGGCGGCTCGAAGAGCGAGCGGAAACTGCAGAAAGACACAGGTGAGTCAGCTTCTGTCCACAGTGAGGCTTGTCAACGGCGAGCGGCTTCAAGTCCCGTGGATCAGCGAAGAGAAGATTGTCGTTGCTCAAGGAGAATTGATCTGAGATCCAATGGCGCAATGCCCACTTAAATAGCCAAATGGCTCCATCCATTCTGGCGGGCTCTGGCAGGCTTCCTCGCCATAGTTTTTAATTCCCTGCAAGAACCAATGGCCGTGCAGTTTCACTGCGTGATTGTAAAGGCTTCAGTCATCGGAGAAAAAGGAGTTTTCCCTATAAGAGTCTAGCGACACAGTACGAGTTTAGTATCTAAAGGGAACTAACGTATTCATACGTCTTGTGAAAATGTTTATATGTATCATTTTTTGTGAAAATTGGTCACAGGGCGCTTCTTCGGAATTCTTGCTTTACACCCTAAAAAGTGTAATATATACATATTACATATATAAACAAATAAAGGAAAAGACATGACATCTCAACTTTTACATTTCTATGATTAAGAGTTGTGACTGGATGTAGCAGTACAGTGGTTCATTGGTTAATGTGTTCTCTTTTACTAGAAAGTTCGAGTGTGAGCTGTGTGAGCGGAGCTTCAGTGAGAAATGGGCACTAAATAACCACATGAAGCTGCACACAGGCGACAAACCATACAAGTGTGGATGGCCCTCATGTCATTATGCTTTCCTGACTCTGTCTGCTATGAAGGACCATAACAGGACACACACAGGTACAAACAAATAAGAAAATACACTGATTGAAAAAATTAAAATCTAGAAGTGCTGCTGCTGAGGCCGGTGGGCAAAGATTTCTAGAGTATTTATAAATCTTTTTATAAAATATTTTTAAAATTCACTGAAAAACCATTGTTCCCGGGTGACTTGTTGCTTTTAAGTTTGTTAATATAATGAAGTACTTCATTTAAAGATAACTCTTGGTCACACATTTTCATAGCAGACTTCACTGATCTTTTTAGCATCTTCTTTAATAGAATCTAAGAATAACTGTGCATTAATCAATTTGTCATCATAAGAATACAATTCTTTATAGAATTTTGGGTTACACTTTATTTTGATAGTCCACTTTAGACATTTTACTAAGTATAAGTAACTGCAACTACGTCAACTAATTCAAATTAATTTGCAACTACATGTCTACTAACTCTCAGAGTAGACTGTTTGTTTAGGTTTAGGGTTAGTAGAATAAGTTGACATACTTGAAAAGTTTCTCACAGTCAGTATGTTGTATGTTGTGGACCTATCAAAATAAAGTGTTACAAGATATTAGGGGTGTCCCCGACTAAGGATTTTCAGTCGAATCAGAATTTTCGAATCTTGCCAATAGTCGACTAATAGTCGAATCATATGTTTTGGGGCGGGGCAAAATACATTACCAAAAGTCAAGTCAGAAATTCAATAGTCAAGTCATAATTAGCTACTGATGTTAACACACAGGGAACGGACGCCTTGCAGATACAAAAACTATGTTTTATGTTTTGATTACAAGATAGTTTACATGAAACGTCTGCGAAACCCTAAGAATTCACAACATTTTTTTTTACAACAATGCTCTCATTAAAATGTTATGCAATGACAGTAGTTATTAATGTTCTGCATGTTATTAATGTTTTGAGCTGCGCACGCTGAAGATGACCAGTAGAGTGAAGCATGTGATAGCAGGTTTTTAATCATTGTAATTTAACTTATCATTTATCTCATATACGCTTCATTATTTATACAACATAACGTTGTTTAGAAAATAAAAATAAACCAGAAAATCTGAGCATATCACACCAGTCCTCAGGTCCTTACACTGGCTTCCAGTTACATTTAGGATTGATTTTAAAGTACTTTTACTCATTTATAAATCACTCAGTGGCCTAGGATCTAAATACATTGCAGATATTCTCACGGAATATAAACCTAACAGACCACTCAGATCATTAGGATCAGTTAGAAATACCAAGGGTTCACACAAAACAAGGGGAGTCCGCTTTTAGCTATTATGCCGCCCGCAGTTAGAACCAGCTTCCAGAAGAGATCAGATGTGCTAAAACATTAGCCACATTTAAATCCAGACTCAAAACTCATCTGTTTAGCTGTGCATTTGTTGAATGAGCACTGTACGTCCAAGCTAATTGCAGTGTATTTTATGTATAATCATTTTCTATTCTTAACTGTTTTAAATTCATTTTAAATCAATTTTTATATAATTTCCTTGTTAGGGCCCAAGCCACTAAGGCGCAGGGCCCTATTGATTTCCTAAGGATTATTTTTTATTTTTTTATTTCAACTATCCGGGGGTTTTTAGGGGCCTTATCGTACTCAGAAACTCTTGAAAATTGGCACACACATTGGAATTTGCTCCCATTAGGACGCCGCAGAGGCTGGGACCCGGGCGTGGCACAGGGGCTCTACGGCACCCCCTGGAACACAGTCAGAAATCTTGATGTATATCTCACACATACTTGCACGTATTCAGATGAAACTCAGTACACATATAGATCTCATTGAGCTAAACAACTTTCGTACTGCATGTCATAGGCTCTGCCCAACAGGAAGTGAGCTATTCAGGGCTGTGTAAAAAGCTCATGCTCTGGAATTTGATATACTCCTCTGAGGATTTCCAACCGATTGCCACCAAACTCTGTGAACATGATCTCAAGACATTGGGGATGCTAAATTGCAAAGGGATTTTTGATATGTCGAACGGTTTGCCCGTGGCGAGGCGATAAATTTATGGTGAGAAATGAGAAACAGGAAGTGTCTAATAACATCCATATACATTGTCTGATTTTGATCAAATTTCAGGGCTTTGTTAGTTGTATGATGCCGATCGCATAGATGTGACTATTATGACTGAAAGTTATAGCGCCACCAACTTGCAGCAGGAAGTGTGTCATTTTCAAAATGCTTTGAATTCAGCATCTTATTTTTACTCGATTTCCTTCAAACTTCATCAGAATAATGTCAAAACACGGCTGATGTAAAACTGTTGAGGGAATATTGATATCGTAAAATGCTATTGCCATGGCAACATGTCAAACTTTAATATTCTTTTACGATGATTTTGAGGCAGATAACATGCTTAGAATTTCATGAAACACAACATATATCAGTATTAATGATAGTTAGACACTGGCAAAAGCTCATAAATGGGCGTCGAGGAGGCACTCTATAGCACCACCTTTTGTCAAAAGTGGGGGGGTTAGTTTTTCCTACAGTCACCAAACTCGGTATATATGTTGTTCTCATAAAGCCGGACACCTTTCTAATTCACAGTCATTAGCTACGACCAACAAGAAGTTGGCTATTTTTGTTTGAATGTGGATTTTTTGAAAAATCAGGCTGTAAATTAATTCATACTCCTCCAAGAAGAAAGAAATAGTTCACACCAAACATTGTCAACATGATGCCAATATACTGAAGATGTTAAATTGCGAACGGTGTGTGTTGAGTGTGGGTGTGAGAAGGTGGGTGAGGGGGTGGGTGAGAGAGAGAGAGAGTGAGAGAGAGAGAGAGACTTTTAAACATTTCTCTAATCAATAGAAAAAATCAGTCAGTATTTATTTATTTATTTTTGCATTACAGCTTAAGAAATCTCTTAGGCCTTATCATTTTCTGTCAGTTTTAGACAAAAAAAAAAAAAAATTAAAATAAAAAAATCCTAGAACCCGTTAATTAGTAGGGCACTGACAACATAATTTTATATAATTAGGTTAATAATCATGTTAATTACAACATAAAAAGATCTAAAGATACATACACGTGGTCTTTATAAATTTTTGTGCTGCAAATAATAATTTGACACTAATTTGATACTGACCTATGACATCCTGTGACATGACATTCGTCTGAATTTACATCATTTCATGCATGTAAAAGTAAAACAGTTCAGCTCACAAATGAAGACTAAGCTGTAATGCAGGCAAAACTATTTCACAAATGCTTATAGGTCAATCAAATATAAATCATTAAAGGTTTTGCTAACACTTTACAATAATGTCTCATTTGTTAACATTATTAATGCATTAACTTACATGAACTAACAATTAACAACATATTTTTACAGCATATGTTAATGTTTGTTTATGTTGGTTAATCAAAATGTTCATGTTAATTCACAGTGCATTAACTAATTTTACCATATACAACTTTAAATTTTAATAATGTTTTTGATTTAAACTTAATATTAACTAACATTAATAAATGCTATATAATTATTGTTCATGTTAATTCATATAGTTAATCTTAACTGAAACCTTATTGTAAAGTGTTACCAAACTTTATATATTGTTCTGTGTGTGTGTGTGTGTGTGTGTGTGTTTTACAGTCTTGATGGTTTGGATTAACCCATTCATAGCTGTATCACTTAAATTGATGGTTTGGATTAACCCATTCCATGCCGTTTCTCTAAAAACCAACCTGCCAGAGGGTTACTGTAAATCCATGTGCCCGCTTTGCACCATTCTCCTGATGCCACCGGGGTGGCGTTTGCACTGACGGCTTGGGCCCGCCATCGCTGCTTGCAGCTATATTTTTTATTGTTGTGATTATTATTATTATTATTTTTTTTTTATTCCTTGTTTTTATTGTTGTGATTATTATTTTTTAATGACCATTTCACTTCCTTTTATGTAAAGCACTTTGAATAACCATTGTGTATGAAATGTGCTATATAAATAAACTTGCCTTGCCTTGCCTTGCCTAACGTTAATATTACGACTTAGGCCATATGCACAAAATGCCCCGAATACGAACGTGTCTGCGCGGCTTTGAATGAACTCCTTTTGTGGACGCGCTCTTCACGCAGCAACGCACAGAAACACGGCAATTAAACTCTAAAAATTCACAGCGTTTTATTATAATAGTGTTCTTATTATAATGCAGTCATAGTTACTAATATTCTGCATTGTTGTTTGTCCTGCTCGTGCTGCGCGCTGAAGAGATAGGCTAATCACCATAGTACTACAATGAAGCGCTTTACTGCAGCGTAACTCAACCAAATGCATCTTATATGAGATAAATAATATACACGATATATATAAACTGGCTGAAATGTTTTGAAATCACCTGTACCCTACCTGACCGAAAAAATCCAGTCTTTCACTCTGCCTGTCAATTTGAGTCTTGTTAAAGTTTTAAATCCCAGCTTTTGCCAGTGTCTAACTATCATTAATACTGATATATGTTGCGTTACAAAACGCTCCTCTGTCGGTCACGGATTATGGAAAGTGAAACTTGGTGGTTGGATTTATTCACACACGTTAAAAATATTTTTCTAAGCTTCTTTCTTTTCAGATTCTTATTTGCATTAACTTAATAGGCTGTATATTAACTTATTGGGAGAAAACCGGTTGTTCTTTGTGAAATCAGACATTGAGTACCCCCATATAGGCTAGCCAAAATGGCATGATCATAACACCTCTGCGAATATTCGACTGTAAGATTGGTAGTCGAATCCGGCTCCTCCTATCGAATCTTCGACTATTCGGGGTCACCCCTACAAGATATTAAGCAGACAATCTACTAATACTCTAATGACTGCTAGTTGACATGTAGTTACAAAGTTACTTACAGTTAGTAGAATGTCTAAAGTGGACTATCAAAATAAAGTGTTACCGAATTTTGCAACATATCTTGATATTTCCATCGAATTTCCTGTTAACCGTTCATTAATTCTCAATTTGGCCATAGATGTGTGTTCTACTTTACTTTTTTCTATATTTAAAAAAAAATACTTCTAACCATTTATTCCTCTATAAAGGCTCCCCTTGCTTTATATTTATATATTTTATCTAAATCTAATTGTAGTTGTAATAATTTATTTTTCCATTCTTAATCTCAACTGCAATTTCCAGAGAGCTTTCACAAACTTTACAAATAATTTTATCTTTATTTTCTCTTTTGTTTTTGTTATTTCTTTTTCTGACCTTATGGCTACGGCTTTAATTTTATACTTCATTAATTCTCAATTTACTCCAAAATTATTTGCTGAATTTGCCTCATTACAGCAATATACATCTTTTGATTTTGCTGTGTTTATTAATAGAAAAATAGTTTTGTGATCTGTAAGAACAGAAGGATCTATAGAGACCTCTTTAACATAATTCACTAAATTCCTTGAAATTAACCAGTAATCTATACAGAACTGTTGAGTAAGGTCTCGTTTACACCATGTAAACTGAATTTTATCTGGATATTTAGGTCTTCATATAACAATGAAGTCAAAGGTAGAATTTAAGTTATTCTGGAAGAACAGACCTGACTTTTTGACATATTTGGACAGTTTATTTAGTTTTAGTATTTGATAAGGTATTGTTAATACAGTACATTGGTATCATTGTCAGTATATGTCAAGGGAATTCATGATTTGCTGAAAGGAAAGCAGTATTTTTATTTTGCAGAAATTTAATGTGACTTTTATTATATTCAAGAAACATATCTTTGTCAGATTTTAGTTTTTGGAAGATTCAGTGGGGAATGATTTATAGATGTCATAATCGATCAATAATTGATCAGCCAGTGTCGCAATCTTAAAAGGTAAATTTAAGGGGAAAATAATTCAATCCATATTGCATTACTCAGGTCAATGGGTGATATTGGCAATAGAAAAAAATGCTGAAATTTTTATTTTGAGGAATGTCTATGCAACTAACTTTACCACACAAAATAA
Source organism: Spinibarbus caldwelli (assembly GCA_039654775.1). Taxonomy (NCBI): domain Eukaryota; kingdom Metazoa; phylum Chordata; class Actinopteri; order Cypriniformes; family Cyprinidae; genus Spinibarbus; species Spinibarbus caldwelli. The sequence goes on along the minus strand of CM077226.1, from coordinate 7,832,590 downwards.
AGCTTTTTTTTGCTTTTTTTTATTTAAAATTTCGAAGACCAGATTAAAAAAAAAAAATTATAGAAAAGTTTAGCAATACAAAATTAGTAATTGGATGAGATTTGAATATAGTATGGGATGACAGACATGTCTATTGAGCGCATCAGTGATCTCGTCGTCATTGCTCTCTTCTCTTCTTCTCATCCCACTAATGCACCAGTAGGTGGGGTTAAAGATGTGGTAATGTAAAAGTAGGGGCCCTATTTTAACGATCTAAGCACATGGTCTAAAGCGCACGGCGTAGGTGCACTTAGGGCGTGTTCGAATCCACTTTTGCAAGTTTAATGACAGGAAAATTGGCCGGCGCACCCGGCGCATGCTCTGAAAGTGTTATCCCTATTCTCTTAATGCAGGGGTCACCACACTTGGTCCTGGAGGGCCGGTGTCCTGCAGAGTTTAGCTCCAACTTGCCTCAACACACCTGCCTTGAAGTTTCAAGTATACCAAGCAAGACCTTGATTAGCTGGTTCAGGTCTGTTTGATTAGGGTTGGAGCTAAACTCTGCAGGACATGGCCCTCCAAGTTTGGTGACTCCTGTCTTAATGAGGAATGGGTGTGTTTTTGGCATAACGTGCAATAAACCAATCAGAGTCTCATCTCCCATTCCCTTTAAGAGCCAGTTGCGTTTGTGCCATGGCGGATTCGCTATTTACACGGCGGAATTTGCAAGAGCAAAGACTGAACGCGTCTCCAGAGAGGAAACAGAGCTGCTCGTGCGCGAGCAAATAGGTAGCCTAATTCTGATACATGCAGCGACTATCCATTATGACATGTAGGCATTTTTATATTTATGTAGCCTACACAATAATATTTTACATTGGATTTCTGTATTTTCCAACCTCTGAGGGACGACCCATGTGATTCGCGTAGATCCGTGTTTTTTTTTGTTTTTTTTTTTTTGTTTTTTTTTTTTTTTTGTTTTTTTTAGGGAGTGGGGGGTGGTTGGTTGGTTACTGCATGATGATTGAAATCGCGCAAATGGCCTTGAGCTATTACCTAAATAAACTGGGAAATGATTGTTTTCTAAAACATTAGTCAAGTCAAGTCACCTTTATTTATATAGCGCTTTTAACAATACAGATTGTGTCAAAGCACTTAACAGTATCAAATTGGAGGATAGAGTGTCAGTAATGTATAATAATAAGATTAAACACTCAATTTTCAGTTAAAGGCATTTCATTATTGAATTCAGAGATGTCATTGTCTAGCTCAGTTTAGTTTAAATAGTATCTATGAAATAAAATTGACGTTAATCGTAAAAAATTAAGTGTCCCCAACTGAGCAAGCCAGAGGCGACAGCGGCAAGGAACCAAAACTCCCTCTGTGACAGAATGGAGAAAAAAACCTTGGGAGAAACCAGGCTCAGTCGGGGGGCCAGTTCTCCTCTGGCCAGGATATTATTATTTATTATTTACTTATTGTTTTAATTAAATTTTAAATGTATAAATGTATTAGATTTCTATTTTTATATTGTTGCAATTTCTAACAATAATAGTATTATGTAGTTAGGTATTTTATTATATTTATAGTTATTTTGTTTAATTTTAAGTTTTATTGTATTTAAGTCGAGGCCTTCACTGGGGATATGTCCCCGGGGCTCATCCAGATGTCCGGCCTCCGCTGACGATCAGGGTCGCAGACATCATCTCCCGGCGCCGATCCACCATCTGATCCGGACACGGACTGAGAAACAGAATAATAAAGAAACAGACAAATATTAGCGTAGATGCCATTCTTCTTACGATGTAATGAGTACATCGTGTGTTATGAGGAGTGTTCCCGGTTCCGGTTGATCTAATTAATGCAGCCTAACAATCCTTTAACGGATTTGAATAATAGAAGTGTATTAGTGTGTTATGTGTAAACCAGGTTAAAGAAATGTGTCTTTAATCTAGATTTAAACTGACAGAGTGTGTCTGCCTCCCGAACAGTGTTAGGTAGATTGTTTCAGAGTTTGGGCGCTAAATAGGAAAAGGATCTGCCGCCCGCAGTGATTTTGATATTCTAGGTATTATCAAATGGCCAGAGTTTTGAGAACGCAGCAGACGTGGAGGACTATAATGTGACAAGAGCTCGCTCAAGTACTGAGGAGCTAAGCCATTCAGGGCTTTATAAGTAACAAGATTTTAAAATCTATCCGATGTTTGATAGGGAGCCAGTGCAGTGTTGACAGAACCGGGCTAATATGGTCATACTTCCTGGTTTTAGTAAGGACTCTAGCTGCTGCATTTTGGACCAACTGTAGTTTATTGATCAAGCGTGCAGAACAACCACCCAGTAAAGCATTACAATAGTCTAACCTTGAGGTCATAAACGCATGAATTAGCATTTCTGCATTTGACGTTGAGAGCATAGGTCGCAATTTAGATATGTTTTTAAGATGGAAAAACGCAGTTTTACAGATACTAGAAACATGGCTTTCAAATGAAAGATTGCTATCAAACAGCACACCTAGGTTCCTAACTGATGAAGAAGAATTGACAGAGCAGCCGTCAAGTGTTAGATAGTGTTCTAGGTTATTACATGTGGGGTTTTTAGGTCTGATAATTAACACCTCTGTTTTTTCAGAATTTAGCAGTAAGAAGTTACTAGTCATCCAGTTTTTTATATTGACTATACATTCCATTAGTTTCTCAATTTGGTGTGTTTCACTGGGCCGTGAAGAAATATAGAGCTGAGTATCATCAGCATAACAGTGAAAGCTAACACCATGTCTCCTGATAATATCTCCCAAGGGTAACATGTAAAGCGTGAAAAGTAACGGCCCTAGTACTGAGCCTTGAGGTACTCCATACTGCACTTGTGATCGATATGATACCTCTTCATTTACTGCTACGAACTGATGGCGGTCAGATAAGTACGATTTGAACCATGCTAAGGCACTTCCACTAATGCCAACAAAGTTTTCTAGTCTATTCAAAAGAATGTTGTGGTCGATAGTGTCGAACGCAGCGCTAAGATCCAGTAGAACTAATAAAGAGATACAACCATGATCAGATGATAGAAGCAGGTCATTTGTAACTCTAATGAGAGCAGTCTCAGTACTATGATACGGTCTAAATCCTGACTGGAATTCCTCACAGATACCATTTTTCTCTAAGAAGAAATATAATTGTGAGGATACTACCTTTTCTAGTATCTTTGACAGAAAAGGGAGATTTGAGATCGGTCTGTAATTAACTAGATCTTTGGGGTCAAGTTGTGGTTTTTTAATGAAAGGCTTAATAACAGCCAATTTGAAGGTTTTGGGGACATATCCTAATGACAATGATGAATTAATAATAGCCAAAAGAGGATCTATGACTTCTGGAAGCAGCTCTTTTAGTAGTTTAGATGGAATAGGGTCTAACATACATGTTGTTGGTTTAGATGATTTAACAAGTTTATACAATTCTTCCTCTCCTATAATAGAGAATGAGTGGAATTGTTCCTCAGGGGATCTATAGTGCACTATCTGATGCGATACTGTAGCTGACGGCTGCATGGTTACAATTTTATCTCTGATAGTATCGATCTTGGAAGTAAAGTAGTTCATAAAGTCATTACAGCTGTGCTCTTGGGAAATGCCAACACCTGTTGATGCATTAAAATTATGGACGAAATGATCCTGAGAGCACTGCACGAGCTCGCGGCACCATCTGCAGGACAGTTAAAAGTGTTCAAATGATTCAAAGCACCAGATGTGAGTAGAATCAGCGCTGAAACGTGTTACTCGACCCGTTGACTTTCTATGAATGGTGCTGAGAATTTGAGATTGCTAGTGCTGTCATAAAACTCCCAACGGTTGTGATGTAATTATATAACAGGCTGTAGTCTGACCCGCTACATGTCTGCTGTTACAGTACTGTTTTTAGTTTCGATTCACTGTTAGTGCTAGCTGCGCTGCTCTGCGATTGGTTTGAGCTGCTTTAATTTGCATTTAGGAACGCAACATTCATCATTAGAAACGTTTATAAATCGTTTGTTGTTTACAAAGAGAAGTTTCAGTGTCACATATCCTTCAGAAATCATTCTAATATGCTGATTTGCTGCTCAAGAAACATTTCTCATTATTATCAATGTTAAAAACAGTTTTGCTGCTTAAATTTTTTGTGGAAACAATGATACCACTCAAACATTTGATTAAACAAGATTAAAAAAAAGAGAGGGAAATTAATAATTTTATTCATGCATGAAATTGATAAAAAAAAGTGAGTGAAGACATTTAAAATGATTTCTATTTAATAAATGCATTAACAAATTTAATTAATATATTTCATAAATGCAAATAAATGCTGTTCATTAAACTGTTCATCAAAAAATCCTGAAAAATAGTGTATCACCATTTCCACACAAAATATGAAGCAGCAAAATTGTTTTCAACATTTATAATAATCAGAAATGTTTCTTGAGAGTCAAATAAATTCTAATGATTTCTAAAAGATCATTTGACACTGAAAACTGGAGTAATGATGAAGAAAATTCTGCTTTGCATCACAGGAATAATGTTACATTTTATAATATATTAAAATTGATTTTTTTTTTTAATTTGTAATTATATTTCACAATATTGCTGTTTTTTTGTTTTTTTTTTTAATCAAATAAATTCAGCCTTGATGAGCAGAATATATTTATTTCAGAATCATTAATTGTAATTTTTCCAAACTTTTGGCAGGTATTTTAATATTAACAATTCTATATACTATATTCTTTACTATAATATATTATAGTACTTTATTATAATATATTATATTAGTATGTATTCTTACAGTATAAGATATATCTTTTAATGTGCTAAAATATATATTTTTAATAAGTGCTGGGGGTGTGGCTTGTGGACGTGACTTGGGCGTGGTCAGATTTTCCTTCTTTTTTGTCTCTAGCTGATCAAATTCCTGATTGTAATCCTTTAATTTTTTATATTTGGCATGTTTGTTTGCTGCTGCGCATCCCTGTGTGTGTAATAAGCAGAGTGTACGTGTGTTGTGGACTCGCCTATAGGCGCATATTACTGACGCGGTCTTTAAATAACAAAAGAAATACTGCATCATTGACTTTAGACCAGGTTTTAGTTGGTCAATGGCACAGTCTATTTCAGATGCCTCAAAATAGCAACACGCCAGCAAAGCACGCCCAAGGGCGCACACATGGGTGCAAATGCATTTGCTATTTAAACATGCCGCTGGACACGAAAATGATAACTCGGGCTGAAACTAGCAAAAAACACTTGCGTCGCACTTGGCGCTGCATTGCGCCGGGTGTATGATAGGGCCCTAGGTGTTGATCTGAATTTAGCAGACGCAGTCTTTCATTGCACTATTACATCATACAGAGACAAAATCTGAAAAAGTTGTTTTGGCTGCTCTACGGTGACATTCACACAGTTAAAAATAAAATGGCACTTTCCTAATATTAGGATCCTTTGAAAGTAATTATTTTTAGTCCAGTGATCCTGCTGTAACAGTTTTTCTGTCTGTCCATATAACGTGAGTGGACAGGGGAAAAAAAGGCAATCATTTAAGTGTTGATCTTACGCTGATGTATTCATCTGTATTATGTAATAAAAAGATGAACTAGATGAAGCTAATTGCGATATATTTTAATAAATTTTGTTGTGTTAAAATATAACCACATTAAGTACTTTTAGTATAATTGAAGTGTACTTCTATTTTAAAATACACTTTTATACTTCTTGAACTTGTGGCGACTTATGTTTAAAGATGTAACAGAATTCACATACAGTGTTTGTATGGTTTTCCCCTTTAAGAATGTTAAGCCGGGCTCACACTGCGATTTTTTTTAAAAGTCCTTTAGGATTGTACTTGTCAGACTGTATGAACATGATGATCATGTCACACTATGGGATCTCAGTTGTCTTTAATGTCAGACTGTATGACAGTCGAGACGAGTTAAAAACGGGTGCGCACAAGAAAACTTGTCCGGAGTTTTACATTATCAACCCATACACGTCCAGTGACTGCGAACTGCATTGCACGCGGGACCGAAATGTTGGCTATCATGAAAAGTATATGAACGGCGGCAATACCGGCGTATTTAAGAAGAATAGTGTATGCAGCTCTACGCACCCACATGAAAACAGCGGCGCAACCAGTAATTATATAGAAAAAGCAACATATCAGATGAATTCCGTGAGCGGAGGACGGGAGCGCTGGAGTTTATGGCTGATAGAATAATTCTCTAGCATTAATTCTGCTCATAGCTTGTCTTGAAAAACGGAGACAGTTTGGCATTCATCGTAGGGGTAGTCACACTGCAGGACTGTGCGCCAAATCTTCTGACACTGCCAGAATTTCGTCGGAGGTGAAATTTGATTGCAACAGCCATTAATCGACTGTCAGTGAACATGTCAAACCAGCGATCAAAGACTACAGATTTTAGCCTAGGATTATAGGAATTTTTTAGGATTTTTGGAATTTGTCCCAATCAACCAAATCGTGGCCAAAATCGCACACAGTGTGAGCCGGGCTTTAGTTGGCGGCAGTGTGTGTTTTCCCCTTTAAGAGATCAGAGTTTTTGTCTAGTGGGTTGTTCGGTAAATAAAGTTAGCCAGTTCACAGCTTCAGCATCCAGCTCGCATGTCGTTTTCACTCATTTAAATGCACGAACACCCACAAGTGGTGACCCCGATGCTCTTGGACATTTCCAGAGGTTTTTTTGTCATTGTTGTGGAAGACGAAATGACGGCCAATGCGGTTGCACTCAAGTTACCAGAGTTTTGGGAGCAGCAAGTCGCGGCATGGTTTGCACAGGTGGAGGCGCAGTTCGCTCTGCGCGACTTCACTGCAGATGACACAAAGTATTACTACACTGTAGCTTCACTCAGCAGCTCCACGGCATCGCGAGCTGTCAGCCTCCTAAACGAACCCCCGGAGAGGGACAAGTATGGCACCCTTAAAACTTACCTGTTGGGAACTTTTGGTTTGACTGAATCATAGCGTGCGAGGCAGCTTCTTTCATTACCAGGACTGGGTGATGCAAAGCCCTCTGAGCTTACGGATCATATGTTGACATTGTTAGGTGAACATAAGCCCTGCTTTATATTCAAGGAGCTGTTTCTTCGAAAAATGACAGATCAAGTCCGCACGGCTTTGGCCGGCACGACGATTACGGACTTACGAGAGCTGGTTAAAATGGCGGACAGTCTACATACCGCTGCACAGAGTTGTGCTGTACCAACATCTTTCAACGCCTCTATTAATCCGCTGGTAGGAGCGGTTAATCGGATTGCACAAGCACCGCCACAGTGAACTGACTCCAGATTTTGTTTTTATCATGCTCGTTTTGGGGACAGGGCCAAGAAGTGTCGTTTGCCATATAATTTCCGTGGTAAGAGTACCACACAGTCTGTGAATGCTGTGGACAGTGGACATACTGGCTGACTTCTCTTCATTACGGATGATATATCGGGACGAGATTTTCTCTGTGACACTGGGGCTCGGGTGAGCGTACTGCCGGCGACTCCTTTCGATGCGTGTCCTGAGCTTAAGAGCCCCTTACTGGAGGCTGCTAACGGCAGCAAAATCCTAACATACGGTAAGCGCCAGGTTATGATGTCTTTTAACGGGCACAGTTTCACTTGGGATTTTGTCGCTCGTCCTTTGCTGGGGGCTGATTTCCTGTGCGCAAATGGTTTGTTGGTTGATGTGCAGAACCGCTGCTTAATCGATGCCAAAGATTTCAATTCTTTTCCATGTATGCTCAGTGTTTTTTCAACAACAACCTTGTCAAACACTTCGGAGCCTAGCTGCGAATTTTTGCGCATGCTCAGAGTTTTCCGACATAACTCAGCCAACTTTTTCTACGGCGACACCGAAACATGGTGTGGAGCATCACATTTCTACTACAGGTCCACCTGTGTATGCTCGCGCTCGTCATCTTGACTCATCGAAATTAGCTGCCGCTAAAGCTGAGTTTGCGTACATGGAAGAGTTAGGCATTATATGCCATTCAAATAGTCCTTGGGTTTCTCCTTTGCTCATGGTGCCTAAGTCAGATGGTAGTTACCATCCATGTGGTGATTATCGCAGACTCAATGATGTTACAATTCCCGATCGCTACCCTGTTCCACATATTCAAGCTTTTTTGGTGCGGCTAGCTGGAAAAACAATTTTTTCCAAAGTAGACCTTGTGCAAGGGTACCACCAAGTACCAGTTCACCCGGGGGACATTCCGAAAACTGCCGTTATCACCCCTTTTGGGTTGTGTTTGATCGGGAGTTGCTTGGCCTTTACCTTGCCATTTGACATTTTAGTTTTTCACTTGAAGGCCGGCACGTCACTGCTTTTGTCGATCACAAGCCATTGACTTTCGTTATGTCAGAGATTTCAGAGCCATGGTCTGCCCGCCGGCAAAGGCACCTGGTTTACATTTCAGAATTTACTACGGATCTTCAACACATTGCAGGGAAGTCCAATGTGGTAGCGGACTGCCTGTCACGGACGAGCACCAATGCGGTACACTTGGGGGTGAATTACTCTGGTATGGCCGCGGACCAGTGTTCCGATCCGGAAGTCCAGTCCTTGAAGACAGGTGTCACAAGCCTTAAATTGACCAATGTCATGTTTGACAAGGCTGGCGTTTCGCTTCTTTGTGATGTTTCATTGGGATGTCCTCGTCCCGTTGTACCCAAGAACTGGAGATGGCACGTTTTTGACGTCATCCACGGTTTGTCGCATCCGGGTACGAAAACTTCCCAAAAGTTGATGGCTTCTAAATTTGTCTGGCGCGGCCTAAAGAAAGATGTGAGAGCATGGTCCGCTTCATGCATTGCCTGTCAAAGAGCGAAAGTGCAGCATCATGTTATAGCACCGTTAGCACGTTTCGAGGTGCCGGAGCGTCGTTTCAATCATGTGAACATTGACCTTGTTGGTCCTCTTCCGCTGTCTTGGGGGTACGCTCACCTGCTCACAATGGTGGATCGGGCTACTAGGTGGCCAGAAGTGGTGCCCTTGGTGTCAACGTCAACTGCAGACATTGCTCGAGGTTTTATTGGCACCTGGATCGCTAGATTTGGCACCCCATTGGACATCTCCTCAGACCGTGGTTCCCAGTTCACATCTGAGCTTTGGGCTGCAGTCGCGCATAGTCTGGGTATTAAGCTTCATCACACTACAGCTCATCACCCACAAGCGAATGGTCTGTGTGAACATTTTCACTGATCCATGAAGTCTGCACTGAGAGCTGCCTTGAAGGATGACAACTGGTATGTCCGGCTCCCATGGGTGTTGTTGGGACTTTGTACGGCACCTAAGGAGGATTTACTTGCTTGTTCGGCGGAAATGGTTTATGGCTAGACACTTAGGGTGCCTAGTGACTTTGTGCCTGATACCGACAACCTGTGGTCTGGCCAACCTATCCATCCCACCCTGCGCAGCCATGTCTCCGCTTTCGTCCCAGTGCCCACCTCTCAGCATGGCCTTCACAAGACTTGGATTCCCAGCGATCTGTTGTCTGCAGAATTTGTGTTCGTTCGACATGACACACACAGGGGGCCATTGAAACCTCCATATGACGGACCCTTCCGGGTTCTGGAATCCTCGGACAAGACGTTCGTTATTGATGTAGGAGGGAGGTCGGAATATGTCTCAATTGACCGCCTTAAACCAGCTCACAGAGACCTGGATCGGCCAGCTGAGGTGGCTGTGGCACCCCGACGTGGACGACCTGCCTTTGTCAACCCGTCTTGCAAGTTTGTGGTTCAAGCTTCTCCTGCTGATGGCTCACTGCAGGTGACACACACAAGAGCGGGACATAGCATTCATGCTCCTGACAAACTGAATATGTAAAGTTATGTGAATTCTTGTGTGGCTTGTGTGGTGACTTATGTTTAAAGATGTGACAGAATTCACATACAGTGGGGCAAAAAAGTATTTAGTCAGCCACCAGTTGTGCAAGTTCTCCCACTTAAAAAGATGAGAGAGGCCTGTAATTTTCATCATAGGTATACCTCAAATATGAGAGACAAAATGAGAAAAAAAAATCCAGAAAATCACATTGTAGGATTTTTAAAGAATTTATTGGTAAATTCCTCGGTAAAATAAGTATTTGGTCACCTACAAAGAAGCAAGATTTCTGGCTCTCACAGACCTGTAACTTCTCCTTTAAGAGGCTCCTCTGTCCTGCACTCGTTACCTGTATTAATGGCATCTGTTTGAACTGTTTGATCAGTGTAAAAGACACCTGTCCACAACCTCAAACAGTCCAACTCCAAACTCCACCATGGCCAAGACCAAAGAGCTGTCAAAGGACACCAGAAACAAAATTGTAGACCTGCACCAGGCTGGGAAGACTGAATCTGCAACAGGTAAGCAGCTTGGTGTGAAGAAATCAACTGTGGGAGCAATTATTAGAAAATGGAAGACATACAAGACCACTGATAATCTCCCTCGATCTGGGGCTCCACGCAAGATCTCACCCCTTGGGGTCAAAATGATCACAAGAACTGTGAGCAAAAATCCCAGAACCACACGGGGGGACCTAGTGAATGACCTGCAGAGAGTTGGGACCAAAGTAACAAAGGCTACCATCAGTGACTCAAATCCTGCAGTGCCAGACGTGTCCCCCTGTTTAAGCCAGTACATGTCCGGGCCCGACTGAAGTTTGCTAGAGAGCATTTGGATGATCCAGAAGAGGATTTGGAGAATGATGAAACCAAAATAGAACTTTTTGGTAAAAACTCAACTTGTCGTGTTTGGAGGAGAAAGAATGCTGAGTTGCATCCAAAGAACACCATACCTACTGTGAAGCATGGGGGTGGAAACATCATGCTTTGGGGCTGTTTTTTCTGCAAAGGTACCAGGATGACTGATCCGTGTAAACGAAAGAATGAATGGGGCCATGTATCGTGAGATTTTGAGTGAAAACCTCCTTCCATCAGCAAGGGCATTGAAGATGAAATGTGGCTGGGTCTTTCGGCATGACAATGATCCCAAACACACCGCCCGGGCAACGAAGGAGTGGCTTCGTAAGAAGCATTTCAAGGTCCTGGAGTGGCCTAGCCAGTCTCCAGATCTCAACCCCATCGAAAATCTTTGGAGGGAGTTGAAAGTCCGTGTTGCCCAGCGACAGCCCCAAAACATTACTGCTCTAGAGGCCAAAATACCAGCAACAGTGTGTGAAAACCTTGTGAAGACTTACAGAAAACGTTTGACCTCTGTCATTGCCAACAAAGGGTATATAACAAAGTATTGAGATGAAATTTTGTTATTGACCAAATACTTATTTTCCACCATAATTTGCAAATAAATTCTTTAAAAATCCTACAATGTGATTTTCTGGATTTTTTTTTTCTCATTTTGTCTCTCATAGTTGAGGTATACCTATAATGAAAATTACAGGCCTCTCTCATCTTTTTAAGTGAGAGAACTTGCACAATTGGTGGCTGACTAAATACTTTTTTGCCCCACTGTACGGTGTTTGTAAGGTTCTTTCCTTTAAGAGATCAGAGTTTTTGCCTAGTGTGTTGTTCGGTAAATAAAGTTAGCCAGTTCACGGCTTCAGTATCCAACTCGCATGTCATCTCCACTAATTTAATTGCACCCACAAACTACTGTTAGAATATATTTAAAGCCTCACTTTAATATCCAAGAATATTTTCAATATCATATCAACTTATTGGAAATTCAGTTTATTATAAAGCTATTTTTCAGTATTCAATATGGTATATTAGGAAGTGCAGAAGTCATTACATAAAAATTTAACATACACTCATTTTACATTATATCTTGTTGTGTATGTTACAGTAAATTCATAAACTGTTAACCTAAATATTTATAAGTTCTAATGAATTAAAATAAAGATCAGTGAAATGCTGTGACAGAACTACTTCAATCAATTTGTGTAACATTTCAGTGACACCTGTATTTCTGGAAAGTACACTATGAATATTCCATCAGTGAATAAAAATAAATCACAAAGGTCACTTTTGTTTGAGTATGACTTGTTGCATTGACCATTTGACTTGTTGCATCTGAGGGCTTGCAATTAAGAAACTGTGGTATTTGAAAACTTCATCACAGGGTTTGTGAAAGGGAATAAGCGTTGCTTGACGCTCATGGGAAACTCCTGTTTACTCTGTTACTGAAGCCTGATTTGTTCACGTTTGTGTAGCTGCACAAACCAATGGTGCTCTAACCCGCCAAAAGGAGTTAGCTGACTGCTATAAAAGTCGGCTCAGAGCTAGGCTTGCTGCGATAGACGGTGTTGGCGGTTATACCGATGTTAAGCCGCAACACCGGTTCCGTCACTTGCCCACCACGGCACCGTCACAATTTTTTTATAGTAATAAAAATCATTTAGTTCAGTTAGAGAACAGACTAGGGATGGCTCGATACCATAATTTTGGCTTCGGTACGATACCAGAATGTAATACCTTGGTATCGATACTAAATCGATACCATAGGTGACAAATAACCAGCCTCAAAAGATAAGTGAATTGAAAACAATTTTATATTAAAATAATAATAAGAAAAACAGATTCATATCTTAATACCTTTGTATCAAACTGTAACAAAAAACATATATTAACGTATATATATATATATATATATATATATATATATATATATATATTAATGTGTATATATATATATATATATATATATAATATATATATATATATATATATTAATGACTGTTTATTAAAAAGTATTGGTAACAATTTACATTAAGGTCTCTTTGGTTAACATAAGTTATTGCATTAATTAACATGAACTAAAAAGGAACAATATATTTTAAAATCATTTATTAATCTTATTTAATGTTAGTTAATACTAACATTAAAAATATTAATTTTATTTTTAATTCACAGTACATAAACTAATGTTAAGATACAACTTTAAATTTGAATAATATATTAATAAATTTTTAACTTAACATTAATTAACATTAATAAATGTTATATAATTATTGTTATGTTAACAAGTATAGTTCAATAATATAGTATATATAATATATATAATAATATAGCCAAAACTAACAAACTAAGTATGAACTACATATGTTTTACTATATTTCTTTGTGTTAGTAAAAAATTCTTTGTTAGTTCATGGTACAGTAACTGATGTACATTAACTAGAAATTTTAATAGTGTAGTAGTCAATTTTGAACATATCATTAACCAAGATTCATAAATGCTTTAAAAATATTCTTCATGTTAACTTCATGTTAACTTATATAATGTTAAAAACTAAAAACTTATTGAAAAGTGTTACAAAAGTTTTACATAGTTCTGTGTGTGTGTGTGTGTGTGTGTGTGTGAGTGAGAGAGAGGATAGAGAGAGACTAACATTAATAAAAGCTATATAATTATTGTTCATATTATTTAATATAGTTAATGTTAATAACTGAAACCTTATTGAAAGTGTTACCAAAATTTTATATATTGTTGTGTGTATGTGTGTGTGTGTGTGTGTCTTTCACGGTCTTGATAGTTTGGATTAACCCTTTCATTGTTGTATCCCTCAAAACCAGACTGCCAGAGGGTTACGGTAATGCGTGTGCCCGCTGGGCACAGTTTTCCTGATGCCACCGGGGTAGCATTTGCACTGACGGCTTGGGCCCGCCATCGCTGCTTGCAGCTATATTTATTATTATTATTATTCTTTTTCTCCAAAATAAATCGCATTTTTGAGGGCCTAAACATGCTCAAAAAGTCATGAAACTTTGCACACGCATCAGAACTTGCGAAAATTTACGTCTGATATGGGTTTCAGAAGTGGGTGTGGCAAAATGGCTCAATAGCGCCACCTATACACATTCAGCGGTGTCCGCCTTGAGCTACGTTTCACGTACATGTACGAAAATCGGCATACACGTGTTAAACACCAATACCTGCAAAAAAGTCTCTTGTTGAAAAATCCGAAACCCAACAGGAATTCGGTTATTGTTAATTTTCTCGGCAAATTTTGTGTGATTTTTGACATTTACAGGTGTCGTACTCTAACGAACTCCTCCTAGAGATTTATTCAGATCAACACCAAATTTAGTCAGTGTAATCTTAAGGCCTTTGCGATGCTAAATTGCGAAGATCTAGAGTTTTCTTTGAAGGGCGTGTCTGTGGTGGCCTGACAAAATTCGATGTTTCGCCATGAAACAGGAAGTTGTTATAACTCAGGCATGCAATGTCCGTTCTGCACCAAACTTCACATGTTTGATAAGACTCCTGACCTGAAGAGATCTATGTGACCATATTCAGTTATAGTCATAGCACCACCTGCTGGCAACAGGAAGTGACATATTATACACTAACTTAAAAATGCAATGTCCGATCTGGCCCAAACTTCACATTTTTGATAAGAGTCCTGGCCTGAACACATCTTAAGGCCAATATTCAGTTATAATCATACTGCCACCTGCTGGCAACAGGAAATTACTTGTTTTACACTAACTTAAACATGCAATGTCCGATCTGCCCCAAACTTCACCTTTTTGATAAGAGTCTTGGCCTGAACACATCTTAAGGCCAATATTCATTTATAGTGATAGTGCCACCTGCTGGCAACAGGAAATGACTTGTTTTACACTAACTTAAACATGCAATGTCCAATCTGCACCAAACTTCACGTTTAGTAAAAGTACTGACCTGAAGACATCTAAAGGCCAATACTCAGTTATAATCATAGCGCCGCCTGTTGATAACAGGACATGTCATGCTTTACACTAACTCAAACATACCATGTTCAATCTGCACCAAACTTCATATGTTTGATAAAAGTGCTGGCCTGAAGACACCTACATGCCAACATTCAGTTATAGATATAGCGCCACCAAATGGCAGCAGGTTTGGCACATATAAGTGACTTTGACATATTCCTCTATATTTGCCTTTTTAAATGCATATTGCTCACCATTCCCTGTCTTCCTGAAGCCACCGGTTGGCGGTGAGCCCGGGTGCGAGGGCCCTTTCATCGCTGCTTGCAGCTTTAATTATTATTTTTATTCTTCTTCTCCGGAATGAATCGCATTTTTGAGGGCCTAAACATGCTCGAAAAGTCACAAAACTTTGCACACGCATCAGAACTGGCGAAAATGTACATCTGATATACGTTTCAGAAGTGGGTTTGGCAAAATGGCTCGACAGCACCACCTATACACTTTCAACGGAGTGTGCCTCGAGCTACGTTTCATGTACATGCATGAAAATTGGTACACACATGTAACACACCAATACCTACAAAAATGTCTCTTGGAGCAATATCGAAAATCCAACAGGAAGTCGGTTATTTTTAATTTTCTCTGCAAATTTTCTGTCATTTTTGCCATTTTCAGGTTTCATACTTTAACGAACTCCTCCTACAGATTAATTCAGATGAACACCAAATTTGGTCAGTCTAATCTAAAGGCCTTTGCAATGTTAAATTGCGAAGATCTAGAGTTTTCATTGAAGGGTGTGTCTGTGGCGGCCTGACAAATTTCGATGTTTCGCCATGGGAATAGAAGTTGTTGTAACTCAGCCATAAAATGTGCAATCTGCCCCAAACTTCACACGTTCGATAACAGTCCTGGCCTGAACACATCTAAAAGCAAATATTCCATTAAAATCATAGTGCCACCTGCTGGCAACAGGAAATGGCTTCTTTTACACTAACTTAAACATGCAATTTCCAATCTACACCAAACTTCACATGTTTGGTAAGAGTCATGGCCTGAAGACATCTAAAGACCAATATTCAGTTATAATCATAGTGCCACCTGTTGGCAATTGGATACGTCATGCTTTATACTAACTCAAACATACCATGTTCTGTCTGCACAAAACTTCATATGTTTGATAAAAATACTGGTCTGAAGACATCTACATGCTAATATTTAGTTATAATCATAGCGCCACCTGTTGACAACAGGATGTGTCATGCTCTATACTAACTTAAGCAAACCATGTCCAATCTGCACCAAATTTCACAGGTATGGTAAGTGTCCTGGCCTGAAAAGCATCTAAAGGCCAATATTCAGATGTAATCATAGCGCCACCTGCTGGCGATGGGAAATGACTTGTTTTACACCAACGTAAACATGCAATGTCCAATCTGCACCAAACTTCATATGTTTGATAAAAGTACTTGTCTGAAGACATCTACATTCCAATATTCAGTTATAATCATAGCACCACCTGTTGTCAATAGGATACGTCATGCTTTTTACTAACTCAAACGTACTATGCTCAATTTGCACCAAACTTCATATGTTTGATAAATGTGCTGGCCTGAAGACATCTATATGCAAATATCCAGTTATAGTCATAGCGCCACCAGCTAGCAGCAGGAAATTTGGCACATATAAATGACTTTGACATATTCCTCCTGTATTTATCACTTTAAATGCATATTGCTCACCATTCGCTGTTTTCCTAAAGCAACCGGATGGCGGTAAGCCCGAGTGCGAGGGCCCGTTCATCACTGCTTGCAGCTTTAATTATTATTATTAGGGCCCGAGCACCGGTGGTGCGAGGACCCTCTTGAATCTGCTCTGTTTATTATTATTATTATTGTTATTATTATTAGGGCCCGAGCACCGGTGGTACGAGGACCCTCTTGAATCTGCTCTGTTTATTATTATTATTATTATTATTATTATTTTTTATTTTTTTTATTTTTTATTCTTCTTCTTCTCCAAAATGAATCGCATTTTTGAGGGCCTAAACATGCACGAATAGTTATGAAACTTTGCACATGCATCAGAACTGGCAAAAATTTACATCTGATATGGGTTTCAGAAGTGGGTGTGACAAAATGGCTCCATAGCGCCACCTACACACATTCAGCTGTGTGCGCCTCAAGCTCCGTTTAACGTACATGTACGAAAATCGGTATACACCTGTAAAACACCAATACCTACAAAAAAGTCTCTTGTTGCAAAATCCAAAACCCAACAGGAAGCCGGTTATTTTTCATTTTCTCTGCCAATTTTGTGTCATTTTTGCCATTTTCAGGTGTCATACTTTAACGAACTCCTTCTACAGATTAATTCAGATGAACACTAAATTTGGTCAGTCTAATCTAAAGCCCTTTGTGACGTTAAATTGCGACGATCTAGAGTTTTCGTTGAAGGGCATGTCTGTGGCGGCCTGACAAATTTCGATGTTTCGCCATGGGAATAGAAGTTGTTGTAACTCAGCCATAAAATGTGCAATCTGCCCCAAACTTCACACTTTCGATAACAGTCCTGGCCTGAACACATCTAATTGCTAATATTCCATTATAATCATAGCGCCACCTGCTGGCAACAGGAAATGGCTTCTTTTACCCTAACTTAAACATGCAATTTCCAATCTGCACCAAACTTCACGTTTGATAAGAGTCATGGCCTGAAGACATCTAAAGACCAATATTTAGTTATAATCATAGCGCCACTTGTTGGCAATAGGATACGTCATGCTTTATACTAACTCAAACATACCATGTTCAGTCTGCACAAAACTTCATATGTTTGATAAAAGTACTGGTCTGAAGACATCTAAAGGCCAACATTCAGTTATAATCATAGTGCCACCTGTTGGCAAGAGGATACGTCATGCTTTATACTAACTTAAACATGCAATGTCTAATCTGCACCAAACTTAATATGTTTGATAAATGTGTTGGCCTGAAGACATCTATATGCCAATATCCAGTTATAGTCATAGCACCACCAGCTGGCAGCAGGAAGTTTGGCACATATAAATGACTATGACATATTCCTCCTGTATTTATCACTTTAAATGCATATCGCTCACCGTTCGCTGTTTTCCTAAAGCAACCGGATGGCGGTAAACCCGGGTGCGAGGGCCCGTTCATCGCTGCTTGTAGCTTTAATATTCTGCATTGTTGTTTGTACTGCGCTGCGCACTGAAGACATAATCACTGTAGTACTACAATGAAGCGCTGTACTGCAGCGTAACTCAACCAAATGCATTTTATACAAGATAAATATATAGACAATATATTTGAACCGGCTGAAATGTTTTGAAATCACTTGTACCCTACCTGATCGAAAAAATCCAGTCTTTCACTCTGCCTGTGTCAATTTGAGTCTTGTTAAAGATTTAAATCCCTACCGCCAAGATGCTCCTCTTTCGGTCACGGATTATGAAAAGTGAAACTTAAATCTATAGGGGTGGTTGGATTTATTCACGCACGTTAAAATATTTATTTAAAGCTTCTTTCTTTTCACATTCTTATTTACAGCATTATCTTAATAGGCTGTATATTAACTTATTGGGAGAAAACTGGTAGTTCTATGAGAAATCAGACATTTGAGCACCCCCATATAGCCAAAATGGCATGATCATAACACCCCGCGAATATTCGACTGTGAGATTGGTAGTCGAATCAGGCTCCTCCTATCGAAGCATCAAATCTTCGACTATTTGGGGTCACCCCTAATTAATTTAATAATAAAAATGACAAATTCTGTCATTAAGTACTCACCCTCATCTTGTTCCAAGTCCTTTAAGACTTTCGTTCATCTTCGAAACAGAAACTGAGATATTTTAATGAAATCTGAGAAATGTATGTCCCTTCGCTGAAAGTCACCAAAATGTTCACATTTCAAAAAGTTCATAGTGGATGAAAAGACATTGCAAAAATAATCCAAACGAATTGAGCGGTTTCATCCAAGTCCTCTGAGGAGACACAATCAGTCTATATGATTTTATAGTTTATTTTATTCATAATTATCAACGCATATCAGAACTGGTCAAAGGAAGCTCAGATATGCTTGCTTGATGTGCACAAATTCCAATCTTGGTTTTGCAATGCATGTTATGCAAGCACGCTTGAGATTCCTCAAAAGCCAATAAGGTTTGTTTTCGTGCATTAAGTGGTATGTTGAGCTTGTTTGAATTTAGGTACATAAACAAGTACATAAATAGGGATTTTTAGCATATCTTTGGAAAAATGATGCACTTCAGATGGTACAATGTTGAAATGCTTGTTGGAAAATACTGTTAAATAGTAGCCTATTACAAGTAATGTATCATGTTATGTTTTTAAAAGTGAAGTAAAAACTAAATATTTGTTCACAAGTACAAACAAGAAAATCTGAACATTATATTGAGTTTAAGTATTCTTATTACTAAGGCATAGTTGACAAAATTATATTTATAATACATTTTATGTTAGTACAATACAAGATTTAACTTCAATGTTCTATAACTATTAGGAGTGAATTAATATGTATTATAAAATATATAAAAATGTTAAGATTTGAAAAGGATGCATAAATGGCGGCGCGTGCACATGCTGCGGCTTCTCTCTCTCCCGAAAGAATGGTGTTTTTGTGTTTTTTATCTTGTGAGTCGCAGTGTTTTTGTACGTCTTCGTCGCGTCTATCTGTCCTAAAGCGCGCATACAGTCGTGAGTTTCTGCTCGACGTCGGCAGAACCACATTTTTAGAGTTAAACTTCGCGCACGCCGAAGAGCTGCGGGATCTCGGTCTGCTCCGGAGGCCTACACCATCACTGACCCCCACTACTGCATCTCGCCCACAGCGGAGGCCCCACAAGCGGCGCGAGAGGAAGCAGAAGAGGGGTAAGCGCGGAGGTATCTGGGCTAGGCTAGCAGCTAACCCACACAAGCCAGCTATCCCCACCATCGTACTGGCCAACGTACGCTCTTTGGACAATAAACTGGACCACATCCGACTACTACGCTCAAATCAGAGGACTGTAAGAGACTGTTGTGTTTTTGTTTTCACGGAAACATGGCTCAGCAACAGCGTGCCGGACTGCGCCATTCAGCTCGACCAGCTATCATGCTATCGAGCGGACAGAGCTCTCGTCGAGGGAGGTAAGACCCGCGGCGGCGGGCTTTGTGTTTACATTAATGACGCGTGGTGCCGCGACGCTGTTGTGGTCTGCAAACACTGCTCGCCCCTGGTGGAGTTTATGATTATTAAGTGTCGGCCGTTCTATCTACCGAGGGAATACACAGCCATACTACTCGCTGCTGTATACATCCCTCCCAACTCCAACAACAACAGGAGTGAGGCACTTAATGAACTGTACCAGCACATCAGTGAGCAGCAGACAGCCCACCCAGATGCTTTTCTCATCTTGGCGGGGGATTTTAATCACGCAGACCTAAAGAGTGTGTTCCCTAAAATACACCAACATGTGAACTTTCCAACACGAGGAAACAACACTCTGGACTTTGTTTACACCACCCAGAGAGGAGCTTACAAGGCCCTCCCCCTCCCCCATCTTGGCACCTCAGACCACATCACTGTCATGCTAATGCCTGCATACAGACCGATCGTTAAAGTCACCAAACCAGTTCACAAACAGATACAAGTGTGGCCGGATGGGTCGTCAGAGGCACTTCAAGACTGCTTTAACACCACTGACTGGAATATGTTTAAGCAGGCTGCCACATACAATAACACCACAGACCTCCAAGAGTACTCAGAGACTGTCACTGCCTACATCACCAAGTGCATTGATGATGTAACAGTCACAAAGACCATCACTGTCCAGGCCAACCAGAAGCCGTGGCTGACAGGGGAGGTCCACAGACTCCTGAAGGCTCGGAACGCTGCTTTTAGAGCCGGAGATGAGGTGGGCCTGAGGACAGCTAGGGCCAACTTATCACGCGGCATCAGAGAGGCCAAGAGACAGTACTCCAGGAGGGTAGCCCATCGCTTCAGCGACAGCAGAGACACTCGGAGCCTGTGGCAGGGGATTCAGACCGTTACGGACTACAAGCCCCCACCGCGGACCTGTGACAGCACCATCCCCCTGCTGAACGAGCTGAACGCCTTCTTCGCTCACTTTGAGACACAAAACAGCACCACTGCAGAGAAGACCCCACCTCCTCCCGGGCGACCAGGTGATGATGCTGTCCCCAGACAGCGTGAGGAGATCCCTCAGCAGGATCAATGCACACAAAGCCCCGGGTCCTGACAACATTCCTGGTCGTGTACTGAGAGACTGTGCAGCGGAACTCACTGATGTCTTCACAGACATTTTCAACATCTCGCTGAGTCAGGCTGTTGTCCCCACATGCTTCAAGGCTACCACCATCATTCCAGTCCCGAAGAAGTCATCTCCATCCTGCTTCAATGACTACCGTCCAGTCGCACTTACTCCTATCCTCATGAAGTGCTTTGAACGACTAGTCATGCACCACATCAAGTCTGCCCTCCCCCCCTCCCCTTCCAGTTTGCATATCGGTCCAACCGCTCGACTGATGATGCCATCGCCACTGCCCTCCACCCAGCCCTCACACATCTGGACAAAAAAGACTCGTATGTCAGAATGCTGTTCATAGACTTCAGTTCAGCATTCAACACAATCATCCCTCAACAGCTCATTCACAAATTGGTCCAGCTAGGGCTCAACACCTCTCTGTGCAACTGGCTGTTGGACTTCCTGACTGGGAGACCTCAGGCAGTACGGGTCGGCAGTAACACATCCAGCACCATCACACTGAACACAGGGGCCCCCCAAGGATGTGTGCTGAGCCCCCTCCTCTTAACTCTGCTGACCCACGACTGCACACCGTCACATAACTCCAACCTTTTCATTAAGTTTGCGGACGACACGACTGTGGTAGGTCTCATTAGCAACAGAGATGAGACAAACTACAGGAGCGAGGTGAGCCGCCTGGCCGGGTGGTGCAGTGACAACAATCTCTCTCTGAATGTGGAGAAGACGAAGGAGATTGTTGTTGACTTCAGGAGAGTGCACACTCAGCATGCTCCTCTGACCATCAATGGTGCGACTGTGGAGAGAGTGAGCAGCACCAAGTTCCTAGGTGTGCACATCACAGAGGACCTCTCCTGGACTGACAACACTGTAGCACTGGCCAAGAAAGCACAACAGCGTCTCTACTTCCTCCGCAAACTGAGAAGAGCCAGAGCCCCGGTCCCCATCATGTGCACCTTCTACAGAGGCACCATCGAGAGCATTCTTACTAGCTGCATCACTGTGTGGTATGGCGCTTGCAACACGTCCTGCAGCTGAGAGGATCGTTGGTGTCTCTCTCCCCTCCCTCCAGGACATCTACAACACCCGTCTCACCCGCAAAGCCCTCTGCATTGCAGGTGATCCCACCCACCCGACACACAGCTTCTTCAGTCTGCTGCCATCAGGGAGGAGACTGCGGAGTCTCCAGGCCAGGACCAGCAGACTGAAGGACAGCTTCATCCATCAGGCTGTCAGGAAGCTAAACTTCCTCCCGACCTTGCCCCCCCTCCCCTTTCTTACCCCACGCACCACTGAACTCTGACCCTCAGAACCCCCCCCCCTCCCACTGACAAACTGTGACCCGCACCAGTCACTTTGTGCAGCATTGGACTGATCACTACCCCATCTAGCATTGACTGCAAACTACCTCCTATGACAGTTTAATTAAGACTGTTCTCTGAGCTCTTTAGCTCTTCATCACTTTAATGTTGATAAGCTCTTTTTTGCACTACACTCATTACATCTGCACAGTTTTTTTTTGCACTACACCCATTATATCTGCACAGTTTTGTTTATTTAATGGTTGCACTATCTGCCATGTGCCTTACGCCGCTTTACCTATCTCTTTTTACAATGTCCTGATTGCATATCTGTATAGTTTGTATTTATATATATTTAAACTGTAATTATCTGGATTTTTACATTACTGTTAGTGTTTAGTGTTAACTGTATGCGCCAAGGGTCTGCGAGTTACGCAATTTCAATTCTCTGTATGTATGTGCTGTACATGTGGTGGAATTGACAATAAAGCTGACTTTGACTTTGAAAAGTATGTTCATTACATAAATATTTAAAATATATTGCAGTAGATCTACATATGGTTATAAATAAGATACCTATACTTTAAACCCACTAAAAGCTGAATCATTTTATGTTCTTAAAGTATAAAATATACTTTAAGTAAGAGTAAATTAAGTATGTTTTCTGTAAATTCACTAAAATGTCACAAAAAAGTATGCTTTTGTTTTAGCATATGTCTTAAAAGCTTAACTAAGCACATATTTATTACCAGTATACTTCTAGTAGACTTTTTAAAAATATATAACAATGCAATTCAATAAATTTTAATACACTTCAAGTAAGCATGTCAGGAGTACAGTTGTACTATAAATATACTATCTGAATTTCAGGTACATTTTAAATGCATGTACGATTACTTCTTTTCACCTGGTAGGTCAAAGGAGCAAGGAAAATTTGATTTCTCAAATTTTGATCCCCTTAAATGAAATATGTGTACGAGGGAGAGAGAGAGAGAAAGAGGGAGAGAGAGAGAGAGAGAAAGAAAAGGGATAGAAATAAAACCAACTGAGGACATTAATGTCACAGCTGGGAACAAGAACATACAAACTATGTATCCAATGAAAGTGAACATCTCAGAATAATCAATTGATTATATAAGTTAATGTTTGTTTGTTTGTTTAATTTATTATCATTTTTTGTATGTATTATTGTGTCAGACTTCAAAAGCCATAAATAAAAGCAATAATTGATAATTTGGCTCAGATCTTAATAAGGAAACAGAAATGTTACTACAAACTCTATTTGAACAAGTGTATTCAATGACAAAGACTGTATCAGCCACTGAATATATTTTAATGAAGTTAATATTTTTTTAAACATATGACAAGGAATGATCCTTGCAACCAAAGTTTAAAAAAAAAAAAGTTCTATATTTTATGAATATTGTATGATGATTTTAAATGATCCAGGATTGTTAGGTTCTTCGAAACTCGTCCTGCATTAGCTATCATTGCATTGCAACAAGCTTATTTCAAGTGTTTTTGTGTAAATCTTACTGGGTCATTCTGTATCAACTCAACCAGAGGTCCCTTGCTCAAATTTTTGATCTTGATTAATATGTTTTTTTCTGAAGAAAGATAAACATGTATAGTGATGAAAGCCAAAATATTAAATTTCATGGATGAATACTTACTTTAATATTTAGCAATCCGCTATTCTGTAGAAGGGGGGTCAATAGCAATTTTCACTTGAGATTCAGAGCCAAATTCCAGGGGGTTAAAAATTACTTCAGAAAGATAGAAGCATCATTATGTTACTTTTACACAGAGATTGGTAGGTCTATTAATAAAATATGTTGACTTTAGCTGTCTTTGTTGCATTATGTTCCAGTGGTGAGCATTCAAAAATGGGGGAAGAGCACTTTTTAATTTTTTTCTCCAAAGTTTGCAGGCCTGTAACTCAAAAAGTTTTAAAGATATCTTAATGCCTTTTTACATATTAGGTCTTAACAAACTTCCCTTTTGGCATCTTCAATTTTACCGCCCTACATTGTTCAGTTCCAGAGATATTGGAATTTCAATATGGCTCCAGGAGTAAATCGTTAAATTGTACACATTTTCAGTGGTCAAAAACCAAAAGTAAGTCACTTTGAAAAAATATGATATTTCCTTTCTTTTAAAGAAGAAAGTCTGAAGAACAAATAATGTTTAAACTAGAAATGTATCTTGTTTCCTTCTGTCAAAACAACTGCATTTAACATACGTCTGTGTGCCGTATATATTCTTTTTCCAGAGTTTGCCTTCCTATAACTCAAGTAGTATTAAAGATACTGCAGTATGAATTTAGATTCTAGTTCTTAATAAACTTTTCTTTTGGAGTCTTCATTTTCAAGGCCCTACATCGTTCAGTCCCAGAGATATAGGGGTCTCCTACTATCAATTTCTCAGTCTTTACAGTGTTATTCACCTATGACTTTTTTTCCGTTTCAGGAGAGAAGTCTTTCTTGTGTGATCTCTGCGGATTTGCTGGTGGAACTCGTCATGCCCTGACCAAACATCGGCGCCAACATACAGGTACACACCAGGGTTGTTCACAATTAGAATTAAACTGAGACTGCCCTTTTTTAAATTTCAATTTAGTTCCTGAATTTTAATTTAATTTGAATTGAACAGGATGCGGAATTTCAATTCAAATTTGGATGCAAGGAAGCAGAATTTAGACTAATCAAAATGAAGCCTATATTTTCAAAATTGCAAATGCAAATAATTTTTCAGTGGTGGATGAAGTACCTGAAAGTCACACTTGGTACTTTAAGTAAAAGTACTGATATTTTACCAGAAAATTATTTTGGTAGAAGTTGGAGTCACTGTTTAGAATATAACTTGAGGAAAAAGTGAAAGAGAAGTGACGTGTTTTCAAGTATGGTGACCCATACTCTGAATTTGTGCTCTGCATTTAGCCCATCCAAGTGCACAAACACAGTAGTAAACACACACAGTGAACACACACTTGGAGTAGTGGGCAGCCATATTGCTGCTGCGCCCGAGGAGCAGTTGGGGGTTCGGTGCATTTCTCAAGGGTTTAACCTCAGTCGTGGTATTGAGGGTGGAAGAGAGGGCTGATTATTTACTCCCCCACCGACAATTCCTGCCAGACCTGAGACTCGAACCCGCAATCATCGGGTGACATGCCCGACTCCTAACCATTAGGCCACTAATGCCCCAAAAGTCTTAAATACTTTAAAAGTTGTAAAGTATGTGATATTTATTGTACTTAAGTTGGAAAACTATTTTTTTGAAATATTAAACATATCATACTTAGGTTTTGAAGGTAAACGTTACAAGTAAATGCAAAATAGACAATATTAAAAAATGTTTATACATAGTTTGAGCAGCAAGATTGTGTTCAGTTTTAACTCTTTCTTCTATTTTGTATCTTTAGGTTTATAGGTCTTGTAAATCAGTGGACTGTCAGTGTCTCATTCTAATGCCTTTGCTCTGCAGGTGAACGACCCTTCAAGTGTCAGCTGTGCAATTTTGCATCAACCACACAGTCCCACCTGACGCGCCACAAACGTGTACATACAGGCGAGAAGCCCTATCGCTGCCCCTGGTGTGACTACAGGTACAACAAACTTAACTCCTAATGGTTTTCCACAGAAATATCAAGCAGTAAATGTGTATATATATATATATATATATATATATATATATATAGTGCTGTCAATCGATTAAAAAATTTAATTGTGTTAATCACAGTCATGGACTGTGATTAAGCATGATTATTCGCAAATTTAAAATACTAGGATTTACCTATAAATGTGTTGAAATGAAATGCATGACAAACTAGTTTAAGGAAAAAGAACCTTTCACACTTCCGCCAGGTATGAGACATAATCCTTATTATTCTTTTATCATTATTCATTTGTTTTTATTCAGCCATTATCAGCCTTTAAACTGGCAATAAAACGTTTACCAAGCCACATCGCTTCAATCACGAAGCAATCACATGTGGAATTTGGTCGTTTACTGTTGTTAAAATATGCTATTTATAGCCTTTTATATCGCTGCACAAATTAGCTTTTCAGATGTACACATTCATCTCAAGATAATCACATACAAACCATATCCTATCGTAATCGTGTGTTTATTATCTTATATAATCTATAGTGGCCTTAAGATGTATTCTCTGGCTGAAACTCACATTGTTTGTGACGTTACAACCGCCTCTCTGTTCTTAAGTTGCCAGGGATACATTCCAAGTATAATACACATTAGTAAAAGGATCTATTTTAATTTTTATTTGTCTATATACACTTTGGGCGGCCACGGTACTTTTTATAAAAGTAGCCCAAAAAAACGCAACCCGCGGCTCTGAAATTTTTCCCGCGACTGTATTTTCAAAATAGCCCACTTTTGCCGCTACCCTGGCAACACTGGTTTGCTGTACCCTCATCACACAATGATAGATAGCCTTCCGTGCTGCGATGACGGGAAGAAGTTGGGGTCAAACATTATCACATGATTAATTTGCGTTAAAAAAAATATTAACGCGTTAAAATTTTTAGATTAATCGCATGTGTTAACGCGTTAACGTTGACACCCCTAATATATATATATATATATATATATATATATAATGATGCGCTCAAGTTGCTGTTTGTGTCTATTCTCTTCTCTCTTTTCCTCTCCTCTCCCTGGCTTCCTGTTTCGTTGAAATTTTTGGTTGTTGTTTGGATTTGCATAAAACATGTTCCTTCTTTTATCAGATCTAACTGTGCAGAGAATATCCGAAAACACATCCTGCACACAGGCAAGCATGAGGGGGTGAAGATGTATAACTGTCCCAAGTGCAGCTACGCCACCAATGCCCCAATGGACTTCAGAAATCATCTCAAAGAGACTCACCCTGACATTGAGAACCCAGACCTGGCTTACCTACATGCAGGTATTACGTCTGTCTTGCGCTTTTCCCTATTTTTTTTTTTTCAAATAAAATAAAAAGAGAGATGACGCTATGGGATCAAACCTTAAGCCTTCTTTTTTACGCTGAAAAGCATGAGTTCCCATCAGTATCCCACAGATAGCGAGGTTATTATAGTTACCTGAATTTAAACTAAAACTGAAATGAAATTCCAAAAAATAATCTAGAAAAATTAAATAAATCTGAAAGTAATTTTTCCACAAAAACTAAAATGAACTGAAATTATCATGCCTTATTTTAGAAGTAACTAAAACAAAATAGAAATTATCCTCAAACATTTTCATTTTTAATACTTTAAAAAGTATTAAAAGCAGGGGTCAGCAACCTTTTTGGCATGAAGTGGTTGACCACTGTGCCAGTAACCCCCACCCACAATTGTACATTTAAATTAGGATAAAGATCCCACTTCTCCTGGTTCTTACAGGCCCCTTTCACTACAGAATGCTGATGCTAAGATATTGGCGAAAGTGTTGGCTATCCGATTTTAGAAGTTACCTCCATATTTAATATCTGAAGAGCAAACAGGCTTTTATTAAAGGGAGACAGCTGTTTTTTAATGTTCGTACCATAGACTGTAAAAAAGATGGACGATGCATCTCCACTTCCTTCGACTACAGAAAAGTGAAGCCAAAACATCTCAGTATGGCTGCTGTCATCTTTGGAAAATGAGGTAATTTGGAGCCCAAGTCTGTGCAGTAGTGGTCATGAGGTGGAGCCACGGTATCAAGTCCCACCCAAACTCCTGCAGACCCAAGGTCAAGATCACAATCATGATGCCACACCCTGTTTTTATAGCATTATAAGTAAATAAAACCTAACTTATTTAAAGAACGAACACTTGAACTAACATCAGTGTGATAAAAACTGCCTAAAATGACAGAAACCATCTTTGAAAAAAAAAAATAATAATTTGAAGTGTAATTTGATTGTTTAGTTTGTCTCAGGTCCCATTACATTACATGGAGAGGGTGGGGTTTATGACTTATACTGCATCGTCACCTGGGGGTAATCGAGACGCTTTGGCTTCACTTTTCAGGACTCGTACGGCACGCTTGGTTTGTACTCTCTTAAACATAATTTATTCCAAACATTCTTTTGTTGTCCCAGAGGTGGTAATTGCTCTCAATGCTGAAAAAGCATTTGATCGTTGCTGTACTTAAGAAATTTGTGTTTGGGAACACTTTTATTTCATGGATTCGTCTTATATATGCTTACCCCCAGGCTAGTGTACACACAAATGACACGCGTTTGGAATACTTTAAATTAGGGCATAGGACACGGCAGGGCTGTCCACTCTCCCCTCTGCAATTTGCCTTGGCTATTGAGCCACTGTCAATTACCTTACAGTCTTCCTTGTCATTTAAAGGAATTTCTCGTTCAGATATCAAAATTAAATTATCCCTTAACACTGATGATTTGTTGTTATTGTAACAGGGCTGATGAGACGTGAGACGTGCAGATCCATATGCAAGCTTTTATTTAAAGACATGGTCATAAATACAGGCAGGGTCGAAACAATGGCAAACAGGTATGGCAGGGACAAGACAAGGAGTAATCCTGGGGCAAGCGTGGGTCGATGATCGGCGAACGGTATCCAACAGGGCAAGGCAGAGAGAGTAAATCCAGGTACACAGCAATAATCCAGGCAAGGGAATAAACAGAGTCCGAACAGAGACACAGGGGTAAATACAGGGAACACAGACTAGAAAACAACAAACAGGTTCCGTATCGCAGCTAACACTAGGGGAGTGGTAAACGCAGGACAATACAGGAACTGAACGGAAACACAGAATGGCACGGTAAGGCAGCTAGCGCTTGAAGAGAGCTATGTGCAGATCAATACTCGGCCCTGTAACTGAGAAAGTCCATGGCTTAAGTAGTGTGTGTGATTGTGTAATGAGTCTTAGGTGTGAGCGTGTGCTCAGTGCAATCAGCTGTGTGTGTCGTCAGTGCAATGGATGATGGGAAATGTAGTCTGGTGAAGTGCAACCGTAGTGTAATGCAAGAATCCATGTGATGAGCGAGTGACCTCTGGTGGTGAGTGAACGGAAGTTCATAGACCGGATTCATGACAGTTATACATTTGTAACCCTATCACAGCTATTCCTTCTATTATTTCTATGTTGAACAAATTTGGCTCCCTTTCCGGTTATAAAATTAATTTTCAAAAGAGTGTTACCCTGTAAATGCTTTGGCCCTGCAACTTAAGAATTCTAATGTTCCGTTTAGGATGAGTAGGTCGGGTTTTAAATATCTTGGGATTAATGTCACCAGATCTTTACAGGGTTCGTACGGTCATGAAAAACCTGGAAAAGTCATGGAATTTTAAAACAGCAATTCCCAGGCCTGGAAAAGTTTTGGAAAAATAAATTAACCCAGAAAGTTTTGGAAAAGTCATGGAAATCTATTTCACAAATCTTTGTATAATATAATTATGTTTAATCAGGTCCTGAATTTCGGTGCGGGATTGCGCATATATCGAATAGTTTTACTCGTTCCCGCAGCTTTCGACTTTAAAATGGATATTCACACATTTATTCATTAGCTTAGAGCATGTAGGTTTGATGAGTAAATAAATCCACACAGAATATCAGATCAGTCATTTGAAAACAGCGTGAGTGATTGAGCTGTACCGCGTCTTCTTTCTTTGGCTTTATCTTAAAATGGCTTCACATCAGAGCATCTCGTCTGCACTAAAGAGTGCGATACAAGACGTTCGCTCGTGTTTTGGTACAGTTGACAGAATTGTCACTTGCCTAATCGGATCATTGTTGCATCGTCACAAAAATGTATTATTTATTTGCACGTCTTTTAAAGCCATTTGGTACTCGCGCGCTCCTGAGGCGGTTTCCTGTGCGCTCAGTCACGTCCAAAGGGCGCGTGTATAAAGCCGCCTTGCGAGTACCAGATTGAGTTTGGTGCCAGACAAGCTCAGTAGAACCCTGTACAGACCTCAAACATATGCCCCAGTCCGGCCCTTATCCAACAGCTTATCAGAATTACTGGCCTGAGTCAAACTGGAGCCTGTGTCTTTTTTTCTCTCTTTCTCTTCCCAATTACACAGCTGCTGTTGGAGCCATTAAAATAGTTCAGTTTCGTTTTTAATGGCAAAGTGGTGATATTTATTTTCGTTTCTTTATTAAGTTAATTTAGAAATATGTTTGGAACATTTTTTTGTTTGTTAAATCAAGTTTTTGTTTTTAAAGTAGCCTAACGACCAAGTGGCCAGCTGCAGACAGTGAGTTAGCCTATATGTTTGATCAATTTAGCCTTTTAAAATCAGCACCACTTGACTAAAATAAAATCTATTTATAAAATACTTAAAAAAGCATATCACAATGTTAGTTTACGTTTGTGCTAGGCGCGTATACAAACGTTTGTGCGGATTGTGGAAGCTAAAGCACGCTCTGCAGGACTTGGGAGTCGCCAGAGCAATCACTTGCATTTTTTTTTTTTTTTCTTATAACAGTAGAAACGACCTCATTTTTGCTCATAAACAGTGATGGGAATAACGGCGTTATAAATAAACGGCGTTATTTTTTTCAGTAATGAGTAATCAAACAAATTACTGTTTCCCCCGTTACAACGCCGTTACCGTTACTGACAATAAAATGCGGCGTTACTATAATTTATTATAATATTATTATAATTGTATTTTTCAGTTCTTCTGAATGGATGCGCAGTGTACCTGTATTTGACGTACCGTAAACTCCAGTGTGAAGGCGCCTGACTCGCCGTTGCTTTGTCTCACACACACAAAGAAAGATACAGAGCAAAAGAGTCTTATATAACATGCAGAATTGACGCGCTACATGTAAACGATATTCTTTGTTGTATTTTCCTGTCAAAATAAAGGAGTTGCTTTGGAATTCTTCAGCTTTTAAGAACTGCCGGGTTCTCTGGTAGTAGGCGGAGCTAATGCGCAAACGACAATCTCATTGGCTGGCGCTCACCTATTATCATCCCTGTCTTGATTTCAGCAAATCAGTTCGAGTGAACGCAGACTACATGATTAATATTCATGAACCCAGCAGCTTATTAATCCTTAGCACGTTTTATATTGTTATTAGTAGTAGAATTCATAGTAGTTTTGTTATCTTATCAATATTCCCCCCTTTTTTTTATAGAAACAGTAAATGACAAACAACATCTTAAGCACCATCACCAGTCCTAAGTTCAGTCAACATGACAAATATGCATTCATACTTGGTTATTCTAATTACTAAAGTTCTATCATCATATAATGCTAAATTATCAAAATATCATATTATAATGCTTGACTGACTGATGCTAAGTGTCAGTGGATAAATAGTGTAGATTAATGTACAATGTTTTATAATAATAATTTATTCTATTTAGAGTCAATTTCATAAATTTAACATATTTAATATTGGGGGTATCCAAGTTATTTGACATTTGAATTTTTTTTTTTAAAAAGTAACGCAATAGTTACTTTCCCTGGTAATTAGTTACTTTTATAATGATGTAACTCAGTTACTAACTCAGTTACTATTTGTGAGAAGTAACTAGTAACTATAATTAATTACTTTTTTTAAAGTAATGTACCCAACACTGCTCATAAAGATAAGAGTAATATATCATTCGCGACTGTTAAGGGTCTACTTTTATTTGTGTGCACTCACAATATCAGCATAAGTTGTGATTTTTTTTTTTTAGAAAACAAACAGGATGCACTTTCTGTGTCACAAAAATTAACCGAATATTTTAATTCCCCTGGCCCCAACACATTCATCATGGTAATTACTTGCTGGGGTTTTGAGGCAAGCTTTATTGCGTGCGCTTTAACGCGGAACTCTTCCAGCACTCGCTGCTGCTGCTGCTGCTGGACACTAAACATTGTCCGAGCCGCTCTTGACAGTCGAGGTAGCATCGTGTTGTTTCCACCAGCGCGGGCAAATCCTTTTCATCACCATAATAACTGATGGATATCTAAAATATAAAAATAAGGAGGAAGCCTAAAACAAGCCCGATGCCCGGCCCGCGTCTGAGCTATGACATGAAAATTGTCCCGAAGCCGTAAATAAGTCGGAGCCCGTCGGGCTTGGGCTGAAATACAGGTCTCTAAACAAAATTAAGTGGCTTAATTTGTGCTGCTTGTTGCGTTTCAGCGGCAAAAATACACACAAAATGACGTTAAAATGAGTATCCTCATAAGCATTGTTGTTGTTTTTCTTAAGTGAATGTAAACAGTTGCGAAAGAGAAAAGGTTCCTAAATGAAATTCAGGTCCTGCATTTAACTGAGTTAAATAAATGATAACCCTGATAGCACATGTACATCTCGGAGACGTCTATTTGATGTCTGCATTTACATCTGCAAGACGTATTTTTTAGGGTGTTTGCTCATCTGCAATACGTCTATAAGACGTTTCCTTTTAGATGTTAAATAGACGTCTATTAGATGTCTTTTAAGATGTTTATGATTTAGAATGTATGTAAAACTGACATCTAAAAGACGTCTGTCAGACGTTTGTAGACAGCAGATGCTTTCCAGATCAAGAGATCTTTAACAGATGTCTTGCAGACGTACGTGTGCTATCTGGGAATATTCGGTGATGCGATATGCTCTCTGTGTGGAGTAAAGTTCATTGCACACTGGTCCGAAATTTTCGCACGGTAAAAAAAATAAATAAAAATAAATATGACCTCACGTTGTCAAGTCACCTTTATTTATGTAGTGCTTTTAACAATACAGATTGTGTCAAAGCAACTTTCCGATATCAAAATAGGAAAATAGTGTCAATGTAAAATGACAAGATTAAACACTCAATTTTCAGTTGAAGGCATTTCATTATTGAATTCAGTCAGAATGTCATCATCCAGCTCAGTTCTGTTTAAATAGTATCTGTGCAATCAAGTCGACGATATCGCTGGAAATTAAGTGTCCCCAGCTAAGCAAGCCAGAGGCGACAGCGGCAAGGAACCAAAACTCCATCTGTAACAGAATGGAGAAAAAAAACCTTGTCAATCACGTTTACACACTGCCTCCAAAACTTTCGTCTGTCATAAAAAAAAAAAAAAAAATTTGGATCAGGCTCGATTTTCTGCGTTTTCACATCCGTAGCATACATTTTGATAGGAAAGGATGACGAATACGGGGGGAAAAAAAAAAAGAAAAAACGCATACGAAAATTTCGGATTCAGTGTGCAAGGACCTTCACGTCTGGCGCAGTTGCAGCTTGTATTTATTACTAAAACAAGAAAGCAAACAATAGCATTAACAGTCATTAATTTTAGTTAACATATGCTATGATAATTTGAACAGATTTTTATTCTTATTGTAAAATAATGGAACATTAGGTCATGAATATTGTCTCAAAAGTTATGGAAAAGTCATGGAAATTTATTGGTAAAAATGTGTACGAACCCTGTCTTTATCATCTCTCTTTTCCACCAATTACACCCCTTTGTTGGCTTAAACTAAATCAGACTTTCAAAGTTGGCCCAATCTTCCCTTATCCTTAATTGGAATAATTAGCATTGTGAAAATGAATGTCCTCCCCAAGTTTCTCTTTTTATTTTATTGTATTCTATTGTTTTTGCCAAATAGTATTTTTTTTTTTTTTTTTTTTTTATTTATTTTTTTTTTTTAAGTCTTTTGACCAAATTGTTACTCCTTTCCTGTGGAATGGTAAAGTGCCCAGAATTCATAAAGTATTACTCCAAAATTGTAAACTTCAGTTCTATTTCTGGTCAGCTAATATTCATAAGATAATGTATTGGTTCAATTCATCTAATGCTCTCTGGTGCAGATTGGAGCCAAAATCATGTCTTTCCACTTGTTTACAGGCCCTACTTACTGCCCCCTTACCTATTAACCCCTCCATCTTTACAGATAATTTAGTAGTCATTTCTACTTTTAGGATATGGTCTCAATTTAGGCGATATTTTAAGTTTATCTCTGCCTTCTCTTTAATGGCATTATTTATGAATCACTCTGGATTCATAAATCTGGATTCACTCCCCCATCAGTTACTGACCCTGTTTTTGTGATGTGGCGTGACAAAGGATTAAGATATTTCAGAGCCTTAAATAAGGATGGTACCTTTTGTAGTTATGGAGTGTTGCCCTCTGAATTTGAACTGCCACCGTCCCACCTCTTCCACTATTTTCAGGCCAGGGACTGTTCTGTTTCTTTACTTTCAAATTTTCCTTGCTTACCACCTATGCTGGTATGGGAGGATTATCTTGTGATTAATACTTCTGAAAAGGCACTTATTTCCAGGACTTATTGTCAGCTTATTAGAGGATTGTACCATTGCTAAAACTAAAAGTGCCTGATAATATGAGTTGGGTGAAGAGTTTGCGGACAACTGGTGGGTGAATGCTGTGAATAGAATTCACTCAAGTTCAATATGTGCTCGACTTTCACTCATACAGTTTAAAATACAGCATAGGGTTCATATCGCCAAAGCTCGACTCTCTGCAATGTACTCCAATGATAGATGTCACATGTCACCCTGTAATCCAAGTCATATGCTTTTTTTTTTTTTTGCTTTTTTTTTCTGTCCAGTACTGCGTAACTATTGGAACAATTATTTTCAAAATATTCAAAACCAAAGTTGATGTCTACCTTACTACTGCAATCTTTTTTTTTTTTCTTCTTCTTCTGAAAATGTGGACTGTCTTCACTATGTCTGTTGTCTCAATAATTATGTCTGTACTTTCCACTAAAAAAATTTGAACATAAAAAAGGCATTCACAGTGTGGAATAATAAATTATCTGTGGGGTATTTTGAGCTGAAATTTCACAGATATTCTGGGAACACCAGAGACTTTAGCACTCCTTTAACAACGACAATGAAAAGGTCAAAGAAAACTTCATGATACTTGCTAATACTGGCTGTATCTGGATCCTATTGTGCCTTTTTTCAGTATTAACTGGCAGATCAGTCTCTTATAAAATGGTCATATTGAGCTACAAAATAGAGGTCTGATGCAACTAAGTGCAGTGCGGGATCCATCTTAAATTGCTAAATGTGGGTGCGGGAGGGAAGAAATGACTTATGGCACTAGTAATAAAATAAATGTTACTCAAATTCACTTTGTTTTAGGGTACAGGATGTTATTTGTCTATTGTACAACAAAAATAAATGCTTTACAGGCAGACTTGACCTACAGAATGCCTTTCTACTCTCTGCTGTGTTTGTGGCAGGAATCGTGTCCAAGTCCTTCGAGTGCCGTCTGAAGGGACAGGGGGCATCCTTTGTCCAGGCAGAGTCTTCGTTCACCCCTGATGAGAGTGAACTGGGTTCTGAGGCTGTTCAGCAGGTCATCATCATTCAGGGCTATGGCGGGGGAGAGGTGGCCATCGATCAGGCCCTAGAGGAGTCGGCTGCTGCCACTTTACAGACCCTTGCTATGTCTAGTCAGCTGGCCGAAGTGCTACACATCACTGAGGACGGGCAGCTCATCACATCTGGTCGGGAAGTGTCTACAGTGACAGGAAGGCAGACCACTCAGTATGTGCTGGTGGAGTCTTCTGGAGAGACTGTAGGAGAAGCAAGACAGGAAGGGGAGGAGGCTGTGCACAGTGTGTCTGAGTCTTCCTCTGCTCTGGATGCTTTGCTTTGTGCCGTGACAGAGTTGGGCCAACGAGGCTGCACTAGAGAGGGAGGGATTACCACCACCACCACAGTGTCAGAACATGTGCCAGAAGAGAAATGTGAAGATCAGCCCTCTCAGACACAGAGACAAAGTGAAGGACAGGTATATGAGGAGAGGGCAGAAGTGGGTGTGGTGGCTCAGGTAATGGGCTCTACCCATGAGCACACATCTGAGGAAATGCAAGAGGTGCTACAGTTTGCTGCCAGTCAGCTGATGATGAAGGAGGGTCTTACTCAAGTTATCGTCAATGATGAGGGGACACATTACATAGTCACACAGCTGGATGACTCTACCCTGCATGTTGAGGGCACTGTAGAGGATCCATCCAGACAGGAGACGATAGTTTACTCAGAAATTAGTCCCGAATGAGGTGAAGACGAGAGATTGAGAGTAGATTCCACTGTCTGGTGACTTTTTTCTTGTAAGAGTGTGAACTCAGGTCAAAATTTAACATATGTCAAAACCAAGCTTTTTAGGATAGATTGCTTCTCTTTTTTTCAGTTAAACATATGTAGATGTTTAGATTACTAATGAAAACCTTGTTAAACATACACCTTCTGTGTCTTATTCCTTTATGTATTTTAGTTTTGAAATACCTTTTCTTGTGCAGTAAGTGGATTCA
Source organism: Spinibarbus caldwelli (assembly GCA_039654775.1). NCBI lineage: Eukaryota > Metazoa > Chordata > Actinopteri > Cypriniformes > Cyprinidae > Spinibarbus > Spinibarbus caldwelli. The sequence goes on along the minus strand of CM077226.1, from coordinate 7,796,140 downwards.
GGATTGAGGACTAGACATCTTAACAAATCTCCAGACAACATTCATACATGATTGGTAAAGA